>CM060605.1:30285748-30885748 GCA_030578255.1 Tiaroga cobitis
GGGGATGGTACGACCGTTTGATTGACGCACTGACTGTCCAATGATTCTAAGTGGTGTTGGAAATGATCGGCTGGAGTTTTTCGAGTCCTGCCCGTTCCACAGATGATTAAATTGCTTAATTTTCATTTCAGTGCTTCTAACTCAGTGGCTGTAAGTGGGTTAGGAATAGGATTTCAAGTGATTTTGAAAAAATGGTCAAAAAAGAAAATCCCATACCCCACCTTTAATATACAAAATATGCCCGATGTTACAGTTACTGCACTTGCCGCCCAGAACACAAGAGAACATCCCAATCGAGTGAAGGGATTTGTGAAAACTGAAATGGAAGCACACATCTTACCTAATTCAGACTAAAACACATCTATTTAGCCTCACATACTGACTTTATTTGTAGTTCATACTGTTTCTTTCTCATTTTTAGGAAAAGCACTTAATTACCATTGTTTATTTCTATACCAAATGTCATACACTTGCAATGAAGTTAAAAATATAAACAACTACATCATTATGTTGATATCCTATATTTTTACAATAAAACTTACGACAAACATGTCTTCTAATATCCTCAGTTGTTGCGTATACCGAGCTGCATCGAACACATTTGTAAATTACTTTCCTTGAACCCATTGTGCGATTTCACTTTAATACCGAGTGCTTTATATACATGTTGCTGCTGATTGGACTGCAGTTCTGACACACCCACCAAACAAGAGAAAACGTATCTCAAACATGATCTCAAACCCCGTTGCACACCAGTGCATGCCGTTTCCAGGAAACATGACGTTCAACCTGGAAACCGTAGCAAAACGTTGCGCACCGTTTTGAACTTGAACGTGCCCCTGGAGTGTCAGAGGTCTGTCACCAAACCAGATGATAAACAAATAAACCAGACAGAAGTGACAGAACCCTGACAATAATGCACTCAATATTTTACTAAAGGAAAATATCTCTTATCTTATGTCTCTCTCAGGAACAATCACATCATGGGTGGTGATCTTCATCCTTCCCATCAACAGTGCCTTGAATCCCATCCTGTACACGCTGACCACCAGTTTCTTCAAAGAGCAGGTGGAACTTTTATGGTCCCATAGACATCCAAGACTCAAACAGGACCGCAAGAGCTTCACCAGCTCTGTTATTTACATGGATCCCTTGAGGTCTTCTTACTACCACCCACATACATCTATCTTAGTCATAGATGCCAGTTATAGATGAAGATATTCTATATTATGGACATTGCATTGATTTGTCTGTAGTGTATCTACAGAGTTTTCAGAGAGCCGGAGCACTTAAAGACGATGTCCTGGTAGAGCCTGTTTGCTGGTGATCCTAATCACAGAATCATGGACTGACTGTAATCAGACGCCATATTAAAGACCTACAGTAGATCAAATATCTACATGTTATGGTTGGACAAGAATGATAAAACAAAGTGCAAGATAGCCTGACACTACTCTCGCAGTACATCAGAAAAAGCTTTAAAATGGCTGAATATGTTATGACCCTGCTAGTCAATAGGTTTTAAGACCATACACTGATCTTGTAAGATGTAGCCTACTTTGACAGAGGGTTGGTTGTTTTTTAACAACCAACAGTGGACATGCAGGCTATTTGTATTTTGCATATGTATGTATATGATGTACAGTTCCCTTTTTTGTATTGTATTTGTGTCAAAAAAATAAAGAAAAAATCTGTTTCACGTGCAATAGTAAATGGAGCTTCATGCTTCCATTCAATCATGAAATTCATTATAGCAGTTTAATATCAGCCATAATAAAGACTGTATTAATCACAGTGATGAGTATCAGCCAAGTCAGTCAACCTGGCCCCCGTTTGAATGGGGAAAAACCGAAATCTCTGCGTTAGATAATGTAACATTTAAAATCAGGAATGAATTACTACAACAATTGTGTTCTCATTTACTTCTTTAATTCAAATTACTCGCATTAGAGAGTAATGGTGTAGACCAATAGTAAACAAACCGGTGGATCCCTTTACGTTAAAAATGATTAGCCTACTATAAAAAATATTTTGTGAAATATTTTTGTATAATGGCCTCAAATTTCACAGCTGTTTAATTTATAGCAAACCATTTTTTTTCGTTTTCACTTCAGTCTCTCCTTTTTTTCATCCCAACGTTTAATTGCCGCCACCTTGTGACTCAAAACGGTTACTACGACTAACGTTACTAACTGCAGAAAGGCATCGGATCTTGTGAATTTGTATAATAATCAGCATACAGCTTTTGATAAAAGCATTCTCCAGTTAAATCAAGAAAACGGAAACATTACTCAGGAGAATAAGGAACCGGTAAGAGACACTAAAAAGGTCGATGAGAATTAAATATGAATTAGAGTTTGTTGTTGCAATAGACATTGTGCATTGTGATGAACTTTTTAGATGAAGCTTTAAACTAAAAGTATGGAAATAAAGATATCAATAAGTAATGTCCATGTATTTGTTAAGTAGCCGTGTAATAAGCTGGATAATGTATAGCTAATTATAGCCGGTCATTATCAAAACAAACCCATTCAAGGTGGAAAAGTGTTTATTTTTCTACATTGAACGGCTGAGTGGAGATCATTCATATATTAACACAATAACTTATAACTATATCGTTTTGGAGTAAGTTATGTTTGTGAAGTAAAGACATAATGACTGACAAATAGAATACATACCGGTAAGTTCGTTGTAACCTATGGTTGTAACACGCTAGGTTTAGGGCTGCTGACGGGAGGGGCTTAACAAATGGGAGGAGCTTACGACTTCACACGTTTGATTGACAGTCGTAAAGAGGCAGAGGCTCCGCATACCTCGAGGCAAGTGCGACAATTCATCGTAGCCGCAGCAACTTTAGGATGGAGCAGTAGTCGAGAAAAGTCCTTTCCTCGCAGGTAGGCTACGTCTTTTCACTTATATTGGCGACTGTCATTTGGAGCGGTTTATCTGTCACCTCTGTGAATCCACACTTTGTATAAAATATTCATCTCGTGAACTCTATCCTTCACGTTTCTTGAACTACATTCCCTGAAATCGTTCTGTAGGGTATCTGCATGAAGGATTATAACAAAAGTTTACTATGGTCGTGACTCGTGGGTAGCCTAATTATGCGTAATGAGGTTTGCAACATGTTGCGCATGTGTTTATTTTTGGATAAACTGGGACGCATCAAATCCTGACGTATCTCCATTAACCAGGCATTATTGAATACTTCTGAGATAAAATGCAACTATTAACATTTTATCCTATTACTGACTAATCCTTTATTTGCAGGTTTCTTTGACTACAGCTGTCCTACCAAAGAATATTGAATTAGCCTACCTCTTTTTAGGGAGTAGATCAGAATAAAGAATATGAACAGACTTTGATGCTTTTTCATACATTCACGCATTCCTGTTAAATAAAGAATAGAATAGCACAATGCAACCATACAGTATGTAGGCGTGCGTTTATGTAAATGATCCCATGCTGCCTGCCAAACATTATTATATAAAAGCTAAAAATAAAACAAAATGGTTACAGTTTACTATAAGTTTACTCAATGTTAAATGTTAAATAAAGAATAGAATAGCACAATGCAACCATACTGTATGTAGGCGTGCGTTTATGTAAATGATCCCATGCTGCCTGCCAAACATTATTATATAAAAGCTAAAAATAAAACAAAATGGTTACAGTTTACTATAAGTTTACTCAATGTAATATTAGATTATTACAATCAAAGGTTGCATATGTTCATATTATTTAATAGAGCTGATCTAACATGAACTAACAATGATTTGACGATACAATATTTATTAAAGGGATAGTTCACCCAAAAATGAAGATTCTGTCATCATTTACTCACCCTCATGCTGTTCCAAACCTGTAAGAATTTCTTTCCTCTGTTGAACACAAAAGAAGATATTTTGAAGAATGTCGGTAACCAAACAGTTGTGGGGCACCATTGACTTCATAGTATTTTATTTCCTTCTATGGAAGTCAATGGGGACCTGAAACTGTTTAGTTACCGATATTCTTCAAAATATCTTCTTTTGTGTTCAACAGAGGATATAAATTCACATAGGTTTGAATATAAAAGAGTGCTGATTGATAGTGAAATTTTACAAATAATTTAGATTTTAGCCTAGCATAATCTAAAAGCAGTGTCGACTAATACATTTGAGCAAAGTAGTCCAATAAATAATATAGGCTAATAGGAATATGCAACAGTTCTGTATAGGCGTGCTTTTATGTAAATGAGCCCATGCTGCTGGAGGAAATGCCAAACCTTATTATATAAAAGTTAAACCTTTTTTTTTCTTTTTATAAATATGCTAAAAGTGATATGCTATTGACTGTGAACCATACAAATGGTTGTGATTTGCTTATAACAATTCTTGTTGTCTTATAATAGCTAATAGAAGTGAAGCTTTCAGAGACCAATGGAGTTGACCTTTATGACGGTGCAATGATTTGCTGTAATTCACTCTCTTTAGCTGTCATTCCAGAGTTTATTGAATCATTCTGACAAGAACATTCCCAGACATCTGTTTGAAGAACATCCCACAGAAGCTTGTTTCTCAGGCAACCGTGCTGGTTTCGTACGCTACTATAAATATGCGAGAAGGTGGGCAGGAAGCTTTATGATCTGGTGTCTTTACATAGTCATGATCCTTCTCTTTTTTATTTGATATATTCTTCATGTTCATCCGCCAACACATTGCGTTTCATCCAAAGGCACATGCAAGCATCATCTAATTAGCCTGAATCCTGTTCGCTTACAGTTCAATTATGACTTGGCTTGAACGTTGCCATTCAGACAATGGCCGAGGCCCAGGGACATTCAAACACCAACGTCTTCATGTGTCACTTGAGACGGAGGTCTTTTGTGAGCGTCAAACGCTTGATTGTTGAACCCAAGCCAACGGCTGATTTCCTTTTCCCATCTTGAAAGCTGAACAATGAACGTTTGTGTATACGTATCGATGCCAGGAACGAAAAAAGATCAGAATCACCTGGCCGTAACCAGATATGAGCAGCGTCAGTGGCACCGGTTTTCTTCGATGCCATAGGGTGATGAGATGTAAGCTCCGCCCATTAGCAGTTTCTGACCTGTCTGATTGGATGTCAGAAATGAGCTGTGCCTCTGTTTCCTAACAGACGAGCAGTTAGAAGGACAGGTGCAGGGTGAGATGCCCTGAAAGACCCCATTATCAGTGGAGCGGAAAGAACCGGTACTTTCATACAGCGAACACCAGTCTCAACCCTAAGAATGCTACATTCATTTGCACCTTTTGATGCTATAGAATTATTTTTATAATAAATCATTTTTCTTCAACAAATAATTCAATACATATATTTAAATATATATATTTTACAAATTTCATTTATATTTACAGAAATATTTATTATTGTCAAGTCAAGGCACTTCAATTTATATAGCGCTTTATGTAATGCAGATTGTTCTAAATCAGCTTTACAGTGATCAACGGAAATAATGATTTAATGATGCAAACAGAATTCAATTCTGCTGTAAAGCAGCTCTAAAAAAAATAGTGTCATTGTTCAGCTAAAGTCAGTTTAGTGTTGATTCAGTTCCGTTGTAAAGATCATTAATTATTAAATTAGTTCAATTTGACTAAAGCAGCTCTGTAGAAAACAGTGGTGTCATCGTCCAGCCCAGTTCAGTTCTCATCCTACAGTCTGATCAATAATATTGTTGAATATTAAGTGACCCCAAATAAGCAAGCCAAATATGACAGTGGCAAGGAACCCAAACTCCATCTGTGACAGAATGGAGGGGGGAAAAAGCGTATTGTATTATTTAACAAATCCCTATACTTTATTACTATTAAAGTTATGCTGCTTGTTGAGATGAGGAGTGCTATTCCCTATTAAGTTATTTGACTTATGATTTTTGCTTGTTGTATGATTAAAAGATAAAAATAAAAACCCCTTAGTCTGAGAAGACTGAGCCATATATAAGAAGGAGAATTTCATAGGGACTTTTTTATTTATTTATTTTGTTATTTAAAAAAACCCAGAACAGCCTATAGCTGCCAGTGTTGTTAATCTTAGTTGAAACCAAAACTATTAAAAAAAATCATTTTTGTTAATTGAAATAAATATAGGTTAAATAAAAGATAAATATTAAATGAAACATGTAATAAAATAGATATATTAGATAAAAGTTAGCTAAAATGCAATTTGAAGTGCTAAAATGACTAAAACTGAAATAAAAAGAATTAGATAGCCAAATCGAAATCACAAAAGCATAAAAAATGACTAAAAATGTATTCAAAGTATTGCAAAGCTGATTGAATATATTGATGAATACTATAATAGTATAAATATAATAATACTGCTAAACTACAAAGCAATGTGCTAAAAATCAGTCAGAACATGTAGAACTACATAACACATAGGCCTAATAGCAATGCATGAAATCAAGTAAACACAAAACCCAGTAAAGAACGGCTTTTATTACAGAAGCAGAGCCTAATATTTGCAAAGCATTAGGCCTTGTTATTAATTCTTTTAATTAATTTTAAATCCCAGAATGAACTGCTTAAAAATCTACACGAAATCCTAAAACAGCCATGTGCTCAATGCAAAGTGTCTAGTGTAAAGCATGCGTTAAATGTCCAGTTGAGCTTGATGTTGAGGTTTTTGTGTTGCGATGGGGAGCAGATAGATGCCTCTCGATGTGCTCGGAGTCTCTGAGCTCCAGATGGCAGCTGAAGCACTTAGACGAGTGGATGTACATGAGATCAGGTTGAAAGAGCTGCTTTGATGAGTCACAGGATATGTTCTCACCACCTCCTGGCATTAAAGTTACTATTGCCTGGAACGACGCTTAGTCCGAAACTATTTACCATGTTTTCAGCTTTTTCCCCTTAATGGCCTTTTGCTGTTGCTTTTCTCAGAAATCATTTGAGGAATTGATCTTCTAGAGTTTGTGTTGAACTACAGCGTTTTAAACTCAATATTCTCCAAAGCGTTTGCACTGATGCAAATGATTGAGAAATATGGGTCAACGGAGACAAAGTACACGCTCATCCAGATGAGAGTGTTGAGTCGATAATTTGCAGTGCGGCAGATGTTTGTTGCTGTTGCTTACATTTGCTCCTTGTTTTCTCTGGAATTTACAGAAGGCTCATCCGAGTACAATTAACTTTAAATGAGTTTATTCTAATAATAGGCGTTTATCAATTATTCACCAGGCCCTTCTCTGCGTATGCAAATTCAGATGTCCCTCGCCATGGCAACAGCTTGCTGAATTCTCCCAGTGCCCGGAGGTGTTGACTCTCTTCGCCAAACTCTCGCCTACTTCTCTCTGCCCACAGAGACCTGCTCTGCATTTCTGGAGCTTATGAAACAGCTTTTGACTATAAACGGAGACTGTCTTTAAAGCATGCTCTTGTGATCAATGAATTTATCACAGGCATGACATTATCTTCTCTAGTTTTTGATATGATATACTCCATTTGTAGGCATATGTATGACATGTTATCATGTCCTTTCTTGTGGATTTTTATGGGATTCTTCAAACGTGCACATTTGAGTTGCAAGTTGTGGCAGTCCTGCATATGCTTGTTTCTACTTTTAACTCTAGAGGGCGCGGTTACCCCATTTTTCTTCTAGATTTCACAAGACCCTTTTAACAAACATTGCAATGGTGCAACTTGTGTTACAATTTATGTTAAAAGTCACTTTTTAAAACATTGGTTTTGAAATTCAGATTTGACACAAAAAAACTGCCATATTCTTTTAAACAAAACATATACACTACTGTTTAAAAGTGTGGGGTCAGTAAGACTTTAAAAAAACTATGTTTTAATGCTTTTATTAAGCAATGATGCATTAAATTGATCAAAAGTGACAGTAAAGACATTTATAATGTTATAAACCATTTCTATTTCAAACAAATGCTGTTGTTTCGAACTTTGTCCATCAAAGAATCCTGAAAAAAAGTTTCCCAAAAATATTAATCCGCACAACTGTTTTCAACATTGATAATAATAATTTCTTGAGCAGCAAATCAACATTCAACATATTAGAATGATTTCTGAAGGATCATGCGACACTGAAGACTGGAGTAATGATGCTGAAAATTCAGCTTTACAATCACAAGAATAATTGACATTTTAAAGTATATTAAAATTTAAAATAAGAGATGTCTTCAGAGAAACTTACTGAACCCAAAAGTTTGAACAGTGGTATACATTTGATAGCTGTTCATGCAAAATTGTACATCCTAAAAATCCACAAAGTTCTCTACGCCCTCAAATTCACTTGACTTTTTCACCAAAAACTCCAGCAATCCTTTCATAGTTGTAATTTGAATACTTAAGTGATTTTGTGTGGTTACATTCCTCCTAATTTAATTGTGGTTTTCCATTAGGAACTTTTCACAAGCTGAACCTTTCCCCTATTTTATTCTCTTCAAATTTGAATAGTACAAATGTATTACGCAACATTACAGGGTGTGACTAACCAAGATCATGCAGGGGAAAAACACTAATTGTATTTTTCTTGTGGCATACAGTATATCTATTCTTCAGTGTTCTAGCTGGCTAAACAGACTCACTTTTAAAACAGAAAACGCCTATAAGTGCACACAAAGTGGGTTTGTATTTCTCATGTATGGTAACAGTGGAAAAACCCATTCACGTAGGTGTGGGCCATTTCTGGTGCTATTTCTAAGTACAAATGAGCGTCAGAAGGTAAGCGTGTTTTTTTTTTTACAGGGATTTCTTATTAAGCCTTTGAGGGTTTACACCCATGATGCAACAATTCCCATTACATAGTCTGTGCTGAGTTTTTCTCTAAGTGACTTAATAAGGACAATCCACATCTGTGCTTTCAAATGCAAATTACAGGCAGAAATGATTCCTCCATCCCAGCGGAGTTTGGGGATGCCTCTCCATGCAAGGATCTGCATTATCTTTGGGGAATCCCACCCTCTGGACTATCACAGGATGAGGACTCAATTACACCGAATGACGGAAGCTGCTTGTTTGTGATAACTACTCACAGACGGAGAGCTGCCCACTGCAGCATTTCCTGTGTCTCTTTCTTTTTCTCCGTTTTCCTTTTCCTTTCGTATTCTGTCACTGGGCGGCACAGTAATCCTACACCTGCATGTTCTCATACGTTGTACTGTAACTGGCTGAACTGCTTTGACAAGCGCGAGGGGGTTAAAACACACTTGCAGCGTGGAGCCTGGCTCATATCTGGCTGCATCTCTCCACACCACACACACACCCATGCACACACCCATGCACACACTGGTATAACAAACAGCCCAGGATCAGGATCCTTCTGTGAGAAGGAAAAGACGAGAGAAAGAGCAACAGAAGGAGAGCAAACAAACTGAAAATCACAAGTTCAATGGTCCCTCTGTGGAAAGCCTGACGTTAACTGGAGATGTCGATCGGCGAGCGTGGCTGCAAGGAGCTGCCGGTGCATCAGGAGAATAATGGGATTGAAGTGGTGAACATGGCCAGCTTTCCTCAAGACCTGATGCTGAGCGGCGACTTTCGCGGGAAGTTCAAGAAGATCCGGTGCAGGAAAAGGCCCACTATTCTGGCATGTAGGTGCTGATTGGTGTTCATTTGTTGTCACTGTCTGCTATGAAATAAGAGATTGGAGCAAATATTAGAGGCTGCTTTGCTAGGGTGGTCAACTTCTTAAGTTTTTCTGTTAACCATGTGTGAAATGCCTCAACGTCGATAGATATGTATTGGTTACCTCAAGAATCTGGCGTCATGTTTGTTAAAATAGACTTTGCTTTCAGATTATCGCATTTGTATATGAGCCAACAGAATGTGTGCCGTGAAAACTGCCATAGTGATGTGCTGAAACGTGAGGAAATGGATATCAAAGTGTTTTGTGGCGGTCACCCTAATTTTCAGCTGAATTTAGAACTGAATTGCTGGATTGCATTTACTCTATGACAGGGATGTCCTGGATCATCTAAAATGATTTGGCATGACTTGACATACAGTGCAGTCCAAAAGTCTGGGATTCAAAATCTGGAAATGTACAAAAAGTTCTAGCATTTTGAAAAGAAAGTTAAAAGAAAGAAACTTACATTACTGTTTAAATGATTTGGGTCAGTATGATTTTTTTTTTTTTTTAGTGTTATTAAAAGAAGTCTCTACGCTGACCAGGGCTGCATTTATTTGATCAAGAGAAAAAACAGAATATTGTGAAATATTATTACAATTGAAAAACTATTTTCTATTTGAATATATTTTAAAATGTAGGCTAGTTTATTTCTGTGATGACAAAGCTGAATATTCAGCATTCATAAACATTTCTTTTGATTATCAATGTTGAAAATGGTTGTGCTGCTTAATATTTTTGTGGAAACCACAGAAATGGTTAAAAAAGTGAGGAAACCCTTTGTCTAAACTTATTAAGTAAAAAGCTTCACGTAATTGAAAAAAATAAGTTAAGTGAACTTGACAATTCCACATAACTTATCTATTTTCAATTAAGCATGACGTTTATTTATTTAAAAAATTTAAGGCAGTGGGTTTCCCACTTTTTCTTAAACTTCCTACTTCTCATTTAAGTTAACTCATCTGATTACTTTTACAGTGCATTGATACATTTCAGGATTTTTAAACAAATACGGTAGAAAGTTCAGTGCGCGGCATTTCTGATAACTTTAATTTTAACTTTTAACTCAAATTGTTATGCTGGTCATATCTTTGTAATTCCGTGAAGCTATCAGGACTTTTTGGACCCCACACTACCTATCCTGATTGTTTAATGTGTGGTTTAATGTGATAAACAGTTGGATGTAAATGACAGGACACACAGAGACCGCTTAGATTGAGGAGAGACACTGAAAATGTTACTTGAGCCTTGTGTGTTAGTCTTTGTGTGCATTTCCAAGACTACTTGAAGTAGTCTGAAAAGGAGGATAAGGTAAGAGGAGAAAGAGGGGCCAGAGGGTGAAGAGAGAGAAAAAAACAGCACAGGGAGGAAAAGTAGACAGAAAAAAAAGAGGAGTGCGGAGCTGGTACTGATATCCACAGTGACGCTTGCATCAGTGAGACATGCCTCACATTCCATCACTTCATCAGAGCTTGAAAATGCTTTTAATAGGCTCTTAATGGGACTCAACCTGCCGAACAACCTGCTCATACTCCCCCTGAAGGCTTAAGACTAAATATTTACTCTGTCTGAAAGAAAAGACCTGCCAATGAAGGCCTGTGATGAGAAAGATGATTTTTTTTGTAAGGTTATCAAATATCCCAAACATCAGATACAATCAGTTACTAATCAATTGCTTTATTTTATTTTATTTGATAGCTTGATTTCACTTGAGTGCTGTTTGAGTGATTGGCTTGAGCCATTTTCCAATACGATGCTTTCAGGCTTGTGCCCTTTAGCTTTTTGGACATTTCCACCCATCAAGCGCTCCATTTGCACTGTGGGGTGTTAATGGTCTGGTTGAAAGGTTGAGAGATAGTTCAGGCAGGACTAGGCTTGCCGCGATAGACGGTGTTGACGGCGTTACCGGTTTTAAGCCCCATCATCGGTGACATCACTTTCCCACCGTGACACCGCGATGTCTTGACTTTTTTAAAGTATTCGTTTTTGCTAAAATATTTATTTGAATTAATTAAAAATAATAATGATCAATTATTTAGTTCAGAAGAGAGCATATATTATAATTAAAAACTGAACTGCGCAGTGCGTGCCAAGAGCCAGTCACGTCATAGATCAGCAAGCATCAGGATTCCATTAGCATGTGTGGAGATGAGAACGAGTCAAATTACACAAAAGCTTATTTCGAAAGTGAAAGTATAACGCGCACGAATTTAAAAGCCAGAGCTGCCAACTTTTGAGTTTAGCTTGGAGTGAGACTTTTCCGACGGGTGTGCTTGCACACGCAAGGTCTCTCGCTCGCTTTCCCTCTCTCCCGTACGCGCGCGCTACGCGGTTTGAAGCACAATCTCTGTCTCGCGTGCGCGCTCGCTCTAGATTCCAGGAGATTTTAACTATTTTGCGGCATAACTAGTCGATCACGAGTGGCTCAACAGGTAGATGTATAGATAAACTCATCTTCCAGGCATTTGACTGACCAGGTTGACACTTCATGCGTGAGAAATCGGGGGTGTGGCGTGAGATGCGTGAGAGTTGGCAGCTCTGTAAAAGCTATTTAACCCCCCCGCCCCGCCCCCCACGGTGACACCGGGATTACCGGTGTTGTCACACGTCGATTAACCGGTGGGAAATTTTCCTCACCGCCGCAACCCTAGGCAGGACATTATGTAATAATATCATGTCTGATAGCCCCTCACTGTGCCATGCAGCTCCAATCTCAATGTCACCGTGTCCGATCTGTGTGGGTTATGTTACTGGGATAAGTATATATTTTGAGTTTACATTTTAAATAAATGATTGTTGAATTGCCATAATGTTATCACTATAACCATCCGATGTAGCAATGTTTTAATGTTTGAAAGATAAACAAAAACAGAGAAGCACCGAATTCGTTGTTCCCTGTAGGCAAATCCTATTGTGAATTAGTCAGAGGAAAAGATGCGGCACTGTTGACATAGCTTACTGTCTGGACTGTCTAGGGTATTTGCATATGAAAATATAAAAAAAGCATGTGCTAAAACTGACTCATCAACTTTCTATTAAAACACGCTGTATCTTATTATATCTACAATTGTTTGAATTAGAAGCATATAAGTAGACACTGCTGTTATTAAATCCAGCGGCTTCCACTCAGACTGATGACTGCTCTTTTCCCGCAGAACACAAATGGGCGACTCTAAACTGGCCTGATGAATAGAGTGTGAGCATTATGTAATTAAGGGCAAGTTCTTGACATCGGAGGGATAGAGAGGGGCATGATGGGATTATGGAGTGACTCAGGCTCAGGACGTGCATTGCTTGCCAGCAAATCAGCTGTGTAACATCCAAAGCTCTGTGCTGAATCTGAAATATTCTGTTTATGCTTGTTTTTTAGACAGGTAGAGTAACCATGCTGATATCATTTGTGTTTAAAGTGCATTTGTGAAGGAGACTTTTGCTTACAAATGTCTCAAACTTGTTCACTGCTGCATTGGTTGCACTGGTGCTTGTGCTGCGTTTGACCTTTGCTGACTTCTTCTGAGCTTTGCACTTTGTTTCTCAGCAAGGAAATTAAGAAAATAGCATGTGAAAATGCGCTGACATTATTGTTCTGGCTGCCCTGCAGTTGTCTCTTTTCAGCCCTTTTCTTCATACTTGACTGACAGTTGTGATGAATGGGGACTTTAGTACTGGTTCAAGCCAAAACCAATACTCAAAGTCAAGGAAGTCAGGTCATTAGTGCCACACAAAGAGTAGACAAGACTTTGGAACAAACAGTGTCCCAAAAAAGTATTTCAACTCTTAAGCCATAAATAAAAATGAATGAATGTGTTCTATATTACAAAATAACAAACCAAGTGACATTTATTTAAAGAAAAGTGCAAAACATTTCACACACACACACGCACACACACAGACCATTTGTCTGGTTTAAAAAAAAGAAAATAATAGATAAATTAGCATTCAAAAGTTTAGAGCTGGTTTTAAAGGTTTTTGAAAGAAGTTTCTTAACTCACGAAGGCTGCATTTATTTGGTCAAAAATACAGTTTGGAATCATTGAAAAAAAAACATTTTCTGTTTGAATATATTTTAAATTGTATTTTATTCCTGTTATGCAAAGCTGAATTTTCAGCATCATCAGCACTCAGTCTTCAGTGTCACATGATCCTTCAGAAATCAAATGATATGCTGATTTGATGGTCAAGAAAACATTTTTTTTATTATTTTACAGTTTAAAAAAGCTTAGGTGGTTATTTTTGTTTAAACTAAGATACTTTTTTCAGGGTTCTTTGTAATGATGTAAATATTTGTAAATATAATGATAAAAAAAAGAAGTTTTTTTGGACCAATCTAACAGTTTTTACTGTCACTTTTGAAAATGTAATGTGCCCTTGCTGAATAAAAGTATTCATTTCTTTAGTTAATGACATGAACTACACCTTTATCTTGAGATAAACTGACTTCAGGCATTCTTTAAAGGAATAGTTCACCTAAAAATGAAAATGTCTTGATTATTTACTCACCCCGAGGCGAGGCCATCCAAGATCAATATGACTTTCTCTCCTCAGCTGAAGAAATTTTTTTTCTGCTGAAGAATATCATGGCCTTGTGGTGAGTAAATAATCAGCAAACTTTTTTTGAGCAAGCTGTACCTTTAAAAATAAGCCTATGACCAGTTTGTTAAAAGTAAAAGTGATGTGAAGCTTTATCATCATTTGCAGAATCAGATACCACGGTTTCATATTTTCTAATGCAATGACATTCAGACATTTTTAATTGTTATATAGGGCCTAATTGTTTTAATTCTCCAATATGTTGAAGACCATTGTAGTAATATTATTTGGAAAATAGAGCGGCTTTAGATTTTGTCTTTGATTTTCTTTTATCCAGAGGCATTGGTGGCTGCTAAGTGCTACTATTGGTATTTGGAACACACGCAGGTACATAAGCCACAGTAGTAGAAAAAACATTTGTGGCGTATCATCAGGGGCTTCTTTTTCCCCTGCACATCAGGATACTGACCTACCCGATGTCTCTTTCATGGCTATTCTCACACACTCAAGCTGAGGACAACAGTCAGGAGAGTTTCTCTCACTTGGGATGCAAACAAACAGAGGTTATAATTAACCACGCGGGGCTAAGAGGATTTCTCCCCGCTCTCACTGCACTGCTCACAGCCTCCGACGTTGGGTTATTTAAAGTGAACCTGTCTAGAGAGAGTGAGAGAGAGAGAGAGAGAGAGAGAGGGAGGGTGGGTTGGAGGGGAGGACAAGGAGAAGGAGGGGGAGAGCTTAGCAGATCTGTGGCGCTCTGTTCTGGCTCAGTCTCTGGTGGCAGCATCACTCTCCCATAGCAGTGGATTCCACCTGCCTGTTCTGGAAATGTACAGCACTGCAGCATCCTCGGACTGACTTCACCAACTCATCCGCCGGCAGATATGGCCAGCCAGCAGGATTCAGGTTTCTTTGAGATCAGCATCAAGTCCCTTCTGAAGTCCTGGAGCAGCAGTGAGTATCTTGGCGCTCAGAGCTGCGGGATCACAGCCAGGGCTGGCGGGATGGATCCTCCTGATTTAGTTTGCATGCGAGTTTGTTGCTCTGGTACACGTGCTCTTGTGTTGTTGTCCTCTTTTATTTAGTACGCATGGGGATCAGCATAATATGGATTTTATGGCATGCATTGCTATCTCTATTTTACTTTTTTGTGTGTGTGTGTGTGGTCAGATGATGCTTATGAATCAGGCTTAAAGGGATGGGTCATGCAAAACTCATTTATTATAAAGGTCATTTATTCACCCTCATGTTGTTCTAAACTTTGTGTATGAATTAATTTCTTCCGTGGAACACAAAAGAAGATATTTTGAAGAATATTTGCATCCAGACCCCATTGACTTTTATTGTATGGACAAAAAGCACAGAGACATTTTCCAAAAAATATCTTTTTGTGTGTGTTTCGCAGAAGTAAGAAAGACATACAGGTTTGGAATGACATGAGTTTGAATTTTCAGTTTGGCTGACATTTTTGTCTATTTTGCTTAGTAATTCCTGTCCTGGTGTTGTGGTACACAGTATGCTCCCAAGAGCAGTGTAGGTCAGGTGCCTGTTCTCACCAGCCTAACCGACCAATCAGCTGTGAGGGCTGGTCAGCCCTCTGCCAATCAGCTTGCAGCAGCAGTGGCAGTGTCTCCTTTAGAAATCAATGTTGATTTACTTTTAATAGCTTAAACATACTTTTTTTGGTGTGTAAACACTAAAAAGTATTTGTTTAAAAAAGAAGTTATATATGTAAATCTTTCTACATTTTCTTTCTTTGAAACTGTGTATTGTGAAAAAAAAAATGATCCAAACCAAAAAGTATATTTTTAGCTATTAAAATGAAATATGCTCTCTCTCTCTCTCTCTCTCTCTCTCTCTCTCTCTCTCTCTCTCTCTCTCTCTCTCTCTCTCTCTCTCTATATATATATATATATATATATATATATATATATATATGTTGCATTTTCCTCATACATTTGTGTTTTATATGTTGTTTTTACAGACTTTTTTGTCATTTAGAAGCGAATATATTTTCTACGAATTACGAAACATCTTCTTTTCAAGCCAGAGTGATATCAAACTTGAATAGAAATAATAATTTTGACCAAATCATATTCTCTCTCTCTCTCTCTCTGCCTCAGAGCAGAGTAAATGGGTGAATCGTTCTAATCACTAAATCAAATGTGCTCTGCACAGTGTACCAAATATATTTTTAGCTCTGGCTCAGAGGTTTAGAGCTGCGAGTGTCCTTAGGCCTAATGGCTAAATCCAGGAAAATGTCCTTGTTATTTAGCTGTCATAATCAGCACGGCTCAAATATCTGTGAACGTATCTCATCTTTCAGTTTTTCTGTTTGTAATCCTGACCTTTCTATATGACACAGGGATAGCCAACTCTCTTCAATCGGTACAGTGTGTTCGGGCAACTTTACAAAACCTGATCCTGTTTCTTTGGGTTATAGTATACTATAGCTGTGGATGCATTGCCCACGGGCGACTGATGCGACCTCTGGATGTCATTTTTTTGCCTTCTATTTTTTGAAGGGTAACAATTCTGGTAAAAAGTCTGGTAACAATTTACAAAAATGTCTTATTTGTTAACATTAGTTTGTGCGTTAACTAACATGAACTACTGATCAATACCTTTTTTAACCTTTGTTAATGTTAGTTAATAAAGATGCTCAAAATTATGTTTGTTCACAGTCCATTAAAGAATGTTCTATACAAATTTTGATTAGTAAAAAATGTTGAGATTATCATTAGCTAAGGTTAATAAGTACTGTAGAAGTATTGTTCATTGTTATTTCATGATAACTAATGTAGTTAATTAACAAATGAAACCTTGTTGTTCAGAGTTACTCTTATTCTGTATGTTTAAAAATAACTTTTTGTCATTGCTCGGGTCTTTAGTTTCTTGTTTAGGGCACCAAAGCTACGTTCAGACTGCAGGCAAATGTGGCCCAAATGTTCACATGTGACTCAGATCTGTTTTTCCCCCCATAACAGTGTGAACAGCACAAACCACATGGAATCTGATCATTTCAATTTGGGCCACTTGATGCAGCTTTTCTTGTGTTGTCCTAAATCTGATACAGGTGTTTTGCAATGTGACCTCAGTCTGAACAGTCAAATGGGAATTCATGCGACTTTTACGTCACTCTAGATCAACATTTGTCACAATTCTGCGCTCATGAGAGTCACTTCAAAGATTTTACATAGTCCTACCGGAAGTTATCAAAACAGTTGCGAAAGGTAGTCAGTGAGGAGCTCTATACAAGAAAAACATCATAAATGTTTAAAAACTCTCTTTTTTTCACATCCACGTCTTTGGTTTTTCTATTACCTGCTCTTAAATTAGCTGGCTTCCGTGGCAGATCACACAAAAAATAAACACTTGTGTTTACAGCATATGCTGCGTGACATCTTTTCATTCTTTTGCACGTGTGTCAGTCCTAACCATGATCTGTTTACACGGGAATCTGATATTGGCCACATTTAAAACAACAAGGTGAACAGCTGTACAAAAAAAAAAAAAAAAATCAGATCTGAGCAGTAAATTGGAATTGAGCACTAAGGCTCGCAGTGTGAAGTGTCAGGATGCCAACTGGACTTTGGTGGGAAAATATCGCTATAGAGTTTGGGATTGTGCGTCAGTAAGATGATTTTGGCTACGTTCAGACTGTCAGTTCAAATCCGATTTTTGTGCATATCTAATTGAAATCCAATCAGATTTAGCAAGTGTGAATGGCAAGAAATCACATAAAATGTGATTTTTACAAATCAGTTTCGAGCTACATATCCATTTGTGGTTTTAAATACTATTCTAATCCCATTTCTGGAAATCCGTTTCAGTCTGACCGCTCTAATCGGCTATACATTGCCATGTTGTAAATAAAACAACGGTATTGCAAACCCCTCTTGCGGTTGTTGTTGTTGTTGTTGTATACCTACGCCAGTAAGCAGTATGGGACACACAAATCGGATCTGAACAGTTGCTGCGATACACAATGTGGACAGTCAAAGATTTTAGATCGGATTCCAATCGGATACACAAATAATCCGACTTGGACTGACAGTGTGAACGTAGCCTTCGAGTTTCAGCTGCAGATTCCACATCACTTCTCGTTGAGAACTCTTCTCTGTTCGTTGATGAAAGTAACCAGTGGGATATGAGTGGGCTTTGGATGCTAACAGCCTGATAACCATCTGAAAATGAATGAGGCTTTATAGGTCCCATTTACAGTTATGTCAGTTGTCCCCAGGGATCTTTTGTACACAGTGTGGGTCTGTGGATGTAAAAAGCCCACATATTTTTACATCAGAGGGGGATTTTGTTAGATGTTTTTTCCACGCTTGTTGTCCATCCCTGAGCAAGAAAATGTTGGGAGGACACAACAGGATTTGTTTTAGAAGGAAAAAAGAGGTTAAACATATGTCTGGATACTGTATTTGTGTTTATGTTTATGTCTCATCATGTCAATGTGTGTGAGTGTGTTTGTGAAATAGAGAGGCGTTGTTCTATGTCTTATATTGTCCCTGTTGGGAGCAGCTCAATGCTCAGAGGCTCCTCTGCAGAACGCTGATGTAATGCTCTGTCTGAGCCCATCTTTTGTTTGCAGAATCACATGTAATGCATCAGGCTGCCGTAATCATCTAGACTGGCACTGGAGCACAGAGTGACCCCTTTACCACTTCTGTCAAAAACTAGTTTTCTGAAAAAAATGACGCCATAATGCCTGGGTGTTAGCCAGAGCGTTGCTGTCCAGTTTCTATAGGTGTAAAAATACTTACTAGGGAGTTGCTAGGTGGTTGCTACTAGGGTATTCTGTTGCTAGTTGGTTTCACATGTTATGACTCCCTAGCAACCTGATGGAATCGCATTCATTTACTCCATAGAGAATTTTCTTTTTAATGACTCTGAATGAATCTTTCTTTCCAAGATAGACTTATCGCTTATGTTGAAGTCATGTCAGCGCAATTTAAACTTTTTTCAGTTAATGCAACACTAATCAAGTGAGAGAATCATGGCAAACAATCAGGACGAAAGAGCTCAGCAACGACCAAGTCTAAACTCTGTATATATATATATATATATATATATATATATATATATATATATATATATATATATATAGACTCAGACGTTGCTGAGCTCTTTCGTCCTGATTGTTTTATTTAATATTTTACTACCATTCAAAACTTTCGGGTCAGTAATTTTTTTTATAAATAAATTAATACTTTTATCCAGCAAGGATGCATTCAATTTGTCAAAAGTGACAATAAAGACATTTATAATGTCACAGCAGATTTTTGTTTCAAATAAATGCTGCTTTTTTACTTTTCATCAAAGAATCCTGAAAACAAATGTATCACTGTTTCCTCAAAAGAAGCACAACTGTTTTTTTTTTTTTTTTTATCATGGATGATAATAAGAAATGTTTCTAGAGCAACCAAAAGGACACCAAAGGAAATCCAGCTTTGCAATTACAGGAAAATGTATATGTCATTTTAAAATTATATTAAAATAGAAAACCATTATATTCAGTTGTAATAATATTTCACAATATTACTGTTTTTACCGTATTATTAATCAAATATATGCAGATCTTACCAACCCCCAAACGTTTGAACAGTAGTATGTGTATTGTGCATATATTTGTATGATATTAAATGACTAGAAAGTAATGGTTTTATATTATACTGTCATTTTTATTTGATTACGTCAGCGTCATGGAATTGTAGTTTGTTTATTGAATCTTTATTTATTGACATTTGATGGCATGAGTTCTGTTTGCATTTTGTTTACAATATTTTTTATTGAATTTTGCAAGCCTGGTTGGCATCCCATTTGCTGCCCATGGCTGTTTTCCCAAGGCAAGATTGTGTAATGGAGTCAGTCAGTGGAATTCAGATAGTTTATCTTGCTTTACGCCGTCTGTGTTTTTACGTACGAGCAGACAAGGGAGTGAGAGTGAGAGTGAGTCTGTGCCCAATCAAGTGATGTTTACACTGTTGGTTAGTGGCAGAGGGGAGATCAGGACGTATAGTGTGTACACAGGGATAAATATAGCCCTGCAACTATGCCACTGTAACATGTCAGTCCTGCACACTTGCCCAGACCTCAGCTAAAAATTCCAGGCTGACCTTCAGTCTCGATAGGCAGTGGACGTTTACAATGCATTAGAGAGCCTTCAGAAGAATCGAGCACACGTCTGGATTTGTTATCGCACAATTGTCTGACTTGTTTCAACTCGCACTGGGACGTTACAGTGGGGCAGGTGGCGAACCGGAGAAGGTCCCGCCATCACTGGAATGATTGATAAGGACGTGTGAGGTTTGGAAAACTGGATCAAATATACTACTCCCCCACTATGGATAGCACAGCAATGTGCTGGAATAAAACCAGCATGGTGAACTTCATCAAGGGCCTGGGTAGGTGCTACCAAAAGAAAAAAAGAGAGAGGGAAGTGAGAATCTGTGAGTGAAGATGAAACTAGTAAACGGAGACAAATGAATGAGTGCAAAGCAAGCTTCAGACTTTTTAATTTGTGTTTAGATAATATTATAGCAAAAAAAAAAAAAAGACTTCTGTCACAGTGGCTGTTCATTTTGAAGAAATATATTGGTCTAAGATGGTTTGATGAAATTAACCTTTTTGGGTGCATTGTATGTGAGTGAATGATTGTGCAGTTATGTTGAATGCAATACAATTCAAGAAATTTTTATTTTCTATTTTTTTTTTTATTTTTTTTATTTTTATTATTGAATATTTATTAATTAATACAGTTTTGGCATGGTAATGGGTATGACAATGTTAATTCTTTCGGTCTTGGCAGAATAGATCGGCTACGCTGCTGCTGCCGCTGTAGAGCAAATACGGAACTTGCCACTGCCAATACACACACGACACAAAATATTGGGGCCGATTTCTCCCCTTTCGACAATCCTACAGATTATGTTATCATATTTTCCTGTGGTGTGAGGTGTGTTAAGAGTGACCAAACCTGCTTGGAAGAACCTCAGAGCCGGAGTCTCACATTTTGAAAATCTTATTCGATTTTAAATATCTTTTGATGTGGCCCCACCATAAGACGCTGCTGCTGCTGTACATGCATGGATGAATCACCCCTTAGCAGATCTATACAGGTGGAGCTGGGGAAGGAGGAGGGTTTCTGAAAGCGCGCTGCACTGCTATAGCAAACGATAGGGATTTGAATGTCGAGCAGCGAGCTCATTGGCTACTGATACAGCAGGAACTAATCAGCTGTGCCCATTAGAGAATGATGTGATTGCAAGCAGATTGAGTCAAGGACCTATCAGCACGCACCATTTAGAGTTTCATGACAGAACTTTGCATTTAAACTTTATTAAATATAGTAGACTTTAGATTAAAAAAAGTTTAGTAAAAAGAAGAAATGAACTTGCTTGTATGTTTGTTGCTGTTGTTGTTGTATGTTTTTGGAGGTGAGGTGACATACAGATGCTGTGGGTGACGTACAGATATCTTTTTGTTCTGTTTAAGGGAAAGCAAAACGCAGTTTTATCCATGTGAAGTCTGTTTTCGTCAACATATGATAAGTGTCATAAAACTAGATAAAAATTTGTTGTCAAAATGAACACTGCTGTGACTGTCACATGCCCCCTCTGCAACTTGACCACCGTTACTTACAGTACAGTCTGTCCAGTAGCTTCTCTGTGTGTTTGTGAGCTATGTGGGGAAAAAAAAGATATAAAGTTGCACCTTCTGCTTCTAGGGTGTTACTTTAGTTGGTGTTGAGGAAAGCTAGGTGTTACTTTGTGTACAAAGGTTGCTGGAAAGCTACAGAATGGGAAGGTTTGGGAAATTCTGAGGTGGATTTCACTGTCTGGATTAGGGAAACTGTCATTGTCTGGAAAACAATACTTGACTATTCATTCAAATAGTTTCTGATTTATTCTGAAAAAATGCACATGTTCAATTTTTGGTTTTCTGAAAAAGACAAATACAAACTTCTTACAATCATTTTCCATTTGCTTGCCTTTCAGATTAATAACATTTATTATTATTATTATTATTAATAAAAAATCATAATATTTTACAGTATGTTATTTAGTATCCTTCCTTTATTTTTTATTTATTTATAATATTAATAATATTTAATATTTTTTGTCTGAAGCTTCACCAGGGTACAGCAAGCCTCCCGTCCCCCCG
The DNA here is from genome assembly GCA_030578255.1 of Tiaroga cobitis. Classification (NCBI taxonomy): domain Eukaryota; kingdom Metazoa; phylum Chordata; class Actinopteri; order Cypriniformes; family Leuciscidae; genus Tiaroga; species Tiaroga cobitis. The sequence goes on from CM060605.1 coordinate 30,308,063, forward strand.
GTTTGCTGCTCACAGGGCGAGAAGGGGCCGCCCGCCATTATGCCCATCAGCGTGGACCCAGAGAGCCGGCCGGGCGAGTACGTGCTCAAGAGCCTCTTTGCCAACTTCACCACCATCTCTGAGCGCAAAATACGCATCGTCATGGCCGAACCTCTGGTGAGTGACATTTCTGAACTATTGAAGGCCTATGACCACTCAAATCCTCAGAGACAAATCAGTCTTCGAAGATTGTGGAGAGGGTTGACCATTTACACTGTGGGATTGACTTGTTCAGAAGATATCAATGAATGAAATGTAAGCTAATCCGGCTAATCCTTTTTTTTTATTTGGCATGCCTAGTTGTTTATGCAGCTCAGCAGCTTTCACCTTAATGTGGCCCTGTATGATCCTTGTTAATAGAAATTAAATTTAGATCTGCCGGGCATTGAAAATACGAATGAGATTTTAGTGTACAATGCTTGTTCAGCTGCTAGTTTCATGACCGGCAGGCAGACTAGTTTTAATTAACCCTCACAGGAAAGGTATATTGTGTCCCTGCTGCTATCAGGATGAGCTCATCTTTTGTACTCTAATTTTTAATGAACCAATAACCAAGATCAGATAATACATAATACACTTAATACATAAGAATATGACCTTGATTACCGGCATGACCGGTTTATTTATACATCCCTCTTACTGGACAGTAAATTGAGCGATTCATAGCTGCAGTGTCTTTTTTTTATTTGTTTAAGGATCTCTTCGGACACAACTGAATGTTTTTATGAGTCAGTCATACATGTCTTAAACTATACCCCAGTCATTTAATTCAGTAGTGGAGAAAAGTCCTGCAAGAGCATAAGGTGATCCATTAACCTCTTATGAAAGCCTTGAGGGATATTGCACTGTCCTCGTCTGCCCCCTCATCTGTTTCTCCCTCGCATGACTTCAGCCACTGAAATATTTATTAACCTAAGTTGAAAGGGGTGCTTCAGTGGGGTCTTAAATTTAACACGGTCTAAAAGTGTAATGTTTGACAAGCCCTGTAGATTCTTCCCTGTAGAGTCAGAGAAGACGGTGTGTTCTGGGCCTGGAGTTCATTAAAACAAAAATACTATTTGAATATTCAAATCAGTTATTCAACTCTGCTGTTGCCTTAAAAGAAGTTACACACAACTCTTGTGCTCGATTGAACAATCTTACTAGAGTAGGAGTACAGAATGAAGGTCAGTTTGTTTTTTTACACAACCTGTGTTGTTTAATCAGCAGGTCCAGTCCATGATAGTTGCTAAGATCAGCTTTTTCACATTGTAAGACTATGCTGGTGGCCCTGTTTGTGTATATGCACTACTGTTCAAAAGTTTGGGGTCAAAAAAAGAAAAAAGTGACAGGAAAAACATTTATATTGGTTCAAAAAAAGATTTATATTTCAAATAAATGCTGTTCTTTTGAACTTTATATTCATCAAATAATAATGAAACAACTGTTTTCAACATGGATAATAATAATACATGTTTCTTGAGCAGCTAGACTCTAGCTGCTCAAGAAACATTTAATCATGTGACACTGAAGACTGGAGAATGATGCTGAAAATTTAGCTTTGCCATCACAGGAATAAAGTACGTTTTAAATATATTAAAATAGAAAACAGTTATTTGCTGTAAAAATGACTATTTTTGATCAAATAATTCAACCTTGATGAGCAGAAGAGACCTCTTTCACAAACATTTAAAAAATATATTTCCGACTCCAAACTATTGAATGGTAGTGTACAGTAGCTGCTAAAATGCACGATGTTGGAACAAAGCTGCATTTAATCAAGGAAACCATAAGGAATCACTTTTAGCTAGAATTACCTGAATAATATTTACTCTAGCAATTATGTTTCTGTTGTTTTTATAGGAAAAACCTCTGATAAAGTCTCTTCAGAGGGGTGAAGATCCCCAGTTTGACCAAGTAAGTACAGTTTGCTTTCTGAACATGCCCCCCCCCCCCCCCGAACATATTGCACGCGCACGTCCGCACGTCTAGTCTGTGGACAGATGTCCAAGCGGAAAGACAAGAGACAGCTTTTTAGCAGCCCAGCTGTGCCAAAAATTAAATTAAAAATTTACTGCCGTTTGAGAAATATTTTGACGCAAAAAAACGAAACAACTTTTATTATTATTATTATTATTAATAATAATAATTATTATTATCATTATTACCCCACCACTTTTAAACATCTCGCGGCACGGATGTACCAATACAAATAAATAAAACATCACCAGTTAACTAGCAGAGCATTCATTTATTAAATAAGAGGCGATCTAGCACGCTGAAATGTATTGTTTTTGAAATCAAGTGATCAAAGTGCTCGTTGACTGCGATCAGTGGTGCTGATAAAGTGTTCTCTTGTGGCTCGCGCTGCCGCGCACAGTCTTCTCACGGATGCGCGTTTTAATCCGTTGCGGAGAAATCTCTATTCGTTCTGGTGAAATCTCAAAGTAAAATGCACACAAACGTCACGTGTCCCTGCTTGATATATAACCACTGATAAACATAATCGGTTTTAATGAGGAAAAAAAAAAACTATACGAGTGCGGATTAGAACCCAGAATCTCTGACACGCTTGTTTAAAGTTCTGCCACTGGACCATTAAAGCACATACAAAAAAAGTCGGATTGAATTTATCTATTTCTTCACGTGAAATTTTTTGGCACCAACACATAATTAGGTCTCATTAAACGACAAATTAAACACAATGTACTATTTAAATAGATTGCTGGACATCGGTATTGTATAGCCTACATCTGATTTATGATTTAGCATTGTATTAGCAACTGTGGTAGGAGGGGCATCAATGACCGCTAGGGGGGCACGGCCCTCGAATGCCCCACCATAGCGCCGGCACTGCTTTGCAGATTTTTTTCCATCTAGTTTCCTGTAAATTATAATAACTATATAATTTTTTATTGCATATTTTCTTTGCAATTTCACCACACAATATGATATATATATATATATATATATATATATATATATATATATATATATATATATATATATATATATAGTACTAGATACACTGATGAGCTAAAACATTATGACCACTCACAGGTGAAGCGAAAAATGTTCATCATTTCCTAAAATTTTCTGAGTAGGTTAGATTGTTAGTGGGCAGGAGTAATGGGCAGGAGTAAAGACCTGAGAGACTTTGGCAAGGGCCGAATTGTTACGGCCAGACAGGTGGGTTAGAGCACCTCTGAAAGGGCAAATCTTGTGGGTTGCTCCCAGTCAGCAGTGGTGAGATCCTACGGACAGTGGTCCAGGGAGTGACAAACCACAAATCGGTGACGGGGGTTTGGGTGTCCAAGGCTCATTGATGAACGCCATGTTGGGTATGTAGGGTAGGGTACCCTACCAATGTAGGGTATCCCGTCTGGTCTTAAATTTGACATGCGTCACCTACCTAAATATTGTTGCAGACCAAGTACACCCCTTCATGACAATGGTGTTCCCTGGTGGAAGTGACCTCTTTCAGCAGGATAATGGACCCTGTCACACTGCACACATTGTTCAGAAATGGTTAGAGGAACATGGTGAAGAGTTCAAGGTGTTGCCTTGGCCTACAAATTCTCCAGATCTCAATCCAGTTGAGCATCTGTGGGATGTGCTTGACCAACAATTCGGATCCACTGCAGCTCCACCTCTCAACCTTACAGGACTTGTAGGATCTGCTGCTAATGTCTTGGTGCCAGATTCCACAGGACACCTTCAGGGCTCTTGAAGAGTCTATGATTTGGATCGTCGAAGCTGTTTGGTGACATGCGGTTGGCCAACAGAATATTAGCCAGGTGGTCATAATGTTTTGGCTCATCTAGAAAGTATATATAATTTTGAGTTGGAGGCCATGTGAGGCAAGTAAAATTCTGAACCAATAGCCAGATTGAGAAAGCAGGGCAAAAATCCTTATTGTTGAGCTTTGTTATATGATTATAATTCCCAAACTCATTTGTAAATGAGTGACAAAAGTATCTGCAAAATTAATAAATGTACGAAATGTCTAAAAAACAGAATTTTATTTCAGATACCCTTGAGTACATGCATTGAAAGTCTAGAATGAAAGGGCTTTTTATTGCTGGCTTGGGTGGAGTGTGTGTTCTCTGCCCTGAGTTTGTAAGTTTGTTTCTGTATGCATGTATATGTGTGTGTGTGTGTGTGTGTGTGTGTGTGTGTGTGTGTGTTGGAAGCAGGTGAATAGCAGCCTCATTCAGAGCTCTCACAGGGCTGTGTTTGTACCCATGATCCCTTGGGCTTTTCAGGAGCCTCACTGAGAGGGGATTCTTCTCCCAGGGTTCATCAGGGAATGAAGTGCTTGCTGTGTTCACCCTGAGCCCCTGAAACCGCCCTTTTTCCCTCCCTTCCCTTCCCTATGTGTTGAGTCTTCACCAGGGACCGCCTTCCTTCCTGCACTTATTACCCCAACTCCCTCCCCTTTTCACACTTTCTTTGCATCCTACAGACACATTTAAGACACATACTCACACAAAATCCCCTGCTTTCACCAAGACCACCTCCACACTCAAAATGACTTTCTCCTGAAGATGCACTATAAAATTCATGGCCTATATACAGTACTATGCTCTAGGTATATTTTTAGTTTGTTTATGTGGTGATTTAACACATGCTCTCCTTTCATTTTCAGTTGATAAGCACAATGAGTTCTTTGGCCGAGTATTGCCTACCATCTATCTTGCGCACCCTGTTTGACTGGTACAAAAGACAGAACAGAGTTGACGATGAATCCCACGAGTACAGACCGCGTTCAAATACAAAGCCCAAAAAGTGAGTCCTGTTGGTACATATAGATAATGCTGATCATTTAAGCTTGAAACAGTATGATATACTTAATTATGCGTAATGCAGTTTAGTAAAACAAGTCTGCTTCATGCGTATTAAAGACCCATGAATTCAGAATTGGAGTTTTATCCATTAACTTTAGAGCCATTTATATGTTACTCCTGCATACATACATACATATATATATATATATGCAGATATTCTTTTTTTTACTTTTTTTTTTACATCAGTTTAAATTGTTTCAAAAGATTTCTATTTCAGGACTTTATTTTAAATCCTGTTCTTTTGAACTTGCTATCCATTACACAATCCTGGAAAAATGTGTTTGTAAGGGATTATCGGTGTCTGTATCTGTTTTGGGAGGTTTTTGCATAGACATAATAAATACATAGACGCCCTATTGGCCGCTTTGGAGCGTTGCTGCGATACGTCAACGTGTCCGCCATTTTTTCGGAGGGCAAGACTGCACTGTAATCAAATGCAAGTAAACAGCGAGCTGCGTTTTTTCTGGATAAAAAAAAAACCCCAAAAAAATTACATTTATCAACTGATTTCAGTGGTTTGTACGTGGTGTACAAAAAGTTCCATCTCTAGTTATTTAAAATCCCGATAGTTAGACTTCTAAAAAAAAAAATTTAATAAGGAATTGTCAAAGCTCAGGCTTGTCATGTAGGCTATCTGGCTTTTTATTCTTGGATAAGAATTGTGAAGATATAATTTAATTTTTACATTCAATTAAATAAAGTTTTCTTATTGTGGAAAAATCATTTTCTGTGATTGACCCGATTTTAGCAATAACAAAGATAACTGATGGATCCTTTATGGTAATACATATGATATGGTACAACTACAGTGCAATGCAAATAGTAAATATAAGATAAAGTGAGAAGTAATAGTAAATAGTTTAGTCAAAAAAATAAACAAACAGTATACAGCAAATAAAATATTAATGAATAGTATAATTATATAATATCATTAGTACATAATATAATAATACAAATATTGATAGCATATAGTTTATGTGTAATACTATAATAATAGCAATGGAATAAGAAATATCAATTACAGTATATAGACAATTAAAAATTGTCGAATGGTGACTATGAATAGTACAATCATTTAACAGCATAGCTGTAATCGATTGATAATTGCAATCGGTATAGTATTACAATAATAATAAGAACAGCAAATACAATGTAATATCAATTGCAGAATAATATAGACAATATGAAAAAAATATGAAACATTATAATATTGATCATTAAACTGACATTTAACAAAAAGATTTGTGTCATTTTATTTTATATAGGCCTACATACAGTGAAGAGAATGTATATATAAAATAAGTTATATATTTAAAAATATTCCTACATAGGCTATATAAAATAAAATGTCACTCACAACCCTGTCTCTTTTTGTGAGACCAAAGATCGCCCATTAGATATACACAAGACGAATTATATCTCATGTTTAACCACTAGACCAGAGACATCAGAGCCAGTTGCAAACGTCAGAAGCATATATATATGGGCGTCAGAGTTGCCCTCTGCAATATCCAGCGGCCAATAGGGCGTCTATGTATTTATTATGTCTATGGGTTTTTGCATGCGTTTATTTCTGTTGATTGAGTTTGTTTCTATGGTTTCTTGTTGATTTGATTATCATGTGCACCTTTCATTCATTTCTTTGATTAGTTAAGTTTTTCTTAAACCCTGTGTTTGTTCAGTTCATTGTCTGTTCTCGTCTGATTTCTATGAATTATTTTGGTTTCTTTTGGGTTTATAAATGAAGTCGAACTGCTGCATTTAAATCCAGCCTTTTTATTTGACCTTTCTTCAACCACCAATATAACTTTTTTTACTGTATTTTGGTCAGATAAATGCAGCCTGGATGAGCATAAGAGAAAAAAAAACATTAAAACATCTTACAGACTATACACTTTTGAATGGTAGTGTAAATAACCAATTCATATGGCCTTTAATGAATGTGAAAAGAGAGCAATGAGACAGCAATACAATGTTGTCACTTGGCCTGATAAGTTATGTCATAACTGGATGATTTGACACAATCATGCCAAAATAGCCCAGTGACATCAGACAGACAACTGGGTGTTGATGCTTCTGTGACTTCTGCTTCCTGTAGCAAAACTCCATTTCATCATTGACAAATGATACTTTAGTCTGTGAATGTGTGAGAGGATGGGAGCAAAATTGGCTTACATGATCTGTTTACATTCTCTCTCTCTCTCTCTCTCTCTCTCTCTCTCTCTCTCTCTCTCTCTCTCTCTCTCTCTCTCTCTCTCTCTCTCTCTCTCCATTTCCCAGTGATGAGCAGCAAAAAGATTATCTGCTCGAGAGGAGAGACCTAGCCATCGACTTCATCTTCTCTCTTGTGCTCATAGAGGTTCTGAAACAGGTAACGTCAAACTGGCACACACACTTTGATTCACATCTAAAAAAGTTCAATGCAAATAACTAACAGACATCAAATATGTTAGAGTGCACAAGTTGTTCTGTCGATCATCACCAAGAATCGTCTCGGTTACGGATATAACCCTCGTTCCCTGAGTAGGGAACGGAGACGTTACGTCGGATGACGGAGAATGGGGGTTTCGCCTAGAAGCCAATCCTCTTCGAGTATTAAAAAACGAGCCTATGGCAATGAAATGCCATGGGTCTGCGGATTTGCATAATGTATCTCCGCCTCACCATGTGAGTATTTAAGGAGAGACACCTGCAACAGCAGATCATGTCTTCGCTGAGGAGCCGAGACTGAACTCAGGCGTCTACCCAGCGGTACAGCGGAAGTGGCAGGGAGACGTAACGTCTCCGTTCCCTACTCAGGGAACGAGGGTTACATCCGTAACCGAGACGTTCCCTTTCGTAGTCACTCCGAGTTACGTCGGATGACGGAGAATGGGGGTTCCCGTGAAATCACGCCACCTTCACAGCTGTCTTCCAGTGCCCTGCGAAAGTCTGAACCCCTGTCGTGGCCTAGCACGGACGAGGAGTCCTACTTAGCACAGGGATACCAAGGTACACTGGGAAGCATATCTCAGAGGAGATATGCCGCAGTATGCCTACCCGTAGGGAGGACTTACGAATACACATATGGCCCAAGGGGGCTACATATGGGGGAACACTGGAATACCAACCCATAGGGTGGCTAGAGATTTAACTCCAGGAGTGGCAAGGTGGCTTGCCAAGGGAAAGACACATGCTCAAAAGAGGCTTACAGTGGAAATACTCATGTGGGGGTTACTCAGGGGAGGAACCATGCACACGGAGGCACCTAGCCGACGCACAGGCAATAGACACTGGCGCTAGCATCAACAGTGCTGGAGGAACTCAGGGCTTCAGAGGGGAAGACTGCCTGAGGAAATATCGCACGTATCCAGTCAGTGGAGTGGAATGGCGAGCAAGCGAAGACACCTGAACAGCTCCCATGTTAGCTTGAAAAAGACAGTACATGGGTGGAGGCTGGCTCCACTCGGAGATTGTAAAATCTGGCGAATGTGTTAGGTGTCGCCCAGCCTGCAGCTCTGCAGATGTCTGTTAGCGAGGCGCCATGCGCTAGAGCCCAAGAGGACACCACACTCCGGGTGGAGTGGGCGGTCACACCAAGGGGGCACAGTCGACCTTGCTGCTGGTATGCCAAGGCAATGGCGTCCACTATCCAGTGAGACAACCTTTGCTTGGAGAGAGCCTTTCCCTTCAGCTTCCCACCATAACAGACAAAGAGCTGGTCTGAGGTCCTGAAACACTGCGTCCTGTCTACGTAAGCACGGAGGGCGCGTACTGGACAGAGCAGTGCCAAGGCTGGGTCTGCCTCCTCCCGGGGCAGCGCTTGCAGGTTCACCACCTGGTCCCGGAAGGGAGTGGTAGGAACCTTGGGCACATATCCGAGCCGGGGTCTCAGGATCACGTGAGAGAGAGCCGGCCCGAACTCCAGGCACGCTTCGTCAACGGAGAATGCGTGCAGGTCCCCTACCCTCTTGATAGAGGCCAGTGCAACCAGGAGCGCTGTCTTCATTGACAGAAACTTAATCTCAACTGATTGCAGAGGCTCAAAGGGAGCCCTCTGCAGGCCATTTAAGACCACTGAGAGGTCCCAATAGGGAACGAGAGGAGAGCGAGGAGGATTCAGTCTCCTCGCTCCTCTCAGGAACCTGATGATCAGGTCGTGCTTTCCAAGAGACTTACCTTCAACTGCTTCGTGATAAGCGGCGATAGCGGCCACATACACCTTCAGGGTGGAGGGAGACAGCCTTCGCTCCAACCCATCTTGCAGGAAGGAAAGCACGACACTGATCGAGCATCTCCTGGGGTCTTCTCGGCGAGAAGAGCACCAGTTGACGAAGAGGTTCCACTTCAACGCATAGACATGTCTCGTGGACGATGCTCTAGCGGAAGTGATGGTAGCCGCCACCGCAGGTGGCAGGGTACTCAAACCTGCCTCGTCCCGTCCAGGAGCCACACGTGGAGTCTCCAAAGATCGGGACGAGGGTGCCATAGGGTGCCCCGTCTCTGAGAAAGGAGGTCCTTCCTCAGAGGAATTGGCCAAGGAGGTGCTGTCGCGAGGAGTATCAGTTCGGAGAACCAGGTCCTGGTGGGCCAGTATGGGGCGACCAAGATAACCTGCTCCTCGTCCTCCCTGATTTTGCACAAAGTCCGTGCAAGAAGGCTCACTGGGGGAAACGCATACTTGCGTAGGCCCTGCGGCCAGCTGTGCGCCAGTGCGTCCGTGCCGAGCGTGCCCTCGGACAGGGAGTAATACAGGGCGCAATGGGATGAGTCGTGGGAGGCAAACAGATCTATCTGTGCGTCCCCGAACTGGTCCCATATCAGCTGGACCGACTGGGGATGGAGTCTCCATTCGCCAGAGGCTGGTCGGAGCCTTGACAGCTCGTCGGCTGCAAGGTTCCGCACTCCAGGAATGTAAATAGCACGAAGGGACCTCAGGTGTTTCTGACTCCATAGGAGGAGGTGGCGTGCGAGTTGTGACATACGGCGAGAGCAGAATGTGTTTAATCGCCTCAGACTGCTTCTGGGCGGTTGAGAACTGCTGGGCGAAGTCCTCAACCGCACCGCCGAAGAGGCCAGCCTGGGATATGGGGGCATCGAGCAGACGAGTCCGCTCGGTGTCCCGCATATCGGCCAGGTTTAGCCAAAGGTGACGCTCCTGGACCACGTTAGTGGCCATCACCTGACCCAGGGAGCGTGAGGCCACTTTCGTCGCCCGGAGAGCGAGGTCAGTGGCGGCACGCAGTTCGTCAAACGTCCCTGGGTCAGTCCTGCCCTCGTGCATGTCTCTGAGCAGCTGGGCCTGGTAGACCTGCAAGGTGCTCATAGCATGCAAAGCAGCAGCCGCCTGTCCTGCAGCTCTGTGAGACCTCGCCACCATAGATGACGAGAATCTACAGGCCTTGGATGGGTGCTTAGGATTACCACGAGAGGAGGCACTCTGAGGACACAGTTGCATCGCAACAGAGCGCTCCACCGGGGGAATCCCAGTGTACCCATGGGCAGCCGCGCCATCGAGGGGAGGAAAGGCGGAGAAAGCTGACGAGCGTTCACGGGAGGTCAAGGGAGCCTTCCATGATCTCGACAGCTCCTCATGCAGCTCCGGGAAGAAAGGAATTGGGGTTGGCTGAGGCCGTGAGGCGGCAGCCACACCCAAAAACCAATCGTCCAGCCGCGAGCGCTCAGGACAGGGTGGAGGGTTCCACTCTAGCCCGATGCTCACGGCTGCCCGGGACAGCATGGCCGTCATCTCGGGATCCGATACGGGCAACGCTGGGACTCCCGAAGGAGGCAACGCAGCCGCATCCTCCCTTCCCGAAGACTCTAGCCCACCTTGTGATGCCGCGATCGACATAGCGTCCTCCTCTGGAGCGCCGAATGATACACGCGGGACCTCCGAAGAAGTACCCGCCTGAACCACCGCGGCGCTCGCGGGTTGCGACACAGCCCGGGGGTGTGGTCCGAGGACGCATCGTCGGATTGCTCCACACCGTTACCCTCAGATCACCCTGTCCCCCAGCCGAACTACCACCTCTCGTGGAGGAAGCAGGACGGGTGGTGGACGCGGGGACTCTCACTGAAAGATCATCGAGTCTTAATCTAAGTGTCGCGATGGCCATGTTCCCACAGAAGGAACATGAGTCATCCACGAGCGCTGCTTTAGCGTGCTCAAAGCCCAGACACACAAAGCAGCGCTCGTGCCCATCAGAAGATGACAAATATCGACCGCAACCAGAAGAACACGGGCGAGACATCTTTAAAAAGACGTGCCACGTGCAGCTCTTTTAGGAGAAGAAACTCTGCAATGCTGAGGCGACCAGGGAGAAAGCACAAAGTCTGGCAGACCACTGCTCAGATCGCAGGCAATGTGAAAACTCGCTGGAAACCGCCGTCACAACAACACTGGAGAGCTCGCTCGTCTCGAAGAGGTGAGTCACTTGTAACTCAGGTCTTGTGGCTGTGGAGTGAAGATTTCTCTTGGCTCCGAAGCGAATGCATGATCTGCTGTTGCAGGTGTCTCTCCTTAAATACTCACATGGTGAGGCGTAGATACATTATGCAAATTCCGCAGACCCATGGCATTTCATTGCCATAGGCTCGTTTTTTAATACTCGAAGAGGATTGGCTTCTAGGCGAAACCCCCATTCTCCGTCATCCGACGTAACTCGAGTGACTACGAAAGGGAACTATGGTGTTACTGCCCTGCCAGACACCCATACAGAAAATATAAATGAATAAATAAGAAGTAACAGTTACTATCACAATTGTTAACTGTGTAATGAACACAATCTATGCTGTTTATTGTTTTCTTTGACAAATTGTTTGCTAACCCTAACCCAAAATGGCAAATTTAGCAATACAGTAGATTCCACCTTAGAAGAGATTGTTGATATACAGTTTACTGGTTATTATACAAAGGTATTTGAAATCAAAATAAGCCACAATGGACCAATCAGAATCAAGTATTCCAGAGAGCCATGTTATTAAATGTGATACTGTTTGTGTTTTTCCCATTTGGCCAGATGCCCCTCCACCCAGTTGTGGATGGTTTGGTTCATGAAGTCATTCATTTGGCTTTTAAGCACTTTAAATATAAAGAGGGGTAAGATACTTTAGAATTCTCTATTGGATACATTTAGTCAAATGAATTCATAGAAACCTAACCTATACATTTTTACAGGTATCATGGTCCCAACACTGCCAACATGCACATTGTAGCTGATCTCTATGCCGAAGTGATTGGAGTTTTAGCACAAGCAAAGTAAGTGCTCGTCAATCCAACAAAGTCAACGTTATTTTTATTTAGCAATGTTGAACTGTGTTTTTTGTAACATGTGAAAAAGCATACTAGGCCTGAAAATCAGCTTGTGTGAGTTTCTAGATCTTCAGAAGAGCATATAGCTTTCAAGTGGTCTGAATGCTTAGCATGCGTTAGTCTACAAAACAACTGCGCCCCTGTCGTTTAGTAGAACAGTTGTTTCTGCATGTCTGTTTTATTTTTGCCTGAGTGAAATATTCTGGGGAATATTGGTCTGTTGGTCCTTGCTTTTTCAGTAGATGTTACCAGGTCTCTGGTTGGGTTATTTGACAGCTCAGGGTCTGATTAAAGAGAGGGCAGCGGCAGCAGTGCTATTCTTTTCCAACCACAGTGTACGCTCTTACCAAACAACATGGTGAAAATGTCCAGTGAATAATTGATCTATTTATTTTTTTGTTTTGTTTTTGATATCTACTTTGAGCATGCAATAGTTTAGACAGGATTTCTGCAATCATGGAAAATCTGGAAATATTAGTGAATGTCATTGAAATTAGTAAATCTTAAAAGTTTTTCTAAACCTAACATTTAGATATTTGTGAGTGCTTGTGTAGAGTAAAACTTGTGTTGCCCACAAGCCAGCGATTTTATCTGCCAATCTTTCCTTTTTTTTTTTCTTGTAGATTTCCTGCTGTTAAAAAGAGCTTTATAAGTGAGCTGAAGGAGCTCCGTCAGAAGGAGCAGAGCCCGTACGTGGTCCAAAGCACCATCAGCCTCATAATGGGTGTGAAGTTCTTCCGGGTGAAGATGTATCCTGTTGAGGAGTTTGAAGCCTCCTTTCAGTTCATGCAGGTACACAGAGAAAATTAAGACATTTGGATAATCTTCCTTTCACTAAGCTCATTTATTTAATTATGTATTCATTTATACTGAAAGCAAACCCTGTGTTTCACGATTCTGTGCTCCTTTCTGTCACAGGAGTGTGCACAGTATTTTCTGGAAGTGAAGGACAAAGACATCAAACACGCTTTGGCTGGACTCTTTGTGGAAATTCTAGTTCCTGTAGCAGCGGTTAGACAAATATTATTAAGATCTGTCAACATCTGTCTTATTTACATGCATTTTTCACACCACTCACTCCAGTAATTGTTTTAATAACACACACACACACACACACACACGTACGTACGTATGTGTATATGTATATATATATATATATATATATATATATATATATATATATATATATACATATACATATACACATACATATACATATACATATACATATACATATACATATACATATCTATCTATCTATCATCTATCATCTATCTATCGTGTGTGTGTAAGTCACTCTTTTTTAATCTTTACTTTGTTAGAAATGTCTAAATACATTTTGATGCTCATTATTATTGCCTTTTCTGTCCTTTAATAGGCTGTCAAGAATGAGGTGAATGTTCCTTGCTTAAGGAACTTTGTGGAGAGCTTGTATGAGACCACCTTGGACCTTTCGACAAGAAAGAAACATTCTCTGGTCAGTCTGGTTTTCATAAGCTATAGTATTTCATACTGTTTGAAGGCACTCTGATCATTACGTACCCCTCCCTGGTCTTTTAGGCTTTGTACCCACTGGTAACATGTCTGCTGTGTGTCAGCCAAAAGCAGTTCTTCCTCAACAGATGGCATGTCTTCCTTAACAACTGTCTCTCAAATCTAAAGGTATATATGGTTTCACTGCGTTATAGTTTCTCTTTATTCATTCATTTGTAATTCAACCAGAATGGCAACCAGTATTGCTCACTAAATAAATTTTGTCGTTACAGAGCAAGGACCCTAAAATGGCACGGGTAGCGCTAGAGTCCCTCTACCGTCTTCTGTGGGTCTACATGATCCGCATCAAATGCGAGAGCAACACTGCGACGCAGGGGTAAGCACGTCCCTGGTCTGTAGTTACTTGTGTTTAAAGCCACTACCAAAATACTCATCCGAGGCCCCCAGAGTCAAGCTGTGGGTAGGTCTGCAGTAAACTGATTTTACATAATATAGTCCATCTTATGAATGCCAGCTTTCTTGATGGAGTTCAAGAAGGCTGAAAAGTAATAATAATAAAAACAAGTCTGTACCCTGCCCCTCCCATGGCCGCCAGTCCACCGAGCCGGGGGTGTGACCACACCTCTCAGCCCTTTAAGTGGCAGCGAGTAAACAAGCAATCCATTACAGTCGTCGTGCCTCAAGCGGAGGGGTAGAAGACTTGGTAATTACTGACAGTGCTGCCAAAAATGGGTGGATAAAGGAGAGGACTAGAGGGGAGGCTGGTGGTCATGGGTGTTGGAACCCCAAAATCATCCTCTGGGAATCGAAAGCTTGGCAAACTAAACAATATACACACCCTTGTTTGATCTTCAGGGCCAAAAAGGAACAGTGGACAAGTTTAGATGTTTTACGGAGCTAATCCACAATAGATTAATAAGGATTAATATGATATATGTTTGACGTTATTTGGGAAAAGGGTGTACATGCCCTTAGAGGATTTCAATAGCAGAAAAGAAAGTTGTGGTGATAGTTTTTTTGACTGAGGGCTATTGTTTATGCATAGTTTGAAATTAACAATGCATACTATGTAAAAGTACGGTCCCACTTTATATTAGGTGTCTTTAAGTACTATGTAATAACATTTTAATGAATCAACTGATACAATGCAATTATTGTGTTCATACATGTTTTTACATTGTACTTGCATTGTACAAAAAAATACCTGCATGTGATTACAGCTGTATTTAATTTCTGTAATTACAGCTATAATTACATTGTTGACCCTTCCCTTATCCATTAACCCAGGGGTAGGCAAGTTCGGTCCTAGAGAGCCGCTGTCCTGCAGAGTTTGGCTCCAACACTGAAAAAAAACCTCTCCTGCCTATAGCCTTAGTAATCCTGAAGACATTGATTAGCTTGTTCAGGTGTGTTTAATTAGGGTTGGAACTAAATTCTGCAGGACAGCGGCTCTCTAGGACCGAACTTGCCTACCCCTGCATTAACCCAACCCTTAAACCTAACCATACCACCAAAATTGTATTTTAACTTAAATGTTTTATCTGTTGACTGTTCACCTAAATAAAATAGTATTTCAGATAAATACTGTATAGCATTTGATTCTTACAGTGGCACATTAATGCACAGCACAACAAAATTTAAACAGCAAACAACACAACAGAAACATGCCACAACACTTTAACTCTGGGGGCCGAGAAATGAACGAGAGCATTTTCGTTGTTGTAGCTCGTTTCCATTGTGTTGTTAACTTATATATATATATATATATTTTTTTTATTTTTATTGTGTTGTGCACAACTGAGACTTCTTTCAAAAACATTAGAACATCTTACCGATCCCAAACTTTTGAACAGTAGTGTATATTTAAGGAGGAACAAAGTTATTAGTGATATTAACTACAAAGTGATATTAGATTATCTAAAGCACGGGAGGGTGAAGTTAGAGCCTTTTATGATACCACAAGGATCATAAAAGGCTCAAATGATGCAGAAAAACCGGTCAGCTCATAGTTCTTGCAAGAGGGATATATTGCATTATTGCAGGTCATAAATATCAGAAAGCATGGATTTGAATGCTACATATCAAGAAGCTGTGACTTAGGGGTTTACCAACCACTATTAATAAGCCTAAAGAGGACTAACCTCTCTTAAAAATCAAAATCCACAAGTAGGCCAGGTTCAAGACTGCCACTATAACAAGGATGGAATGCGACTTATAACAAGCTATCTTTGTCATTATGCTTTGACCTTGTCCAAAACTTGTTATTGCTAAAGACTGCAATCTTGTCCCCACAGCCGCCTCAGCTCTATTGTGACGACCCTGTTCCCTAAAGGATCCCGCAGTGTGGTTCCTAAAGATATGCCTTTCAATATATTTGTTAAAATTGTCCAGTTTATTGCACAGGTATGTCTGCGATTAAATATCAGTCAGATCTAAAACTAAGACCTCAGTGTTAATCTCTTGTTAGGAGTTAAACCATTATACAAGACTTAATTCTCATTTGTTGTACAAAGTGTGCATGGATCTAAGGATAACGGATTTAGTGTTGTTACCAAAATAAATACACAGTGACAGTTTATTTGTGTTTCTGATGCAGCATGTGTTAAACTATTTACATTTTTTTGCATACTACATCATTGCAAATGCAAGTTGCATTTCCTATGTCTGATTCATCTTACAGGAAAGACTTGACTTTGCAATGAAAGAAGTCATTTTTGACCTACTGTGTGTTGGGAAACCTGCAAAAGCCTTTAGTCTTAATCCAGAGGTAAAGTATTGTTAAATTACAATAGATGTAGCAGCTTTATCTCAGTGTTATGGCACTCATATCTTGATTTTGTGTATGTCTGGTCTGTAGAGAATGAATATAGGTCTCAGAGCATTCCTGGTCATTGCCGACAAGCTGCAGCAGAAAGATGGCGAGCCTCCCATGCCGAACACGGGGGCCACGCTCCCTTCTGGAAACACACTACGAGTCAAAAAGACGTTCCTGAGCAAACCTCTGACTGAAGATGAGGCTAAAGTCATAGGTGAGTTAATCTGTTCAACTTTTAGAAGAATCATTTCAATAAAATCAAGACTTTTGTCTGTGGAACTGAAAACTCAGCGCATGATTGTTATTGCACTGGATAACAAACAGAAAAATAAGTTGCTTGAAATGAAAATGCAAAAACATAAAGAAGAGAAAGTCTTCTTAATGATATTGATTGACATTTTCTCATTAAAATCTATTACTATTGAAGAACATGACTATCTATCACAGTTTTTCTCCCACTGTTTTTGTTTTTCCAAACACTTAGGAATGTCCCTATATTACCCCCAAGTGCGGAGAGCTTTAGACAATATCCTCAGACATTTGGATAAGGAGGTTGGCCGCTGTATGATGCTGAGTAACGCACAGATGCTGAATAAGGAACCCGAGGATATGATCACGTATGTCACACTCACACATGACACTTGTCTATGTCCAGTAATGTTTCATCTGGTGTATCTGATACTCTGCACACACCTGTCCAACCCATCAGTCCAACTAATCTTGAGCTTATCAGTGCTCTCATTTCTGTTTGAGCTTATGTGACCTCTCTCTATACTGACAGGGGCGAGAGGAAACCCAAGATTGACCTCTTTAGGACATGCATGGCCGCCATTCCACGCATCCTTCCCGATGGCATGTCCAAGTCAGAGCTCATAGACCTTTTGGCTCGGTGAGTGTATTTGTTCGATGTGTGCATGGGCATGTGAGCAGGAAACATTTGCTTCGACGAATTGCCCGATGGTCCGGTTTCCTAGAGATTCAGTAATGTGATCCCACCCTGCCCCCAGCTTGAATAGGATGTCCCAGTGCAATCTGAGTCTGGTCTAATCAGACTTAATTCTTCATGTTTAAGCCATTAGGTCAGCCAGCTAGTTCAGGCTTTCTGTGAACTTTCACCACTGGAGCTGCAGTGACTTCTTCCCTGTAGTGAAAGATCTTGAAAAGCACATCGATTATTTATGAGTCTTAGTGCATGGTACTATTTAGATATGTAGAACATTTTAAACGGGTCATCGGATGCAAAATTCACTTTTATATGGTGTTTGCATATACATGTGTCTTTGCAGTGTGTGGACACAACCACCATATAATGAAAACAAATCCATTCAATAATCTCAATAATCAAGCTGTTTGGATTTTCTGAGTAATAAACCACGACCGCTTACGGACTGTCCCATATTAGCATATTTCTGCCCTCTGCCTTTTGTATACTGTCCACCAATGCAGGTTGCCAAGGCATTCTTGTGTCCACACGCCCCACGGAAGAGAGGGGTGGGGTGAGCAGTTGCTCATTATCATTTAAAGAGACATGCACCGAAACGGGTCGCTGTGAACAGAGCTGTTTTTAAGGAGATAGAAAGGGTGTTGTTTTACACAACCATTGAGGAATTTTAACCAACGTGTTGTTACAAACTTTACATGAAGACCCTAAAGAATCATACCAACTTGTAAATGGGCATCCGATGACCCCTTTAAAGGTGACATTTTTTGAACACTTTCTGGAAAAAAGTAAAAATCTAAATTAACGTTTAAATATATACTGAATAAAAATATATATAGTAAATAATAATAAATTTTTTAAATTGAATGGATAATTTATATATTTATTTTATCATTTAAAATCTAATGTATTACATACATTTCTATATATATATATATACTCAGTATCTCACAAAAGTGATTACACCCCTCACATTTCAGCAAACATTTTAGTATATCTTCTCAAGGGACAATACTATAGAAATGAAACTTGGATATATTTTAGAGTAGTCAATGTGCTGTTTGTATAGCAGTATATATTTTCTGTCCTCTGAAAATAACTCAACACACAGCCATTATTGTCAAAATAGCTGGCAACAAAAATGGGTACACCCTAAGTAAACATGTCAAAACTGTGTCCAAAGTGTCAATAGTTAGTGTGAGCACCATTGTTATCTAGCACTGCCTTAATCCTCCTTGGCATGGCATTCACCAGAGCTGCAAAGGTTGTTGCTGGGATCCGCTTCCACTCCTCAATGAAGATATCATGGAGCTGCTGGATGTTAGTCACATGGCTCTTCTCCACCTTCCGCTTAAGGATGCCCCACAGGTGCTCAATAGGGTTCAGGTCTGGACCATTGGGGAAAGAGCCTTTTCATACAAAGCCCCCAAGCTATGGAATGTGCTTCCTCCTACCATCAGAAATGCACCAACACTGGGACACTTTAAAAAGCTGATTAAGACACATTTATTCAAGGCTGTTTTTTCTTTAATTGTTGTATTGCCCTTGTTGTTTCTGTTTATTTTACTGTAGCGCTTTGGGTTTAAGAAAAGCAAATAAATCTCATTACAAATAAAATCTCATTACCTCCTCCATCACCTTTACCTTCAGCTTCCTCAGCAAGGCAGTTGTCATCTTGGCTGTGTGTTTTGGGTCGTTATTATGCCGTTCGGCACAGTTTCTGAAGGGAGGGCACCATGTTCTGCTTCAGAATGCCACATTACATGTTGTAATCCATGTTTCCCTCAATGAAGCGCAGCTCCCCAGTACCAGCAACACTCATGCAGCCCTAGACCATGATGCTACCACCACCATGCTCGACTGTAGGCAAGACACAGTTTTCTTGGTACTCCTCATCAGGGCTTCACCACACATGCTGGACACCATCTGAGCCAAACAAGTTTATCTTAGTGTCATCAGCCCACAGGACATGGTTCCAATAATTCATGCTCTTGGACAGGTTGCTTTCAGCAAACTGTTTGCAGGGTTTCTTGTGAGCCAGCTTCAGAAGAGGCTTCCTTCTGGGACGACGGCCATGCAAACCGACTTGTTGCTTTGTGCGGCGTATGGTCTGAGCACTGACACTGACCTTCCGCTTCTCCAAGCTGTAAAGCAATGCTGGCACGATTATGCGTCTGTGTTTTGAAGCCAGCTTCTGCACCTGACGCACAGGACGAGGACTCAACCTCTTTGATTGACCCCCGCGAGGCCTGTTCCAAGTGGAACCCATCTTGGAAAACCTCTGTATGACCCTGGCCTGTACTGTAACTCAGTTTCAGGGTGTTACCAATCTTCTTATAGCCTAGGTCAACTTTGTGGAGAGCAACATTTCTAATTCTTAAATCCTTAGAGAGTTCTTTGCCATGAGGTGCCATGTTGAACATCCAGTGGTCAGTATGAGATAATTGTACTCAAAGCACAAATTTTAAATGCTCTAATACAAGATACACAAATTTGTAATGTCCTGTCAAGCAAACAAAAACATAAACATGATGAATAGGACATGTGGCTTTGCATGGTTAAACGACGTACATCTATTATCACTTAGGGTGTACTCACTTATGTTGGCAGCTATTTTGACAATAATGGCTGTATGTTGAGTTATGTTCAGAGGACAGTAAATATATACTGCTATACAAACAGCACATTGACAAAAATATTATTATTATATTTTTATATATGTGAGACAAATATGGAACATGTTTTGTGATGTTTTTTATGGCAGGTTAACCATCCATATGGATGATGAACTGCGTTTGATAGCCCAGAATTCCCTGCAGAGCCTGCTGGTGGACTTCTCAGACTGGCGAGAGGAAGTGCTCTTGGGCTACTGCAGCTTCCTGCTCCGAGAGGTTCAGGACACACACCAAACCCTGCTGGACTCCTCACTTAAACTACTGCTGCAGTTGCTCACACAGTGGAAACTGGCCCTTCTCAGCACCAGCAAGAGCCTGGACACATCGAAGATCTGCTCCACTGAAGTAAGTGACAAGAAAAAAACAAATTATTTCAATGTTTTTGGGGGTTTTTTTTGCCTTCAGTGAAGAAAAAATCTCAAAAATATCTCTTTGATATCTCAGGTTTTCTTCTAGACAGTAATAAAAAAATTAGAGCAATGTGAGGCTTAATATTAATGTAAAATAATATTATAATATAATAAAATAATATTTAAATAATAATATAATATAACAAATAAAGCTGTGTATGTGCACTTTAGTTGTTACAGAATAGCTCTGGCTCCAGGCTGCCTGCTGAACGGACCCCTCACTCTACAGTCCTGCATGCTGTTGAGGGTCTCGCTTTAGTGCTGCTGTGCTCCTGCCAGACAGGCACGCGCAAACTAGCCGTGTTTATCCTGCGAGAGGTCCGCCAAATCTTCCTCACCATCGGGCAGACTGAGGTAAGAGCCGCTTGGAGCCTGACTTGATCAGATATAGGCCTTTGAGTATACATCCGCTCATTTTATGGTTGAATATGGTCTACACAGGAAGATGAAAGGCCCATGATAGATGTGCTGGACCAGCTGAGCCCAGTGGTGCTCGAGAGCTTTGCCCACGTGGCGGTGGCTGACTCGGTGAGTGCCTCTGTGTTCGGTCCTTTGCGGTTTCACTCACAGGCGAGTCTCGGAGGACATCTACAAAGTGTCTTCTGTTCTGAGTTTATAAGAAAGTCTGTTTTACTTCTCTGAGCTTGGAGTTTAGTTTATTAGGTGGTGGGACTTAGACAAACAATGATTTGTGTAAATTCAGAATCGCATAGATACCAGGCGCCAGTATTAATCTGGCACGTTAAAGAGCTAAATATAGTGTAAATCCATTTTGTGTTTTGTCTGTAACATCAATACCCTCCAAAAAATCTTGAGCTCCCTAGTTGCCAGTATGATCTCTCCCCTTCCACTTCCCCACAGGCGTCTCTCGCCGCTGGGCAGCAGGCAGACTTGCAGTGGCTGGTGGAGTGGAACGGATCTCTGCTCGGCAGCCACTATGACGTGCGGAGCCCGTCTCGTGTGTGGATCTTGGCACAGTCTCTGAAGGAACCCTGGGCTCTTTGCCTCTTCAGCCTTCTGAGACAGGAGTACCTACCCAAGCACTGTCCCACAGCGCTCAGTTACGCCTGGCCCTACGCCTTCACCCGCCTGCAGCTCCTCATGCCTTTACTTGAGCCCAGGTGAGGGATGGATGTCCATTTTACCTACATCTATATATCATTGAGAGGTCACTCTGTTGATTTTCACAATAATTAAAGATACAATGCAGACTAGTCTAATAGGTTATGTAAGCATTTAAATCTAGTTGACCAGGCTTAAACCTTAAAGTGCAGGAAGTTTTTAAGCATTGACGCCATCTCTATCTTT
This sequence comes from Tiaroga cobitis, assembly GCA_030578255.1. Classification (NCBI taxonomy): domain Eukaryota; kingdom Metazoa; phylum Chordata; class Actinopteri; order Cypriniformes; family Leuciscidae; genus Tiaroga; species Tiaroga cobitis. Next base: position 30,329,864 of record CM060605.1, read on the forward strand.
AAGTTTAAGCTCTTAATGGCCTCCCATAGCCACTTTATTATGTTACTCCACTTGCTTAAGTGGTTCTGCCCCTGATAGCAGACTCTGTACAGTACTTTTTCGGTTACTCTTCTACTCTACTACTCTACTCTACTACTATGTTAACTCAACACAATTCATTGTCGTTCATCAAATAATCCTTAAAAATGTATCATGGTTTCCTCAAAAATGTTAAGCAGCACAACTGTTGCTTCAACATTGATAATAATAATAATAAATGTTTATTGAGCAGCAAATCAGCATATCAGAATGATTTCTGAAGGATCATGTGACACTGAAGACTGGAGTAATGATGCTGAAAATTCAGCTTTGCCATAACAGGAATAAATGACAATTTAAAATATTATATTAAAATAGAAAACAGTTCATTTAAATTGTTATAATATTTCACAATATTACTGTTTTACTGTATTTTTTGATCGAATAAATGCAGCCTTGGTGAGACTTCTTTCAAAAACATTAAAAAAAAACATACCGACCCCAAATGTTGAACGGTTGTATAATTCTATCTGAAGTTTTAACGAGAGTTAATTTGTTCAACTAGTTAACTAGTTTTTATTTGCATATTGTTTTTAACTTTACATCAGTCAGTTCATTAATTTGAATTCCTTCATCTTTTAGCAACCCAGTTAACGCTAAGAAGACAAGCTCGGCTGGTTCAGCAGACACCTTTGCTTCTCTGTGGAGAAACTATCTGATTCTGTGTTTCGGTGTGGCCAAACCCAGCATCATGAGCTCGGGTCATCTTCGAGCTTCCACCCCTGAGATCATCACTCCCAGTACAGACAACAACAACAGCTATGACAACAAGGTGGGTGGGGCGTCTTTAGCATCACGCACCAGTCATGTCTACAGTCATACGCCCCAGTCAGTCATTTAATAACTGGATGGAATCTCTGATTTACGTTTTGTTCATTAGATCCTGGGCACCCCGTCTGTGGCCTGGCTGCTGAAGCAGTTGGTCCCTCTGATGCGTTCAGAAAGCATTGAGATCACAGAATCTTTGGTGCTTGGATTTGGCCGCACAAATTCACTGGTTTTCAGGTACTATGTTGCACATATATAAATATTAAAGATCTCTGATGACATAACTGAACGGTTTTCTCACATTTGGTGAAATCCGAAACCATTGTAGATGCGTTATGTAAGTCCAGTGTAAGAATTTTAAAGATAAGATGTGAAGAGCAGCATAAATCTGATGTTCACATTCTAGTCATACCTCAGTTGTGCGCTTGTCAGGTTTTTGAATTCTTTGACTTTGATAAGGCGATGCACAAACACTGTATGCATATAATTTTACCATGAATGGCCAGGCAAATAAAAAATTAAAATGTCAGTCATAGAACAATGTTCAGTTTTCGGTGTAATTAGAATTGTGCTGGTACATTTTTTTGTTTGTTTTTAAGCAAATGTTTAAAAAAGCTTTCCTTTTTTCATTTTCTCTTGATTTTCACAACACAATTTTGAGATCATCCGTAAATCTGAACAAACTATAAATTGTTCCAAAGCAGTGATCAGATGTCATATTACATTAGTTATGTCTGCTTATTTCAATTCTTGGAATCTTAAAAGTATTTTCGGGAAATGGAGCAATTACTGCTCTATAAACCCTAGAAGCACATTATTGATTCTTCTTTAGCCTTATGGATTTTATATTTGTTATGTCTCGTACAGAGAGCTGATTGAGGAACTGCATCCTTTGATGAAGGAAGCTTTGGAAAGAAGACCTGAGGTCAGTTATATCATTTTTTATGTTGTTTAGTCAGATCAGCTGGTATGTGCCATAACTTGTTGTATTGTAAATAGCCCGCTCAAGCTATGCATACATGACTTATCTTGCAAAAACAAAAAAGTGCAAAAAAATGACCTCAGTTCTGGGTTCCTACGATCACGGAAAACCTTAAAATGTCAGGGACTCTTAAAATTTGGATTCCCAGACTTGTAAACTACAAAAATTATTTTTCTGTAGTAAGTTTTATAGAAAGTTTTTATAGTAAAGTAATTGTTTTAGTAATGTGTCTGCTAGAATAAAAAACGTCGAGAGAGAAGAGATCTGCTGAGACTCCAGCTCCTCAGGATCTTTGAGCTGCTGGCGGATGCCGGTGTCATCAGTGACAGGTGAGAAGGATCTTATTATTATGGATTCTGTTCTCTGGACTCCACCTTTGTGTCTCATTATGAACTCACAGGCTATAAAACATGATTGATCCCCGCCTCTCTGTCTCTCAGCACTAATGGAGCTCTGGAACGCGATACGCTGGCCCTGGGCGCTCTCTTTCTTGAGTATGTGGACCTGACCCGGATGCTTCTGGAAGCTGAGAATGACAAAGACATGGAGATTCTTAAAGACATTCGAGCTCACTTCAGCGCCATGGTGGCCAACCTCATACAGTGTGTCCCAGGTGAAGAGGAAGCAAAAAATGTCTCACAAACTCAACATACAATTAATGTCAAGAGGAAATCAAAATTTAGCCCATTAACTTTCTTAATACACATTCCTGTTGTGCTCTCAATTTATCGGTACACGTTTTAATTCATAAATAGTCATAATATTGTTCTTCCTACTTAAAATATTTATTCACCACATTAAGTAATGACATCATACTGGCGGACTTGAAGCTGTATCTCGCTCTGGGAAGTGCTCCACATTTTCTTTGTTTAGGAAATGGAATTCATTGCTAGGTGACGGTGTATTCCTGACGTCTGTCTTGATTTAGACTCCCTAGTGGAGGCACTGCCCAAAATAGCAGTAGATTAGATGGAGAGCCACTTCATGGGCAAATGAAAAGAGGTGTACAATGGCCAGCCATTTGCCTATTCTCCCTGAAAAAGCTAAACTAAAACCATTCAGTTTTTAAATAGTTTCAAATTGTTTAGTCATAAAGTGTTTTTTTCAAGTGTTCCCTTCTTTTGAGATCTAACCCCTCTCTTCCCCTCTTTTTCTTTTATTTGTATCATAGTGCATCATCGGCGTTTCCTCTTCCCTCAGCAAAGCCTTCGACACCATCTTTTTATCCTTTTTAGCCAATGGGCTGGGCCTTTCAGTATAATGTTTACGCCCCTGGACCGCTATAGTGACCGGAACCATCAGATCACTCGATACCAGTATTGTGCTCTTAAGGTAGTACAGACTAATGCTGATATAATGTATTATTTTACATTATTTTGATAACCATTTTTATGTTGTCTCAATGTCCATTGCACAGTATTTTTTTTTTAGATGGGTTAAAAAAGTACATTATTCATAAATAATATTAAATATTAATATTATTCAAAACATATTACCGGTCAATAGTTTTATCAAAAATACAGTTAATACTAGCCTGACTTCGTCATACTCATATTCTAGTCAGAATGTGAGTCTGATACTGCTCCATAGGGCTTTGATTATGAGGCGTGTTGCTTCTTTTACTTGGTCCTCCATGAGTGCGACCAAAGGAGAAACCACAACGACCGCAGGGTTTTCATTGCGTCCCATCTTCTTAGTGACCATCGGAGCTAGCTGATAAAATAAACTTTTGCTGAATCCCGTAGTAAGGACGGCAAACACATCTTTCCGATCGACAAATGCCTTGATTGCAGTTCTCTGTTCGTCTTTTAAAATGAATGCGCTGTCGATTTATTTTACAACAGACGCGATAGCGAAAACTATACATTTCAATTCTCCCGCTGCAGTCACCTTTGAGAGAAACCAGTTCAACCCAACTCCTTCAGAAATCAGTATAATATGCTAATTTGGTGCTCAAGTAATATTTCTATTTATTATCAAAGTTGAAAACAGCTGCGCTACAAATATTTTGTGGAAACCGCAATCATTTTTTTTCAGGATTCTTTGACGAATAGTAAAGAACAGCATTTATTTTTAAATAGATTTGTTTTGTAATATTAGAAAAGTCTTTACTGTCACTTTTGATCAATTTGATGCATACTTGTTTAACAGTGCGCAAAAATGTGTATATATGATTCAAAATTTCATTCAAAAAGATTGGGTTTATTAAAAAAGGAACATTATCATAATAAATAATAATGATAATACTTTTAAATAATAAAAAATATTTTAACATGAATATTTGTTTGGAAAAATCTACATGTAAAAGCAATGGAGCAGGATGATGTTTAATCATGGCTCTAATTTAAAACTTTGCTTTTGTTGACATATACACCACTAATTTTATCTCTAGAGGTCTAAATATAGCCTAGGATGTTCTTTAGCCATTTACAGTGCAAGACCTCAATGTGGACACATGCCAAAGAGACAAAAGTGGGCCCATTAAGTGACGAATGAGTCCACTTGTGATGACAGTGCATGTGTGCTCTGTTTTGTCTGTGGAAACCTTGTACACATAATGTCGGCTCTGTGCAAATTGAAGACGTGTAAACATATAGTTCACGTCAGGTTTTTCAGGTAACAGGTTAGGATATCTGGAAAAATTACACCCACCTCTAAAGCTACATTGTTTGTGTGTGTATGTGTAGATTCTTCTTTTGCCGTAAACCCCTTCCCAATAATGGAAATGGGGGTGTTGTAAGACGATCATATATAATGTTGTAGCAGTTGTAAAAGGTTTGTAATTTCAAGACCCTGGCGTCATTAAAACATCCAAACATCCAGAACATGATATGAGCCCTGTGTGCCTCTTCCCTGTTTCTTTGAAGTTTTTTTTTTTTGTTCTGTTAGACACGATAGGACGTGATTTCCTCAAAACAGGAAATTCCAAGTTTTTCATGAAAGCTTTGCATGAAAGAATGTTGTTTTTTTTCTTCCTTTCATAGGCCATGTCGACAGTGCTTTGTTGTGGCCCTGTGTTCGACAACGTAGGGCTCTCTCCTGATGGCTACCTCTATAAGTGGCTGGATAACATCCTTGCCTGTCAGGATCTGCGGGTATGCAGCCAAACACTCATTACCCACATACGTTCTCACTCGCGGCGTTGGTGTTGATAGCGCTATACCAATACAACCATCTTTAAAATGATTTGTGCCTTTTGACCCAGTGCAAATTTCCTGAGGGACTTTTCATAGGATAAGCCACTGATGTGTCTCTCTTTCTTTCCCACCTTGTGAATGAGCAATGTTTTGTTTTCATTGTTCTGCAAATGTTGGTTCTTGACGTGAAAGTCTGGCTTTGAGCCCTGACATTTTTGTGTTAGAACAAGACGGTACACTACCGTTCAAAGGATTGGGGTCAAAAAGATGTTTTAAATGTTTTTGAAAGAAGTGTCATGCATTCCAAGATTTAATTTATTTGATCAAAACTACAGGAAAAACTGTAATATTGTGAAATATTATTACAATTTAAAATAACTGTTCTCTTTTTTAATATATTTTAAAGTATATTTTATTCCTGTTATGGCAAAACTTGAATTTTCAGTAGCCAATATTACTCTTTATTATTCTTCAGTGTCACATGATCTTTCAGAAATCATTCTGATATGCTTATTTAATGCTTAAGAAACATTTCTTATCAATTATTATCAATGTTGAAAACATTGTGGAATATTTTTGTTGAAACCAAATTCAGGATTCTTTGATAAATATATAGTTCAAAGGAACAGCATTTATTTGAAATCAAAATCGTTTTTAACATTATAAATGTATTCACTGTCACTTTACTGACCCCAAACATTTGAATAGTTGTGTGTATCATTGGAAACAGTGAACTTGGTGATTAAATGTGATTATTATTCATGCAATTTCATGCATAATATTAATCATGCAAATCATGCATAATATATATATATATATATATATTATGCCTTTAGTAAATTATATGAAACTCGTGACTGGAACTATCCTGAAAAAATGTACCTGGTTTTCTTGTTTTCATTGGTATACAGTGGTTTCAACTGGTCTTACAGCCTGGATAAGTGCCACATCCCCTCCAAAACCAGCAAACCAGGCCAGTTTGACCCAACTGATTTGGCCAGCTAAGACCAAAGCAGCTTAGACTTTTTTAAGATGTTTCAACATCAATTATACTGACACACCTTTACATGGAAACATGCTGAAAAATCCTTCTGAAACCTTATGGCAGCTAGTTTTAAATGGTCTTTATCTGGTCGAAGCTGGTCATTAGCCAGTCCAAGTTGGTCTAAGATGGTTTATTTACTAGTCAAACAGTTTGACTACTGTACCAACAAGTGAAGCCAAGGTCAAGCTGGTTAGCACTGGTAAAACATCTTAGCTAAGCTCAGAACCTGTTGGCCACCATGGTCAAGATGGTCAACCAGTCAAAGTAACCTTGTTTCTCCACCAGCTAAGGTGGTTTTGAATCACCAATCACTTCAATAGATAACAAATGTGATCCTTTGATCTGATCCTCCTCAGGTGCATCAGCTGGGCTGTGAGGTGGTGGTTCTTCTGCTGGAACTTAACCCAGATCAGGTGAATTTGTTTAACTGGGCCGTGGACCGATGTTACACCGGCTCCTGCCAGCTGGCCTCTGGTTGCTTCAAAGCCATTGCCACTGTCTGTGGTAGCAGGTATGCTAGTATGCTAATAGTTCATTTTTCAGTTTAATGCACATTAAACCGTTCAAAAGTTTGAAAAAGGTTTTTGAAAAAGTCTCTTCTGCTCACCAAGGCTGCGTTTATTTGATCAAAAACACAGCACAAATAATAATTTTGTGAAATAATATTGCAATTTAAATGTATAAAGATAACTGTATTCCTGTTTAATGTATTTTAAAATGTAATTTATTCTTGTGATGTCGAAGCTGAATTTTCAGCATCATTACTCCATTTTTCAGTGTCACATGATCCTTCAGAAATCATTCTAATATGCTTATTTGCTGCTCAAGAATAAAGTTTGGTTTCTTCAATTTGCCAGATTTCCCACCGCAGATAAAAACCCCGTTCAGTAGAGCTTTGGTGGCGTTCTTTCGCTTGATGATTTGTTTACATATTTAGTGCCAAGACTAGATGTATCTTTGGAATGAAGCCCCTCATTCAGATATTTAGCAAAACCAATCTAAGTTGTTTTTATGTAGGTTATCCTTTTTGTTTTCCTTCATAGAAACTACTCCAGTGATATCGTGACTCTGCTGAATCTTGTTCTCTTCAAAGCGTCCGACACCAACAGGGAGATCTACGAGATCGCTATGCAATTAATGCAGGTCAGAGAGAGAACATTATCTGCCAAAGAAGTGTTACAATAATAAATGGTGTGTTTGTGTGCTAATCTGTTTATATGCTTGCGTGTGTGTATCTGTGTTTTCTGGTTAAATAGATTCTGGAGGCCATGTTGTCTGTGTATTCTAAGAGGATTGTGGAACAGAAAAGTGGTGCTATCCTGTATGGGACACACGGGGCTCTTCCTCCCCTCTACAGTCTCTCTGTTACCCAGCTTTCTAAGCAACTTGCCAGGATGTACCCTGAACTTACCCTGCCCCTTTTCTCAGGTACTGAGGAAGGATAAAGATGGCTGTTAATGACACTCTTATAGCTGAAAACCCTTAAAACCATAAACTATCAACTGCAAAATGTAATCTTAAAGGAATTATTTATGGTTTAAATACAGATTAAGCTCTATCGACAGCATCTGTGACACAGTATTATTTAATATTATTTATATACTACTTAACTGTAGTATTTAAAATTAATACTATACTATACTAGCCTGGATGCCAGCCTAACTTAGCCCCGCCCACAACATTTGAGGATGGGAAGTTCGGTCTGGACTTGATCCATTGTGAAGCAAGTATGCCCGAACCGGAGCTGTTCAATCAAATTGTCAGGGCGGGCTTTATACGATGATGGACAGATGATCAACCGTAACGTAATCATCCACGTCACCAAAGAGCGCTTGGGTTGAATTCGTTTACAACAAAGAATGGCTGCCGCTGGAGAATTTAGATGTGTAGATTCAGCCATCGCGTCTGTTATAGAAGATGTAGACAGCGCATTCATTTTAAAAGAGGAACAGAGAACCGTGATCAAGGCATTTGTCGATCGGAAAGATGTTTTTGCCGTCCTTGCTACGGGATTCGGTCTATCCAATTGAGTGCAGAGGCATTTTTTTTTTCAAACACGCCCCATAATCACAGCCCTATGGAGCAGTATTAGACTCACATTCTGACTAGAATCTGAGTATGACGAAGTCAGGCTAATACTATACTACTATAGTATTTAAAATTAACTTTTTGCTTTATAATTTCAATTTTAATTTTATTTCTAGTTCAAGTTTTATTAATTTTGTTTTGTGCTGTTGTCATTTTTTATTCGTTTTTTTTTTATCTTTATTTCATTTTTATTTCATTTTTACTTATAATACATACTTGTAATTTTAGAACTTTAACTTAAACTTATTATATTTAAGTTACTTGCCAAGGCAACATTCTAGTTTTAATTTAAGTAAAAGATTTTCATCTATTTTATTTCACATTTATTTTAATTAATAAAAATGATTTTGAATAGTTTTAGTTAACGATAACAACTCCTGTGGCATGCTGTCGATAATCATAGAAAATAATTTCAAATCATTTCCATTTAAAATATGCAGTTGTCACATTGTTTCAAAAATATAAGCATAATTCTTAAAGATTATACTTGTAACTGAAGGAGAAATGCGTGAAGTTATAATCTTTGTGACCGTGTTAATCTGGCAAACCTGCAGAAAGATACCAGGGAATGAAATATTGTTAAATATTATTACAAAAATATTATCTGTAAAATATTGTACATGAATACCTGGAGCAAACTTCCCCACCTAGAAAAGTAATTCCACCTCAACCGTACGACTTACATAAAATATTTTATATAATATTTCACACCATATTATATATATATATTTTAACAACTATCAAATATTTGGTAGTGAAGAATTCATAAAAGTACTTTAACTAAAATAGTCATCATATTTTTGCACATTTACCTCTCCAGTACAGTTACACCATAGTCTTTCATTGTAAGTAAATTATTGTTTTTTTTCCGTTTAAACATATTTTTCCTTTCTGGACCTTAAAGTGCATTTAACCTGGAATATTCCTTTAGCCAACAGCAAATTTACCCAAACATGTAGAAACACCATTAATATCTCTGAATATGTATTTATGAAGCTCTGTATCTCTCATCTCTAGAGGTGAGTCAGAGGTTTCCCACCACTCATCCAAACGGGCGTCAGGTAATGCTGACCTACCTGCTCCCTTGGCTCAGTAACATTGAGCTGGTGGATGGAGGTCTGCTGTCCACAGTCTCGAGTTCGAACAGCCCTGGGGACAACAGGAAGGGATACGCTCACAACACCTCAGCACCTCACCTGCTCCGTGGCACAGGCTGGGGGTCAATGCAGGCCTCTTCTCTGGTCCTAAACAACCTCATGTTCATGACCGCAAAGGTATGACAGTGAATCCATGTTACCTTTAGTCTTTGCTAACCTAAAAAAAACGACAGCACCTTGAGTTGTGTGTCTCTGTGTGTCTAGTATGGTGATGATGTCCCAGGTGCAGAAATGGAGAATGCTTGGAACGCTCTCGTCAGTAATGAACGGTGGACTAATAACCTGCGCACCACCCTGCAATTCCTCATCAGCTTATGTGGAGTCAGCAGCGACACCTCCCTCCTGCCTCACGTAAGTCCTACATTTATTTATTTCATTATTTTTTGGTTTGATGTCAAGATTTTATTGATAAAGCAGGTCATTTGATTAAAGAATGGAAGCTAGGTTGTCAAGTTTGAGCATGTGGACTGTCCTCTATTTATACTCAGATTAAGAAGGTGGTGATATATCTGTGTCGCAACAACACCATTCAAACCATGGAGGAGCTGCTTTATGAACTCCAGCAGACAGATCCTGTGAACCCTGTTGTGGTGCACTATGACAATCCTCCGTTTTACCGCTTTTCAGCCACAAGCAAAATTACCACCACCACTTCCGGTATGCATTACAATCATCTACAATATGTCACTCACCATAAAGAGAATTTGTGTATATATACACAATACTGTTACGATGCAGCAGACACAAGGGGATCCATTCGCAGCGTTTATTAAGAGTAGTCAAACAGGCAGGGATCAACAACAGCAAAACAGGGCAACGGAGACAAGGCAGAGACAAACCAGATACAAGCAAAGGGTCGAGGCAGGCAGAGAGAATCAGAGTGCAGTGAAACAGTCCAGGGTCAGGGCAGGCAGAGAAGGGTCAGCAACGATAAACGATCCACGGGTCAAACACAGGAATCAAACTCAGGTGGATAATGCTCAGAAATGCAGTGTAACACTTAAACAAGACTTCGCGGTGAGTGAATGAATGAATATGGTATAAATAGACAGACTAACAGGATGAGACACAGGTGAATGCAATCAGTGAATGAGGTACAGGTGAATGTGATCAGTGATAAGTGATGGTGAGTCCAGACAGTGAGTATTGGGAAATGTAGTTTGTGAGTGATAATAGTCTTATCTGAAGTGCCCTCTGGTGGCTCTCAAGGGCACTCCAGCTGGTGACCGTTACAAATACACTACTGTTCAAAAGTTTGGGTCCAGTAAGGTTTTTTTTTTTTAAAGCAAGTAATACTTTTATTCTGAAAAGAAAAGATGCATTAAATTGATCAAACGTGACATTCAAGACAATTATAACGTCACACAAGGTTTCTGTTTCAAATAAATGCCGTTCATTCAAAGAATTCATCAAAGAATCCTGAAAAAAAGTGTATCACAGTTTTTCACAAAAATATTAAACAGCACAACTGTTTTCAACAATGATGTTAATAAGAAATCTTACTTGAGCACCAAATCAGAATATTAAAATGATTTCTGAAGCATCACGTGACACTGAAGACTGGAGTGATGGCTGCTGAAATCACAGGAATAATTTTACTTTCTTTTTTAATTGTAATCATATTTTTCAATATTACTGTATTACGATATTTTTAATCAAATAAATGCTTGGTGAGCATAAAAGACAACTTCCAAAAACATTACAAAATCTTATCAACCCCAAACTTATGAACAATACTGTATTCTGAATATAACTGAATTGTATATATCCGTCAAGGCAAAACAGCAAAAAGCAAAATGAAGGTGAAATAGTGATCAGGTGTTGATCATATACTGTATATCACATGACACATGCTGTATTAATAAATATGTCTCTAAAGGTCCACCTTCCAGTTGCAAAACATTAGTGTGTGGCCAGGAAAACATCCCTGACACGGATAATTCGCCAATCACAAAGGAATGTGATGACAGGTATATCCCACAAACCACACAATGTGCATATATGCATAAGACACTTTTCCCTGTTCATGTTTGATGATAGTTTGATGTTAAACCCACAATGAGCATTACAAACATAAGCTTGAAGCTGATACCTTTATCTAAAGAGTCTTGCCATACATTTCCCCTGGAGCAACCTAAGGTTAACTGCCTTGATCAATAACAAAATGTATTTTGCATGTTTAAATTTGATTCTGCAACTGCATGATACAGTATACATCATATACATGTGCATACTTTTTTTCCTGTCCACCAAAGGCTGAGCAACATCTTACGAGCACATAACCGCCTGGAGTCTCGGTACAGCAGCAGTTCTGGAGGTTCCTACGATGAGGAAAAGAGTGAGTGAAGTTCATAACCCTACTGAGGGACCAAAACAGTTCAGGAATGATAGATATTTATTGTATACAATGGAGGAGCTTCTGAGCAATGTTAAGTTCAATTTCTTGAAGTCTAAATTGTGATGATTCCCCTTTGGCCATAGATGTCGAGACAGTTCTGGCCCAAGGGTGTTAAATATTATTAAAAATAACTTTTTTTGTGTGTAAACCATCTAATTTCTTTCTTGAATTTGAGATATTTCTGATAGCCGGCTCAGGTAATACATTTCAGCTTGAGATAGCTTAAGCTTAATGGTTTTTGAGCGCGATTGCATTACGCATGAGGTTTGACAGTCTACATACCACTCATACTTCGAGGGTAAAGTCCCACAGATGAAAGGCATACCTGTCAGGCATGGCGTGTTGTTTTGACTCTTTTTGCTTTGTCTGCAGGTGAGCCGCTCCCACCATATGCCATGTGGCTTATAAGTGTGCTGGAAACCAATCAGCCGCTTCCTCTTCCCATGCCAGTTAATGGAGGCTGTTGGGCACCACTGGTCGATTATCTACCCGAAACTGTCACTCCACGAGGACCCCTTCACAGGTCAAGCTTCCGGAGTATTTTATTTTATTTTATTTTATTTTTTTATTATTATTTATTATTATTTTATTGTTTTTTATTATTATTAGTTTTTATTATTTAATTTATTTCGTGTTTTTTATTTATTTATTATTATTATTATTATTTTTAAGCAGTTTTCATATTTTGAAAGCTTAACCATAAACTTTATACTTGTTACTGGAGGTGCATGGAGGAGGAGAAATGTCTGTGAAAAATTATAAGTTATATAGTCTAATGACATTGTCTAATCGTTTAATGACATTGTTGTCGTCTTGTCTTAGTCATGGGAAAAAAAGGTCGCCAATGAAAATGTTTTTTTCATCCATTTCACTATCGACATTAATACTAGTTATAACAAAGCTTTCAATTCATGCGGTGACCATGTAAATCTGGTAAACCTGCACAAATATACCAGGAAATGACATGCTACATGGATACCTGAAGCAAACGTCACCCACAGGAAATGTTATGTAGAGAAGTAATTCCACCTCAGCCAGACAATGTCATATCCTGTTTTATAAAAAATATCACATATTTGTTATTGAAGAATTTATAAAAATGCTTTAACAAAATATGATCGTAACATTTCTACACGTTAAAATTTCCAGCCATAGATTTCTATCGTAAGTGATAGATAGCGATAGTTGCATTTTTATGATTTATTTATTTACGTTAAGCAGTCATTAAGTTACAAAAATAACTCCATACTCTCTACTTCTTCATATTATGTAACAACTTTTCATTCAGTTTTAGATTCACTGTTAACGTCTAGTCAGTCACCCAGTCTAGAATTACACACTGTCTTTTAAAGCACTGTAACTTGACTCGGTTTAATTTAATCTCTTATCAAACACAATTTTCATCAGTCCCGCAGATTATATAATCCTGGAATCTTCAAACATATCACTCTGCAATTATCAGACAGATGGAAAATAGATGATCAAAAGCTGCAGTGCTGTCGCCAGAGCCCCTTTGACCCGAAAAACCGTGATAACACATTACCAATGTTCGTTTTAACGTCTACGTAGGAACTATGATAACAATGCCCATCGTCAATGTAATGACAAAAGTTCCTTTAAGAATTTTTTTGTCACTAAGTCACAGCTGTGAATATGTTCTGTTCTTTTTGAAAGGTCATTGCTGGTATGTGTTTTTTTTTTTGTTCATGTACTGAAAGAGCAGTGTGTTTTGTCTGGTTCAGGTGTAACATAACAGTGATCTTCATGACAGAGCTGGTGGTGGATCACAGCGTGAAGGAGGACTGGGCCCTACACCTCCCTCTATTGCTCCATGCCTGTTTCCTGGGTCAGTTGAGCCTCTGTGTTCTGTTCTCATCACAATGCGGGACATTTGATCAGGGATTAGACCCTCTAGATTAAGGCTGCAATGCAGAAGTCAGGTGTGCTCAGATGAAAAGTACTGCTTTTACTATAATACGTGGTTTTTATTTCCAAAATGGATTTACTTTTGTCATATCTTTTTTTTTTTTTTAAATCTAATGTCATCTGAGCCATTGCATCCCCGAATGTGTCTTATGACTATAACTATGTGGCTTGCTATGAGAACAATGTTGTCAGTACAAGCAGTAGCTTGTAGCTCTTTTTTAGAAGTATGTGAAATGTATTCCAGTGGATTGAGATCTTTATTAATTTCAAATCAAAACAATATTTAGGTGTTAGACTCAAAAAGAAAAACCCAAAGAAAAAATCAGTTCTTGAACCAGATATTCCCTCTTAACCCACAACCCCCCAAATGGCCCTAAACAATACTGAATGAATGCAAGTACAAATGTAAACCTTTAGAATGGCTCTTTTTTTAGGTATGGACCACTACCGCCCAGAGGTGTTTGAACACTGTAAGAGGCTCCTCTTGCACCTTCTCATCACGCTATCTTGCAACAACAATTTCAGCCTCATTGCCTCCGTTCTGCTAAACACCAGAGATGCCAACAGCAACAAGAGCCTGACCTTCAAACCCATCTACCAGCCTGAGTTCTACACAGGTAGTAGATTTAACATTCAAAATATGTCTGGAACATTTCTTTTAAATGTTTGTTTTTATATATTATATTTCATACATCAGGTTTTTATGGTTATTTATTGAACAAAAAATATATTGCTTAAAATTTATTTATTTATTTCATTGTGGTACTTTTTTAAGTTTTAATGCCAGTGCCAACCAAGGATAAAACCAGGTTTAAATAAATCATATAAATATATTATTAATATATACTGTATATATATATATATATATATATATATATACAACATTTTATATATTACAAAATGTAACATTAAGATCAGTAACATTATAAAAGTTATTCTTACCATTACTTTATCAAAATCAGCATGTGCATCACAACACAGAGGCTTACATTTTGTAAAATGTGTTAAAAATCATTCTACATTTTGAAGAGCATGGATATTAGTGCCAGGGGTCAGAAGACAGTGAACGTGATTTCACCAAGTGCAACATGTTCCTGGATCAACATTCCAATCAGATTTAATGGACAAGGTGCTTCTACATCAGTGTTATTCACCTGATTTTCATCTGATTTTAGGGATAACTTATGGGTAGGGTTAGGTTTAGGGGTAGGGATAGAGTTAGGACTACATTTTCGGACAGGAATGTTGTTCCGGGATCAACAAAATATGTTGATCCAGGAACATGTTTTACTTCACTAAATCACTGTGACCGTCAGAAGAGATTGTATACAAAACGTTTTCCTGGAAAGTATTGATCATGTTTAAGATATGCTGTAGAGGCCTTCACAAGCCATATATGAAAAAGGATACATACAACTTAGATAAGTTCAAATAAGTACTTTGAAACTATGATGCAGTTGCATTCATTTTTTATATAAATTACATTTATTATAACTGTTAGACCTTGAAATTAAGAATGCTTTGCACTTTGCAAAGTACTACATTGTATTAAATATTGTGAAATTCTGCTGTCAACAAGACAAATTTAGCAACTTTGCATGAATCCTGTTTATCACACCCTCCTTGCATGAACACTTACACATTGGCCTTGGTATTTGACACATAGCTTTTGAGAGTGCGGTCATGTTGAAATCCTGTAGAGGGGTGGAGGGTGAGAATTCTTATCTGTGCAAGAACAACTTCTGGAAGTGTGGCCACAAACAATTATATGTACACAGAGCATCTAAACGTCTGATTAGAGCATTCCTATGCACTATTTGTATCTTCTCTCTCCAAAGGGACCATATATCGGGCCATGGGGAGACTGGTTTGCACCAGAAGGTGGTCTCACTGTTGTCATGCTGTTAAAGCATGTCTTGGCAAACTCAATATGATGCTGATACGATGTCAGTCACCAGCCTCTGCTGTCATAACAGCATTGTTATAGAAGTATTGTTCTTTAATGTCTGTGATTTGGCTCATTTAGGTTAATGTTATCATTCTTGTAGGTTCTTGTAGGAATGTAGGTTCGTCTTCAGAGCTCGTTCTGTTCCAAACCTTTTTACTCACCCTACGTGTGGTGTTCAGGTGGTGTGGACTTCCTGCGAAATGGCCAGGCATCTCCAGTGCCAGATTCGGGCCTCAGTTCCTCCTCTACCTCGTCCAGCCTGAGCCTCGGAGGCAGCAGCTCTAACCTGCCTCATCTGACCCAGGAAGAGGTGGAGCAAATGGAGAGCAGCACTGAAGATGACGAGAAGAGCAGCAAACTCATTGAGTTTCTCACCACCAGGTATACAAACCTGGAATTATTTTGTGATCTAGGTAAATCAATTTTGCGATGTTTACACTACCGTTCAAGGACAGTAATTTTTGTTGTATTTAAATTGATAATTTATAATGTTACAAAAGATTTCTACTTGAAATAAATACTGTTATTTTGAGCTTTCTATTTATCAAAGAATCCTGAAAAAAATGCATCATGGTTTCTACAAAAACATTTTTTTTACATTGATAATAATAAGAAATATTTCTTCCGCACCTAATCAGCATATTAGAATGATTTCTGAAGGATCATGTGACACTGAATACTGGAGTAATGATGCTGAAAATTCAGCTTTGCCAGCGCAGTTATTTAAATTGTAATGATATTTCACAGTATTTCTGTTTTTATTGTATTTTTGATTAAATAAATGCTGCCTTGGTGAGCATAAGAGACTCCTTTCAAAGACATTAAAAAATATTACTGACTTTTGAATGGTAGTGTGATAGGCTGATAAATGCTGTAATGTTTTTTTTTTATTATTATATTGAACTTACAGTATGTGAAATCCACATAATAAAGTGTTTAACTATTAAATACATTTTTACATTGGCCAAATAGCCTCCATACAGGCTATGCTTTAAGTGTGAAAGCTTCGCTGGTAAATTAATGTGAGTTCTTTTCAGTTTATCTTCACTGTAACTAAAATGAAAGGTCATTTCATGTGAATATTCCAGAGCTGTTCAGGAACTGATTCAAGAAATGACACATCTGACACGTCTTACATCTGACATCACTCAGGATATTACAGACTTGTATGTTGCATGTATTTCATCAGTCTACATCAGAGGGGTTCTCGCCGTGGTGTGGTTTAAGCGGGCGTCTGATGTTGGTGCTGGTGTGGGTTCTTTCAGACTATGTTCACACTGCAGACATTTCCAAACAGTTTTGCAAAGCTCATTTTTAAGACTGGCAGCACTGATATTTGCACATGGATCTGTATGTTACTTGCAAACTACCAAATTACTTTCTTATGCAATAAAATCTTGCATCAAGCTGGTAGTATTGGGATTATAATTATGGTGCCAACAGACATGGTGAACAGAGAAAAGTTTTGAATTGGACATGAAATAAGACTGGATTTGAGCTGATAGTGTGAACAAGTCTACATGTACAGGATGGGGAAACAACTTTTTTATTTTTTTCACTTGAATATTGTTTCAAACTATTTTTCACATACTCTCTGAAAGGTTTCTATCATGTGTGTTTAAAATACTGCAATGGCTGTCTGATTATTTAGAAAACCATAAGCTCATCTTTAATGCACCACAATGTTATTCAAGAAACACAAAAGCACATTTGCTGGTTCGCAGGGAAATATAATCTTGCAGCCTAGTCCGCCATCTAGTGGCACGTTGGTAATAATCAAACATATGGCTCTGCTGACAAGATGAAAGTAGCTTTTCCTTTCATCAATATAATTTATAGTGTAATATGTAAGAGATTAAAAAGATATTTGCATGGTTTGTTTAGGCCTTTTGGGCCGTTATGGAGCCATGAGGATATCACTCCTAAGAATCAACACTCAAAAAGCACAGAGCATCTTACCAACTTTCTGCGACATGTGATGTCTGTGTTCAAAGAGTCCAAATCAGGTAAGCCACATTTGTCTTTACTCATTCCAGTCTTCATCTACATTACCTGGGTGCAGCTTGTGACATTTTATTGCTATTTATAATATACAGTACTTGCCAAAAGTGATGTCCAGCCTAGGACCTCTTTACTTAAATATTATTACAAATTTGTTTAAGATTTTGAAAGCATTATGTGAAATTGTGCAAAAAAGTACAAAAAAAATAAAATAATTTTTGGCCAGGCTGTCATACAAAGGAATTATGAATGCTGTTGTACATAAATACCTTAAATGAAATACTTTCCTCATGTTCTTGTAGGGTCATTACAAACAAATATCCCCTTTAGACATCACTTTTGGCCACTACTGAATGTCTGTTTGCATGTTCTGTATGTTTGTAGACATTCGGCTTGAGCAGCAGTTGAGTGAGGTGGCGTTGCAGATGGCTCTGTGTAGCTCGTCCAGGCATTACGCTGGACGTTCCTTCCAGGTGTTCAGAGCTCTGCGGCAGCCCCTCTCAGCGCTGGCCGTCTCCGACCTGCTTTCACGCTTGGTGGAGGTGGTCGGGGAGCACGGAGAGGAGGTTCAGGTGAGGGTTGGGCTCCTTAATGACAGTTTTGACAGATTCAGTGAGTGAATAAACTCACAATGCATCTTCTCCACAGGGTTATGTGATGGAGCTTCTCCTCACTCTTGAGTCAGTCGTGGATAATCTAGCTGAGTGCCTGAAGAACAATGACTTATTTGTCATACTACGGTAAGTTCCTGCCGTATAACATTAACCCTGTGAAACCTGACACATGGCACAAAAAAAACCAAAAAAATTATTCAAGTTTATTGAAACATTAGACATGTTTTTTCATTCTAAAACAAAAACTGTTTGCATATGTGTTTTTGTTGAGTGTCATATTTCATACATCAGACTTTATGGCTTATATAGTATGATATAGGAGAATATGGAGCTCACCACATTTTATTCAGGGGGCCAAACCAAGTAAAAATATGCAATTTGGTAATTATTGACATTTATATTGCCAAAATGTAAGTTGAAATTCTGGTAGCTTGTAATGCAAATACATGATGTTTAAATATCAGTTGTCATATATCTCTGAGTACTGTCTTAATAAAATATTAAAATGCTTTATGATCAAAGCTTTGTAGTTTTAATTGTGGGGGGCAAAACATATGATGCAGAGAAATACAATTATGATTGAGAGATGTACAAATGAACATTCCTCAAAAGCCTGATGTATCATAATTGATACTCACATTTTAACATGATTTTTCTTAAAAATGATATGTGGATAATCAAAGCAAAAGCAAACCCGGGTTACTTCAGTCCAGTAAGTGTTCATGTTGAAATGTTACTAACAACGTGTAACGTCTGACATGTAACATTACCTGAAACTGTATGTTTTCGCATTTATACTAAAAAGCTTTTTACTTGCTAAAAAAAAAAGTATAAACTATCAATCAGATGACAGAAGGTATGTACCTGGGTACAACAGTTTTTTTCAGCAAAACTAAAGAGGCTTTGTACATTTGTGTTTCTAATATGATCCAAGATGCTTTGTTCCCTGTTGGTGATAAGTCTGTGTTCCTGCAGGGCATCTTCACCAGATCTTCCATCCAGTGGCAAGTTAACGCTAAACCGTAAGAGCACCAGTCAGCTGGACCTGATTCCAGGATTAGGCATGACTTCTGAGCGAATACGCCACCAGCGTAGCTACTCCGTCCCCAAGCGCTTTGGCGAGGTTGACCGTTCCTCTGAGGTTCCCCGGAGTGCCACGCTAGACCGCATCCACCATCACCAGAGCAATTTCTCCAAGCTCCAATCCCTGTCCTCATCTTCCTCCAGGGACAACGTGGTCTCCACCGACCCAGCCAACGCCAACCATCCTCGCAACCTGCTAGCCACCATCTTTTGGGCAGTGGTGTCACTCATGGAGTCAGACTTTGAGTTTGAGTACCACATGTCCCTCAGGTTGTTGGGGAAGCTGCTAGGCCACATTTCTTTAGATAAGCAGGAATACAAAGAAAAGCTGGAGAAGATCCAAATCCAGCTAAAATGGAAGGAGTTCTCTGGGCTTCAGCAGTTGCTTCTGAAGGGCTTCACCTCTGCGAACACTACAGAACTTACCTTGGAGCTTTTCAGCCAGCTCACACCCGTCTCACGGCTACCAGTGGTGGACACCTCCCAAGCCATAGGTAGACCTTTTGTTATACTGCCATAGAAATGTATCATTCTAAAATAGTTCTCTATTAATCCACCAAGATTCATGTTAAGTGGGATTATGAAAGCAAATCTGCTATTACCCTTCAGGTTTCCCATTGAATGTGCTCTGCCTCATCCCGCATCTTGTGTTACACTTTGACTCACCTACTCAATTCTGTAAGGACGTGGCTGAGAGAATTTCCCAGGTCTGTTCCTGTTAATCTGACCTTAAATCACACTATATAATTTTATACTTCAGAATCAGAATCTACAGCACATTTGTTTACTGAAAATCACTCATTTTGATTGACAGATTTGCCTTGAGGAAAAGAACTCCAAGCTGTCCAACCTTGCCCATGTTATGACACTGTATAAAACACACTCTTATACCCGAGACTGCTTCTCCTGGGTCAATGTGGTGTGCCGCTACCTACATGAAGCCTTCAGCGACAGCACACTCAGCATGGTTACTTACATGTCGGAGGTAGGAAGCAAATAAAAGTGAATTATACAACATTTGAAATTTTAAGAAAGAAAAAAAAATCGATCTTGTTATAAGACAATAATTTGAAGGAATGCGAACATGCACATTCTTTGCGTTTAGGGAAACTTTACTTTATAATAGTTTCTGTGTTTTGTAAACAGTTGTTGGAGAAAGGATTACCCAGCATGCAACAAACTCTTCTGCAAATCATCTACAGTCTACTGAGTCACATGGACCTGAGTGGCATTCAAGCCAAACTCTTCAACATGGAAGTTTTAACAACCATAGAGAAGTTTGTTCAGGTGTGACACCGCTAATTTATCACATTCACAATTTACTTATGGATTTTTTTTTTGTAACTTAAAATGTATTATAAAATTTAGTCATTTGGTAGATGCTTTTATCCACCTACAATGTAGTGTTATATTATGTACAATTATAAAAAAATACTATTGTTTTTATTGATTAATATTATAGCTTTTATTTTGTATATATTTTAATAATTTTGTTATGTAATTTCTGTTTAGCTTTAATTCTTTATTTATCTTTTTAGTTTCTATTTTTGCTTGATCTATTTCAGTTTGAATCATTTTAGTACTTAAACAAACTTTTTTTTCAATTTCAGTTAGTTGCCAAGGCATTATATATATATATATATATATATATATATATATATATATATATATATATATATATATTTATATATATATATATATATATATATATATATTTTTTTTTTACTTTTTTTTTTTTTTGTGTACGTTTATTCAGCTAATATTTATTTTTGACTTTTTGATCTTTATTTCAATAAATGAAAACAATTGTAATAGTTTTACTTCAAAATAACAACAGTGCATTTGACCAGTTTGTGTGTTCTCTGAGAATATTTATTGTGGGTGCTTCTAAAATTAGTCTCTATGATTGCATTTAACTGGTTCATATCATCTAGTCTAAATAAATGTACTTATTGCATTATAGTGTTTTATAGGGTTTCTACTGTAAAACTTTAAGCTGTCTTACATCCTTGGTAAAACCACTGGTTTTCCATCTCTCAACCTTTCTTTCAAAGGGAGAAAAAAATAGAGAAAAAAAAAACCCACAACCTTGTGCCAGGGCTATAAATCCAAAGGCACACCCAGCAGTAGTCTATAAACAGTCAGTCCTATTGGCTGCTGTCCACATTACTGAGGCCTTCAGTGTGGCCTCACAGCAAAGACGCTCCTCTGAACTTCTGCTGCTCTCGCCGGGCTCATGTGTTTATCTCGGCAGAAGAAGAGACGGCTACTGCTCGTGAAGCTGGATTGACTGTATGTAATGCTTTGGGAGGTGAGCATGTTTCGTCCTTAAGGAATAACTTAGCTGTTTTGTGTTTGTTTCTGTGACTTTAGACTGCACACTGGAAGGAAGCCTTGAACATATTAAAGCTGGTGGTCTCCCGCTCGGCTAGTCTGGTTTCGCCTTCGTCCCCGCTGAGTAACGCATCCACTGTGGATGTCAGGCGTGTGTGGGACACGCCCTCCAAAGCCCTGCCTGGAAAGACCCTTGACTTTCACTTTGACATTTCAGAGGTATGACATTTCTGTCTGTCCTTCTTTATTGTCATTATACAGTACAAGTCAAAAGTTTGGCTGAATTCATTTGTCTCATGATCTGTAAAACCCTAAGACTTATCCTTCAAAGTTAGTTGAAATTAGTTTTGTAGCAACCAAAAAGTACCTAGCATGCATATCAATACTGTTTATAAACCATCCCAAGATGCACCTCATAAAGTTGGTTGTACTGGACTGGATTCTAGGAAATGGGTGGTGACTTTGAAGGAGCTAAAAATATTTTTTGAACATTTCCTCACAATATAATTTCCTTTTATAGTTCCATTATTACCACTACTACTACTAATAATAATAATGAAAATAATAATAATAGTTATGTAATAGTAATTATCATTATTTCAATTTATATAGCGCTTTTAATTGCTCACACTCTCAAAGCGCTGTACAATACAGGAAATTCCAAGACCGAAAAAACACTAAATCATATTTGTATTATTAAATGTTATTAATTTTATCATTTTAAAAATTATTATATAGAATTCGAAAGGTGTTCTTTTGAGTGGTGTGCGTTGATGACGTATGATGCAAGTTAGTGAAGTGATAGTTGGTATAAAGGTTGTAAAAGTGAGTCATGCCAGCAAACCACCAAATACTGGCATCCTCTCTGGGTTTGTCCACATTTTCCAAGGTGGAGCTGTGCCGTTTTTTTATGTTGTTTCTCCTTTGTATTAGTTTTCTTCTTTAATATGATTTTACAGTAACAGTTGTTTTAATGCAAACTCTGAAGGTTCGGTCTTCTGTTCGAAACTTGATGGAAATGTCAACGACCTGGTCTCATTAAAGTGTGGGAACCAAACAGGGAGCTATTTGTGTAATGCATGAATTCCAGGAAATGATGTCACTCCGGCTGTGGCGTTTTGCATCCAGAGCGGCGAGGGCTGGACAGCCCTTCCAAAGTCTTAAAGCAGACTCCTCTGCCCTCTGTCAAATACCTCTGGGACACATTTTGCCTCTTGCAAGTGGGCGAGACAGTAGAAAAGAAAACCTCAGTTCTGACAGGGAACTCAAAACAAGCTCGATCCCATCCCAGCAGAAAGGATTTCACAGGAATTAAGGGCAGGTGAATTCAATAAGGAAATCCTGACATTCCCACAAGCTTTGTTTGGCTTGCTTTATTGAAGTTCTCTTTTTATAAAACTCAACGAGACACAGAGGAGCAGGGCCATTGAGAAAAGACATCCACTTTTTCCAGCAGGTTCTGAATTGCTGGCGGGGATCTGAGGCAACTTGAAGTTATCAAAAGGAGTGCTCTGAAATAAAGACTCTTGGGCCGAGGGCCACAATATTAGGATATGAAAAGAAAAGAGCAGACGTGAACTCTCTGGGCTTAAATGGTGCGTTTGTGTGTGTTTTAGACACCGGTGATTGGCCGGCGGTATGACGAGCTTCACGGTTCCCCGAGGCAAGATGGGAAGAACGGAGGAGGGGTTGCCGTGACACGCAGTACCTCCTCTACATCTTCGGGCTCTTATCAAAACAACCACGTGCTGGTGCCTGTCAGCTGGAAACGACCCCAGTCCTCACAGGTGAGCACTCACAGAAACGCTCATTGAATTTCTGATGTTTGCTGAAGAACAGTGCATAAATACTTTTGCATTTGTATATTCCCTATATTTGAATGTTTTATTTATTATTTTATTTGTTTAAATGTAGTTGTTTTTATTTTAAATTGAATTGAATTTATTTTATTATGTTTATTATTTTTAATGTATTTATTTTTGTGAAATTTATCTCCCAATTTAGAAACGGACTCGTGAGAAGTTGGTGAATGTATTAACCTTGTGTGGCCAAGAAGTTGGACTCACCAAAAACCCATCTGTAAGTGACATAAATGTTATCCACCCAGTATTAAATGTTAGAAAATATGTCAGAACCCAGATCGCAAACAATCATTGAAACAATGTTGAGTCAATGTTGATGCGGCAATGCTAATTGCATTGAATTAATGTTACAAAGTGATGTTGGTTTAAAATCATTTTTGCACCCACAATTAATGTTGAATCAATGGTGAGATTTCAACAAAAAAAAAATCAATGCTAATGTCATTGAATCAACGTTATGAAGTGATGAATTAATGTATTTCATTGGATTCAGTGACAATAAATCAAAAGAAACTAACAAGCAAGCAAAACAAAGGAACAGATAAATAATAAGATAGATGCACCATTGTTTGAAACCCATGGAAGTCAAGTCATGTATGTCAGGTGGATCAACAAACAAGACTTCGATATAGGATGCAACCGTGTTTTCTCTCTACTGAGAAAGCATCAGTTAAACTACTGAGAAATGCACATCGGTGCGCAGTTTCAAACTACAATTGGTGGTTTTCAACAATTTGTCACTAGACTTGCTAAAATCATGAAGGCCACCCCTAAACCAAGCCCCCAGTGGATTAGAGCAAATCGGGTAAAGTGGTTGAAAATGCCCATTGTGGTTTAAAAACGCCCCACTAATTGAGAAGCACCCACTAGTGTTTTGCAGAGATACATACCTGCATGATCTTGTGCTCATCAACTACAAATCACTGTTAGTTAAATGCTATGTCCAATGTCTCCACCCATGTGTGCTACTGGCTTTCATAAAAATGTCAATGCTGATCCAACACACTTTAAAAATTGAAATGTCAGTCTCAACCAATATGATGGTTTGGATCAAAACTCAACATTGTATCAATGTCACCGTGTTATTTGCGAAATCATACTGAAGCACTTCCTACAGGTGATTTTCTCATCCTGTGGGGAACTGGACCTAATTGAGCACCAGCCCAGTCTGGTGTCCTCTGAGGACGGCACACGGGACACAGAAAACATGGATGACACCACTTCAGAACAGCAGTTTCATGTATTCAGGGACTTTGACTTCCTGGACGTAGAACTGGAAGATGGAGAGGTGAGAACATATTTAAAAAAATTCAACCAAAACAATCTGATCCCTCTTGCTTGTGAAGACTTTTTGACTTCCAAATGACTTGGGTCGATCTTTGGAGAAAGCAATGCTATGCATTTAACTTTTAAAAAGTGTTAGTCAGAGTTAAACTATTGTGCTGTTTGCTCAATACAACTGTAACTTTCTTTAACTCTTTGTAATACAATCTCCTCTCCTTGTCTATGTCTGTGCCATCAAGGAGATGCAGGTAAGCCCAGGAATCCTCCAGTGTTGTGCTGTGTGCAGTAGGACAAGACCATATTGTGATGCATGTCCATAATACTGCCTAGAAACTTAATGTTGTGTTGCGTTACAAAAACATAAATGATTGTGAACATTTCCTCACCAATGAAATGTGCAAAAGTTCCCACATAATTATTTATTTATTCAATTTTGTATGAATTATTTCTTTACAACACACTACTGTTAAAAATTTTGTGGTCAGTAAGTCCTATTTGTGTTTCTCTTTTTTTATACAGTATATTCATAATATACCCGTTAACTCACAATGTCAAATTAGTATAAATGAATACTTTTATTCAGCAAGGATACATAAATCTGATCAAAAGTGACCATAAAGACATTTATAATGTTACAAAAGATTTCTATTTGAAATAAATGCTGTTCTTTTGAACTTTCTATTAATTAAAAAAAATCATGAAAAAAATGTATCACAGTTTCATTGATAACATTGATAATAATAAGAAATGTTTATTGAGCAGCAAATCAGCATATTAGAATGATTTCTGAAGGATCAGACCTGAAGGATCATGTGACACTAAAGACTGGAGTAAGGATGCTGAAAATTCATCACATGAATAAATTACATAAAAAAAAAATTAAAACAGAAAACGTCTCGGTTACGGATGTAACCCTCGTTCCCTGAGTAGGGAACGGAGACGTTCCGTCGGATGACGACGAATGGGGGTTTCGCTTAGAAAGCCTATCCGCTTCGAGTAATACAAAACGAGCCAATGGCAAAGAAATGCCATGGGTCTGCAGAATTTGCATGGAGCAGCTCCGCTCCACCTCGTGGGTATAAAGGGCGGAAATTCTAGCAAAGCAGTATGTTTCCTCGCTGAGGAGCCAAGACTGAGCTCAGGCGTTCCCCGCTGTACAGCGGATAGTGGCAGGAAGACGGAACGTCTCTGTTCCCTACTCAGGGAACGAGGGTTACATCCGTAACCGAGACGTTCCCTTTCGTTGTCACTCCGAGTTCCGTCGGATGACGACGAATAGGGATACCAGTCTAATCACGCCACCTTCTCGGCTGTCTTCCAGTGCCCTGCGTAATCTGAGATCTCTGTCGTGAGACAGCACGGACGAAGGACTCCTATTAGCACAGGAATACCAAGGTACACTGGGGAGCATATCGCAAGGTTTTTAAGGGAATATGCAATTACTGCCAACCCAGAGGGGGTGACTTAGAAAATACACATATGACCCGAGGGATGCATATGGGGAATCACTGGGGTGTCCAGCCGCAGGTGGAATATTTCAACCCCAGGGGTGGCAAGGTGGCTTGCCAAGGGAAAGACACATGCTCAAAAGAGGCTTACAGTGGAAATACACATGTGGGGGTAGCTCAGAGGAGGTACCATGCACACGGGAGGCACCTAGCCGATGCGCAGGCAAAAGACACTGGAGCCAGCATCAGGAGTGCTGAAGGAACTCAGGGCTTTCGAGGAAGCTCACCTGAGGGGAATATCGCACGTATCCAGTCCGTGGAGTTGAATGGCGAGCAAGCGAAGACACCTGAGCGGGACCGGTACTAGCTGGTTGAAGCGAGTACATGAGAGGACACTGGCTCCACTCGGAGATTGTAGAATCTGGCGAACGTGTTGGGTGTCGCCCAGCCTGCAGCTCTGCAGATGTCTGTTAGCGAGGCGCCATGCGCTAGAGCCCAAGAGGACGCCACACTCCGGGTGGAGTGGGCAGTCACATCAAGGGGGCACGGTCGACCTTGCTGTTGGTAAGCCAAAGCAATGGCGTCCACTATCCAGTGAGACAACCTTTGCTTGGAGAGAGTCTTTCCCTTCAGTCTCCCACCATAACAGACAAAGAGCTGGTCTGAGGTCCTGAAACACTGCGTTCTGTCTACATAGATGCGGAGAGCACGTACTGGACAGAGCAGTACCAAGGCTGGGTCTGCCTCCTCCGGGGGCAGCGCTTGCAGGTTCACCACCTGGTCCCGGAAGGGAGTGGTAGGAACCTTGGGCACATATCCAGGCCGGGGTCTCAGGATCACGTGAGAGTAAGCCGGCCCAAATTCCAGGCACGCTTCGTCAACGGAGAATGCGTGCAGGTCCCCAACCCTCTTGATGGAGGCCAATGCAGTCAGAAGCGCTGTCTTCATTGACAGGAAGTTAAGCTCAACCGACTGCAAAGGCTCGAAGGGAGCACTCCGCAGGGCAGTTAGCACCACTGCGAGGTCCCAAGAGGGTACGAGAGGAGAGCGAGGAGGATTCAGTCTGAGGGTGGAGGGAGACAGCCTTCGCTCCAACCCATCTTGAAGAAAGGAAAGCACGACACCGACCGAACATCTCCGGGGGTCTTCTCGGTGAGAAGAACACCAGCTGACGAAGAGGTTCCACTTCAAGGCATAGAGGTGTCTCGTGGACGAAGCTCTAGCGGAAGTGATGGTAGCCACCACCGCTGGTGGTAGGGTACTCAAACCTGCCTCGTCCCGTCCAGGAACCACACGTGGAGGTTCCAAAGATCGGGACGAGGGTGCCATAGGGTGCCCCGTCCCTGAGAAAGGAGGTCCTTCCTCAGAGGAATCGGCCAAGGAGGTGCTGTCGCGAGGAGTACAAGTTCGGGGAACCAGGTCCTGGCGGGTCAGTAAGGCGCGACCAAATTGACCTGCTCCTCGTCCTCCCTGACCTTGCGCAGGGTCTGCGCAAGAAGGCTCACTGGGGGAAACGCATATTTGCGACCCCGCGGCCAGCTGTGCGCCAGAGCATCCGTGCCGAGCGTGCCCTCGGTCAGGGAATAAAACTGGGCGCAATGGGTCGAGTCGTGAGAGGCAAACAGATCTATCTGTGCGTCCCCGAACTGGTCCCAAATCAGCTGAATCGACTGGGGATGGAGTCGCCATTCTCCAGGGAGGGGCTGAAGCCGTGAGAGCTCGTCGGCTGCACAGTTCAGAGCTCCGGGGATATAAATGGCACGAAGCGACCTCAGATGCTTCTGACTCCATAGGAGGAGGAGGTTGCGACATACGGCGGGAGCGCAGACCACCCTGATGGTTGATGTACGCTACAGTCGCGGTATTGTCTGAACGGACTAGTACATGCTGGCTCCTGAGCACGGCTCGGAAGCGGCGCAGGGCGAGCTGTACAGCCAGCAACTCGAGGCAATTGACGTGCCATAAGCGGTGGGGTCCTGTCCAGGAGCCCGCGGCAGCACGTCCGTTGCACATGGTGCCCCAGCCCGTGGCAGAGGCATCTGTCGTTACAACAACATGCCGCGAAGCTCGTTCCAGAGGCACTCCGGCCCGTAGAAAACTGAGGTTCGACCACGGGGTGAAGGTCTGACGGCAGGTCGGAGTAACTGGTACTCGGAAGGTGCCGTGATGCCATGCCCACCTCGGGACTCGGTCGCGAAGCCACAGCTGAAGCGGTCTCATATGAAGCAATCCGAGCGGCGTTGCCACGGCTGCAGATGCCATATGCCGCAGGAGCCTCTGAAAAAGTTTCAGTGGAACCGCACTCTTGCCCTCGAACTGTCTCAGGCAAGTCAGCAGTGATTGTGCGCGCTCGCTCGTAAGCTGCGCGGACATGGCAACCGAGTCGATCTCCATACCGAGAAAAGAGATCCTCTGCACGGGGCAAAGTTTGCTCTTCTCCCAGTTGATCCGAAGGCCCAGACGGGCTACATGGCGGAGCACCAAGTCCCTGTGTTCGCAGAGCTGATCTCGAGAGTGAGCTAGAATCAGCCAGTCGTCGATATAGTTCAGGATGCGAACCCCGTGTTCCTGGAGGGGAACAAGGGCTGCCTCGAGGACCTTCGTGAAGACGCGAGGAGACAGGGCTAGCCCGAAAGGGAGAACTGCGTACTGATATGCCTGCCCCTCGAAAGCAAACCGAAGAAACGGTCTGTGTCGAGGGAGAATGGAGACATGAAAGTAGGCGTCCTTCAGGTCGATCGCTGCAAACCAATCCTGGTGCCGCACACATTCGAAAACGCGTTTGGCGGTGAGCATCTTGAACGGCAGCCTGTGAAGGGAGCGGTTCAGCACGCGCAGATCCAGGATTGGCCGTAACCCACCAGTTTTCTTGGGGACAATGAAGTACGGGCTGTAGAAGCCGGACCTCATTTCGGCTGGAGGGACAGTCTCGATCGCACCCTTCGCCAGCAAGGTAGCAACCTCCGCTCTCATGATAGGGGCATTGCCACCGACCATAGTGGAGCGGACTCCCCTGAAGCGGGGAGGAGACCGCGCGAACTGAATCGCGTAGCCGAGCCTGACTGTTCGAGCGACCCAGCGGGACAGGTTGGGAAGCTCTTGCCAAGCTCCCAACGACTGTACCTGCGGGATCAAACGAACTACAGACTTCCCAGCGGTGGTGCAGCGAGGCGGAATGACTGGCCCAGACGTGGACGGCATAGCGGCCAGGGTGTGGGGGCACAGTCATTGACCGCGTCCTGACAGAGCAGACCAGGGAAGGACGAACGTTCCACGGAGGTCTGCTCTGCCAGGGGTCTGGCGTCAGAGGAGGATGAGAGTGGTACGGTCCGGGGATGGCGCGCACTGTCATCCGGCTCTGGGACAGAGGAGGACGAGGGGTGCACGGCCCGGGGGCGGCGCACCGTGTCGTCCGAGAACTCTGTGTGCTCAGGGATGAATGTGTCACTTCTTTCTTTAACCACATAAGGGTGCTGCCCACCCGTGGGTGAGCAGCGGTCGAACAAAAAATTCCCGGGGGAAGGAGTGGTCCTGCTACCATGTCCCGAGAAGTGATCATCATCCCTGAGCAGCCCGTCTCAGGAGCGCCGCTTGGCCCGGCGTTTAGCGGGGGGCGGGGCAGGAGAGGGCTGGGGCGCCTTCTTGCGGCTTCCTCCACGACCGGGCCCAGGTGAAGGCTGCTGCTTGGGCCGGGCGGGAGGGGCGGGAGCCGCAGGAGGGCGCCCTCGGCGGCGAACAGACTGAGTATTCTGCCCGGTCGGCTGGGTGGAGGCAGCAGCGGGCCGTCGGGGCAGAATGTGCTTGATCACCTCAGTCTGTTTCTGTGCAGTCGAGAACTGTTGGGGGACGTCCTCGACTGCTCCGCCGAAGAGGCCGTCTTGTGATATGGGGGTGTCGAGCAGCCGAGACCGCTCGGCATCCCGCATATCAGCAAGATTCAGCCACAGTTGTCTCTCCTGGACCACGGCTGTGGAGATCACCAAACCCAGGGAGCGTGCGGTCACCTTCGTCGCTCGGAGAGCAAGGTCGGTGGAGGCGCGCAGCTCATTGAAGAGCCCTGGGTCTCTCCTACCCTCGTGCATGTCCCTGAGCATCTGGGCCTGGTAGACCTGCAGAATGGCCATGGCATGCAAAGAGGTGGCTGCCTGTCCAGCCGCTCTGTAGGACTTCGCCACAAGCGTAGACGAGTACCTACAGGCTTTGGATGGGTGCTTAGGCTCACCACGAGAAGAAGCGCTCTGAGGACACAGTTGCATCGCAACAGAGCGTTCAACCGGGGGGAGCCCAGTGTACCCACGGGCAGCCGCCTCATCGAGGGGAGGAAAGGCGGATGAGACCAACGAGCGGTCACGGGAAGAGCTGGGGGTCTTTCAGGACTTCGAGATCTCATCATGCACATCCGGGAAGAAAGATATTGGGGTTTGACGCGGACGGGGGTCCGCGGCCTTACCCAAGTACCAATCATCCAACCGCGAGCGCTCGGGACAGGGTGGAGGGGACCACTCTAAAAACTCTAGAAATCCGCGGGGCCATCTTCGGATCCCCTGAGCACTCACGGGTTGCAACACTGGAGAGGGTGCGGCTGGGCACGGACTGGTAGTCGGCGCTTTGTTCCAAACCGTCACCCTCAGATCACCCTGGCCACCAGCCGAAGTACCAGCTCTATTTCTAGAACCAGTAGAACGGGGGGTGGATGAGGGGACTCTCACTCTTGCGAGATCACTGAGTCTCGACCGTAATGTTGCGATGGTCATGTTCCCGCAGAGAGAACGTGAGTCATCCACGAGCGCTGCTCTAGCGTGTTCAATGCCCAAACACACTATGCAACGCTCGTGCCCATCAGAGATGTCAACGAGTCTACCGCAACCAGAAGTGCACGGGTGATGCATCTTTAAAAAGACGTGCCATGTGCAAGCTCTTTTGTGAGAGAAAAGAAACTCTGACTGTGTTGAAGCGCCCGGGGAGACACACACTCGCTGTCGAATCACAGACAGATAGGCAGGAAGCGCGCGCTCGCCGGAGATCGCCGTCACACCAACACCAGAGAATCTCGCTCGTCTGTAGAACTGACAATATCAGGAATGGCTTGTGGAACGAAGGATGAACTTGGCTCCGAAGCGAAAAACATACTGCTTTGCTGGAATTTCCGCCCTTTATACCCACGAGGTGGGGCGGAGCTGCTCCATGCAAATTCTGCAGACCCATGGCATTTCTTTGACATTGGCTCGTTTTGTATTACTCGAAGCGGATAGGCTTTCTAAGCGAAACCCCCATTCGTCGTCATCCGACGGAACTCGGAGTGACAACGAAAGGGAACAGTTATTTTAAATTGTAATAATATTTCACAATATTACTGGTTTTGCTGTATTTTTTATCAAATAAGTGCAGCCTTGGTGAGCATGATACTTTTTTATATATATATATAACAAATGTTACTGACCCCAAACTTTCGAATGATAGTGTATTTGAGAAACTTTAAGAATTAACTGGTGGGTAACATCTAAAAAATGTTTTGTCACCCCTTATGCAGTTTTTATTAGATTTCAACATGTCTGCATTTTAACAGCTTGGCTGTCTTATGAAATCATTAGAGTCAGTGCATTGAGGTCATTCTACAAATTTGCTGAGGCTGCAATGCCGCAGAGACACTTAAAAGGGCAGATTCAGCCTTATAAATTTGAAGAGTTTTATTTCATGGCTGTTTCTGAAGCCATCATATTTTCATTCCAAACTTAGATGTAACAGTATCAAAACCTTTTGTATTTGTCAAGTATGATTATAAAAGAAAGTAATTAAAAATGAAAAATGTGCAGTGAAAGTATACTCCTAACTTTTTGCATTTACGTTCAGTGTTTAAGCGAGCTGCCAACTGCTGAACTGGATCTGTGTAGGAATGTAAATGTTGACTCTTGACTCTGATGTCAAGGCATGTGGCTGCAGTGATAACTTGAGCCTCTTCCAAAGGAAATGGCCTTCAGGCACTTTATTACTTACTTTACTGGTACACAAATGTGTTCCTGTATTGCTGTTTCACTACTGTTTTAATCCTTTATATATATAGAGAGAGAGATATGTAATATGAAATATGGCCTTCTATAACAAACTCACTGACTGAGCACCTTCACATATAGAGCATGCTGTAGCCTATGACTGTCCATTTTGAAATATGGTTTTGCACAATATACCCATTCAGAGGACTCTTTATTTCTCCCACTCTTTCTCTGACAGGGTGAGACAGTTGACAGCTTTAACTGGGGTGCGCGTAGGCGTTCCATTGACAGTCTGGACCAGGCTGAAGCCCACCCAATGGAGGAGAACAGCCAGCTCTCAGGAAGTTCACCAAGCCTGTTTCCAATCGTCCATGATGATTCTGACGAGTCTTCTGAGGAAGAGTCTCTCACAGCCAGCCAGATCCTCACAGCCTCACAGCGAGTAATGTTGAATTTGGTTTTCCTACATAGTTTTGCTTTCAGATTAACTGTTTAAAGTTGAGGACAAAGCATAACATGCATTTTCTAGCACATTTAGCCTAAATTCAGCATGAATTTAAAATCTTGCAACAATATCTCTTTTCTGGTGTTGTGTTCACCGGTACAAGGGTGGGATCACTCACATGAGATCACAGCATTAGCATACTGCAATGATCCCATCAATTCCCAATACAGAAACACGCTGCAAATACTCACGACACAACCAAATACAGAAACACGCTGCAAATATTCACGACGTAACCCAATACAGAAACATGTTGCAAAATATTATGACACAACCAAATACAGAAACACGCTGCAAATACACAACGCAACCAAATACAGAAACACACTGCAAATACTCACGACACAACCAAATACAGAAACACGCTGCAAATACACAACGCAACCAAATACAGAAACACGCTTCAAATACTCACAACACAACCAAATACAGAAACACGCTGCAAATACTCACAACACAACCAAATACAGAAACACGCTGCAAATACACAACGCAAGCAAATACAGAAACACGCTGCAAATACTCACAACACAACCAAATACAGAAACACGCTGCAAATACTCACAACACAACCAAATACAGAAACACGCTGCAAATACTCACAACACAACCAAATACAGAAACACGCTGCAAATACACAACGCAACCAAATACAGAAACACGCTGCAAATACTCACAACACAACCAAATACAGAAACACCCTCAAATACTCATGACGCAACCAAATACAGAAACACGCTGCAAATATTCACGATGTAACCCAATACAGAAACATGTTGCAAATTATCATGACGCAACCAAATACAGAAACACGCTGCAAATATTCACGACGTAACCCAATACAGAAACATGTTGCAAATTATCATGACACAACCAAATATAGAAACACACTGCAAATACTCACGACACAACCCAATACAGAAACACGCTGGAAATACTCACGACACAACCCAACACAGAAACACGCTGTAAATACTCACAATGCATATACGATCAGGATGTTAAAATAAACCAAAAACTCAGGTCATTGATAACACCACTGAAAAGTAGACACTGAACAATACGCAGTCCCAGCCAGGTTCATCACTTGTTGGGCTCCCTTTGAAACATTTCTGTGCTATTTGCAGTGTGTTTCTGTATTTGGTTGCATTGTGAGTATTTGCAGCACATGTGTTGTCAAACTGATGAAGATGTTTTCTTAATTTGCTGGTGTTTTTTCTATTTGCATGTGTTTTCTTCAGTTGCAGCGCATTGAGCTATCTCGGCCACTGTCCTACAAAGTCTAAATAAACTCTATTTCTCATTTCAGAATGTCAGCTTGTCTCCTACTGAGGAACTAAACCCCATGGACTCCCCGCCTATCTCCTTTGACAACACCCAAGTTGACCCAATTCCTCTTTCCACCCCAACACCCAGCTTTGAGATCTCACTACCCGAGGGCTCAAACCATCGGGTGAATAAGAGCTTCAAAATGGCTGACATTTGGGGGCAGACACATTCTTACTCATACCATACCTCTGTCCTAGAGTTTTTCCATTAACATGGCTGAAAAAGAATAATATCTTTCTGTGCTTGCTTTATCTGTCTGGCTCTACTTTTAGCATTAATTGATTTTAGGTAGTAGTTGGCTGATACTCTTTTTCGATTGCAGGTTTTTTTATTTTTTAGAATGGGGCATTAGATTAATGTGCAAAGCATCATAGAGTTGCAAGTACTTCTTGCTCTTCAAAAGCTCCATGTTTCTATCTGCTAACCATTTCTCCGCCAACTGCTTTTCATCTCTGAGGCCTACCACAGTCTCAGAGAGAGGCTCTGGATGAGCCACTAGAGCAATGTGTATGGCTTCTCTCTGGGTGGCAAGGCTGTAACATCACTCACATGATAAATGCTAGGGGTGCAAATAAAGAGAGTGTACCCATTGCCTGTGGCCATGAACATGAGACCAGACCAATCAGGTGTTGGTCCTTATTTTTAAAGGTCTCTTAATATATATGAATCTGACATTATTGAAAAAAACAAACAAACAAAAAACACACACTAAAAAGAGAACCGATTCTCGGCATGAAGAGTTTTAGTTTTGAAAGGTCAGTGAAATCTATCTGTAAAATTATGTTGTTGTTGTTTTTAATCATTTTATTTTATTTTATTACTCTGTTTTTTTTTTATCGACTTCTGAATTTTGGCCAAGATCACCATATTTCATCTTACTGCTCAGACTGAGAAAGTTAGCCACATAAACTGATCTTTTCATAATAATATTTATATTTATAAAATAATATCTTTTGTTGCCACAGCTTTTTTTCCTGTAACTAATCTGTAATGCATTTTCATTGGCCATAAATGCTTTATACTTACTAAGATTTTCTTACTTCCTGTCCCAAACTAGGCTGAGGATTCAGCTGAAGAAGAGGAAGCCATTGTTAATGAGAACGATATCTCGCTCTGCATTTGTGAGTCGCCGCCTACCTGCAGTTGTTCTGACATCCTAACAGGGGACACACCACAAAGTGAAGACAACTGCTTTATTGATGAGATAAGCCGTGTACCCAGGTACTGTATGTGAGGTTCAAACTCTCAACGTGCATAATTCTGTTTCATTCTTGGTAGAAAAGTCTGGAAAAGTCAAACTGACCACATAATTCACTTCCTCCAGTGGGTTTGGAGACCAGCTCAGCTCTATGGCACAGGCAGAGGAGGAAAAGGAAGAGTTGTTGCTAGAATCCCGTTCCTCCCCTCCGCCTTCTCCATTTTTCTCCGCCATCCTGGCCGCCTTCCAGCCGACTGTGTGTGATGATGCAGAGGAGGCTTGGCGCAATCATCTCAACCAGCTGGTGGCCGACTCGGATGGTTCCTGTGCAGTTTACACCTTCCAAGTCTTCTCCTCACTTTTTCAGGTAACCCATAAGGCCAATTCACACCGCACAGACAAAACATCAACAAACACGTTTGTTGGGTTTTGCCTGATCAGTGTGTTACTGTTGGAGTTTGGGGTTTTCACCTGACTGACCATGTTCAGTCAGTGTTTGCAACTTATGCTCATATACATAATATAATATACATAAATTAATAATTGATGTGGTGCATCTTAATAGTGGCAAGAGCTGTTTTTGTTGGCTGTTTTCTTGATCTTGATTTTTTTTTTTTTTTTTTTTCATTAACTTGGATTTTCTTTAGCACTACTTAGTTGTCAGCTTTGTGTGATTAACCGAAGACATGCAGCGCCTTTGATAGTAATTTATTGATGCTGACAGCATGCTGGTGTGGGGCTGATTAAACAGGATATGTTGTTTCTGACCTCCAGAGTATACAGTCCAAGTTCTGCACCTTGACATGTGACGCTGCTGGTTACCTTGGCGATGGCCTTCGTGGAATTGGAGCGAAGTTTGTAAGGTCGTCCCAGATGCTGACATCCTGCTCTGAATGTCCCACATTGTTTGTCGATGCAGACACTGTGAGTTTATCGTTTATATATGTATGTGCATGCTATATTTAGGATACAAATCAATTAAGTGCTAGCCTTAGTGTTTTTTACACTTTCACCCACAATTTGTTTATGTGTGCATGCCATTTTGTAAAGCACTTATTACAAAATGTATCTCTTAAATGTGTGTTTCAGATTGTGTCTTATGGACTCTTGGAGAAGATGAAGTTCAGTGTGTTAGAGCTGCAGGAGTATCTAGAGACCTACAACAACAAAAAGGAGGGAGTCATATCAGTATGTTCCAACAAGCATTATTTTACAAAAGCAATATTTTAGTCATTTTCTATTTTTTTTTCCAGTAAATACAATTTCTAAATTTTAAAATGTAATGTTGTTTTAATGTTTAAAATAAGTATCTCATGCTCACCAAGCCTGCAATTATTTGTTTAAAAATACAGTAAAACAATAATATTGTAAAATATTATGAGTTAAAAAATCATATATTTTAATATATAATACTCTAATTTATTTCTGTGATGGCAAAAAGCTGAATTTTCAGCATCATGACTCCAGGCTTCAGTGTCACATGATCCTTCAGGAATCATTCTAAAATAAAGAATGCTTAAAAGTACTCGGTTCTTAAAAACAATCTTACTGACCCCCAAACTGGTATTTTAGATTTATATATACAAATATAACCAATATATATATGATTATCTTTGTAGATGCTTTAAATAAAAATGCTACAGCTTGTTCCTTTCAACTTTTTGTTATGCCTATGACTCTTCCAGTGGCTCCGCAACTGCAAGGCCAGCTTCCCCAAATGCACTGAAGATGGAGTGATCACCTACCAGCCCGCTGAAACAGAGGAGAAGGTATGAAACTCTGACTTTTCAATATCATAACAGTTAGATTGTCTGCCATTCCAAAAATAATAATAATATAGTTCAAACTATAACTTTAACTAACAGTTCTGCTGTCTAAAGCTGACACAACCCTAAAACTGCAGTGCGCCAGTGTACCACAAATATTGCATGCGTTTCTGTCTTTACTTCCTTAAGCAAATATACAGTAATACTCTATGTGAATGTTTTAGTGTGGTTGCATTGTCTACTGATTGATGCCACTGTAATGTCCATTGTGTCCTGAGATATGAGTGAGATTAGTTGAATCAAATGTTTCAGATGTAATTTCAATGTCCCTCTTATATTTTCTGCGTTTCGATTGTTCTGTGATAGCTCTGTGAGTGACATCTCTTTTCTATCTGTCTGCTCTTTAACTTTACACCTGTTTCAAATGCTAGCTGTGTTACTTCACAACAACGCCCCCTTATTCTTATGTTTGATTTGGGGGTTATTCTCTGCTGGGCATTGATGTAGTTTGCAAAAACCCTAAAAAAAAGTTTTTTCCCCTGACTCTATACACCAGGGACCAGTTGCAATAACTTAGCCAGCACTATGCTAAGACTGTGTCTTAAGAACTAGTCTGACCAAGTAGCAGTTAGACAAGAGTAATCGGTCTCACTTTTCCAATTAGACCAATCTACCTTTTTCTGGAACTGACCTTAAAAAGATAGGACCAGTCTGGAAGATTAATAAAAATTAGATGACTAACTTTTAAGACTAGTCTAAGCAGTTTATGCAACCGGCCACTGTTTTCAACCCTTCAAGATCCACAAAGACGACCAGTTAAAACACTAAGCTCTAGGATTTGTGAATAATTCGCATATTGTTTTGTCACCCGGCACAGTCCCCATGCAAAAATAAAAATAAGAGGACATAGTTGTGAGCCTTTTTTTCTTTCTCTGCTTGTCCTTGAACTTTTTCTGCTCATGCATGTTGGAGCCGTTGTTTGCTCATGCTTTATATTGCCAGTGCCACTGGGCTGCATGTTTTCACACTACTGTATATTCAATACTTCTCTTCCTTCTCACTTCTCACCTTTTGTCTTGCAATGCCTGCTTTATAGCAAATGGAATCTCTTGCAGTAAGTTTAACAAAATTATTTTTTTGTAAACGTCACATCTTCCTTTTCCCTTCTTCCAAATACCCATATTATACGAGCACTGTCAAATATTATAAAGCAAATCAGATTTCTTTCAAAGGTCTCATATTTTCTAACATTAACAAGCTTGTATCCTTGTTTATGATTTGTTTCATCTTCAATGCTAGAACTGTTCTGTAGTTCTTTCTTATATCCCAAGAAACTCACGAGACGTCTTAAACCAAATGTTGGTATTTATTCTATTTATGTATGTTTGTTCACAGCAACTGGAGCTTTGTCAAAGACTCTACAAACTCCACTTTCAACTGCTGCTGCTTTTTCAGTCTTACTGTAAATTGATCAGCCAAGTTCACGCTATAAACTCTGTACCAGAGGTATGTGGATATCAGTGTCTTCTCATCTGAAAAGTCTAGCTTGCAAATCTTTATGAAATAGAATGGAGCCCCGTACATGAAATGGGGAAATCTTGTGGGCACAAATTAAGAATTTGTTCCCACAGCTTAATCAGCTTGCTTGTTTTAGTTCAGTCGTGGCTACATTGTACTAATTTGTTCCCTTGTTTTTGTAAACTTGTGTCCAAAACTAAGAAACTAAGGTCCAGATTTACTAAACAAATTAGCATGAGAGCATAATGGGAGTGGAAAGTTCTGTGCATGATCTACTGACGACGCACAAATAAAAGAACACAGACGCAGTCAGATAATTTCCATAATAACCAAAACAATCTCCCAAGAGCTGCGCAAATTTGAGTCTGCTTCAAGACATGCTTTTTTTGGGCAGTAAATAATGGCGCAAATACCAGTAAATTGACTAGCGCAAACCTAAGTAAATCACCTTGCGTGATTCATTTAAATACTCTCCTCCCCATACATTTTGCGTCTGAAAGGGAAACTCCTACAAATGCATATGCCATAAGGTCAGCGGCAAAAAATAACCCTGTCCATGCCTTTTTAGCGCTAATTTTTATACTGCATGTTTTTAGTAAATCCTGACAGTACTTTTTTTAACGCCAAAAGAGGGTTTGCGCAGGCGCATGCTGTTAGTAATTCTGGCCCTAAAGTAAAAGGAGGGAATAAATAAGTACAATATGGCCAAGATTTAACTAAATTACTAAACAAATATAACTAAATTACTAAACAAATTAGTATAATGTCGCCACGAGATAATTAAAATGAGGAAACAACTAATAAATGGTGGGAAATTATTATTATTATTTAAAAATTTTTTGCATATCATGCTCCTTAAAATAGCAATATTTCCTCATTCTGTATGTTTATAATGTTTTTACTAGTTACTAATTAGGTGCCAATTAGCATTGTTGTTTTTTTTTGGACATGTACAATGTTAATACCATTATACTTTGAACTTTGTTCGCGTACTATATAAATGCCATCATACATGAATATAGTAATCATTCTGTACTCTGATATCATCACTGTACTAAGGTACCGCCACTGTATCTTTTTGGAAGGGTTCAAAAATAGTTTTATTTCTCACAAAAGAGTCCATTTGATTGTCATGTATGTGTCATTGCTGTCCATTCTAGCTGCAGAATATGTCCAGAGAGTTGAGTGAGTTGAGGAGTAACCTGCGGGCAGCAGCAGCCTCAGTGGCCAGTGAGACGGCAGCCGAACAGAGAGATCCCACCGCTGAATCCCCCTACAGCTCCTCTGAGGCTGCTGTACAGGCCATTCTAGAGAGCCTGAAAACCAACCAGTTCTCTAGAGCCATCCGTTACATACAGGAATGCAGGTAAACTTCCCACCGGAAGAAATGACTACAACTTATTGTTCTATAATGGAACCACCAATTTTAAAAAAATAAATAAAATTCCGTCATCGTTTACTCACCCTCATGTCATTCCAAACCTGTTTGCATATCTTTCTGCAGACTACACACACACAACATATTTGGAAGAATGCTAGTAACCAAACAGTTTTGGTTCATCATTAAATTCCATTGTATGTGCAAAAAAAATACAATGGAAGTCTGTG
Organism: Tiaroga cobitis; assembly: GCA_030578255.1. Classification (NCBI taxonomy): domain Eukaryota; kingdom Metazoa; phylum Chordata; class Actinopteri; order Cypriniformes; family Leuciscidae; genus Tiaroga; species Tiaroga cobitis. The sequence continues at coordinate 30,369,931 of CM060605.1, forward strand.
TGAAGACTGTGAACCGAAATGGTATGGTTACCAACATTCCTCAAAATATCTTATTTTATCATTCCCAGAAGAAGGAAATGCATACAGGTTTTGAACAACATGAGGGTGAGTAAATGATGACATAATTTTCATTTTTGGGTGAACTATTGCATTAAAAGTGAGATAAAGTGAAAATGAATACATTTGGAGTTATATGCAGTACTTTGCTCTTTAATTATTTGAAATAAATAATAACCTTTCTAATGACATCTTTCAGGAAAATGTGGCCAAGTGACATCTTCGGCAGCAGCTCCGAGAATGAGATCCAGACTCTGCTCAACATCTATTTCCGGCACCAAACTCTGGGTCAGACAGGAACCTTTGCCCTGGTCGGCTCCAAACAAGACCTGTCTGAGATCTGCAACCGACTCACTGAGCTTAACTGCGAGATCCGAGACATGATTCGAAGGGCGCAGGGCTATCGGGCCATCACTGCCTTCCTTCCTGACTCCAGCGTGACTGGCATCAGCCTTTGAGGCGCACTTTAAGGGATCAGGCCGGCATTGACTTTCTCTCCACCACTCCTGTCTGAAGATGCTGCTGCCTTCATTGTTCTCCCCTAGCACACTCATTACTGTCCTGCTTAAGAGCTGACAGGATGTATAGCTTAAATTGCTTGGAAAAATGCAACAGGGGACAGTAAAAAAGTCGCCGCCTTGGCTTTTTTGCACTAGTATGTATGTATGGGGCCGCCCCCTGCCTCTGAAATGGGGCCTCTACTACTGCAGGCATCAAATGTATACCAAAGCTCCACGAATGGCTCCTCCTGCCCACATCTACCATTATACATGCTACGGGAAAATGTGCAATGCCTCACACCAAGTGAAACTTTTCATCTTAGAGAGAATGTTTTGTGCTCTCGGCTACTTGATAATGTTCTGTTCTTGTTTTTGTTTTGTTTGTTTTTTTCAGATAAAAGCCGAAAGCCGTTGTTAATGTGGCTTTCTAAATTGTTTTAAAAGATCAGACTTTTTCACTCCCTGCATCGGCTTTTACCCATACAGACAGAATGTCTCTAACACAATACAATGCTACTGTCAGAGAGAATTGGATGCAAAAAGGGGTCATCCAGCACTTACTGTATTTATGGGGGTGTTTGATTTTACTAATGTCTTTCTACTGTTTAGTTGCTCCTAGAAGATTTATTTATATTCTCAAAAGAAAGATCATCATGCTTTGATTATCATAAAATGGTATAGTTTTATAGGATAGAATTCTGTCTATTGAAATGGCCAAGCATGCAAAGGTATGTACCACAAGACGAAATAGAGATATTTATGGAATAAAAAAATATTTTAAATGAAAGATACATTTGTACATAGTAGTGGGAGTGTAAACCATACTTGTAAGATTTTATTTTTATGATTTTATTTTGCTGTCTGCTGTATGAAAGTGTGCATGCAATAAATAGAACAATAAATATTAATTAATATCTGCTCAGTCATGGAGTGTTTTTATTTATTAAACACTTATTGAATACATTCAAATGATACAAATCTAAAGTTAATTAAGAACATAGTTACAGTTCTTAAATTTAGTTTTGAATTATGTGAATACATCTCAAAAACGTAATGAGAGTGATTGAGTGTTCATGCTTTTATGATCATGTACGTGTTTATTTCTTTGTTTGTTTGTTTTAAATTCTGGAATAAATTACAAAATGTTTAACATATTTTCTACAAAAATGAATCTTAAATGGCAGGATCAGAACTGAATTCAAGCAATGCATTATTATTCATTTATTTTCTATGGTTGTGCGCCCTCTGGTGTTACCACAATGGAAATTAGAACGACACTCAAGATCAAAAGTTTTTTTTTTTATTTGCCAGTTGTGGAACAGCAAACAACCGTGCTTTTTGACAGTGACTTGACAAGTTCCACGACTATGTCAATTTTGGTGGCCCAAGACTGCTTTACAAACACAATTAACATTGTTTTATATGTGTTTGATCCATTAAACTAAAATTCAACTATTAAATTCAACAAACTCTGGTAAATTACTATATATTTTTTGTTAGAATAAAATAATTTTTGGAATAAGCTGTAAGTATTAAGAAGTAACAAGAAAAATAACAGGTGATAATAAAAGATTAATCTTAACATTGTAAAACGTAACATTGTAAAGAGGTATACTGTACATGTGCTGCAAATGAGAATAAAAAACAAGTTTGACGTTTATTAGTGTGAATGGTCTTGCTGCCTATAAACTGCCAATATATTTTAAGCAAACACTGTCCAAAAATATGAACACTCATTTCCACATTTTTTTAATTAAATGCCATTCAGTCACATTACAAACAATGAACATGACAATTGTCATGACTCAGTCATATCCAACATATAGTATGAAAAATATTTAACAAATATTGACTACAACAAACATAAAAAATAAATATACAGCATAACATATAAAATAATAATACAAGCAAAAGAAAGAAAGAAAATAATATAAACAGAAAAGGGAACAGGTATGAGATCATCATACAAATAGCGTAAAAGCTTCACGTTTTGCTTTACTATTTTTCAACCCAAGTAGTAACTCAATATAGTTGTTCATATCAATCAAATATCATATTTTTCACAACAAAAAGTTGAATCATTTCCATCTTTATTATACTCTTCCATCTTTAAAATACACAAGCACGTAAGCTCGCCCCTGAACTCAGGCGCGCGTTCTGATTGGTCGAGACAATTGCTCTTCCGTTGACGACACTGCGCTTATTGGCGGGATGTGTTAAACCAGCGTTATGCACGCGCAGAATAAACAGATCCCCTCAGAAGACTTCAGGGAATAAAATATCTTCGATCGGCGATGAAGAAGACATTTCCAGGAATATCGAGAAGTCAAAAGTTTCAAAAAGCTTTTATTTGTGACAACATGTTCATTTACGGTCGTAAGTTACTGAACTTCCAGTTCTGTTTCCTGTTGATTGTAGCTACGTTAGTTCAGATATCGTTGTAAACATAGTAATATGTATGAGATAGAACTGCTACTTTTAATGACAAACTGTTACTTGAGAACTACGTAATATAAAAGTCAGAGACACTGATGCTAGATATACATGTTACATTCAATAGCGTTTTTAAGTGTGTTTCTTTGTTTATCTGTAGGTCCAGTGACAATATTATTGTGCTTGGTTCAGATTTAACCCCATCACACTCATGGCAGCATGTTTGAAAATTTCTATCATCAAATTGACAAAGGTAGACACTTCAATAATATGAATACTAATAATGTATAATATATTATAATGATTATTATATTATCATGATTATTACTAGTGTTATTATAACTATAGTCATATTATTTTTAAATGATTGACTCTGGTTTATTGTGAATTAAGAGCTTGGACCCCTTAATCCTGACTGGTTTGAGGAGTTGACTGCAAAAGCTTCCAGAGATGAAGGACGTCCTGACAGTTTTAAAGCGGAGTGGGAAGAGGACACTGTCAAAGCACCAGAGACATCAGCCCTGGCCAGTCAGCTGAATTCTACACCCAAAATATTTAAGCAACAACACTTTCAGTCCCCTGATTCCATTCCTAATGAAGAGTCACCTTATGAAGGTATCGTAATTGCAGCGTTATTATGTGTGACGTATGTGTATATAAAGGACATAGTCATGTACTGTACAATTGTTTTCTTTCCACCCTGTGACTAATGCAGACTTATCAGCTTTTCCCTGGTCAGAATCGAGCCCTTGTTTGTTTGGCTCAACCAAAGACAGGTAATTATGTTTATGAGTTCTATGAATTTTATGTAAAATATGAAAGTCAAGCAGAAGGTTAAATGCAAGTTTCTCTCCTTTCCTTTATGGTCACAGATTTGATAGATCCTGTGAAAAACCTAGAGATTGCTTTGGTAAGAAAGTTTTTGATTGAAGTTTTTAAAAAAAGCCTGTCCTAATATTAAATATTGTACTTTATTTGTTAATTATTTCCATATGTGACATCACAGGCCTTCTGGAGACACCAAAAAGGTCTTTGGTAAGTCAACACAAAATCACAAAACTGGTCATATTATATTTACTTTCTTAATTCATGTTATTGGTCATGCTTTTTTTGCTTGATTCATCCATTGGCATGCATGTTTATCTAATGAAAAAAAAAAAGCCTTTCATCAAAATGTTAAAACTTTCATTTTGGCTGGTTCACCAAGTCCTCTTTTTATTATTATTTTTTTCTTTCTTTCAAACCCTCCTCTTCAACCACCCATTTTAGGAACGTGTCACATTACAGAAAAAAAAGAAAGAAAACTGGTTGCGAACACAGTTTCACATTGACTTCAGAAGGCATTCTAGACATGATTCATGATGTTGAGTTTGATCTCTTTCAGGCACGTTCAGCAAAACTGATATCTGAGAGCCTTGGGGCACAAATCAACCCTGACTTATCTTGGACCAGCTCCTTTAACACACCATCATCTTTGACTCCCACCGTGATATTGCGTATGTAGGAATATTCTTTAGAAGTTAATAATTTATGGTTTACAATTAAAAACACTAGATAATAATGACGAATTTCTCCACATTATCTCCACTCTGTTGATCCACAGCTGTAATTTAATAACTTTTTATTAATACTTACTGTTGAATATGCTTCACCTTTAGGCTTCAACAAGAAGATGAGATCACACACATAATAGTAGAATATTTCTTACCAAAAAATACATTATTTAGAGTCCAAATGAGCTCCTCTTCTTGTTGAACTTTGATATGTTTTTGAGCTTACGCACCAAAGTATCTACAAACGTTTTCAGTATTTGCCGCAGATGTTCTACAGCTTCTCGACTGTTTTTTTGCCTTTATGAGGCTGTCAGGAATAATATAAATTTATTTCAAGAATCCTACATTAGAATGATACAATTGGCAACAACATATATTTTGAAATAAGTTAAAACCTTTTATATATATTGATCAAATGACGAGTGAAAAGGTAATCAATGCTTCAGATACTTTGAAAGATTTTAAAGATTCAATTCTGTCACACAAATTTTGTTTGACAACTGGTGTAACATCTTGTAACAACCAGGTCAAATCTTGTATGGTATGTTAGATATATATTGTCACTATGTCATGTTTATGATTTGAAGAAATATGTTACAATTACACCCTGGTCTCCTGATCAGGTATGAGCTACTCCGAATGAGCTATTTTTCTTTTGATTTAGCAAAAACAGAGGATCGCGGTCCTTCATCAAGTGGCCTCAAAGACAAGGAAGCAATTGTAAGTGCAAATCTGAAGTTCTGAAGTTCTATGGCTGTAATTGTGTTTTTGCTTTTTGTATTATGGTTCCTAATATTCTGAGATTCTGCTTTCACCTACATAGAATTACCTGAGGGCTGATGGCTTGTTTTCATTCCCTTATTCACATTAGTTTGTGCGGAAACTGTTCCCATCTCTGTCAAAAGTCTCTGCAAGCACTGCATCATTAAATGATACAACATTAAAACAAGATGGTGAGTTAGACACTGTATATTTGAAATTATAATTTATTTATTTTTTTTATTGTGAAATGCATACACATACCAGTAACTCTGATTAGAGGATAATTTGGATTATTTTGTACTTTTCTCTTCAATGATAGCCAAAAGTGAGACTATTCAGGTTGATGACTTGGGAAAAAATCCTGTTTGCTCTCCAAATGCATCTCTGGATACAAGTGGTCTGTGGAAGCAGACGGTTCCCAGCGCTATAGAGGATGGGGATGTCCGGACCACAGTGCAGAATGTTCTCGATGGTGCTGAGGATGCGTTATCAATATTCTTCAGCAACAGTACTTCAACTCTGCGGAGAATCAAAACCAAAGAGAGGATCAGAAGGAGAATATCTGATTCTTCAAAGGATGTCAAATCGGTTGTTCTAACTACAGAGCCAGAAGAGATATTAAAGGCTGATGTAGAAACAAAAAGCCCAAACAAAAATAAAGACATCATTCAATGGACCCCCCTAAGTTTATCAGAATCTATTCTATTTAATGGAGACGGAGACTGTTCGGGTGCGTCTTTGATAAACAATCACAACACTGTAGCATCCAGTGAAACTAATGGTTTTACTGTTTTCAACTGCACTGGAGAAAGTAGCCAAACTTTTTCAAAGAGTGTAAGATCTTATCCAGAAGAAACTGAGCGTCAGAAGACTTCACCTGCTTTCATGAAATCACCTGCTTTCATGCTCACTAGAAAGTCCAGGAAGTTTGTGTATCAAGTGCCAAGTTCCGATTTGTCAAAGACTGTAATTGAGCACAAAGCAGCTCTACCAGTATGTGCAGACCATACTGACAAAGGTAAGATTGTTCTTGTATTAAATTCTCTTACAAATATTGTGTGTGTAGTACTGTGTACATATTATTGAACAGCTTTTTCACTTTGCTTTTTACAGAACATTCCTCAGTTGAAAAGGAGTCTAGTGACCTTAACAAATCCAGATTAGCCAGTGAACATGCAATCAATAATCAGACGCAGCTGCAAGCTGTCGAACCGTTATCTACAGAACCCCGTGATTTCGACCCCGGATTGGATATGACACAGCTTTCCAAAGCATTTGCAGAGGAATTCACACAAGAAATAAGGCCTGGATTGCTGCTTGACGTGCCTGTGAAGAGTGACCAAAATGGCCAAGTGCAACCTAAAGCTGAGTTTGAGGAGAACAAAGTTGGGAATCACAATGACATCTCTAATTTAGCAGAAATGTCTGTCAACTCCCCAAACAAGTCAACAGTCATGCTCACAACTTTTGATATTAGTCATGACAGTGGTTGCCCCACCACCTTTTCAGATTTGGATGGTACGACAGCCTCATGCGCAGACATCAAGGAGTGTTGTCCTACATTTCAAACTGCAAACAACAAGGTCATTTTCGTACCAAGTGAGGCTGTAATGAAGGCCAAAGCATCATTGGATGAAGCTGCAGGGGACGGTTTGAGCATCACTTTAAATCAAACAACTCCAAAACATTATCAAACTATTGAAACATTGTGCAAATCAGTTTCAGGAAGCACTTATGCAACCAGATCTCCTGTAGGACAGTTCATCTTCCCTAACCATGCATCAATAACGTGTGTTAGTGATGCGCCAAAAAGTGACAGTCCAAATAGCTTTAAAATGAATATTTCAAGTTACTCTTCACCACAGTCAAATGAATCTGGTTATAAAACGGGTTCAAAGAGGAATAGTACAGCTTTAGATGTTAGCCTTCAAACAGAGACTCTTTTGAAAGAAAAACTGTGGAGAGATTCATCAAAGTGCATTAATCAAAAACTGGATTTTAAAAGAAGTGCTGAAAGACAGACTGTGTCCAACATTAACAGCACACACAAACCCACTGCAGTGGACTCCAGCCGTGATGATGTTGAGAAGAATGGCACTTTGACAGCTTCTCAAAAGGCTGATGTTACAGAATTGTGCAATCTTTTGGAGGAAGCAAATAGTCAACATGAATTTACCCAGTTCAAACCGACAAATCTTGGGTCTAAAAACAACACCACTACAGAGAGAGAGTGGGATCCTGACATAGTCAACGGCATCAACTTTGATGATAGTTTTAACTGTGATTTTGTGAAAGGAAAGCATCCAGTCAAGAAAGATGCTTATTTGGTAAACAGTTCTGATCATATTCAAAATTTAGATGCTGCCAAATTATGCACCATGTCAAAGGAAACACGGAATGGTACTGTGCCTTTGTCAGTGACTGAAGACAGTTCTTTAGTTGATGGATTGAAGAATGTGCTGTCTAATTTTACTGATAATACTCAGTTCCACTGCCTTGGTTTTAAAACTGCTGAAGGGAAACTTATAAGCATCTCAGAAAAGAGTTTAAACAAAGCAAAGAACTTTTTTGAAGAGGATGATCAAGAAGTTGAGGTGGATTTTGGAGTAATACAATCTGAGTATTCTGAAACAAAGCTTTCAGCCAATACTTCTGACAGTATAAGCACAGAAAATAAAACCCACAATGTAAAAAAATTACATTTTGGCTGTGTATATGTAAATGCAACTTGTAAAGAGATAAATGAGCAAGTGGCAGGAAATGCAGGAATGGAGCAGAATTGTTTAGGTGAAAAAACAGGTGTTGTTTGTGTTGACTCAAATAGTCATTTTGGATTTATTACAGCTAAGGGAGCGAAGCTAAAAGTGTCTGAAAAGGCGCTTTTGCAAGCAAGAAAACTTAACGATGTTGACAGCTTGGAGTCGCAAACTTGCGTACTCGCTCTCCACGCCTCTGGAAAACACGATGCCTCTATGTCAGCGACTAGCCTTCAGAAAACAAAAGCTGTTTCTTGGAGTGAACCCTCTATAAAAATGAAACAGCCAGACTCAGTGGTGGTAAATCAAATATCTGATGTTCCGGATATTCCTTCCTTCACCAGTGAGAATGTCTTCCAAGAACAAAAATCTAGCAGTGATCCTAAAGAAGTTTGTGCAAATATATTTCCCTCAGAAACGTTTGTGCCTCAGTCAGGGCAAGGCTATGGTTTTCAGACCGCCAGTGGGAAAGCAGTTTCCGTTTCAGCCAGCACCCTTAAGAAGGCAAAGGGCATATTCAAAGACTGTGATTCAAATATTAACAGCTTGGAATCTGCAAATATGGAGGGAAACAATGACAAACCATTTGAAATCATTGAACAAACAAATGCATCCATTTCAAATTGTAAAAGTGTTTCATTTTCAAATGTGGTGAAGGCCAAAACTGTTCTCATGGACACTGATCTGATTAATGACTTCTCGTTGCAGTCCTCTTTGGACCAGCAACCCCCTCAGGAAAAAGTATGTGAGAAAAAAGGCATTCAAAATGAATTCTCTAAGCATCTTTCTGAGTTGCTTCCTCTTAACGGCAACTGTGGTTTCAGTACAGCCAGTGGTAAGAAGGTATCCATCTCAGCTGGAGCACTACAGAGAGCTAAGGATGTATTTTCTGAGTCAGTTGATGGTATCGAATGTGCTAATAGTTCTCCAAAGACAAAGCAGGTTGTCGATAACAAAGACTATATTTCCTCAAGAGAACATAAAGGATTCTGTACAGCAGGTGGGATGAAGGTGGCTGTCTCTGCTACTGGGCTACAAAGGGCAAAGTATATCTTCAGAGATTGTGAAAAGGAGAGTTTATCATCCAAAGATCTTCAGCACCAAAACTGTAAAGGTTTCAGCAATGTCTCAGAAAAGACTCAGATTAAGGTAAAACCGGCATTTGCAGGTTCAAGTGACGTCCCTTTCAGCCATGAGCCTAAAACTGGGAATGCTTCAGGACAAATGTTTGGATTCTCTACAGCAGGTGGAAAGAAGGTGGACATTTCTGCCACTGCACTTCAGAGGGCCAAGAGTCTGTTTAACGATTGTGAAGAGGAGGTAGCTTCTGTGAGTCTTCAGCACCAAGCCTGTAAAGGTTTCAGCACTGCCAGTGGCAAAGATGTTACTGTCTCTGAAAAAGCATTGAGGGAGGTTAGAGCAGCATTTTCAGGTTGTGAGGATGCCTCGTTCAGTCATGAGCCTAAAAATTCTTCAGGAAACAATGTAGGATTCTCTACAGCAGGTGGGAAGAAGGTGGCCATCTCTGCCAATGGACTTCAGAAGGCCAAGAGTCTCTTTAACGATTGTGAAGAGGAGAATTTAGCTTCTGGGAGTCTTCAGCACCAAGGCTGTAAAGGTTTCAGCGCTGCCGGTGGCAAAGATGTTACTGTCTCTGAAAATGCACTGAGGGAGGTTAGAGCGGCATTTGCAGGTTGTGAGGATGCCTCGTATAGTCATGAGCCTAAAAATTCTTCAGGAAACAATGTAGGATTCTCTACAGCAGGTGGGAAGAAGGTGGCCATCTCTGCTACTGCACTTCACTGGGCCAAAAGTCTCTTTAAAGTTTGTGAAGAGAAAAATGTCACATCTATGGAACTTTCATCAGAAAAAGTCCTGCCTCAGACTAAGAGTTCTCATAGAAAAAGTGAGGACATTGTGGATGACAACCTAAAGTTTGAACAACTAAAAAAGAAAAACTATGGTTTCAGCACTGCTAGTGGTAAAGGTGTGTCTGTATCAAAAGTTGCCCTTGAGGAAGCTTCTAAATTATTCAGAGACTGTGATGCCCAAGTAATGACTACTGATAACCAACTGCCACAGAGTGATTTCTCAAAACACTGTACTCAACATAAAGAGAGACGATCCGAAACCACTCTACATCCTTTGCCATCTAAAGTTACTCAGAATATACCTGCACAACTAGACTTGAACTCTTTGGATTTTAACAGTTGCACAGACACCCAGCAGGAGTACTTTGAGCAGGAAGCGATGGCTTGCACTGAAGCTTTACTGGCAGATGATGACCTGAATGAATCGGCCAAGTTGTTGATGTCAGAGGGCACTGATTACCAAAAACGTCTATCTATTTATGATCGACAGACACAGGGGTCTTTTGACCAGAACAGGAGGAGAAAACGTCAGTTTGATTCCTGCAGTATAGCAGGTATGGCTCGGTTTTATTTTGTAAGGGCAACTGTATGAATCAATACATTTGATATTTTAACCTCTCATTATGTTTAAATACTTTGTTTAGACTCAGGGCAGCCTCCTTTGAAAAGACAACTCCTCTCTGAATTTGACCAGACTTTAGATGCAAAATCCTCTGGCCTCAAACCACTAAAAAGCTGTCCGAATGGTTCGTTTTTCTTTTTTTGATAGATATATCACTTCTGTTTATTTTAGGATAAAGAACTATCTAACTTGTATATCTTATTAATAAATTCCCTTTTACAGGAACTCTAAAAGACAGACGTGTCTTCAAATATAATGTCCTCCTCAAGCCAAATGTCACTGCTCCCGATTGGTAGGTTGTATGTTTTACTGGTTTTAGAGTTAAGTATTCAGAGTATTCAGCATTTAATATCACAAGACATCTTTAATTCTTACAAATTTTCTTTTATAAATGCAGGCATCATGTTGGCGAAAAGTCAAATGACCTCGAAAAACATTGTTCTACTGTGTCTGTCCAAAACAGACGCAACTCAGACACCAAAGGAGGGGTGTTTGTGTCCCCTATTCAGGAGGTTATGATGACTGGTACATCAAACTGTCAAAATGTCTTTAAAGTGTCCAGTGGTTTTATGCCACCTTTCAAGAAGGAAAACAAAGAAAAAACTGATCATAGCAATCAGATAGACCAAAAGATGAAGGATTCTACATCACATAGTGACAGTGATCTACATGAGGGTGTTAAGCCTAAATCAACCACTTCAGTGGAAAGCGTAGTGAAAATCATGAAATCTGAAGAGAAAGGTATGCATTTACTGTCTCTTCTAATTGTATCTTTTTATTATATCTCTCCAAATACATGTCTCATAATCTTAGGGTATTTGTACGGCAGTGTCCAAAACAGATGTAGAGATAGAAATGAATAATTTTAATACAGCAATACTTTTTTTCTTGGGATGTTAATAGACACTGAGGTAGGGCAGGAGACCTTGGACCTAGCCAGGGATATGCAAGAAATGAGGCTAAGAAAGAAGAAAAGGCAGACTATTCGTCCTCTACCTGGCAGCCTTTACCTTGCTAAGACATCTGGTGTCCCCAGAATAGGTCTGAGATTTGCAGTTGGATGCAAATGTCCTGGTCAATACACAAAAGAAGAGGTACATTTTTCGATACTTTTTTGCTAATTATTTTACTGTTTTTAAGGCATTGAAAAATTTACGTTTATTGTACCTTTTTTTTTCCTCTGTCCATCTTAGCTTTATCAGCATGGTGTTCATCAGAAAGTCTCAAAAATAACCAGTGAAAATGCTGAATCATTCCGATTTGACTGTAATGACTTCTTCAAACGTGAGCTGCTCATTGAGTCTGGTGCTGTTCAGCTGGCAGATGGAGGCTGGTTGGTTCCAGACAGTAAGGGTACTGTGGGCAAAGATGCATTTTATAGGTAAACACATTATATGCTGATGCATATGGTGCATTTAACACTTATCAATACAAATAATAGCTTGTGGTCTTACAACGGCACAATGAAATCTACACACTAAAAGACACTGTTATCTTGCACAACAACATTGTTCATTAAAGTAGTTTGTGTACCATTTAGTACTTTTTTTTTTTTTTTGGCAGTGCATTGTGTGACACCCCTGGTGTTGACCCCAAACTGATCAGTGATGCCTGGGTGTTCAACCACTACCGATGGATTGTATGGAAAGGGGCCTCCATGGAAAGATCCTTTCCAGTTTTGATGGGTAGCCTGTGTTTGACTCCAGAGCAAGTACTTCTGCAGCTGAAATTCAGGTATTGAATCTTTGTAAAGCTCATATTTTTTAATTAAAAATTGAAACCATTGTAACTGTTTAATATTTGCTCTTAGATATGATGTGGAGGTGGATCACAGTCAGAGATCTGCTCTTAGGAGGATCATGGAGAGGGACGACACTCCAGCTAAGACATTAGTGCTTTGTGTATGTGGTGTTGCTAAAACTTGTCAAAATCCAGAGAAGCTAGTGAAAGATGAAAAAACTCCCAATGCAAAGATGGAGTCCTGTTTGATCTGGCTCACAGACGGCTGGTACGCCATCAAAGGCATGTTGGACCCTCCACTCTCTGCCATGCTGAACAAGGGCCGTCTCCGAATCGGTGATAAGATTGTTACTAGTGGAGCAGAGTTGGTTGGTTCCCAAGAAGCCTGTTCTCCACTGCAAGCTCCTGAATCTCTGATGCTAAAGGTAAAGTTTGAGTTCAACAACGATGATCCATGTGATATAAATCCTGTCAGATTTATTGTTTAAATTTGTTTGATTTGTCATTTTTTAATTTCAGATTTCAGCCAACAGCACAAGACGAGCTCGATGGGACACTAAGTTGGGGTACTATCGTGACCCTCGGCCTATCAGGCTCCAGCTATCCTCATTGTACCCTGCTGGCGGTGTTGTGAGCTGTGTGAACATTGTGGTGTTGAGAAGTTACCCCACTCAGGTCTGCTCCAACTCAACAGCTCTGAAAGAGACATTATCATCTGTAAAGGTTGAGTGCATAATTTTCCTTATGAACCAAACAATTGACTGACTTTCTCATCAAACAGTGGATGGAGAAGAAGCCCAACGGTGTCTTTATATTTCGCAACGATCGTGCTGAAGAGCGAGAAGCCAGAAAACACAGCAACTCAAAGCACAAATCCATGGATCTCGTTATTTCTAAAATACAGACCCAGTTCGAAAAAGAAATGGAAGGTAGGGGTTCATTATATTTACTTACATTTTTAGACATTAAACTTTATCTGGAGGTGTGTATGCAAGAACTTTTGATGAGTGTTTTTAATCCATGTATAAGGTAATAAGAAAGGTCGAAGGCAAAGGAGGACATTTAGTCGACATGAGATTGAAGCTCTGCAGGATGGGGAAGAGTTGCATGAGGCAATGGAACAGGATCCTGCTGTTGAGGTGAAGTTTGGTTAATTTTAGTCCATTATACCCATGCATATTTTTTTTAAATTAGAAAGTAAACAAACAAAGAAACAACAAATAAATTGGCATTGTGTCAAACCGTGTACCAACATGGATCCTTTTAATAAAAGATCATTTATTTAACTCTATATGCTATTTGAGTAGACCCATGTAAGTGAGAGGCAGATGGAGGCTGTGAGTAAGTACAGACGCTGTCTAGAGGAAAGAAGTCAGGCGGAGCTGCAGGAGCGTGTGCAGAAGGCTGTATTGGAAGCCCAAGAGGCTGAGGGTGGGTGTCCCAATCGAGATGTCACTCCTGTTTGGAAGCTCAGCATTACCGACGCCAATGACCTGCAGAACGACCGTGGTGAGCCAAATGGATATCCTCTTTACTCTTTGGGTTCGATGTAGTAGCCATTTTAACCTGTTATGGCTGGGTGCCATTCATTTCCTAGTTTACACTCTGAATATCTGGCGCCCGTCGCGGGACTTGTATGGCTTGCTAAGAGAGGGCCACAGATACAGGGCGTATCACCTCGCCACATCTGAGGGGAAGAAACGATCAGGCATTGCTCACATACAATTCACTGCCACCAAGAAAACATTCTTTCAGGATATTGAGGTAAACTAAGTGTTGAACAACTTTGTTCTCACCACAGGCTGATTACTTTCTCTTTAATGATTACATTTGAAATGGTCTTACAAAAAATCTGTTTGATGCAGGTGTCTCCGGAATGGTTGCATCAGCATTTCCGTGCTCGAGAGTGCGTACGCTTCAGAGAACTTCAAAACTCTCAATTCAGCTCTCCTTGTGGGGAGGTGGACATTGTGGGATATATTGTCTCCATAGTGGGCAAACAAGGTTAGTTGCATTAATTTGCATTAAAATGTCTGTCGTCTTGTGTAAAAGCTGTTTTTGTTTCCTCAAACTGTTTCATCAATCCTTAATATTTTCAGACACATTTTGACTGTTTAAATGTCTTCTCAGGAAATTGCCCGGTACTGCATCTTGTGGATGAGAACTTTGATCTGGTCTCTGTGAGAACCTACAGTAGTCTGGAGCAAGTGGCTGTAGAAGAGCTGGTAAAGCCGCGAGCACTGATTGCTCTTAGTAATCTTCAGGTGCGACCGCTCTCTGGGCCTGTGCCAAGCCTTTGTGCAGGAGAACAAGCACTATTCTCCGTAAACCCCAAGGAATCCCATCTGCAAGAAGCTATGGCCCATCTGAAGACTTTTGCACAGGTTAATGAATCAGCTTTTAAACTTTCGTATTTAAGTACATGCAAAATCAAAGAGTGATTCCTCATGTCTTTTTATTGTTGCTGATTAGACTTGTTGGTTTTTTACACAGACTTGTGAGGAGTTTTTCAGCATTGCGGAGGAGAAAGTCTCAGATGTGGTTCCTTCAGGTGTCTTGGATTGTTTTCAGTCTCCAAGAACCCCTAGTGTGCAGTCTTATCCAAAAATTAACGGCAGGGTTAGTATTAATTTCTTTTTATGTGGAGAAGTATTGGTTTTATTAGTGGTGCTTGTTAAAGCAAGCTTCACTATAATTATTACTTTGTTCCACACCGTTTGTTCTGTAGACATGAAAGCTCCTACATCTTCAAAAAAATGTAGTTGTTGTAACTGTTATCAATTACTAATTAAAAAATATTAATAAATTAATATTATAATTTAGATTAACCATGTTATAATTATTATCATTATTATTAGTTCACATTATTAGTGTTTTACTAGTGTAATAGTATTTTTTTTATTTTTTTTTTACTTTCTATTGATCAAAGAACCATGATAAAATGTGTTGCAGTTTACACAAAAACAAAATGTTTTCAGCATTGATAATACTATTACATTTCTTGATAAGCAAATCAGGATATTAGAATTATTCTGAAGGATCATGTGAACACTGACATCTGGAGTAATGATGCTATAAACAATTCTGCTTTACCTTCACGGGAATAAACTACATTTTAAATTCTATTAAAATAGAAAGGTTATTTTAAATGTAAATAACACTTTACAATATTGCTGTTTTATCTGTATTTTGATCAAATAAATGCAGCCTTGGTGAGCATAATAGACTTAAATCTTTTTAAGTTTTTTTAATGGCCAATATTTATAAATGCACTCATGTATGTTCATTAGTTGCTAAAAATCTATTATGCCCTGTGTTGAAATTCCCAGGTAACCCCACAGCAGAAAAGCAGTGGTTTCTCACCTTTCACCCCATTGAATAGAAGAACACCTGTGTATGCAAGTAACAGTGAGGTAAAAGACCCCAAAAACTTGAAAAGAAGACAAGGTTTGGACTACTTATCACGTATCCCGTCCCCTCCACCAATCACCCCCCTGAAAACTAGAGCTTTTCCCTGCGTTAGCAACACCTTTAATCCTCCAAGGAGATCTGTGACTCCTAAACCTCCACAGAATGAGTCACCTCGAGCCTCACGTCCCCCACTGGGAGAGGAGGAGTGGGTGCATGATGAAGAGCTGGTGATGATTGACACCCAGGCGTTACTGGATGGGCTAAGGGAAGGCTGATGGGAAAAGTGTGACTCTCCAGGTGAAACACTTAAGACACAAGTTAAGACACAAGAACAATTCCAGCATTCAAGTGGTTGAGAACTATGGGTAATGCAAGTTCTGTTCACACTGTGTTGGCAGAGAAAGCAAATGGCATGTTTTTGCTTTCTGGTTAACTGGTTTACTGTGTTTCTCTAATTGTAAATGATATGCAAGGTATGCACCTTTTTACAACTGCTGCTATCATTTTAAAAATTCTTTCTTGTACTATTCTTGTACTTGATTGTACTACTAAAGTACTGAAGTTAGCAACGTTCAGTGGAAACAGTATATGTAAAGTATATGTAAAAATGGTTTATATATTTTAATTTTTATTAAAAGATGGAAAGTAATTTCATGCAGAGGTGACATTCATGACATTTGCTAAGACATTCACTATGTTCAAATTAAACAAACCACTGATACTACAGAAAATATTAAACTTTTGCACATAACACGCAGTTTGTTCTACTGACATGAATAATGCACAGCTTACTAAGAGGGAGGTGTTATTTTTGTGTATGCTTTTCAAAGGATTCAGACTTCTTTTTTGTCCTGAATGACTGTAAAACAAAACAAAAAATGTTTAAAGGAAAGATTTGAACATATATTATATTGACTTGATAGTGTGATCTTTGATAGTTAACACCTAGAATGCCCTAGCATCGTAGTGATAAATTTTACATAGGCAGCCACTCGCTATTTCTTCAGAAAATGTAAATATTGATCTTAAAATTGATTTCACAATCCATTGTGTAGAAATGTCTATTAATGAACAGCAGGTGGAGCCTTAACACTTGCCCTTTACTAGCCGCAGTCTGGTGGAAGATTTTGAAGTCCTATCTGCCATTTTCATATTAAATCTAAAGAACTGAGAATGGAACAAGTAATATGAATATATTTCTTAATAACCACTAAAAAATTGGCATCATAGATAGCAATGGGTATGACAAACACAAGTCTGACAATTTTCTTGATCTTCCTGGCAAACTCGCTGGCAGGCTTATTTAACAGACCGCAAAGACAGACAAAAGGGGTTTCTTTTCCAAACAGAACTGTGTCATATTGAATCATCTCTGATCATAATATTACAATTCCAGGCATTTGCTCTAGAGAAATAATAGAATGTGGCCACTGACTGGCTTTTCAAATCAGTTTAAGGGTTTTTGAAATTTAAAAGCAACCCCATAATCTATTCACTCGTCAAGGAATGTTTCAGAAAACCACAGACATGCCAGATTTGCAGTCCGCAGTTGCAGTTAGCTGCCATCAGTGGCTTTCAGTTTTACATCTATCATCTTATCATTGGGAATGTGCTGATTCAGCACACATCCAGCTCTATTTTAAGATCTTTGGCCCACAATGATAAAGATAGCTGACACTCCTGTTGTGTAGCAAAGATGATATCTGTTAGTGGTTGACAGAGAATAGAATTACCCTGGTCACATTTTTTTCCCCCCCATGAGCCTGGATCTGAAAATACTTGTGGTATAATGAACTCTGAAGTCTCCGTTTTTTTTTTTTTTTTACTAGTAGAAAACAGGCCTGATATACAGTATTGTAGTTTGTGGTCTGTAATATATTTGAATGTTTTTGAGAGAAAATGTAAAATGTAATTTATTCCTGTGATGGTAAAGCTGAATTTTCAGCATCATTACTCCAGTCTTCAGTGTCACATGATCCTTCAGAAATCTTTCAAATATGCTCATTTGGTGCTCAGTTATTATCAATTATTTTTGGGGAAAAAAAACAACAACAAACAACAACACAAAAAAAGAAATATTTTTGTAACATGCATATCTTCACTGTCACTTTTGACTGTCATAGTTTTTTGGTGCATGAGACAAGGTAAGTTAAAGGTAAAGGTAAAATATCCAAAAACCACTTGCACAGTGTTATATATTTCTTTCAATTGTGTATTTCCATTATGCTAAATGTTTCCAAGACTTTGTAAATTCAGAGAAATTCACAATTTTAAAAAGTGCCCCTCCCTTTTCACTTGTCGCCTATCAATGATGTAATATCCGCGTTATCCCTGGTTTCCGCTTGTACTGCCATAGTAGTAGCCTAACAAAGAACGTATATTGACGAAGTAAAAGCCAATAGAACGTTCCATTGCAACACTAGCGCCCAGCAGCAGCCCTACGCATCCGCCATTTTGGGGTGAAAGTGACTCGGCAGTCATATATTATACATTTAGTCCAGTGCAGAGGTCATTTTTAGGTTGAAATAATTAGGGGATTATTTGAACTCACAACAGTTAACGTTATAGCAGTTAAAAAGAAGTTGCTATTTAACAGGCTTTTCCCCCCACATAACTTGAGACAGGGAAGTTCAAGGATTTAATTAATTATAGGCTATTACTCTCCACATTAAGTGTGACAGGTAAGAATAAAGCAGTTCATAAAGTTATAATAACATTAGACCATTTCCCAGGAAGTACACATAACGTTACATACAAACATAAGTTATCAATGAAATAAATGAATTCAGCAAATAAATGTTGTACTAAAATGTAAATGTTGGACAATACATATATAACAGCAATAAAATAGCTTTACAGTAAACGTTTTTTTTTTTTTTTTTTTTTTTTTTTTTGCAGTACTATCTTATATTAATGACCGCTAAAGCAAGACTATGTAAACAAAAAAACACAGCCACGCCGAGCGTCACTTGACCAAGCCGGAAAACAGATCACATTGCTTCCGATTCGTCTTTTGTATGTGCTTCATGACATTTTTTGCGGTTTTACTCAAGATAACAAAGTGTAAATTGCAGGTTAACCACCACAACCAATTAATGTGTAAATTAAAGTGCTCAATGTGTATATATGTAAAAATTTCTGTCTTAAAATGCGTTAAAATAACATTTATTGGGGTTTCTTCAAAGGTAGTATGTTTTTTTACCATAACTGGGTGATGACGTCATAAAAGGGAGCGCGAGCGGTGACGCACTCACTCTGTGTGTGCCGGTTGAGGGAGAATAAAACGATTCGCGGGACTCCCGCAAACTAGAAATATCCATGAATAAAACATAAAAACGAATACATTTTTATTCATCTGTTGCAGAAAAGCAATAAGAACAACTAAAACAAAATAGAAACGGTTTACAGGCAGAGTTTCTATTTCTAACATGTCTGCAGCGTTGAGCTATGTAGCCAATCACAGACATATGTGTTGATTTCTTGAACGCAATAATGGCCAATCAGAAGCATTTACGATAGACTTCCCTCACCGCTCAAAACTGACTTTTTGTTAAGTGCTGAATTCTGTACGCTGGCAAATCCTCTAATTATAACAAACATAGTATTATGAAAGCTTCATTGAAAATAACAGAGATGTGTGAGATCGCGATGAACTGATGTCAGCTTTTTATGAATTGTTATGGGAGCGCACTTTGCGCGCAGTCATGCCAAACCATGCGCAGTAGCCCGCTTGCTTTTATGGTATAACAGTGGTTTGTGTGTTAATGCTTTATAACAAATCGGGAGCATTTATGCTGATGTGTATGGTGGCGACACGTAGGCTATTTGGAGGTACAGAAAAAAGGTCTTTTTGCGGGCGGGAGCGGGACAAAATATAAATGTTGCGGCTGGGAGATAGTAATATAGACAGTAGTTGAGAACGTCAGTTATAATAATGACCCACGTATTAAAAAATGGTCGAGTTCAAATCAGGCTCGGGCTCATAATTACAGTTAATGTGTCGGGCAGGGCCAGAGCGGGCTCGGGGTCTTGCTCGATTTTTTTGGGCCCGATCTAAGCTCTAACGTTACCTCGGGTAAGTTAAGCTAAAACTTAACTTACAGGCACGAATCAGCCGTTTATCCTTGGGGAACTTGTGGAGCCTCTCCCCCGTTTTTGATGTATTCGTACATCCCGCACAAACACAATAGTTAACCATTTTTGCTAGCTAGGTCTCCAATATAACGGAACTCTAGGCCTGGAATGGACAGTAAAAGGTTGGAGTACTTTTTATGACGTCACGCCCAGCCTAGTGGAAGGGAGGGGGCGTGCTTAAAACCACTGTAAAACGCACCAACTTTTCATATTATATTCAGCATTTTGGTATTAAAAAAAACAAAAAAAACAGTGGTGGGCGGTTCTTATCTTTGTTTAGTAAGCACATTGCATTATCTTCGTGAAAATGTTTACCTGCAATTTACACTTTAAAAGGAGCAAGCAAAAATGAGCATAACCAATGTCCCTCGCATGTGCAGATTGATATTTAAAAGTTTTTTAAATTTTTCTTCTTCACACTAACGTTTAGATATTTAAATAGCATAAAACAACAATAACAAAGTGAACTTAGTAGGTTAGCTGATTACCTTAAAAATCCATAGATATCGTAGTTAGTTCTTACGGCCGTTAACACTTTCTCTGACAAGCGGATGCAATGACCCGTTTTCCGGTTTGGTCACGTGACGCTCGGCATAAAGCCTATTAAAGTTATAGGATAACGGACACAGCAATGCATCAATGATCATCATGTTTGTAGCATGATCCAGGGGATTAAAACGTACAAAATATATTTCAGGCCTAGTGGAGTTGGTAACTAATAATAGTAGTAAAATGTGTAAAGTTGCATACAATGGAAATGATCACTAATGCAAGAAAAAACTACCTAAAAAAACTGTTATATGTGCGGTTGTCCAGTAACTCCAGTTGGAATAGAGTGCCGAAGTGATGACGTCACTTTGTAGGACAACTCGGAAGCTAGCGGCGCATGGGTTCCCTCGATCGAAAAGGTGTGCATTTTCCCCATAGACTTTTGGAAAATCGCAAAAAATAAGATGTGTTTAACAAAGAGTTGTGAACATTACACGTTTTGTCTATCAAGATCATCTTTACAAGTTAATCCAAAATTTATACATTTTGAAGCCTATATAAAGTTTTTAAAAAACACAAGCAGACACAATAAAGTTTAAAAAACCACAAGCAAGTTATAACTGTGTGTTCTATGTCATAGATCAAAACGTGAAAATATTTAGAGGCTTTGTTCACCACAGACCTTATTTCAGGCGATTTAGCAAAAACCCATTCAAAAATCCCATAGACTTTAGAGGGAGGGAACCGGGAGTGCTAAAATGCTAACTCACTTCCGCGTTTTGGCCTACAGAGTGACGTCGTAACTTCGGCACTCTATAGAGGGTATGCGCATGACGTAACCGTCGGCCGGAGTGAATAGACCAATTTTCAGTTGGTAAACATGGTGACGTTTTTATGTGGGCGGAGCTTAGGTGGTGGCAGAACGATCCCTCTGGCCGCTTCACTAACGTAAAGTCTGCAAGTTTTGTTAGCTTGCTTTTAACAATGACGGGAGAAAATCCGATTTTATCTTAATGTGCAAGGCCACTCACTGTCCAGGACCGCAATTGTCATTTGCAAAAGTTCATTTTAACGGACAGAACCAGATTGGCCTACCCGTACTGTACACGCTGGACGATCTGACAGGATTAACGTTAACGCTACCTCCGGTTGAGTGGCCTGACTTCTACACCTACCTGATACCTAAATCTTTAACTTAGATGCCTATGTGCTGAATGGTCATGTACAAGTTGTGTGGGTACGATCCGCAGTTCTGCCTAGCCAGCGTCATGAAGACGACAATGTAAATAGTGACATTACGGTGCAATTTTAATGAGGTGAATATTTTCTATAAATAAAAAATTGCAGATAAAGCATATTAATATTTTATTGATTCTTGCACCCAACAACACAACAAGATGACATTTAATAATAAGAAAAATAATTTAAGATCCTTATTTTGTAGCCGAATCTGTGCTGGTTTGTATTTGCCGCCTCCAGTTTTCCCTTTGTTCTGCCACCAGCTAGCGCCGTGACGCAACTGTGACGTCGGCTGGAAATTGGTCTATGCGGTCACGCCCACAAGTGGCAAAAAGATTTTTCAGCGTGAAGTTTTCAGCGTGAATGCCGTGAAAAACACACAAAACACATCTAAAACGGGAAAGAGCTTTGCGATTGACTGTACAACTAGATTTGACCAGAAATCTGAGGTAGGCCTGCTGTATATTTTTACAGACTGCAAAAAGCTACAGAACAGACTTATTTTTAAATAAACACTGACAAAAAGCTATACAAGTTTTAGGGCTGGACGATATGATGATATACCGTATAACATTAATGTAAGTGATCACTCGGATTTAGACCTATCTATATTGTATTTATATAAAACGTTTACAGGCAAATTTTCTTAATTTATTTCCCCGGCGTCGAAATCAGGCACATATAAATGTCAGGAAACACGATTCCTGGCTGCATGTCAATATCCATGGATTACTGGATCTTTGATAAGTTGTAAGGAACACTATATCTAGTCCAACTTTTAGTTTAAACTGATAATAGTTTGTTTTACTCGCATTTTCGCAGTTTCCCCTATTAACGCCAGCCACGCAGCAGCTCTTTTGCCACTCAGTCCGGCTGAGGGGGGCGTGTTCCGGCGGGAAAGTGACGTTAATCCATTCCCTCTATTTTCACCCCAAAATGGCGCCCGCGCTACCGAAGCGCCACCTAGTGGCTGTTACCAAAAAAGTATCAGAGTTTCGCCTCTTGTTCTTCTATACTCTTTGATAAAGGTCACACTCAAATGCTGTTTAGTGTGATAGTGTAACGTTAGACCAAATGAAACCGCTGCGTTACCTGTCAAGTTTAATTCGTCAAATAAACTGACCTGTGTGAGTAACATTAGTAATTCAGCACTTGCGGGTAGTTCGGTAGAATTTAATGTCCTTATTCCTTTATATCCGCGGGACTCGCATGTGGCGCTGATATCTGTCTTATAAGCAATCGCAACCTGCTTCATACCACAGTGTTAAAAAACATGAATGTTTTCACTCATCCATAAACGTTATTAGATCCATCAGAATGACAGCAAATCCCATCATTCCGCTTTCACTGCATCATCAGCCTACTTTGTTATTGTAAAGGGGCTTTCACACAGGACGCGGAATGCGCTGCGCTGCGCTGGCCGCTGGGTTCAGCGTTGCCCTTCAGATACAACGTGATTTGCGCTGCGCTATGCCAGAGCAAAGTAGGCGGAGTTTTCAAAAACTTTAAGCGGGAGTTCTACACGTCAGTATAATAACGTTAGTTATTTTGATTTTTGTTCCTCCTTTCGGTCAGCAGGAAACTAGGTATCTGTCCCGTGCACAGTGCCAGCCGTTCATCCATTTTGATTTCCGTGTTTCTTTGGATGTCCCGTTTCTACTGGCCGCGCTGGTAATCGTCACAGAGCGCAGCGGAAAAAGTTGAACTATTTTGAACTTTGACCGCGGCATTTGCGCGAGCTGCGCTTGCGCTTTGGTCGACGCAGCAACATAACGTCTTCACACGGCGCAAGCCATTGAAATGAATGGGTTTCAAAGCGCAGCGCTTTCCGTGTCCTGTGTGAAAGGCCCAGAGGTTGCCCCTAGCGGTGATTTTTTTTATTTTTATTTTTTTATATACATATTGTAGCTTTAATATCTGTTTAATATTTGTCATGTTTTCCTACATTTAGGTCTGTCTCTCCATGTGATTCATTATTTTTGTGAACTGCCTCTAGAGGCCTGATGGTCTGCTTTCAGGCAGCTGCTCAGAATTGTGTTTCCTTTATTTGTAGTGTTGCTGCCATTCGAATTAATGCATACTGTATGTCCATAATGTCTGGCACTTCTGAATATTTTTATATCCGTCTCAAGAGAAGCCAGGTTATCTCGGTATATTTTTCTGTTGATATGAAAAATCGGGTACGTTTAGCAATATAGCGTGTGATTTATGTATATGATGTAATGTATATTACGATGTTAAAAAATAAATACTATTTAAAGATTTATTTCAAGTAACACAACATATATTAGGTCATATTTGTAAAACCAAAGGGAAACAAACAGAAGAACATTAAGACACACAACATATAAAACTATCAAGACAGCATATCAGCTAGTCAGGGGGAGGCTCCATCGCTCTGATCGCTCCATACTCTTCGCGCCAAATGTATAATCTGTTAATTTGAAGCATTTCACAGCATCTACCTCTAATGCTTTTTTTAATGCTTTTTCTAATGCTGAAATTGGTCCTCGTCGGCTTTTTTTCCGGCCGATTCGACATGTCGGTGAAAGAGGGAACTCTGATTGGCTGTTCAGCTTAGTGAACGAGTCAGTGCACAGCACGAGAATAATAGCAAAACAGCGAGAAAAGAAGTCAAAACAGCACAGATAGAAGGCTGTTCTAATGTTACGTCATATTACCTGAGTGTTCCTTGGCGAATATTTAAATATTAACATGAGAGGAGTGGAATAAAGAAAGTGTTTAGTAGGATTGATATTCAGATTGGTAAGCACGCACTGCTATGGCAAGCCGTTTTAGCTTTTATTCAAGGATATGAATTCTTGATATCAACAATTTAATTTAATTAAATTTTTGATATAAAGAATTCAATTTTTGATATCAAAAATGTAATTGTTGATATCAACAATTAAATTGTTGATATCAACAATTACATTTTTGATATCAAAAATTGAATTCTTTATATCAAAAATGTAATTCTTGATATCAACAATTGTATTTTCACTAGTAAAATGTCACCATAGGCTGCCATTCAAAACCAATTGTTGATATCAAGAATTGATTTCTTACTAGTTGAAATTCCAATTTCACATATCAGAAATACAATTATTACTAGTAAAAACCTTTATTTTTGATCTCAAGAATTCAATTGTTACTAGTTGAAATGTCTATTCTTGATATCAGCAATTGATTTGCTACTAGTAACAATGTTCATTTTTGATATCAATAATTCAATTTTTACTAGTGACAATTTTAATTTCTGATATCATGAATGTGATTGTTACTAGTAAGAAAGCCATTTTAGATATCTGAAATAATATTGATATCAGAAATACATTTTCAGATATCAAAAATGATAATTTCATCTAGAGACAATTTAATTATTGATATCAGGAATTCACATTTTTACTAGTAACAATGTAATTATTGATATTAAAAATGATATTTCTACTAGTAAAAAATAAATTCTTGATATCAACAATTAATTTTGAATGGCAGCCTATGGTGACATTTCACTAGTGAAAATGCAATTACAGATATCGTTGTTGATATCAACAATTCAATTGTTGATATCAACAATTACATTTTTTGATATCAACAATTCAATTGTTGATATCAGGAATTCAATTATTGATATCAACAATTAAATTGTTGATATCAAAAAATGTAATTGTTGATATCAAGAATCCATATCCTGGAAATGAATAAAAGCTAGACGGCTTGCCATACACTGCTTTGTTTACGGTGTGTATCTGCAGCCAGCAGCGTCGGTTTCTCTTTTTGAATGACGAATATAGACGAATATATCTGCAGAAATAGACAGTTGTCTCATTTACACGCAGGCGCAGAACGCGCATTCAAGCTAAGGCCGGAGACACACTGGCTGCGTGGCGTGCGCGTCTCAGCTGCGTGGCGTGTCCGTTTTTATTTCGGCTCCCATGTTAACAGGTTAGAGCTTGCACACTGCCTGCGTGACACGCGCGTCTCAGGCGCGGCTCGAGCCGCGCGGAAAACGCGTGCATGCTAGAAATAGAACCGACGCCTATTTTTCACGCGACACGCAAGCGTGTTGGAAGCGTTTCCAGGCAAAATAGAATAGGAAAAGATGTTTATGTCATTTTGTACACGAATACATATTAATAAATTACATTTTGATGGTTGAAAGTCTAGGTTTTGACATAAATTCAGATATAGGCCCCTACATATAATTTAAAAATAAATAATGATCAATTTTCAAATATTGCACCTGTCAATGCAGAACGAAATATTATGTAGGCCTAGTCTATTTTGCTGTCAATACTGCTGACAGTGTCTTTATATTTATGCTTAATATGAAGTAGCCTATATAGGGCTTCCACTATACGTCCTCCCTGTATCACCTAGCAGCAGCCGCGCCGCGTCAGACACGTTTCTGGTGTGCAAAGACACAGAAAACGCGACGCAGCCGCCACGCAGCTGACACGCAACAGAAACGCCACGCTCACCCCACGCAGCCAGTGTGTCTCCGGCCTAACAGTCGGCTGTAGTAGTTCTCTCGGTGTGTTCAAATGCAGCTTTTTTCCCGCGACGCGGCGATGCGACAACACAGTCGGCTTTCATCTGATTCTGCGCTAGTTCATCGGCGTTGGCTTGGTGTGTTTCCAGGGCGTGATTTTTTTTTTTTTTTTTTTTTTCAAACCACTTCAGCGGAAATCCCGCCCTGCAGCTGATTCTAAAGTTTTCATTGGTCAAGTCAATAGGCTTGTTTGAGATGCGCCTTGCCTCGCCTGAAATGTAGTCGAAAGAGTAGGCGGCTGTTGAGAGGAGGAGTGAAAAAAGCGCAGGCAAGCCGGACAGATCGCTCTTCTCGTAGTGGATCAGACACCTGAGATCAAAGACTGATATCGCGGGATTCACGCTCGTGCATGCACGGTGTTGCTAATAAACTGGATGTAATTTAAGTTCTGTTGCTTTTATATGAAAATAAATATAATGAACAAGACACCCAAAGTACTTGTTATTTAATTACATTACAAATATGTTTTTATCAATACATGTGTTTTTATATATTTTTTTTTTTTAAATAAAAATGACATAACATAACCCATATCGCACTGTTAGAGAGTTTGTGAATATTCACACATAACGTAGCTATACACATAAAACATGATATCAGAGTTTTAAAATCAAACATTTTAAAAGAGAACCATAGGCTACATCACGGTTGTTTAAACCAATAAGCATTAAGCTGTGCCGTCAGCAAGTCGTTTCCCATCATGCTTTTGATCAGCGCAGTCGGTGGAGAGCACTGCGCGCGACTTTGTTTATTTGTTTATTCACATACATATACATATATTCATATGCACTTATAAATGAAACCAAAAAAAACTGCAGACTGCAGAATCCGACACGTGCGCCTTGCGGTTGCAGTTTTTTGACACACGTCAGCATGACATCAGAGCAAGGCGGACCGCTATGGGATGATTATAGTATCAAAATGATTAACACGTGCAAGCACACTTATCAATGAACTTGATACATGTTGCAGAAATGTTTTATCCATGCCTTTCAACTTGCGTGTGCAAAATTCAAAATTGAATGAATGTGAAGCAATTTGTTCAAATAGAGACATTTTTGTGAATACAAATGTTTTCCTTTGTATTAGTGTATCATAATTTGCACATACAACACAGAAGATGTGCATGTGTGGATCAGGTGACACGCGTGCATTCATTGACGTCTTTTCTGAGTCGATCTCATTTGATTCATTTGGATTTTGAGACTTTCTTTTCGCGGTTTTTAAGCATTTCACAACCCACACACAAACAACTACAAATGAATAGGCCTGGTGCTAATTATTAATGTGTGCACAACTACCCATCTTTTTGACAAATTCACAAATGTGCGTCACTACATTTAAACTAATACAATACAACTTGTGTGTGCAAAATCCAAAATCACATGAATGTGCAGCATTTTGTACAAATAGAGACATAGTTGTTAATACAAAACCTCGATTTTGTATTAATGTAGGCCAGAATTTGTGCATGCAACAAGTAAGATGTGCATTTGTGGATCAGGTGACACGCGTGCATTCATTGACTCGTTTCTGAGTCGATCCTATTTGATTCATTTGGATTTTGAGACTTTCATTTCGCGGGTTTCGCCTGGCAAGATCCACACACACTGTCTGAGAAAAGCTGCTACCACTAGATGGCAGTGTTCTGCTAAAACAGACAACGGCAGCATAATCAAGCGTTCTTCCGCATTTAAGACGCTTAATGAGAGTGATATTGATGCACCAAATTTAGTACACAATAATATAGGCCTACCTTATTAATAAAGCATACTTTATAGAGGCAAACATTAGATCAGATTATGAACAACACCCATAGAAAACCATTAGTTGCATGTTCAATACGGTATATTGGCTATTGACTATTGAGTTTAAATATCACCGTCTTACGGCATGACGTTAAGCTTTTTCTTTATAATATGCTCTATGGGAGGGAAATATATCCTACAGACAAGAGACTACATGAACGCAACGATCGGCGTTTCAAGTTAATGGCATTTTCCTTCCCGTTAAAAAAAGGTGAAATTTCGCAGTTGCGTTCATATTATATGCTTATTTTTATCTGACTACACACTGTATACACAGTATACAAGCTTTGGAATTTGAAAATGTCTGTTTTTAAATATTAAAGACGATTTTCGCAGTACATTTGTTTTCCCTTGACCCTTAGGCTAAGCCACTGTTATAGGCTATAGTCTTACTATAGCACGATCAGTTTTAACAATATTCAACCATTGTATATCGACATGAAATATTAATGGAAAATCAACTGGCGTAGCGGGCCTGTAGCTGCATTTCTACATGAGAATGCTTTGACGCGCTATAACCACAGCTCATGATGCACAAGGGAACGTCTGCCAATTTCACTAACTGTGTTAAAACCACTGATCTATATAATGTCATTCTATATAGATCAGTGGTTAAAACGTATAATTTGTTTTTATTCAAATTACTTTTAAAATTTAATAACAGACATTTTCAAATTCCAAAGCTCGTAGAATGTTTCTGTAAGACTGACTTACAAGTAAAATTTGGACAATACTTCCCTTCATGTAGCCTGTATTCTGCAGAAAAATACTGTAATTCACCAAAAGGGTTTTTTCATGCAAAATGGTTGTAGTATGTTCCTATAGTGACTAGACTGGCTTACTACAGGTGCAATTGTCCCAATACCTCCCTTCATGTAGCCTATTTAAACAATTATTTTATATAAAAATTACTGTAATTAACCAAACGGGTTTTGTTGACTTAGCCTACTACAGGTGAATAATGTAAAATTTCACCTGACTTATCACTAGGAACGTAGGCTACTACAACCTTTGGAACATGAATAGAAAAACAATTTACAGTAATTTAAAAAATTGTACCGTTCAATCGAGATATTGGCTGGACATACAGTAACAGGAGGGTAAGTCAGTCTGCCCACTAGACTTCCAAGGTTATAATATAACCTTGGAAGTATGTTCATTTGAATGAATGACTGGACGTTTATATATTTTTTTTTGACTGAGTGGAATTTGCAGATGGTCCCTTTATAAAATGTGGCGAATATTAAAACTAAAACTTACTTCACTGCGCTCTCGGACCGGTTGCTCTCCCATTCACATGCAAAGTTAAACGCAACTGCAGGATTTCATGTTAAGCTTTTTCTTTTTAACAGGCTCGGGAAGGAAAATTTTATTAACTTGAAACGCCGTGCGTTGCGTTCATGTAGTCTCTTGTCTGTAGGCTATATAGTTTTCCTCCCATAGAGCACATTATAAAGAAAAAGCTTAGGCCTAACGTCAATGCAGGGTGATATTTAAACTCTGTAGCCAATCCACCTTACTGACCATGCAACGCGCGATTGCACGTTAAGCGTTTTATAATGGTTTTCTACGGGTGTTGTTCATAATCTGATCTAATGTTTGCCTCTATAAAGTATGCTTTATTAATAAGGTAGGCCTATATTATTGTGTACTAAATTTGGTGCATCAATATCACTCTCATTAAGCGTCTTAAATGCGGAAGAACGCTTGATTATGCTGCCGTTGTCTGTTTTAGCAGAACACTATGGGATGATTATAGTATCAAAATGATTAACACGTGCAAGCACACTTATCAATGAACTTGATACATGTTGCAGAAATGTTTTATCCATGCCTTTCAACTTGCGTGTGCAAAATTCAAAATTGAATGAATGTGAAGCAATTTGTTCAAATAGAGACATTTTTGTGAATACAAATGTTTTCCTTTGTATTAGTGTATCATAATTTGCACATACAACACAGAAGATGTGCATGTGTGGATCAGGTGACACGCGTGCATTCATTGACGTCTTTTCTGAGTCGATCTCATTTGATTCATTTGGATTTTGAGACTTTCTTTTCGCGGTTTTTAAGCATTTCACAACCCACACACAAACAACTACAAATGAATAGGCCTGGTGCTAATTATTAATGTGTGCACAACTACCCATCTTTTTGACAAATTCACAAATGTGCGTCACTACATTTAAACTAATACAATACAACTTGTGTGTGCAAAATCCAAAATCACATGAATGTGCAGCATTTTGTACAAATAGAGACATAGTTGTTAATACAAAACCTCGATTTTGTATTAATGTAGGCCAGAATTTGTGCATGCAACAAGTAAGATGTGCATTTGTGGATCAGGTGACACGCGTGCATTCATTGACTCGTTTCTGAGTCGATCCTATTTGATTCATTTGGATTTTGAGACTTTCATTTCGCGGGTTTCGCCTGGCAAGATCCACACACACTGTCTGAGAAAAGCTGCTACCACTAGATGGCAGTGTTCTGCTAAAACAGACAACGGCAGCATAATCAAGCGTTCTTCCGCATTTAAGACGCTTAATGAGAGTGATATTGATGCACCAAATTTAGTACACAATAATATAGGCCTACCTTATTAATAAAGCATACTTTATAGAGGCAAACATTAGATCAGATTATGAACAACACCCATAGAAAACCATTAGTTGCATGTTCAATACGGTATATTGGCTATTGACTATTGAGTTTAAATATCACCGTCTTACGGCATGACGTTAAGCTTTTTCTTTATAATATGCTCTATGGGAGGGAAATATATCCTACAGACAAGAGACTACATGAACGCAACGATCGGCGTTTCAAGTTAATGGCATTTTCCTTCCCGTTAAAAAAAGGTGAAATTTCGCAGTTGCGTTCATATTATATGCTTATTTTTATCTGACTACACACTGTATACACAGTATACAAGCTTTGGAATTTGAAAATGTCTGTTTTTAAATATTAAAGACGATTTTCGCAGTACATTTGTTTTCCCTTGACCCTTAGGCTAAGCCACTGTTATAGGCTATAGTCTTACTATAGCACGATCAGTTTTAACAATATTCAACCATTGTATATCGACATGAAATATTAATGGAAAATCAACTGGCGTAGCGGGCCTGTAGCTGCATTTCTACATGAGAATGCTTTGACGCGCTATAACCACAGCTCATGATGCACAAGGGAACGTCTGCCAATTTCACTAACTGTGTTAAAACCACTGATCTATATAATGTCATTCTATATAGATCAGTGGTTAAAACGTATAATTTGTTTTTATTCAAATTACTTTTAAAATTTAATAACAGACATTTTCAAATTCCAAAGCTCGTAGAATGTTTCTGTAAGACTGACTTACAAGTAAAATTTGGACAATACTTCCCTTCATGTAGCCTGTATTCTGCAGAAAAATACTGTAATTCACCAAAAGGGTTTTTTCATGCAAAATGGTTGTAGTATGTTCCTATAGTGACTAGACTGGCTTACTACAGGTGCAATTGTCCCAATACCTCCCTTCATGTAGCCTATTTAAACAATTATTTTATATAAAAATTACTGTAATTAACCAAACGGGTTTTGTTGACTTAGCCTACTACAGGTGAATAATGTAAAATTTCACCTGACTTATCACTAGGAACGTAGGCTACTACAACCTTTGGAACATGAATAGAAAAACAATTTACAGTAATTTAAAAAATTGTACCGTTCAATCGAGATATTGGCTGGACATACAGTAACAGGAGGGTAAGTCAGTCTGCCCACTAGACTTCCAAGGTTATAATATAACCTTGGAAGTATGTTCATTTGAATGAATGACTGGACGTTTATATATTTTTTTTTGACTGAGTGGAATTTGCAGATGGTCCCTTTATAAAATGTGGCGAATATTAAAACTAAAACTTACTTCACTGCGCTCTCGGACCGGTTGCTCTCCCATTCACATGCAAAGTTAAACGCAACTGCAGGATTTCATGTTAAGCTTTTTCTTTTTAACAGGCTCGGGAAGGAAAATTTTATTAACTTGAAACGCCGTGCGTTGCGTTCATGTAGTCTCTTGTCTGTAGGCTATATAGTTTTCCTCCCATAGAGCACATTATAAAGAAAAAGCTTAGGCCTAACGTCAATGCAGGGTGATATTTAAACTCTGTAGCCAATCCACCTTACTGACCATGCAACGCGCGATTGCACGTTAAGCGTTTTATAATGGTTTTCTACGGGTGTTGTTCATAATCTGATCTAATGTTTGCCTCTATAAAGTATGCTTTATTAATAAGGTAGGCCTATATTATTGTGTACTAAATTTGGTGCATCAATATCACTCTCATTAAGCGTCTTAAATGCGGAAGAACGCTTGATTATGCTGCCGTTGTCTGTTTTAGCAGAACACTGCCATCTAGTGGTAGCAGCTTTTCTCAGACAGTGTGTGTGGATCTTGCCAGGCGAAACCCGCGAAATGAAAGTCTCAAAATCCAAATGAATCAAATAGGATCGACTCAGAAACGAGTCAATGAATGCACGCGTGTCACCTGATCCACAAATGCACATCTTACTTGTTGCATGCACAAATTCTGGCCTACATTAATACAAAATCGAGGTTTTGTATTAACAACTATGTCTCTATTTGTACAAAATGCTGCACATTCATGTGATTTTGGATTTTGCACACACAAGTTGTATTGTATTAGTTTAAATGTAGTGACGCACATTTGTGAATTTGTCAAAAAGATGGGTAGTTGTGCACACATTAATAATTAGCACCAGGCCTATTCATTTGTAGTTGTTTGTGTGTGGGTTGTGAAATGCTTAAAAACCGCGAAAAGAAAGTCTCAAAATCCAAATGAATCAAATGAGATCGACTCAGAAAAGACGTCAATGAATGCACGCGTGTCACCTGATCCACACATGCACATCTTCTGTGTTGTATGTGCAAATTATGATACACTAATACAAAGGAAAACATTTGTATTCACAAAAATGTCTCTATTTGAACAAATTGCTTCACATTCATTCAATTTTGAATTTTGCACACGCAAGTTGAAAGGCATGGATAAAACATTTCTGCAACATGTATCAAGTTCATTGATAAGTGTGCTTGCACGTGTTAATCATTTTGATACTATAATCATCCCATAGAACACTGCCATCTAGTGGTAGCAGCTTTTCTCAGACAGTGTGTGTGGATCTTGCCAGGCGAAACCCGCGAAATGAAAGTCTCAAAATCCAAATGAATCAAATAGGATCGACTCAGAAACGAGTCAATGAATGCACGCGTGTCACCTGATCCACAAATGCACATCTTACTTGTTGCATGCACAAATTCTGGCCTACATTAATACAAAATCGAGGTTTTGTATTAACAACTATGTCTCTATTTGTACAAAATGCTGCACATTCATGTGATTTTGGATTTTGCACACACAAGTTGTATTGTATTAGTTTAAATGTAGTGACGCACATTTGTGAATTTGTCAAAAAGATGGGTAGTTGTGCACACATTAATAATTAGCACCAGGCCTATTCATTTGTAGTTGTTTGTGTGTGGGTTGTGAAATGCTTAAAAACCGCGAAAAGAAAGTCTCAAAATCCAAATGAATCAAATGAGATCGACTCAGAAAAGACGTCAATGAATGCACGCGTGTCACCTGATCCACACATGCACATCTTCTGTGTTGTATGTGCAAATTATGATACACTAATACAAAGGAAAACATTTGTATTCACAAAAATGTCTCTATTTGAACAAATTGCTTCACATTCATTCAATTTTGAATTTTGCACACGCAAGTTGAAAGGCATGGATAAAACATTTCTGCAACATGTATCAAGTTCATTGATAAGTGTGCTTGCACGTGTTAATCATTTTGATACTATAATCATCCCATAGAACTGGAAGATATTTGTTTAATTTGTTTAATGGATTGAACACTTCAATTTAAGTTCAAGTAAACAAAAACTTTCACAGCAGAGATGTTCTGTAAAAACAACTATCATACTAAAAAAATATACTATTATATACTTGTATATACTTATATACTATTTTAGGATGGATATTGTGCACATTGGGGTGCAGGCTTGTTCCCCTCACTGCAAAAAAAAAAAAAAAAAAAAAAGAAAGACATGTGGGTAACAATGCAAACATATATGCAAATATAACTGTAAGTGAAAATCATGTGTGACCCACAAGACTTCTATATAATTACTCGCATAATTCAATTTTTTTTATATTTTTTTATTTTAGTTGTTTTTACATGACATCTGCTGTGAATGTTTTTGTTTAAATAGTTCCAAGGATATGAAGTAGATTGATTATTATTTTAACGTTATTACATTGCATTTCTACGGCTTTTTGTTTATTCTGATGTGAGTGATGTACCGTTTCTCTTACGAGAGGTTCTCTCGTATTGCGTAAGCTAGCTTACGCTACGGGAAAGATTCATCTTTGCTGAGATATTGAAGCCAAAAAATTATTTCATAATTTGTATCCATACACAACGCAGTTCCTCTGCGGCAGACCTAGAGCGGGCTAGCTAGCAGCTCATTGGTTCGCTCAGAGAGAACTGCTTAAGCCTATGGGAGAGCGGGGCTGAACCCGCTTCCAATGAGAGGCGCCCGCGCGCTCATTGCGTCATGGCCCGCCAGAATGGGCGTGGCCATGGTGTATATAACAGTCTCTCCCAGGCTTATATGTTGATTCATTTCATCTTCAGCGAGCTACACGCTTCTGCTGTCCTGAGAAAAGCCGCCGTCGTGGAAAAGGCACCTTCTAGCGAGCATCTGGGAGTCTGAGGAAGCCGGCCGTCTTCGCCACCTTCAGCCGTCCTGCAAGCTAGCGCCATCCGACGGATTCATATCCTTACCAAAATCTTCTTGTATTGTGTGTGTATGTATCTAAAAGAGCAGCGAGCGTCTTTTTTAAGATGCCTCGCACACCTGCGGCTCATGCCGCGTCCCTCTCAGCGCCAGAGCCCGCCTTCTTCTGCGCTCTCTGCCTGGGACTGGGACACGCAGAGCTTTCTCTCGCCAACGGCGGATGTTTCCTCTGCGATTGGGCTTCTGTTGTTGACCCTGCGGGCTCGACTCGAAGCGTTACGCCGCCTCCCCCTCTCACCGCCTACGAGCGCTGAATGGGGGACGAGCCGCTTACAGCTGTGCCAACCGCGGCTAGCTTTCTTTACTTTACAAGAGAGCTAGCCCGGCCGTCACCGGCAAGTGGGTTTACAGTGCGTTAAGTTCCGTCGAGGCCGAACTAGTCACTGCTATCACACCCTCTTATCTGCTCGCGCTATTGAGCCTGTGTCTTCCCCCTAGCTCAGTGGTGAAGCACAAAGCCTTTCGCACGAGAGACCCGTGTTCGATTCCGGTTCTCGCAGATAATTTTTTATGCAGCTCTGAGCTCTCGGCTAGCTTTCTTACGTTACAGAAAGCGGCCGCGCTCTCCCGCCTGCATATAACGCTACATAAAGCGTCTATAGTGTATCAGTTCCGCTGAGGCCGAACCTGTTTCTGCTATCACGCCCTCTTATCTGCTCGCGCTGTTATGTTTGTGTCTTTACCCCTGGCTCAGTGGTGGAACACAAAACTTTTCGCGCCAGAGATCCGTGTTCGATTCCGGCTCTCGCAGATAATCTTTATGCAGCTCTGAGCTCGCGCCCAGCTCTCTTACGTGACAGAAAGCGGCCGCGCTCTCCCGCGCTCATGAGAAACGTTCTCATTTTCGAGCATAAAGCTGGGCAAATGGGTTATAGTGTGTTAGTTCCGCTGAGGCCGAACCTGTTACTGCTATCACGCCCTCTTATCTGCTCGCGCTACTGTGCTTGTGTCATTACCCCTGTGAGTGGTGTATCACAAAGCTTTTCGCGCCAGAGACCCGCGTTCGATTCCGGCTCTCGCAGATAATTTTATATGCCGTCACAAGTCCAGCCTCTGCAGGCTAAAAATAGTCTCGTGCCCGCTTGCAGCGCTCACGTTTCTAACACGCACTTGCACGCGACGTGCGTCACAAGTGCAGCCGATTTCAGGCTATATATATATCCCGCTGCAGGCCGCTCACGTGACCAGCCTCAGCTGAGAAAAGGACGGCTATTTCTCACCATGGCTGAACCGCCATCAAGGTTTCGCCCTCTGTCAGTCCCGGTTCAAACGGCTACTGCAGCAGTGTACACCGCCATCAACAAGCCGGTCTCTTTCCCGCTTGCATGTGCACAAACGCCGTTTTCACCGCGTCCCAGAGAAACGACCCAGAGATATCTCAAAAAGAGCATAAAAGCCTCACGGGTAGAAAAATCTCCCGCTGCGGCCGGACCGCCGTCAAAGCTTCGCCCTCTGCCAGTCCCCGTTATTTCGCCGACTGCTGTAGTGTTGACCGCCACAAACAAGCCGGTGTCCCAGCCCGCTTGCGAGCGACAAAAGGCCGTTTTTGCGGCTACCCAGAGAAATCTCAAAAAGAGAAAATTTGCCAGTTGTGTAGAAAATGTGCCCACAATCATGTGCTCACCCATACACACAAGCATAACATATCCCGTGTCTCTATCAGAGCCCCATCAGATGAAACGGGCACAGCCCGCTCTAACATCAGAGAACATAAACACGCCCACGAGCTCGTGCGCGTGTCCCCTCTCTGCTCGCTCTGTTTCACGGCCCATAGACTCCTCTCTGAGTGCAAATCCCGTTGCCACACACATTCAAAGCGCGCCCACACACTGTGTCCAGCCCACTATGTGCAGCAATCAGGGCAATATAGCCATTCGGCCGCTAGCCGCATGCTCCAAAGCGTGGGAAGCCATTCCAGGCATTTCCCCGTGGGTGATAAGCATTATAAAGAGCGGCGATCTGCTACAGTTTCGCCGCCGCCCGCCTCGTGCGCGCGCAGCTCGAATCTACTGTCAGCCCGCTGGCCGCCAGCACGCTCCGCTCAGAAATTGCGACGCTGTTGCAAAAGGGCGGTATAGAGAGAGTCCCGCCATCTATGACCGAGTCGGGGTTTTACGGCCGTTATTTTCTGGTTCCCAAGAAAGACGGCGGCCTCAGACCGATTTTAGTTCTCAGGTCTTTGAACAGAGCGCTCATGAAGAGACCGTTCAAGATGCTCACTACCAGGAAACTCCTCGCGCAAGTGCGCCAGGGGGACTGGTTCATCTCTCTAGACCTGAAAGACGCCTATTTTCAGATCCAGATAAATCCCCGTCACCGGCCATTCTTACGTTTCGCCTTCGAGGGTCTTGTTTATCAATACGCCGTTCTCCCGTTCGGCTTATCTCTGGCGCCCCGTACATTCACGAAGTGCATGGATACGGCGCTCGCCCCCCTGCGAAGCCAGGGGCTGCGCATATTGAATTATCTGGACGACTGGCTGATTTTGGCCCAATCACAGACGGAGCTTCTGTCGCACCGCGCAGTTCTCCTCGACCATCTGGAAACGCTGGGCCTCTCTGTCAACTGGACAAAGAGCTCCCTTCTTCCCAGTCAATCGATTTCCTTCCTAGGAATAGATTTGAACTCGGTCACGATGACGGCCCGCCTGTCTACACAGCGCGCGCGCAGTGTTCAGCGTCTAGCCGCCTCGTTTCAGATGGGCACCCGCACACCTCTGAAAACTTTTCAGAGGATGCTGGGTTACATGGCCTCAGCCTCCGCTGTACTTCAGCTGGGCCTTCTGCACACGCGCCCGCTTCAGCTCTGGTTAAACAGCCGTGTACCCCACCGCGCGTGGAACACGGGCCGCCGGCTGATCAGGGTTACGCAGACATGTCTCACGGCGCTGCAGCCATGGACAGTAGCAGAATGGTTTCGACAGGGCGTCACGATGGGGACCTTTTCCCGCCGAAAAGTCATCTCGACAGATGCATCCAACACGGGTTGGGGTGCAGTCTGCGAGGGCTCACCGGCCTTCGGCCATTGGTCGACTCAGGAAAGCCCCTTACACATAAACTGTCTGGAAATGCTTGCGGTCGAGAACGCGCTCTCGCGCTTTCTCCCGCTCATTCGGGGACACCACGTCCTGATCCGTTCGGACAACATGGCTGTGGTCTCCTATCTCAACCGTCAGGGCGGTGTCAGATCCAGAAACCTCTGTCTACTGACACACCGCATTCTAGTTTGGTCTCAGAGCCGCCTGCTCTCGCTCAGAGCGAGAGCAGGCGAGAGAATGTGCCGGGCCATCTGAACGACGGTCCAGACATACTGTCCAGGAACCTCATCTCCACAGGAGAATGGTCCCTGAACGCACAAACGGTCCAAGTACTGTGGCGGCTATTCGACGGAGCAGAAGTAGACCTCTTCGCGTCAGAAGAGAACGCTCACTGCCCAATATATTTTTCGAGGAGCGAGGACGCGCTAGCCCAGGAATGGCCTCGCCGCCCGCTCTATGCATTCCCTCCGATCGCTCTGTTACCACAGGTAATTCAGAGGATCAGGGACACACGCCACTCGGTGCTCCTCATAGCCCCGCGTTGGGAGAGTCAGAATTGGGTTCCGGAGCTCACGCAGCTGTCACAGACAGCCCCGTGGCCCATCCCAGTCAGAGCAGATCTCCTCTCTCAAGCTCGCGGCACGATCTGGCACCCCCATCCACGGCGCTGGGCGCTACATGCATGGGTGATCAACGACTATTCGTCGATTTGCCAGAGGGAGTAAGAAACACTATCATACAGGCTAGAGCTCCTTCCACGAGAAGGCTCTATGCGTCTAAATGGTCTGTGTTCTCAAAATGGTGCACCGACAAACAACTGGACCCACGGTCGTGCGAGGTGCCGTCTTTGCTTGTTTTCCTTCAAGAGATGCTGGACAAGGGCAGGTCCCCCTCCACTCTCAAGGTTTATGTGGCAGCCGTCGCGGCGTTCGCTGAACCCCGACGCACTCAGTCCCTGGGCAAAGACGAGTTAGTCATCCGCTTCCTCAGGGGAGCTAAGAGGATGAACCCTCCGCGGCCCCCGTCGGTTCCTATTTGGGATCTTTCTATAGTCCTCGAAGCTATGAAAGCACTCCCGTTCGAACCGCTCGAGTCTGTGGACCTAAAATACCTCTCGCTCAAAACCGTTTTCCTGACGGCTCTGTCCTCAGTAAAACGCGTAGGGGATCTTCACGCGCTCTCATCCAGCGCCGCGTGTCTTGAGTTTGGTCCGAATGATTCTGTGTCATTCTCAAACCTAGGCATGGCTATGTCCCGAAAGCGATTGGTACCCCGTTCAGGGCTCAGATTATTTCCCTATCGGCTCTGCCTTCATCCGATAGTGAGCGCGACGCCAATCTCCTCTGCCCGGTGCGGGCTCTGAGATTGTACACTACGCGCGCTGCTACGTTCAGACGCGCTGAGCAGCTTTTCGTGTCGTTTAGGGGGCGCACCAGAGGTCTGGCCGCCTCTAAACAGACACTGTCTAGATGGATAGTGGACGCTATTGCCTCTGCTTACGCATCTAAATGCCTGCCCTGCCCTCTGGGCATCAGGGCGCACTCCACTAGAGGCATGGCCTCATCGTGGGCATGGTCCTGTGGAATTTCCATTCATGACATTTGTGTGGCCGCGGGAGGGGCCTCCCCGTCCACTTTTGTCAGATTTTACAACTTGGAAGTCCCCGCCTTGCAGGCAAAATTACTAGCTGTCTAACGACCAGCTCTCTAAGAAGCTGCATTACTGGGAGTCCCTCACAACCGGTTCGCCCTTTGTGCTCTCCTTAAATGCTTATACACTTCATGTGCCCGCTCTGCTGGCCCCATACATGCTTATGTGTACACTTCATGTGCCCGCTCTGCCGGCCTCATAATACATTCACTCCACGTTAAAAATCCCCCGGTATATCCCTGGGATTCATGAGTGGATTCATAGCGCGCACGGCGTTGACCAGGTGTTCCCGTAGCGTAAGCTAGCTTACGCAATACGAGAGAACCTCTCGTAAGAGAACGAATCGGTTACCTAACGTAACCTCGGTTCTCTCTAGAAGAGGGAACGAGTATTGCGTTCCCGGCCGTGCTTGCGCTACTAGCGTTTCGCTTCACGCTGAAATAAATCAACATATAAGCCTGGGAGAGACTGTTATATACACCATGGCCACGCCCATTCTGGCGGGCCATGACGCAATGAGCGCGCGGGCGCCTCTCATTGGAAGCGGGTTCAGCCCCGCTCTCCCATAGGCTTAAGCAGTTCTCTCTGAGCGAACCAATGAGCTGCTAGCTAGCCCGCTCTAGGTCTGCCGCAGAGGAACTGCGTTGTGTATGGATACAAATTATGAAATAATTTTTTGGCTTCAATATCTCAGCAAAGATGAATCTTTCCCGTAGCGTAAGCTAGCTTACGCAATACTCGTTCCCTCTTCTAGAGAGAACCGAGGTTACGTTAGGTAACCGATTCGTTTTACCCACTTATTTCATTAAAAGGGGAAAAGTCTGTCCATCTTCATTTCTGAAAATGTGTAACATTTGAGACCCCAGCTCGGTCACATTCATATTTCACTAATGTTAATTACATAACTTGCAGTTCAGAAAGAAGTTAGAACTACCTCTGTCTTGAGGTGTAGCAAACACTGGGACATGCCATTATGTACAGTAATAGTACGATTTGATTTTGATTAAAAATAAGCTAAAGAAAATTAGCTTAAAATAAGCTAAAAAATAAACTGTGAATTGAACTTAAATAGAAGTGTTCAAGCCATTAAACAAACATCGTCCACCATGTATTTTTCCTCGTCCACAGTCGGTGATGCAGGGAGTCTTGTGATTGGTTTTCAAGCTAGCCAATCAGAATTTAGCAGCCTCATCTCTGATTGGCTGGCATTATGGCATATTGTAACGCTGGGTTGTGTTGAGCACGCGAGCCGTCTGCGCTTCGAGAGCGCTTACGGGTGGTATGAGAGGAGCAAGAAAGTGAAACTTTGCACATGCGAAAGAGAACGTCTGCGCACATCCAAATACTTATTTTAAATGCAAAATTGATTTTCGTTCACTCGAAATATTTTCTTATCTGCGAGACGACATTTCTCCGCAAAACTCAGTTCACGCGCGTGCGAAATGCCCTTTTGCGCGTTCAAAATGTGATCTTGCTCGCGCAGAATTGTGACCGAAATCTAACCCCATATCAAACAAGCCTAATCACTGTACTGATTGCCTACACCAAACACTGATCCCTAAACCTACCCGTCACTGTAACCTAAACCAATGAAATCGGCTGCAGGGCGGGATTTCCGCTGAAGTGGATTCGATTCCCTCATCCATTTGTGTAGAAAAGAAATGTAATATTATGATTTCCGTCATTTTTTTAATATATATATTTTTTTATATGTGTACCGGGCCAGCCCACATTGGCCAGCGGCCCACCGGGAAAAGTCCCGGTGCTCCAGATGGCCAGTCCGCCCCTGGTTAAGAATTAAATTCAAGCTATTTTAAGGCATGAATTTTTTTTTTCTGGAGAATGTTTTTTCATGGGTCACCCAGCCATTTGTCCCACCCAGAATCAAACCTTTGTGTTTGTAGTCTTGATCTCAACCCATTATACTATCAGGGCCCCATGATCTAAGACTATCAGTGCATTTGTACTTTCCGAGAGAGTAGATAAAGTATGGTTTAATTACCACTCTTACAACATAAACCTAAGACCGTCTTCATCCGCTGTGAGCTGCCCTAATCCACCCTCTTAGCCTGATTCTGGCTGCCCTTGACTCTGCTGAATGAGACCTGATGGAGAGGTGAATGAAAGATCCTAAAGGGGGACGGTGATGTGGAGTGGACATTTGATAGGCCCATATCCTCTTTGCAATCCCAGCACACTGAACAAATTAAGGGTCCTGTTTAGCCAGATCCCGGAGCTGTGATTTAGACTAGACTCTTTATCTAATAACTAGTGATTCAGGAACTGTTGTCATGGCAGACTTTTAGCAGCAGCTGTAAAACCACATTAGAAAAAGCTTTAAGTACTTTAACCCAGGAAAACAGAGAGTGGCATTCAAATGTAATTTTTAGTGGTGGATTGGCAAATAGCTATTGGATTCATAAGTGAAAATAGTTGAAGAGTTATATTTACATTAATATCATCAGTCTTTGACATGATTTTTTTTTAAAGAAAATAGGTGGATTGTTTTATTTTTATTTATTTGCAATGACAGAATTGTACAAACTTAAAACAGTGTTGCAAACATTGCTACCATCCATGGTTCTCTTTCACCGTACTTTGCTCTTCTCTAATGTATAAATGAGTCTAAAAACAAACTATTTCAACCATTTAGTACATATGAACTAAGAGTTTAAACACAGTATGTAAAATAGCATTGAAGATTTTGAAAAGAACATGTACTGTAACAATGAGCAATGCAATAAGAATGTAGAAAAAAGGTAATATGAAGTATCAAAAAACTTGTTTGATTGTTTTTGATAGTTGCAGTGGGTGAATTTGAGTATATGTGTATATTTCTGTGGGTGTTTGTTACGTACTCGTACGTATTCTAAGTGTCGCAATATGGAGATGTGGGTAGTTTGTTGTTGTTGTTGTTGTGTTTCAGGTGTTCGTTGGATCAATCTACCACCTGTCAATCTTCATGAAGGACGATGACGTTTCGGTTCACCTCATCCAAGCACATCTCACCACTTCAGTCAAATACCCGTGATCACTTCCATGTCAACAGCTGTTTGCTCACTTTGTCATACTTGTTTGACTCGCTGTCTCTGAGAATCTGTGTGTCTATCGTTTGTTCAATCTATTGTCAAATAGTGGTTAAGTGTTCGGTTAATATTGTTCGTCCTGGTCAGTTAACACGGAGTGTGTAAGGCTGGGAAGGAGGGAGCAGGTTAGTAGGTCGCGCGATATACAATTTGCACCACTTAGGATATTTTGAATGTTAGAAACACTAGTTTAGGAGAGTGCCCATCTTGTTTTGTTATAATACAGTTAGTGTAACTTAGTTTTGGATAGAGCGTCTTGACGCCGAAGACTTTTCTTTTCTACATTTTATGTTTGGTAGTTAGTTTAGTTAAATTAACCTATATCTAGTTTGTTCTGTTTTATTGATTTATTTAATTTGGCATCTCTCGTGCTCGCCTTCCCACCTTGGGTTTTGTTTGTGTTTAATGTTAACTTGTTTGTTGTTCTCATTCATTGTTTGTACTATATGTTGTAAATATTATTTTCTTCACTCACTCATCATGGCACTGTGGAGTAATAAATCCTTTCGAGCTGAGTTTTGAGATCGGTTTCTTTTTCTTGCTCTGTCCTGCACACACAATTTTTAAAAGCCTTATTCCGGGACGTAACAGTGTTTCTTGGTGTGTTTGTGTGTACATACTGGTTTGATAAATATCTGATATTGAGCATATAGCATCAAGGTGTGTGATGTGATAGTATTAAACTTTTGCAGTTAGTTCTACTACTGACATGAATAATGCATGTGTCTAATAGCGTGTCTTGCTGTGCATTTACTCATTTCACATCTGCTGTTTTTCACTAGAATTAATAAAAAAAAACTGAATGACAGTTTATGGGCACAACATTGAAGACAAAAATGATTAATTAATGATTAATTTTAATAAAACCTAATGTCCATTGCGATGGACATTTAACTTGAAAAAGATCCTGTTTTGTAAAGCTCTTAAAGATCTTCAAATTAACTTTTAATATTATCACTTGAAACTATTACGATTATAATATGTGCAAACTGAGGATGCTACCATGAACACAAATCTGCATAAAAGGTAAAAAGGAGCTGCTTCTCCTGCTGTCATGCATGTCTTCTTGCGTGATGCCTGAATTTCAGTCAGATTAAGTTATGGGTCATACTCTCATTGTGATTGGTTCAGGGACTAATCAGTGACAGTACTCCTATTATAAAAACATAATATCTTATTGGTTTAAACCAAAAACCATGTGATGGCCATTGCAATGGTCACAGGGTCTGAATGGGGTTAATTTAGAGACTTACTGTACCTACGAACTGGTAGTTAAAGATGCACATTATGTGTTTTTGTCAGTAGTATTTTATAAATATTAATGAATGAAATAAGTTAGCACATTATTGTTTGCCGCTTGTAGCCATGATCAGATGGTCAGATCTGCCATTTTCCTAAACTACTGGTTTTGCATTATTTTAAGTCAGAGACTATGACAAAAGTAGATGTCCTGGGACTGTTAATTAAGTTACTGAGTCACTCACAAAGCCCCTCTGATTAGTAAACAAAAAGAACTATATGGCACATGTGACTCAGCACCATTAAGCTAAAAGCAGTGACCCCCCCTGGGGGCTTTTTCGCTTACACACACAGAAGAGAATTGCAATAGGATAATTGGCAGTTGTCGCAGATATTAAACTCATCAAATTCGAAGCACACACACACCCAAGACACGGGACTGCAGATGACCAGGAGTTCATCCGGCCACCATCGTTCAATGAACTCTGAAGAACAATCACATACACACACACACACATGCTTTAACTCATACACGAACTTTGAATATTAAAACTTAGCATATAAGCATGTCATATTTCATGTGTGTTTCCCAGTTTATATTCACTTTGTGTATGACGTGTGTTTGAAGGAATGGACTTGCATTGAAGGAACTAAATGCTTATGATATGCATATCTCTGT
Source organism: Tiaroga cobitis (assembly GCA_030578255.1). Lineage (NCBI taxonomy): Eukaryota > Metazoa > Chordata > Actinopteri > Cypriniformes > Leuciscidae > Tiaroga > Tiaroga cobitis. Next base: position 30,414,431 of record CM060605.1, read on the forward strand.
ATTCCGATAATCTTCATGTGACGTGTTTGATATGTCTGTAATTCCCTCATTCTAACGGAGCCGAATTCCGATAGCATAATGAAGTAAGGTGCATTATTTTACACATTTCATATTTCAGGAGCCGAACGGCTCAAGTGTAATCTCATGACTCAGTGGGCAAATCCGACACAGGACAAAGAGAACTGTGTCCGCTTCAGATCCGCGGACGGTCATGTGTCAAACAGGGGCGTGAACCCTCCTCTCCATAAGAGACACAGAAGAGCGCTTACGTGCTAGAGAGTTTTTCCCTGTGAGAGGTTTCCGGTTCCATGGTTCCTTAGGGAGCTTTCTCCGTTTTCTTTATTTTCGTCTTCGGACTTTTTCTTACGTTTAGTTTCAGTGAAATGAACGTAATCGGCAACTTCAACTTTAAAGAGACTCTTTGAACCTTCAGCGACCACGTTCGCCCGGAAGAGCTGACAAAGCACGCACCCGCTCTTAAGGACACACACGCAAGACGCGGTTCTCCTCGGCAACACAAAGAGAACAATTGTGCAACTCTCACTCTCCTCTCCCTGCATTGGTCCCTGGCCATTTCTGCTCGCGAGGAAAATGGACACAGCCCGATCTCAGCTGGCAAGCTTCACCTCCAAGGACATTCAAACATGCCGCGCTCACGCGTGTTGGACGAACCCGAACGCTCGGAATCCACATGACCGAGAGAGACACACGCCGGTTTCTCATCACCCATCCAAAAGAGTTTTACCAGTGCAAGTACCTGTTTTACTATGCTTTCAAGGGTTAAGATCTGTTGATTTTTGTTGTCTCAAAGGTTCTGTGTCTGTGATGAATTTGGCAAAACTCATGATCTTTCCAGGTCTGCTTTATTTCTCCCTCTCTGTCTAGCTCACATGATCCTTCGATCAGACCTCTCTCTCTCTCTCTCTCTCTCTCTCTCTCTCTCTCTCTCTCTCTCTCTCTCTCGTTGTTATTTGTTTGTTTCGTTAGTTTTACTGTTAATGTTCATATATGTATCCCGGGGTTTTTAATGTAGAATTCTGTATCCGTAGTTTCAATTATTAAAACCATATTCTTGATTGCTTTCTGTCTAGCTTATATTACAAGTCAATGAAATTCTGATCTCATAGCTACAAGCTTTACAAGTTGTTACTATTTCAGTAACCTAAATTTTATAAACACAAGAAAATTAATGTTCACGGCCGGAACATTGAGATTTCTTGGAGTTTATAAAAAGGGATAACTTTGTTGAGAAGTTGGTAAGTTAATCTTACGGCTGTTTGCTGGACAAACCGAGTGTTTGATAACTAAATTAATTCCCTTAAAGTTATCTCATATAATCGATCTGTAATGAGACCATTGATGTATGAATGAGGAATTATAATTCGTTATGATGTATCATTCATATATTCGATCGCTCTATTTTCAGTTTCGATCATTTGACTGCAACATGCAAGATAATAATCATATCCATGATTAATTATGAAAATTCCCTATGAATAATTTGAGCTAATTAAGGCACATCCCGATGTTGCTACACGCTTAATTGTAAGCCACATTATTGTAAGCGGACTGCGGCCCGGGTGGTAGTGGAGGCAAAAACTCGGGCCTGGGAGGAGTTCGACGAGGCCAGCCGATAGTCCTTCTCCATGGCCTCAAAGAGATTCTGGCAAACTGTCCGGCGCCTCAGGGGGGGGGGGAAACAGTCCCCCACCAATGCTGTTTACAGTAGGGGTGGGCGGCTGTTGACCTCAACTGGGGATGTCGTCGGACGGTGGAAGGAATACTTCGAGGATCTCCTCAATCCCACCGTCACGTCTTCCATTGAGGAAGCAGAGGCTGAGGGCTCAGAGGTGGACTCGTCCATCACCCTAGCTGAGGTCACAGAGGTAGTCAAGAAACTCCTCGGTGGCAAGGCACCGGGGGTGGATGAGATCCGCCCTGAATACCTCAAGTCTCTGGATGTTGTGGGGCTGTCTTGGTTGACACGCCTCTGCAGCATCGCGTGGCAGTCGGGGACAGTGCCACTGGGATGGCAGACCGGGGTGGTGGTTCCCCTTTTTAAGAAGGGGGACCGGAGGGTGTGTTCCAACTACAGGGGGATCACACTTCTCAGCCTCCCTGGGAAAGTCTATGCCAGGGTACTGGAGAGGAGAATACGGCCGATAGTGGAACCTCGGATTCAGGAGGAACAGTTTGGTTTTCGTCCGGGCCGTGGAACACTGGACCAGCTCTATACTCTCTACAGGGTGCTGGAGGGTTCATGGGAGTTTGCCCAACCAGTCCACATGTGTTTTGTGGATTTGGAGAAGGCATTCGACTGTGTCCCCCGAGGGTGCTCCGGGAATATGGGGTCCGGGGTCCTTTGCTAAGGGCTGTCCGGTCCCTGTATGACCGAAGCAGGAGCTTGGTTCGCATTGCCGGTAATAAGTCAGACTTCTTCCCAGTGCATGTTGGACTCTTGCAGGGCTGCCCTTTGTCGCCGGTTCTGTTCATAATTTTTATGGACAGAATTTCTAGGCGCAGCCAGGGGCCAGAGGGTGTCAGGTTTGGGGACCACGCGATTTCGTCTCTGCTCTTTGCGGATGATGTTGTCATGTTGGCCCCTTCACACCAGGACCTTCAGCATGCACTGGGAGGGTTTGCAGCCGAGTGTGAAGCGGCTGGGATGAGAATCAGCACCTCCAAATCCGAGGCCATGGTCCTCAGTCGGAAAAGGGTGGCTTGCCCACTTCAGGTTGGTGGAGAAATCCTTCCTCAAGTGGAGGAGTTTAAGTATCTTGGGGTTTTGTTCACGAGTGAGGGAAGGATGGAACGGGACATTGACAGATGGATCGGTGCAGCTTCTGCAGCAATGCGGTCGATGTACCGGTCTGTTGTGGTGAAGAAGGAGCTGAGCCGTAAGGCAAAGCTCTCGATTTACCGGTCAATCTACGTTCCTACTCTCACCTATGGTCATGAGCTTTGGGTCATGACCGAAAGGACAAGATCCCGGATACAGGCAGCCGAAATGAGCTTTCTCCGCAGGGTGGCTGGGCGATCCCTTAGAGATAGGGTGAGAAGCTCGGTCACTCGGGAGGAGCTCAGAGTAGAGCCGCTGCTCCTCCACATCGAGAGGGGTCAGCTGAGGTGGCTCGGGCATCTGTTCAGGATGCCTCCTGGACGCCTCCCTGGGGAGGTGTTCCGGGCACGTCCCACTGGGCGGAGGCCCCGGGGAAGACCTAGGTCACGCTGGAGAGACTATGTCTCCCGGCTGGCCTGGGAACGCCTCGGTGTCCCCCCAGAAGAGCTGGAGGAAGTGTCTAGGGAGAGGGAAGTCTGGGCATCTCTGCTTAGACTGCTGCCCCCGCGACCCGGCCCCGGATGAACCGGAAGAAGATGGATGGATGGATTATTGTTTGCTCACAGTTATTAGATTGTATTTATGCTGCATCTAAAACAACTGAAAAGTCATTTAAAAGTCTGTCAGCAGACCTTTTTTCCAGAATTGTTATATGTAATTGTTATTGTAAATTATATGTTTCTATGGAAGCTTGTTTCCACCATGGCATAAAAAAAGGTATGTGACTTTTTATCTCACAATTCTGAGAAATAGTCGCAATTAAAAAAAAGTAAACTAGTAAACTGGAGTATATCTTCCATGACTATCTCATCTTTTTTTTAAATATTTATATATACAGTATATATATATTTAAAAAAAATTGATGATAAAACAGTTAAGAAACCAGAATTTTTATATTTAAAAAAAAAAATTTTTTAATGATGATCCCATTCCATGAGGCTGTTCTCTTTCTATTAATTCGGATTATTTTCTTTGGATTGCTTTCATTTGGCCCAGTGATTGGTCAAGCACACATTGATCTTCCTGTTCCATACCATTGACTCTTTGAACTTTCACTCTTAAGTCATCCTTTACCTCCTCCTCTTTTTATTTAATTTCCATCTCTTCCTCCATAACCCTCCGTCGCACCTCTTCCAGCAGATTTGCAGTGGAAATGAGCTTCACAGGCTGTTGACCTTGTAGACCCACCACCTGAGGTCTGGACCAGCAGAGCTTGCAGAGTGACCCTCAAATTCACCCCGCTGTAAATCTTTTTACGCTCACTTTTTTCAACATTAATCTCATGAATCTCATTAATCTCTCTCAAGGAGAGAAGGATATGCAATTTTGTCCAGGATTAGGAGTTTGGGATTTTGTGGCTGGTTTAGTTTAACTATCAGTTTATTTTCCATCCTGAACGAAAGTCCCATTTGATTCACTTACAAGGAAGTAGAGTATCGATGGTCCATGCAGCCAGCGGTGAAAAGGATTTGAAGATGCTGGAAGTCATAAAACGTTCAAATTAAACAGAGCTGTTAAATTGAGAGTCTCATTCCCTGGGCATCGTTCATATTTTCCATCAGAACCATTTAGAGCAGATTGTCCTTGTAAATAAATACCACTTTAATGGAACTCAATCTTCTCCTGACCTCCTTTGTTTCCCAAAACCATATTATCCAGCCAGAATACTGGCGTTTTATTGTTCACTTGAAATAGTTTTAGAACACCTACTTTTGTAATCACATTAGCAAATATTAAATATGCCTTTTCTGTCAATAAATGGAAAAATATCGCTGCATGACCTTCTGGCTCTGTCCTTTTGTCTTATACTTGCTTTCGTTCTGCTGACAGTTTCTTTTTTGTAATCTTTCATATGTTTTCTGTTGCTAATTATATAAGCTTGTGATTCTTTTGTGGCCTTGTTAAGAGCTAATGAAGTCATCGAGATCAGAGTTTCAGAGTTTAATCCGTTTGCGACTCTTCTCAGGATTAAAAAAAAAAGGTGGCGGAAAGTTCGGGGGATGATGTGTCAGCTTCTTAGAAACAGCATGAGATCTTATGACGTACATCAGCATGACACATTCACTTCAGCAGGGTGGAAGAAAGGTTGAAATATCATACTGGAAGTGAAACTCTGAGACTAGACTAACAGTTCCGGACTCAAGCTGTTTGTTCAATCCAGCGCTAATTGTGTTGGCAAGAAAAAAAAGAATCCTGCACGACTTCCTATATGAATCTAAATGTATTTTTGCCCCATTTTAAACTAATTTTCCTCAGTTTATAGTTTCTATGTAGCCTAGCAGATGGTGATTTGCTATTATTGTCTTACCCTCTACAGTTACTGTCTTGGATGCCCACACACCTTTCTTGCGATGAGTGATCTCATATCTTCCACAGTAAATACTCAAGCTGTGAGTAATTCTGCCAAGCATCATTATGTCTCGCTCCTGGCCGTTGTGCCTCATTAGAACCTGTTACCAGAGCATTCAGGCCTCCCAAAGGACCCTGGAGGTGTTTTCTTAAGCCCTACACCAGAGGAAACCGTGCGGCCTGTGCAGCCTTTTCCGGCCTGTAAACGCTGCATTTATTTTCGATGCTCTCTTCCAGAAATATCTCCTCTCTAAAACAAGATGCCACGCGCCGAAAGACTGCCAAGCTCGAACCATTCCACCATAAGATGTAGAGAAAGAACGAATAAAAGAAAAGGAAGTTAAAATTAAAAAGAGTTTGTTTAAAGTCACTCCACACCGACAGACTGCAGCAGACACTTCATCGGGTTTTGTTGGATCAGAGTGCGTTACCCCATTTGGCGTCTGTCAGAGCTTGTTTTCGCCGATTGAACATGTTGAATCGGATTTAGAATGTCTGAGAAATGACATGTAATATGGTGAGAGTTTTTGGAGCAGGAACAGAGAACCTTTCTGCAGTTATAAGAACTGCAGAAAGGACTTTATTAAGAACTGCAGAAAGGACTGTTTTATTGAAATATTCTGACAGTTTCCTGCTTTCATTCCTTATTCAGGGAGTTCACAACACTTTCATCTGAATCTTCCCAAACTAATGACACTAAGCTGATTCATTTAGTGAATCAACACGAATGACTCTTATGAACCGGTTCTTTTTAGGGAATCAAAAACACACAGTTTACAACGAAATTTGAGATGCACACTGCGCTTTTGGCAGTGGTGTAAACTAAATGCTACCTCTTTTTTCTGTTTTGTTGATTAATATATAGCTATGGCCAATAATTGGATTGCATCAAAAATGACCATGAAAGTTATTTGATAATTTAATAACTGTTTTGAGTGTATGATGATTTCAATGATTTCATCATTTGGCAATAGAATTACATTTGTAATTGTAAGTGTTTATTCCTGGCAAGTATTAAAAGATTTAATATTGGTACCATTAAGGAACCAGAATCATTCAATCATCAATTCTTTATGATTTCCATTCCCAGTTGGGATGGATCTTTTGCAGCAGTATTTTCTTTTGAGCTTAACTCCAATGCCGCACAGTTTTGCACTTACAGTTACAAATTTAGTATTTTTATTTTTATGTTTATATAATTGTGATTGTCATCTTAATTATACCACACCAATTCCATTTTTTGCCATTAGTTTTGTTGCACGTCCTGATTTTGCGGAGTTAAGCCCTATTCTGACGGGGCTAGTTTTCTAAACAACGTTTGAGCTCCAATTCTTATCACTCGACGTCTGTGATTTCATTTCATCTCCATATTTATTACAGAAGTGGGAGTGTGTGTTTTCCAGATGTGGGCGTTACAGAATGGCATGTGCTGTGCGTGAGTCACGTATATGTCTTTTAATTTATTCTTTGTTTATATGATTTTAATTTATTATTTAAAAAAAAAACTTTAAGTAAACTTCACGAGTTTATAGCAGTGGCTGTTTATAATAAACTTGCATAAGTGAGCAGAGAAATCTAGACAAGTATCTTACTCTTACAGTCTTTGCAGTTTCCTCGATTTGGCTCTATTTATTGATTGTATGTTATTTTTTTGTCGGATACCATCCGAAACTAAATGAAAGCATGCCTAACGGTAGCTGGTAGGTCAAAAACACATGAGGTGTTAGGATAAAAAACATCAGCAATCACAGACATTTGCATTCGGACAGGATTAGATTTCTCAGAGGATCGTTGGGTTTGCCGAAAAACAGAAGGTCATTTGCTCTGGAATTTTTGCAGAGGTTGTGTGAGAAAAACACTGACTTGGCAGATTCGGACGGGAGTAAAATCCCAAAGAACGTCTGTGAAACACAAATTTTTCTAATGACCCCCTGGAAAACTATAGTCCCGTCCGAATAGGGCTTTAGACGCGTTCCTGGGTCAACATGTTTTGTTGATCCTGGAATAACATTCCTGTCCGAAAATGTAATCCTAACCCTATCCATAAGTTATCCCTAACCTCAGAGGGAAATTATAGGTGAATAACACTGACGAAGAGGCACCTAACCCTGTTTGTAAACCTAAAATTTACATAAACTGTAAAAAGAAATCTGATTGGTTGATTGCAATGTTGATCCAGGAACATGTTGCACTTGGTGAAATTAGGCTCTGCAGTTTTGTTGTTAAACACTTGGTTCTTTTCAGAAGGCAGTGTTCTGTGTAAACGGAAGTGACACCACAGAAGCAACTGTCCCGATCGCAGTGTACCACAAGTTTTACAGTGACGTTGTTTTGCCTCCGCTGTGTGCAGCTGGGGTCCTGTCATGATAACACGGCAGCCAAATCTGCAAAAGGGATCAAAAATGAGTTTCCTCCTGACAAACAGCCCAACACATTGCATTTACAACATCTGGCGTCAGCTGGGTACAGATGTCAGGCCATGCCCACACCGCTAAAACCATCTTGATGCGGTCCAGATGTGAAGAGGTCCATCTCACGTAAGTTACAGATGTTGCTGTTTCTCAGACCACCATAAGGCAAACTGTGCTTTTGTCTGAAGTACTTTTTAAATGTAGATTGTTTTGCTACACCCAGTTTGCATGTGAAGCTGTGGGACAGGCTACAAACAGCAACAACTGAGAATGTGATTCAATTAGAATCAAGATTGTTTAGCAAAACAACATTGAGAATCTGCGATTTTTACATCATTCCTGTTGGCTTTGTTTTGCTAGGCTTGCATTTGATCAGGCTGACGTATGAGTGGGCAACAACATATAATGCTAAATGTTAGCATCAATTAAAGGGTTAGTTCACCCAAAAATGATAATTAAGTCATTAATTACTCACCCCCATGCTGTACCAACCCCGTAAGGCCTTCGTTCGTCTTCGGAACACAAATGAAGATATTTATGATTAAATCTGAGAGGTGCATGACTGCTACATAGGCTGCCTAAGGGAATGAAACTTGACGGCCCAGAAAGTCATTAAAGAAAATATTTAAATATTCCATGTCGCAACAGTGGCTCAACTATAAGTTTATCAAGCGACGAGAATACTTTTTGTGCGAAAAAACAAACAAAAATAACGACTTTATTCGACTATTCCTTTTCTTCCTTGTAGGCCTGAAACGAGACTTCAAGAGATTTCCACGACGCATGCGTGAGAATTGCGATCTCCTTCAACTACTTCAGTTAAGTTCTCGCGCATGCGCGTCGTGGAAATCTCTTGAAGTCTCGTTGAAGTCTCGGGGTTGGTACAGCATGGGGGTGAGTATAATTAATGACTTAATTTTCATTTTTGGGTGAACTAACCCTTTAAGTGATTAATGTGATTCAATTCCATTTTCAAACTGATTTGACATTGACTCATTTTGCAAAATTTAGTATGTCAACAATGCTACCATTGAAAGTGTTGTCAAAACTTAGGACAATGGTGTTTGTAGTGCCATTCTCCTCCAGTTGACCTGCAGGAACCATTACAGTGCTATGTTCCCAAATTTTATCTGCCTTAAATAATATTTTTTCTGGTTTCTGTCTCACTTTCACTCTATTCAAAATTGCTAAGCACTTCCCATGCGAGACTAGACATATTTTTCAATTGGATTAATGCAGATGGGAAATCTCACAGGTGCAAGTGGGAATCTAATGAAGCGCAGGTGCAAATTAAATCATTCCAATATTCTCCTAGGATGTCTCAATCAGTCCACAAGTTACTGTCAATTCCTAAAATCCTCAAAGGACATAAAAAGTAGCCAAATCAGTATTCCCTGTGTTGGCTATTACCGAGGTGACTTCCTGTTTCAAACATATCTGATTATGGGTTTACGCAACCTTCCTGCTGTACAGTGCTAATTTATCTTTTTTCAAATATCATGCATGTTAGATTAGACATGAGATGTGGACGAACACCTGTGGACTAATTTGAATTCATACTGTCCGATGTGTGGGAAATCTGGTCTTAAGTTCTCAAGATGTTTTAAAAAAAAAAAATCATCAAGGATGCATTAAATTGACATTAAGGACATTTATAATGTCAAAAAATATTTATTTTTTCAAATAAATGCTGTACTTTTGAACATTTATTTATCAAAGAGTCCTGAAAACAATGTATCACTTTTTCCACAAAAATATTAAGTATAGCGCAATTGTTTTCCACCTTAATAATAATAATAAGAAGAAGAAAAATAATAAGAAATGTTTCTTGAGCATGTTAGAGTGATTTGTGAAGCATCGTTTTTGTTATTATTTGTCAAATTTGTACAACCAATTTGTCCTTCAGCATTACTATATATTTCTCATTAACCAAAATTAACTTCCAACATGTGTAAATAATTCTACATGCTATAATTAATGTAATAGGATTAGATAGTGTTCATTGAGAACTAAGTGTTGTGGTCGGGATGAGTGGAGACATGATGAGATGCGTTACACCTCATTGAAGGGTTTGTACCTTAATGTGCTGTTCATGAGTGATGTTTGCACCAGATCCGGTCCAGGCTGATCCCACTCTTCCGTTGTAGGGTTTGGTAAAACACTTTGGTGGATATTACACCCTGTTATTCTTTCTCTCCGCAGTCCCTCAAACCTCTTTCTGTCTTTGGGTCTTAAGAATAATAACCCAAGTGTCTGGGTCAGGAGGAAGAACAGCACAAGTCAATCTCTGAACCCACTTCTATTATTATTATTATTATTGTTGTTGTTGTTATTATTATTATTATTATTATTATTATTATTATTATTAGTAGTAGTAGTAGCAGTAGCAGTAGCAGTAGTAGCAGTACTAGCAGTAGCGGTAGTATAATTTGTTTAGATTATTCATATATTTAGCTCCACAGCTGTGATGGAGCACAATTTTTATGCTAAAATGAGTTATATAGCTATGTTGTGTTGTGTTGTGTAATGTTATGCAATATTATGTTATTTTATATGCTATGCTATGTTATATGGTATGCTAAATGCTGTTATGTTGTTATGTAATATGCTGTTATGCAATGCTATGTTATGCTATATGCTAAGCTATATGTTATGCTAAGCTATATGTCATGCTTTGTTATAATATGCCAAAGTAAGTTATATTAATGTGTCAAATGTTTTGCGATATGCTGTGTTAGTGGATTCACTATTAGTGAACTTTCCTTTTTTTTTTTTTTTTACAAAACTTTTAAATTGTGTCACTACATATTATTCTAAATACTGAATCTTTTCCTGGTTGATTAATGGCTATGTGAATAATGTGCATCACTATGACTTCCATAATAGACTGTGCATTAGTAAATATTTTTTTTTATCATTTATATTTATATTTTTATTTTTATTATTAATGTCAATTATTCAAATGCTCCCCATTGATTCAAATAAGAAAAACTCAGCTTACGTAAGAATACCATTTTCTTTTTTAGAAGTTATATTTGTATGACACTAGTATTTTGTTGATGCTTTCTACATTCTGAAATATTAGGCAACTTAAAAAATAGCACACCTTACTCCAGTCTCCCCTAAAGATTTTTTTCTCTTCCTATAGAATTTCTTTCTGAAATGTACGTTGTTTGGAGAAAGGCAGTCATTCTCTCAGTTGTCATCATCATCATCATCATCATCAATGGTCATTACATGCGCCTATATTCCCTTCTTCCATGTTCCCCTTCTGTAAGTAATCATTACGAACATGGTTCATGTGGTGATTGCTCCACATTTAAGCTTCAGGTATGGCTGAGCTCCAGTCTGGGATTCATTGTCTTGATAGGTCTGGGTCCACAGAGCCTAAGCATGACAGATTGCAAGGCCGCGACGAGTAGAAGATGAAGTTAACTTGTAAACGATGCCGTTCTCAGCTGTGTTGATTGATGTTGTTTTGCTGACATGGATGAATTACTTTTAGAGGAGATGTTGCCAAAGATCTCGATTGTAATGCTATTACATTATCTTTTAATTCTTAAGGGGTATTTTGAAATTTTACTTGGTGGAGTGCAGAATTATCCTGCGCATGTTGTATCGATTAGTGTCAACAGGATTTAAGCCATTGACGATATGTGTAATTTATCCCAACCCATTTGATTTTATCATTAAACCGAACCCCACACTATCAGAAAAGACGTTGACATGGGAAAAGTTCAACGCAAAGTGGAAAATTAGCATTTGACCTTAGATTACCATCCCAAAAAAAACCATCTAATCATTTCAAAACAGATGAACCAACTCTTTCTTTCAAGTGGCTTTCGCTGGATCTATCCTTCTTATTCGAAGTAACCAAACGGTGCATGGATAATCTCTTTATGTGGCAGATAACCAAACTTCGCTCACCGACCCCTGATACACGTCTCTGATCTTTGGCCCATTTGATCTCCTTCATGACCGAAACCCTTCATTTGTTTACGGCTTGGCCCGCCAGATATGATGCTTTTCCAAAGTAGTGAGTCATGGCTCCCGTCTCCTCATGTTTTGCAGCACTGTCCAAAACCCTGAAAGACTATGGAGGGAAAATAGACATTCTGACATCAATGGTCCAAAGATTCTCTGATTTGTGTCCACGTCTACATTGGCATCCCCTTTCAAATCATCCTATGTTTACAGGACCGTAGGTAAACCTCTGACGGATGACACAGGATATGTATTTTTAGGATCGGCCTGGTCAGCAGACCTAATTGACTGCTACTGATCATAGTATTTATGTAAACCAACTCGCCCTCAGCCGTAATGCAGTCTAAGTGCGCTGCTCATAAAAACATCTGTGCATGACTAATGTTGTTACGTGACCTGACTGAGTGGACTTCCCATGGGCTGTCTATTAGATTTACTTCAACCCCACCCTGGATTCAGATCCAACATGCACAGCTAACAGGGTTGTTTGGTTCTGAACGGTGCGGCCCAGTGCTTTTCCTCACAAAACGATAATATACATCAATTAAAATGTATGGGAATTCTGACCACTTTGATAAGATTTATGGTTATTTTTAAATGTAGAAAGCATTGAAAAGAGCAACCAATGCCATTCTCTCTCTCTCTCACACACACACACACACACACACACACGCGCACACACACACACACACACACACACACATACAGGACATACATACTAACTTGTTTAAATAACAAACCAGCTCGTCTTAGATCCAATCAACCAAGATCTTTGAACATTAAGGTATGGTCATCCAAAAAAATCCCATTCATTTCCATAGACTTTATGGAACGTGATTGTTCACTATTTGAATACCAGGGATACAGATTGCATGTACTTGATAATACTATTGTGCAAGTATTTCCCTTTGCTTACAATGTTTGGCTGGATGTTAAATCCGAAATTGGATTTAAGTATAAGACATAAAAGCTTTCACTGTGATTTATCGGGATATGTGGCTCTGGTACAGGGGGTTAGAAGAACACAATAACACATATATGATCCATGGACTGCTACAGGAGTGATTTCCTCTGCTCTCCTCCATTGCTGCCGCACATGTCTATGGGTAATGCTGATGGCATGACGTAGCTAACAGTGAACTGGCACAGCAGATCACAAAGCTTTTTGACCAGTTCAAATGATGTAAGTCTTAAATCTGATACTGAAATCTACTGAACTACATACTGGTGTCTCTTCTCATTTATTAATCCTAATTATGTGAATGGAAAAAAAATCACAGTTGTCTAAATGGATGTTGAAATAGTAGCACCACTAGGCGAAGCGCCTCTGGAATATCTGTCCAATCCGTAAATCCATCCATCCATCCATCTTTCCTCAAGCATCGCTATTTACAGAATATATTTAAAGTGGTTTGTAGTAAAATAAAACAAAAAAATCATATGGGGATTGTCATTCTGAACATCAAAAAAAATGCAAAAGTATTTAAAGTCACTAGCGTTTACATACCACGAATTAGAGTAAGGAATTACTTGGGCAAACTGTCTTATCAAATTCAATCTAATTGCTTTTATTTTGATTATTCGCTGATTTTTTTTTTAAACCGCCATTTGGACGCTTTTCTCATTTTTATTATTAGGCTGTTTGTTGCTGGTATTTTTTATTTGCCTGCTTCAAATGAAAATGTTCTACTCAACCTCCCTCATTTTGTTGCACATAATTCACATTCAAATGTACGTACTTCCGTACACAAAAACATGCAATGTTTCATTCATGTCACGCCACTCTTCTAGTACACAAAGTGCATGTTGTACAAACCTGCGGTGTCTTCTTCCGGCATCTAAACAAATGCATTTATACCAAAAAAAAATTGAGTTGTACACATGGATACCAAACAGTTTATCATTCCAGATAAGAACGGCACATTTGGATTAAGGAATAGATTAGGTTTAATTTCAGGAAGTCCTCCAGCCACTCTCAGCTCCCGACTCACATCTGTCTCCTCACCTTCCTCTCAGGGAGTCAGCCAAAAACACATCACTCAGTCAGATCCCCGCAGACCTACCAACACATGCAAGTGACCCAGGACAGCCATGAGTGCTGGAGCATCCGTCTGGGATACTGCTACACAGAGGTCGTTGTCTCATTTTGTATATTCAAATATATCTATGAGGATGTTAGTCATACATGCTGCTGCTTGTTTTTCTTTCGGTTAATTTATGTCTGGATGCCCAAAACGACAACAAAAAAACAGTCCTTAGGAGACTGGAAGGTCTGACCACAGAAGCATATAGTTTTGGGTATCAGGATGATTTGTGCTAAATTTGCAGACTCTTCCATTTTATAAAATTTTTCATTAAAGATGATCGTTTCCAAGTAGTATAGATTTAATTAACTCAAATAACTATCCTGTACCCTTTTTGACCAATTTTAAAATCAATTTGCCGTCATAGCCTAAAGCACTATAACTCGAGTAGAAAACGATGTTGTTGAGTATGTTAATGTCCTGTGACGTTTGCTCAGGAAAATCGAATCACCCGTTTCAGCAAGAGCAAATGTGTCATATTAAAATAAATTGCAAAAGCACTGGGAACGCAGAAGTTGTTGTGGAACATGTTTAATGCCACATTGTGGTTTGTTGCATTAGGGGAAGGAGGTTTTGTGTTGCAGTTTGCTGTGTCAATCAGAGGACTGTTGGCAATCATGATGGAAAAATGCATTTCGGCTAAAGATTGGAAGTTGATTAGTCTTCTTTTTGCCAGCTGTATGTTTTTTTTTTTTTTTTTTTTTTTTTTACCAGAGTGAATATTTCGAAGAGGCATCGTTGCTCATGAATTCTTACCTTTGAGAGCTGATATACATTTCCTGCGAGACTTTCCATACGTTCTCTGAAAAGGTTCAATTCACATGCCAGTCAGTGTATATTACGGCACTCATGCAATAGTACTTACATTGTATTTACTTTGTCTCTTCCTGCTTGCTCTGAGCATGATGTGTTTAGAGAAGTCTTGAACGTGTTTTCTTTTTCTCCTTTCCACCGTCCTGTTTATTTAACACTGAATTCCCTTTTCATTCATTAATCTTTTCTTTGCAGGAATAATCACACCTTTAAAGTCTCGAAACATGACGGAAGTCCACATCTGTAATTCTCGGTTAGTCTCTAGTGGAAAAAACATTTCTAAATGAAGTGGGGTTCAACAGGGTTAAAGTTTTCTGTATGTTTTTTCATCCCAACACACACACACACACACACACACACACACACACACACACACACACACACACACACACACACACACACACACACACACACACACACACACACACACACACAGACACCAATATCAAAATTGTGGTTACATTTGATTTATTTACTTATTTATTTGTTTGGTTTGTTTAAATACAGTACTATAACTATTATTTAGATTTTAAACTTAAAATGTATTTGTTTAAATATCATATATTAGTAACATATTATGGTTTTTATTTTCCCCTGAAACTCTAAAAAGAAACAGATATATAATATCAAAATTGTGATAACATATTATGTATTTATTTATTTGTTTGTTTGGTTATGTATTTGTTTGTTTATTTTGTAATAAAATATCAAATTATTTTATTTTCTCTTGAAACTCTAAAAAGAAACAGACACCATTATCAAAATTCTGGTTACATTTTTATTGTAGTATTGTATTTGTTTTATTTATAACAAAATATTTTATTTAAATAAAATAAATAATACATATATTATGTATAATATAGAACTATAATAGTTAATAATACATTTTATTTTTATATTCTTATATTCTTTTATAATATTCTTTTTTTATTTTAATTGAATTTATTTAAAACAATGAAAAGCAACAGACATCAAATTTGCGATACAAATATTTGTTTATAATATATATAGGCTACAGTACAGTATATCTACACACATACACATGATATGGTATTATAAGTATCATAAATAATATTATTAAATGTTGCAGATATATGAAGATATGTGTATATGTAAATCAAAATTAAAAAGTTTTACAAGGGGGATGTTTTTAGTCCCGTTGTACCCTACATTTAAAGAAGTGCTTTGTGAGCTTCCAGTTTTATTATCGTCACATGAAAGCATGTCCTCCAAACATTCATGCTTTAACTCTTATCCCTGTTTATGTTCACACATGCATTTTATGCAACACCTTACTAAGTTTCCCCATAAAATGGCTTTGAAACCTGAACTTGTGAATTAAAGGTGTAAAGGTACAAACGAATGTGTTGCTCACAACCGAACGCCATGGCCCCATGTGGAGAGCAGTGGCAGTTAGTCAGAATCAATCGACAGATGCTGAGCAGAGCATGAGCTTGTTAATCGTTCCCTTCCGTCCCACCATTCCTCTATACTGTTAGTCTCACCCTGAGAAGTGCTGGCATCTGTAGCCCGTATGAAGTAGGCTACTACAAAGAGGCAGAGTAATCCTGAGTTTAATAGCCTCCCCCTCGCAGGAGTAAAGTGTTTCTGTCCCTCTGTTTATGCTTTATGAATCCGGTGACGATTCTCATTGTGGAGGTTGGTGATGATTTATGTTGTGAGTGGGATTATGTTGTCTGTCAGGATGTGGTGGAGGAGGACAGGGGGCATCTGCGGTTGGTTGGGAATGCTTTTTGTTGTAATGAACATCAAAGCAGGACGTGATCTCTAAAGTGAGCTATTAACCTCATGACCGTTTATCGTCAGTAAATCTATGGAAAGGCTGTGATATTTGGTTTGGTCTGTTTGTCCAGTTGCCGAGTGTCAATAGGAAGAAAAAAAGAGATCTCTTAGACATCTCAATTGTTTCTGGTGAGAATAAATGGAGCTGCTCCTGCTCCTGCTGGAGAGTCTCCAGTAATGATTTATTTTCTTAATATTTATATTTAATTCATAACAGCATTGTGATGATTGTTGCTTGAATGACCAAGAAAATGACTCCCAAATGAGCCGGTTCTTTATAGTGAATCAAAAACTTAGCCTGGGTCCGAAAGCTTAAAAATGCTGCCTTCGGATGACTCATTGCAAGGTAGGAAGGCATCAAGGATCCTAATCCAAACTTAACTTCACTTCCTCTCTCCTAAGATACCTTCATCTGATTGAAGGTATTTTTGAAGGCAGCATTGATGTATCCTTCACTTCCTTTGATATCCCACAATCCTGTTATTTTCTTTCTGTGACAGTTGAGCTAAAAATTAAAGATGGCGTCTGAAAGTTGCGATTGGTGGTCAGTTTGTGTGTAAATGTATGTTTTTGACCAACGTTTTCCACTTCTGGTGTCATTTCTAATGAGACATCACTACTGTAGTAATCAAATATTTGTTTAGTTCTCACCAAAGCTCTCTCTATTTTGCTGTAGATCATTAAACCGTTACGCTGTCACAGAAGTCTGTCCGGAATCAGTTTCGTGAGGTGTTTTCGTGCACAAACGCTGCCTTCAGAGTCATTGCCTATAAGTCAGCTGTCTAAGTTTCCAGATGCAGCCAGTGATATCAAGGCTGTAATTTGATTGGTTATCAAGGCACACATGGTCCAAGTTAGCCGTTGCGCTTTTTCCAATAGTAGAGCCACAGACACTCGTATCTATACCAACAATACCAACAATAAGATCATCTCTGCCAGTGTATTCCGATTCCTGAACAAAATGACTCTTGTGAGCCTGTACTTTTTAGCGAATCATAAACTGCAGCAATACATATTCCATAGACTGTAAAAAAGGTATCAGTGAATCAGAAACCTGCAGCACGACCAGTGTAGTCTGATTCCCGGACATATTTCTCTTAAGAGTAGTTCTTTTCAATGAATCAAAAACAAAACAAAAAAGTGTGATCATAGTGGCCTGATTCTCAAATGGTTATTTTTAGTGAATCAAACACACAGAGTGCAACCAGTATAGATTCCTGAACAAATTTGACTCTTATGAGATGTTTTTTTTTAGCAAATAGTCACAAGTTTACATCAGTCTGACAAATCCTTTTAGTCGAGCTGCAATTTTACATTATTTTCAGTGATGTCCGTATTGAAATGAAGCAAGTTTAATGTCAGTCAGAATGTTTGCTGAACATGTTGTTAAAGATAAACATACAGAGTTTTTTGTAACAAATAAAGGAATATTCCTTATCCCTTCTGTGAGCTGCTTTAGCACACTTAAATGAGATTGCTGGTGGTTAATGAATAAGAAACGTTCATAAGTGGTGTAACTTCCTTCGGATGAACAATCTTCTGATGGAGGGGTTAGAAACCAGTTCTTACGCTAGTGTTTTGTTTATGGAATCCTGGAAAAGAAAGGGGCTCATGATCAGATCTGTGATATCAGCCAGTAAGGACTTCTAGATCCTCAATACAAAGCAAAGCCATATGGACAATATTTTCACAGCGTTCTCATGATCGTTGTTTACATTTCAAGAGTAAAATAAAACACAGAACTCTTCACGGTATAGGCTATTAACTTGGCCAAGTTAGTTCATCATAATGATGGCATTGTTCATGTGGAAATCAAGAGCATATAGTTGCACCAAATCAACCCAGCCATCTGGATGATGTATCTTGCTGATTCTGAAACACTCCTTTTGCCTTGTCAGATATTGTGAGGTCTGTTTGTCCAGCCAACAGAACACTTGAGAAGACAATGACTGAAATGGTAGGGGATCATATGAGCCAATAGTGGGAAAGATCAGTCGAAGTCCTTCCATGATCATCCAACATGGATAACAGCCATCCATTTGTAATGCCAATTCTGCAATCCATTTAGTCACAAACAGATGGGAGTCCTGTAGAAATCCTAACCCAGAGAGAGAAATGTCTGTTTAGAATACAAATTAAGTGAAAGGCACAAAATAGGAACAAATGCACTTTAATCAACATGTACTTGAGGATCTTGTCTCCATTTAGTTTCTTAGATTGTTTTAGAACCAGTGTAATTTACCTGTTGACTTCAGGGAATGAGGGCAGACACTGGCTTCTCGTAAACTGTTGTAAGGAATGGGGATTTAATTACATTAGTTACTTTATATCATGATATTTCCCCATATCACTGTTTTTACTGTACTGCTGACCAAGAGGCTTCTTTTAAAAATATTAAATTAAAGTTGGCATGATTTCTTCCCTATTTATTCCAAGTGAAACGGGTTCTCGAACATGTAAGGCGGGACTTGATTTGGTCCACGTGGAATTGATTGGATCGTTGGATGGTTGTGGTTTGTTATTGGTCCATCTCATGTGAATAACAGTAATAGGTCATCAGAGAAGAGAAGTTGCAAGTTGGAAGTTATTTTGACTAAATATCACAGAGGCACAAATAAAATAAATCAATAAAGTGTGCACAGATAAATGATGAGAAATATTGCAATATTCCATACAAATAGAGAAAAAGAATGGTCCATTTTGATTTCATGGTGACTTTAATCAATTCATAATAATTCATGCAACTTGAAAAATTACAAATGTATTAGTATAGAGAATGTAGAAATTAACATAAACCTATAAATGCTCTAAAGGTTTTTGTTGTTGTTGTTTGTTATACCTAATGCATTAATCTTAACAAATTGAGCCTTATTGTAAAGTGTTATCAATGGCATATACTGTTGTACTGAAAAACTAGACTTTTTTGTGGAAAGAAAAACATACAGGAAAAAGTATTTTTGTAATAAATCTATAACAGCAGGCTACAGTGTTTGTTTATATGTTCTGCATTAACCTAGTGTATATCTTAACAAAATAAGGAAGGGCCATTCGATTCATACACTCGATAAGCCTCACGCTTTGAAGTGATGCAAAGCCCTCGTGGGTTTGTTAAAACGGCGATCTCCACATCTCCATCCAAACGTAACTGAACCCTAGCCTGGCCCTCGCTGAGGAAACAATAATTCTCTCCTGTTTCAACAGCCCAAGATAACTGAGAATAAAATAATGAAGTTAGTTGTTTTTCTGGAATAACTAGAAGGGGCCGAGATCAGGCCTAAGGACAGTAGGAATATTTTCTTCTGGTCTGTGAAACCAGTGAAGACAAAATATGTCAGATGTCATTTGTTACATGACTTTGATTATCCTTCATGTTTGCTGGAACATTTTTGGTTTGGCAGGCAAAATGTAAAAGCGCTTTTGGTTCACCCTTCTCATAGGGTTAGCAAAACATTTAGCCCTTGATTAAAGTGGGCAAACTAATCTCACGTTAGGCCAGGACATTTTAAGCTCTTCTGCACCATGTGCATTGAAAACAAGCAGTGTTAATTTTATACCCTGTTCTTTGCTTACTTTAATCCTGCTACAAATCAAATCCATACCTAAATGTTCCATGCAGCACTCGCAAAATGATGGCAAATTATCAGGCCTTCAGGTCAGAATGGAGGATTTGCTTTAATCATGAACTGCATCTGGAAATAACAGTATTCAAGTGCAATATTCAGGCTTTTAAGCCACCCCACCCTTTTTCATCCTATAGTCTTTGTCTATTCAGGATTACTTGTCATTTGTCATTCATTATATGTATTTACCCCGGTAATGGCTTTTAGAAAATACGGCGGCTCAATTTTAGTGCCTCAATTTCTAGAGCCAAAGTAAAGCAACACTAAACAGGGAGTCTGCAAAAGTGTTCTCGTCTAAAGACGGAGAACAAAAAGATGACACGAGGGCTGGTATATGGTTCCCCTTGATTTGAGCCAGCTGTGAACCCATGTGCCGTTTGGGGTCTGGCTAAGGTTTTGTCCCCTGCTTAAATGTACTTTGTCAACACATGCAGACACGCACACATACACCATTACTTGGTAATTTAGTAGTAAATATACATTTGAATGGCTTTTGTTTACACTTAAAAATGGAATCTACCATTTATGTTCAATCAGTGGATGAATGCAGTACACTGTTTAGACCCATTTTAAGACTAATGTAAAGATAAAAGGGCAGGTGTTGCCTTTTTTATCTACACATAGGCCACCATACTGTTGTTTAAATATCTGTTTCCTGGTTTCAGTATGTAGAAATAATGGACCCAAGCTCAAATTTCCTTTTCATAAATAATGTTTAGGTACAAACTGCAGCTGGCTGTTTTTTTTTTGTCTTTGTTACTAAAACGGTATGCTTGACCACGCACAATATTTCTGTTGCCAGTTTCTACAGTAGCACTGGGGCTATTTGTCACACTTGGCTATTTCAGTAATGATTTGAGTTAGAAATAATTTGATAATAATTTATATTTCTTAATAATATTAATAGCTATATTTCAGTTGTGAGTTCCAACTACACGTGTTTTGTTTTGCTTTGCTTTGTTTTGTTCTCCATTGCTTTGCATTGTTTTGTTTTTTTGTTTTGATATGTTTTGCTTTTTGTTTTGTTGCATTTTGTTTTGCTTTGCTTTGTTTAGTTTTTTTGCTTTCCATTTTGTTTTGTTTTGCTTTGCTTTATTTTGTTTAGTTTTGCTTTATTTTTGTTTTGCATTTTGTTTTACTTTGCAGTTTTTTTTTCTTTGCTTTGTTTGGCCTAGACTTGCTTTGCTTTGCTTTGCTTTGCTTTGCTTTGCTTTGCTTTGCTTTGCTTTGCTTTGCCTTGCCTTGCCTTGCCTTGCCTTGCTTTGCCTTGCCTTGCCTTGCCTTGCCTTGCCTTGCCTTGCCTTGCCTTGCCTTGCCTTGCCTTGCCTTGCCTTGCCTTGCTTTGCCTTGCTTTCATTTTGCTTCGCTTCGCTAGCAGTGGTTTTGTATGTTTCAAGCTACTTTAAAACTGTAATTTTTGTGATTGTAACTAATTATTTTGTTACATTTTTGTACAAACTTCAATATTATATTTTATATTATAATAATAGTAAAGTTTTCACATCTATTTTGAATATTATGATTTACATACATTTTTTTTTATTATGTGTTGCCCACATGAGGTGTTTCATAAATTATTTTCTGATTCATATTTGTTTTACCTATTTATATTTAGCTGAAAAGCACATGATGACATTGTGACAGTATGCCCACTATTTAAGGTTTAAGTCTACATCTATTTGCGGTTGAATGCAATACTACTAGATGGGTGCTTGGCAAGACTTTGGTGCGTTCCATTATTGCATAATTAGAAAAGAATGAAATATAAACCAAGATCAAGCCTGTCTGGATCACACTGTATCCATTACATCAATTAAGCTACAGTATTTTGACAGAGTTGTAAATCACTGCAGACAGACCTGTTGAGATTGCCAGGGATGTGTCTCTCTGATATGACAGGGATTGTGTAAACAGACAGAAGAGCCGTCAAATAAGGGCCTCAAGCAGCATGTAAGGACCATTTTCTTTAAGGTAATATTAAAAAGAATAAAACTGAACTGTTTGTTAAAAAGTCTGATATGTTTAAACATTACTTCATTACCTTTTCTGTACATGTTCACAAGTGACATCTAAATCTACCTCTTGTTATTTCACAGCAAGATGGGAAGGTTTCAGGCACTCTCTCATGAAAAGTCGTCTCTAACACACCCGCCAGTGCTGTGGACTGCAGGGAAACTGGCCAAGAGAAGAGAAAAACAGTCAGTAAAGGGAGCCAATTTGAATGAGGTAAGTGACAGTTTGATGTTATGTGAAGGGACTCGACTAGCAGGTGCTTTGGATGCTTTTTTAAACAGACATTTGAACTTTTGTGATTTGTAAAAAAAAAAAATCCCAAGCCAAGAACAGCGAGGTAACAAGACTGAAATAATTGACCAAATGTGTTAGCGAAATGACTTTTCACGTTGCCTTGTAATAAATCTCTCAGCATATCATCACAAATCAATAGGCCAGACCACCGATCACAATTGACCCTTGCATAAGCGCACCAGCATAATTCAGACCACTGTCACTGAAATAGCCATGGTGGAGCAATTTCAAAGTCTGTGATGGTGTGATGTGGCCAAAGAACTGACCACAAAGTACTGTGGCAGATCCTTCAAAACATTACCTGGCTTTTCCACTCGAGTGGTTTATAAGCTAAAACGGGCAATATCCCTCAGTTAACAAACAATTTTGCTTTGCACGTCTCGATGTTTGGGTGATAAATGCATGAGATGTGAACATTCGAAATAAGCAACAGAGTTTGTTTGGATTCCTTGCTGTAAAAAAACCAAGATGGCAATGGAAAAATGTTGTTGACAACTAGTAAGAGATGTAAATCAGCCAATATAAACACATTTAAACAGATAGCAAAGAATTCTCACTGAATATGAGTTGGTTTTATACATTTGATAAGGAATTAGCTTATATTTATGTGTTTGTGGAAGGTCATTTAAATGTTTTTCCAGGAATGACAGTGACATTGCAATGTGTTCAAAGCATCTTAACTGTGTTTTCCTGTGGTTTACAAAAAAGCTTCGAGACAGTTGTGCAGATTCACGAGAGCTCGGCCGTCTCCACTACTTCTCTGACATGTTGGCTACATATGCTCCCCTGATAGATCATTCTAATCAGTGTTAGCATTGTGCAGACCGTAAACATTTCCAACGTAAGATTAATCGTTCAGTGTGTGTTTTGTATCTTGCTGTAGTTTGCTGGCGGCAACGTTAGACTGACGAATCTTTTCGGTTTTTCATAGTATCCTGTTTACGATGGTCCAGCTTTGAAATTAAAATTGGTGTGACAATCTATCTAAAA
This sequence comes from Tiaroga cobitis, assembly GCA_030578255.1. Taxonomy (NCBI): domain Eukaryota; kingdom Metazoa; phylum Chordata; class Actinopteri; order Cypriniformes; family Leuciscidae; genus Tiaroga; species Tiaroga cobitis. Next base: position 30,437,631 of record CM060605.1, read on the forward strand.
AATCTATATTAAGTCTATATTATTTATTTATTTCTCCTGTCAGCAGAGGGCCTGGATTGAATTCTTCTGATTAAAGCGGTTTGTGCAGTGCTGGTGGGGATTTATTTTGTGATATTAGTCCAACAACTAAGACTTTTATTATCCCAAATTGCTTCAGAGGGACTGTGTTTGCAATTGACTTACAGTAAATTGCTTAGGATAAATGTCTGCTAAATTATACATTTTAATTTCCACTTCATTTTATTCGGTCAAATCAAAGATGTTGTACTGAAAGTACTTTTCTCTGCACCCATTACCCTCCCTTCTAGCATGCATCAAACTGACATGTAATAAACATTGTAAACATGACCTCATAGTGCAAAGTGTAGTGTGCGAACTGCCATTAAAGTCATAATCCGTCTCATACAGAGTAAAAGAATGACCCCCCCGCCTCAGTTTTAACATATTTACCCGCAAACAAATAAATACAACAGAATGACAGTTTTGTATTCAACAGGAAATAACTGTGGTCGCTCAGACATCATGAATCAACTACATGCTGAAAATGAGCTTATGGGTTTGCTTGGTCTTGTTTGCCTGATGGGTTCCGCTCCACCCAGATACAAATGTTCTGGTTTCTCTGCAGATCCCAATAACATTTAGTCATCTTGTAAACATTTAATTGAGAGTTTACCAAATTGTGGGCATACATTCATTAGCTCAGATACATTCATAGCTGTTTTGGAGGCCATTTTTAACCTTGTGCACATATACCTTGGGCTTTTCAGTGTTGACGTCAATTTGTAGGCTATCTTGGAGAGCTCCTTTGTTCCTTTGGGAGTTTACAATGGGGTTTGAGCATACCAGTTTTTAATTTATAGAAATAATAAGGTCTGTGGTTAACATTACTTGAAGATAGTTATAAATTACACCTATTTATACAGCAAATGTGAATTTTGAAATGGTTTAATAATGTAAATGTTAACAAGGACTACAGCTACCACAAGGATGCATTTACGTGCTTGACCAAGTTAAAATGTGTGTTTTTACATTGCTTTAATTTTTTTTAATGTTTTACAAGATTCAACTCACTTTTTAAAGTCAGTTTAATGTAATTTAAGTGGAAATTACTTAAGTTCAAATCCAAGTTGATTGTACTCAAAAATTTAAGGCAGCAACTTTTTTTAACAGTATACCAACTTTTTCTTTTTTTGAAAAAAACAGTACTTTTATTGAGCGAGATTTCATTAATTTGCTCAATATTGACTGTAAAAACATTTGTAACGTTACAAAATATGACTAAATGCTATTCTTTTTAACTTACTATTTAACATGTTATTGTAGCATGTTGCAACTATTGTAGCATGTTTTCACAAACAATGTTAAGCAGCACAACTGTTTTCAACATTGGAATGATTTATGTGACACTGAAGACTGCTGAAAACTTTTGAATGATTGTGTAAGCTGTAGAATAAAGGTTGTGTAAAATGTATGTGTAGGTTTTTACTGAAAAAAATCTTTAAGATACACTCTCAGAAAATAAAGTACATAATTGTACCTTTAGGGGTACAATGGCTTGTCACTGGGGCTGTACCCTCAAGGGTACAGCTTTTGTACCCTTGGCATAGGGTACATATTTGTACCCCTGTGTTTTGTACCTTAAGAGACCAGTCTTGTACCTATGATGACAATTTTGTACCTTTATTTAACAGTAGAAAATGGACCCTTAAAAAGGGTACAAAATTGGCTTTGACAATCGCTGACTATAATTTTATATATATATATATATATATGATTGTGTATCAACATTTTTCCACAAAGGATCCACATGGTGTCTATGTTAAAGATGTACTTGATTTGCCAAAACAATGGAATACGCTCAGAATGCAGTACATCTATGACAAATACATCTCTGACAGCATACTTCACATTGTTGACTGTTACTTCAGACACACGTTGGATAGCTTTCTCTGTTAAATCTACATCACTGAGGTTGTGATTGACCATCAGGGCTCTCTGCAGCTCCACAGGTAAAGATAAAAAAGGAGTGGTCACACTTTTTACTGGCACTTTCTCAAATTCACCCAGCATACTCCCACAAAACTCCCAGCACTGTCTGAACTGGTGTCTGTTGCTCAGTGTTGTAGCTATGTTTACAAAATTTCTGCAGTTATGGGCAACCATTTTAAAATATTGGTGCTTGGCCTCAAATCTCATGCACCATAGCAAACGCAGCGGCCCATACATTTGTATCAGTCTTGAATAATGAATTAAGTAATGACACTTTGGAGTAATAACACCCCCAAACACATCTTTCATTTCTGTCAGGAACTCTTGAACAAGTACATTTAACAAAAAAGGTTCTCTCTCTTCACCTTCGTAGCCATAACGATCTCAGTAATCTCTCGACACAACAAAAAAACATGCCAATATTTACAATCAGGTGGCACACGGTGTGCCATTACAAAAGGCAAAACCCTGAAAAGGCACCACTTTTGTGAAGCAGATCCAGTAATGCCAACATGCTGCAGTCTTTCTGATAACTGTACTGGTTTGTTTACCTTGTCATTTTGACCAATGGACAGTTTTTGTAGTTCTTCATTTATTTCTCTTATAGTTATATGTTTCTCTGTATGAGCTTTTCCAATAACTAGCTTCATAACAAGTGGAATTACACCCTCTAACAAATCGTGCATTATGTCCGGTGGTAAAGCTTTTGTCACATCAAAATATTGCAACTCTTCAAAAGGTGAAGGACCATTCACACCATAAGTCACTTTGTCATCAGGATTTTGTTGAACGCGGGCAAGATGACCCCGATGAACCTCAGATGTTCTTAAAACAAAGCTGTCTTCCTCAAACATGTGTTTAATATCTCCATAAGAAGCCATGCAATAACGACAAATTCTACCAGAGTTAAATGACATGGTAAATCCACCGATCATGTGAGCTGACAAGTTATCACCAGATAAAGTTGCAAGAGCAGCACGAAATGTGTGTTCAGTTTCATCAACAGTTACTGTAAAACCATCAGTTGCCAGTTTGTTAAGATCATTAAGCAAAGGTTTTAAGATGACATCCAAACCACACTGTTTAACATAAGAATAACGCACCAACAACGCTAAATGAATATGTCTCTGCTGCGATCTATACTTGTAGTCCAAATTGCCTACAGTATAATAGAATGCGCACAGCTTGTGCTTGGTTCTTTTTGACCCCAATGGGTTAACTACTTCAAATTCGTCTTCATAGAAGTGCAGCCGCAAAGCAGTTGGGTGATCTTTAAAAAACATGTGTTGTTTGAAAATTTCTCCATCACAGTAGTCTGTTAAAAATTCGCTGTCTGTCTCTGGATTATTTTCATTCAGAATTTGATCCCAAATGTCCTCATGAGAACAGTAATTTTTAAGCACTTTATCAATGGGTACATATGAATAGGAGCCCACTGAGTGTCCTACAGAGTCTCTTAACTTAAAATGGACAGGTTCTGTCATGTTAAGCTTGGATTTACAATGGTCTTTTATCATGTATGGCGATCGAATAGCTTTTGAGGCCTCATCAAAAAAATCATTAGACTGTATAACCCTTTTCAGTTGTGGACTTTGTGACATGTCAAAACCACTTTTCTGCAGGTGGTAAGCTATAAAAGAATCATAGTTCTCCTTAAAAAAACACAGTAAGAAATTAACATCATCAACAATTTCTTCTTGAACTGACAATGGTAGGTGATTTTTCTCTCTACATTTCAGAACGAACTTGAAAAGATTTTCTTTGAAATTCTTTAACAGCTCATCCATACATGGAGGATTTTCAGTGACAGTGTGTGTCCTAGGCTGATCAAAATCTTCATCGACTACCTCAGTATTTCCATCGTCGTCATCATTGTCAGGACGTAAAACACGGTCTGTGTGTTTTCGATATACATGTCGCCTAAAAGATTCATATTTTGTAAATGTTGACTGGCAGTCATTAAGTCCACATGTAATAGTGAAATTGGCTTCATGGGCATGAATGAGTCCTATGTGCTGAATTAGTTTCATCAAGGTGAATGTCCTCCTGGAGCATTTGGAGCACTGGTATGGACGAGGCATGGTCAGTAGAGGAGATTTATTTGCCTAGTGACAGTTATTGGCAGAGGCTGGTCACCATCCACAACTATTTTGGCAATGTACCTTTGGAGAAACATCAGTGTGTTCTTCAGATGTCTTGGATATGAAAGATTGAACACGAAGTATGTGCAGAACGCTGAGATGATTCCTTCATCGATTCCTGAGGTGCGACACACCTCAATGTGGTCCACTTTCAGAATGTTTGGAGCTCTCCTGGCAAAGGCCATTTTCCAGTCTTGGTCGGTCAACTGAATAGTTGGGTACGGGCTGTCAAGATCAGTCTATTCAAAGCCAAAAGGAAAAAAGCACAATTAACCTGACAGTCTTACCATTTGATGAAAAATATTAATACCTCACAAATTCTGGTAATGAACAAAAAGTTAATCCATTCTGACATATTGCACTAGCTCTTAAAGGAGGAATGTGAGGCTGTTGTGATGTTCATTGATAGGGTTGTTAAAATAGCAATAATTAGCATTGTGTTATTGGGTAGATACACTAGATTACTAAGCACATGCATCATCTACATTCTTTACACATTATATGCTCAAATAGTGGTTTATAATTAGAATGTGACTATTCTGATGTGGTGTGCAGACTCAGCTAGTAAATTAGATTTTGTTTTGGGTGTTCATGCTACACAATTAAGAGTACAATTTTATTTTTTAGTCATTGGGTCTCATTCATGAAACATTCGTAAATATACGAGTAAATATGCGAGTGATTTGCGCGTAATGAGACCTTCCCGAAAACTCTTCTCCTGATTCACAAATACTTCGTAAACATCAAATGTGATAGTAAAATGTGTGTGTGTGTTAATGAATTCCAATCAGTCGTAAATGGGATGCGCGTGCACGCTCATTCTCAATTACCATAAATCCCGCCCATTAAATCCGACTGACAACTTGTTATGTTATTGTTTAATAGAGTCTTCATTGTAGGGGAGCGCGGGGCACAACCTAACGCGGGGTTAAATGTAACACGGACCTTAGTTAGTCGGGATCAAGCCGGTTGTGTTTCCGCTCTTTTTCTCTCGCTGACAGAAGACGGTCTCCCGCGAATTTGCGGAAAGTTTTGATAAGATTTCATGAAGATACTGGACAAAGAGTGTTTTGACACCATGCAAGTAAATTTTTTCATCATAGGTTTTTTCCGGTTTCTGAGTTGGGTGTGTACGTCACCAAATCTAACTTTATATTGCCTTAATTACTGTCTTGTTGGCTAAAACATAGCACCGTTTTGAAACATGTCAGCAAATCCTAGCAACTGTTAGCTAGGCTTAAAATATGTTTTACACAGCGGGGTTAGTTGTAGCACAGTGTTACAACTAAGCCGCCAAGTGTACAATGATAATCAAATGAAAACAGGGAGCCACACAACTTTTCAGGTTTGAGTATTTATTTATATATTTAACTTTGTTGGACTTTCACAAACAATGTTGGAATTTTTTTTATTTAGTTTACTATGCATTGATCACTTGTTTCTTTTTTTTTTAAATATAGCCTGGTTTTAATCCAATAAACCCTTTAATTTTTTTATTAATTTTTTTTATTAAGTTTTTATTATTATTACTGTTATTATTATCAATAATAATAATTTCACATGCAGCTGCCACACATAAATGTAATTCATTTGCAATTACAATATTTGATGCTTTTATTTATTTATTTATGTATTGCTTGCAAAACTGTGCTGCCCTTTTCTATGTCTCTATCCATGATATTGATCCATAATAGAAGGATGATTGGATGAAGGATGGATGTAGCCTATGGATATCTATCTATACAGATGCACAAACAATATCAAACTATACAGATAAAATAGTACTGAATTATGTGTGTTATACACAAGTGTTACAACTAACCCCTCTGTCTGTTACAATTAACCTATACAATTAATATGGGGTTGGTTGTAACATTTGCACTTCTGTCACTTTCAGTGCAACTGTACGAAAATGGAAGCTCCTAGAAAAAAACTTTAAGTGTTCATTTGTAGCAGAGATGTGTATGTTGCTTGTGTAAAAAAAAAAGATGAATCTAACTTAATTCTTTTTTAAATAATTGAGCCAAAACCAAAATGTGTTAGGTTGTGCCCCGCTCTCCCCTACATTTGAGCCAACCATAATGTAATAGAAAGAGTGACACATTGACTGTCCACCACGGTTGCCTCTATCAGCCTGTAGGCTCAATTGTGTGTGGAGGAGTCGGGTCCGAATTGGCGTGAAAATTCACAAAATGTGACGTCATGCACGTTCTCGTCTACTTGGGCTTACGTACGGCAGCCATTAGTAAGCAGCGGCAATCGCTAGCAGTAGTGCTTCAAATGGACTCTGCGGACGGAAAGAAGCGACCAGCCTCCAGCACAATCCAGATACCCACGGAAACTCCTCGTCAGTTAAAAAAAAAGAAGCATTATCTAGTGCGGCCAATGAGCGCGCGAGCGTGCGCACCGAGAACGAGCATGAAACTGGCTGCAGTTTCTCTAACGGCCACTGGTGTCAGTAACGGTAAGAAATTTCAGAACTTCCGCAATGCTCCTTTAACCACAAACTTATTTTCTTATCCTAAGCTTATAAAACTACAAATTGAACAGCTCTATTGCCTTGTATCGATAATAGTTACATCACCACTAAATAAACATATTGTTAAGGAGTATAAATGAGTGAAGCATACAAAAGTTTCTGACCTTGTTTCCTGTCCCCATAATAGTCAGATGTCTCTCAGCCATGTGCTACCGAAGGAAGAGCATCTGTATCTTTGTTTTCTTTCCCATCAGCACACATGAAAATTTGCAGGTTTTTTGGACTCGAGGGTGTATGAGACAGATTTTTCTTCATTTTTCAGCCTAACTGACTGCCAAGCCTGTCTTCTCCCTAAACTCCTTTCATATAAATAAACTGTATAGTATATTTTTTCAGGAAAACTTCATCTCCTGTCTAATGTATTTTCGTATCTAGATTTTGGCATGGCCTTGCGATCCCATGGGCTCTTGAACGTTATCACTTGACATACCATGTAGACTTCAGTACATATCGCTTCTGAGCATTCAAGTCATTGTCAAGGTTTATTTGTACTCTTTTAGTAATGGAGAAATATTAAATATTAATTGATTCCAAACTATGTATGTATACATTCATGTTTTGAAATACTGCACCATTATTTCTTTGAGGCTTTACACAAATTCACAACCAATGTTTGTTGCATGTGCTTTAGTGTTATTTATTCTTGAAGGACTTAGAATATAGAATGAGTTCACTTACTTAAACTTAAACTTAAACGGTATGTGAACTTGACAATTCCACATAACTTTTTTTTTTTTATTAAGCATGAAGTTTATCTACTTAATAATTTTAAGGGAACGGGTTTCCTCCATTTTTTTTCAAGTTAAGTCAACTGATCACTTTTCACAGTGTAATATATTGAACAAAATATCTGTCAATTTATAGTTTAAATAAGATAAATGGAACTTTCCATAGTTTTTTTTTTTTCTTAATACTGAATGGGAAATCATCCAAGTAAGACTGCAGTGAGGTTTCCTATAGGAGGCTAAAATACATTTCTGATGGATGTATTGATAAAAATATTTGGAAAGGTGTTTTGCACCATAATGAAACTATTGAGTAGGTTCTGTACAGTACAAGGTCCTTAGGAGTACATTGCCTTTAGCTGTGTCAAAGGGATTTATAAGCAAACAGACAGTGATTTGTACTTTTTGTTGTCTCTTAGGATTGATGGGGTCAGAAAGTGATTCAAGGTCATGGCTCCAGCTCTGCAGCAGATGAAAGTAAACGTCCTCCAGGGCGTTCAGCATGCTTCTCTTAGACAACCACCAGATGGGAGGAAGTTACATGACCTGACTGTTGTCTTGGCCTTCGCTCGCTCACTCTCACCCAGACCACATCGCAATTTGCAAAGCTGTATGACAGATTTCTCAAGATTACTTTTTTTTTACACCTTTTTTTTCTCGATTTTGAATGTGTGTGTTTATTTTTGTCATGTCATGGCTGTGTGTATTATAAAATATCGATTGCATGGTTTGAATTAGTTATAAATCAGAAGGTGAACTAAATTATCACTGGTAATATTTCTGAACAAATAAACAGTACTAAAAAGTGAAATTAAAAGTTTGTAAGGTAGCATGGATGTTCAGATAGATAGATGGATGGATAGATAGATAGATAGATAGATAGATAGATAGATTAATTTAAATTTAGATTAAATTTAAAGAAGACATAAATTCAATTCCTTCTGAAAAAGACTGGTGGCACCAAAGTCTGAGCAAATCACGTCACAATGTTTTGGCTCGCTGTCGCCCCCGTTCGGTGAGGTCACGCTATTACCACGCTCTTGCACGTGTTTCATGAATATTCACGCGGGAGTGGGACGGCTGGTGTCGAGTTTCACTCAAGGAGGTTGAGAGCGTGTGTTGGAACAGTGTGGATTCTGGAGTTGGATGCTGTTGTCGAGGCTGACGGACTGATTTCATCCTGTGGGTTGCGCTCAGTTCGGAGGACAGAGCCCTTTTGAACTGGTGCAGCGTATTCTGAGCTTGACAACAACAAGGGCAATACAAAAAAACTGGAAATATACTAGTGGAAGTTATTGTGGCACGCGAAAGTTAACTTGTGGGAAGATGGATATAATCTAAAACGGATTTTTTGAAACGACATTTCATTTTTGGGTGGTTTTCCTGCAGTTGAACGTTGAAACAGACTGGATCTCGCTCGTTGAAAAGCACGAACAGATGAGTGTAAGTGTTTCATGGACATTTAAATTGAATTTAAATCTCACAATTAAGCGACAAAACTATAACGCTTTCATCTTAGTCAACGCGCGCGGTTATGGCAAGCCGTTTTAACATTTATTCCTGAAAAACTGACTAGTATCTATCTTGATATTACTAATACTTATATTTTGTCTTGTAATAAATAGCCCAATAAGCCAATAGTTACCCAATTTATCTAATAAGCCACTTATTAATTTGGACACTATTTGGACAATAGCTATACTCGCTACTTATTAACTTGCACAGTTAGACTGTTCCATAACTATTCCAGTTTTACTGTTACAAATAGCAGTATTAAATGAAGCAACTGTAACTAAAAAAAAAAAAATCGGTAAAAATTGGAAAAACCCTGATAGTGTAGAAGAGTAGGCCTGTAGATAACGAATAGATAGGCTAACTAAAGAACAAGACCTCACGATTAGTTACTGGAAATAGTAACGGTCCGGTCAACAATTTGAATATGTTTTTAGTACAAAAATTACAAGGTTTTATGTGCAATTGGACTACTTACTATTTATTAAATTAATAGTAACTTAAAGATAGATATTAGTGAGTTTTAAGGAATACATGTTAACTCAGCTTGCCATAGTCGCTTGCAGTGTATACTTTGTGGACTAGAATGGAAGCATAGCATAATGTCAAATTTTGTCGCTGTGCATGTTGGGTACCTGTCATATACATTAACAGAGATTTTTGAATTTCTCATTGCAATAGACATTGAAATCACTGTGGTTATTGACCATTGTCGTAAGTTTAGAAGTCCATGGCCATGCATTTAGTTTTACTGCAGTGTTTCATGTGCAATCCAAAGCTTTGGTGAGATCATTGAGATGTCAAGGAAGAAGTTGTAATTCAGACTTGAGAAAATTGTTTGTTTGAGTACATTGCGTTTGTTTTTGATATGGATCCTCCTGGGTCTGAAATAAAGTTTTTTTTATTTTATTTTTGTGCTTAATGCATCTTCAGGTCAATTGTTTGCATCTATAGTTTAGATTTATGATGTTTATGGTGATTGTATGTTATTGTGGTTATTGTAGTCATCGTAAATGATCGGTTATTGTAGTTATCGTATACGATGGTTATTGTAATCTTTCTGAAGTGGAAGTTCATGCATTGTTTTTGTTTCTTGTAGACGGGGTAGAAATGGAGGTTAGGCAATCAAAAAAAAAAAAAAAAAGAGTTTCTTGGAATGAATCAGACCTGCACCATACTGTTAGTAATAAATTAATGCAATTAATCTGAAAATCTGTCATAATGCTGCTGATATTAATAGCAATACTAAGTTAAGAGAGCTATTATATTTCTTAACCATGACTCACAATACACAGTAGAAGTCGGTTGGTTAAGAGATTTGCTGTGGTTCACTGCTGCAGTTTGACCACTGAGCTACAGTTATTTGTATATTCTGCACTGCTGTTTTTAATCTAGCCCTGTATTGGTGTAACCCATGTGCAGGCCGCAAAAGCCTCCCAAACGTTTATTTTCATTGAGGGGGTGATTTGTATTGCATAACTTTAGTTCTTTGCTTTTGGTAATGAATTAGAGATTAGCCTACATAAAACGGCAGAGGAGCAGCTGTGGCAGCCTGTGTACCTTGAGAGGTGAGCTTTATAAATCTCACCTCCAGTTTATAGAAAACGGAAGGTTACTTGTCAGACTAAAGAATAATCCCTGCAAAATGAATGTATCTGATTTCAAATTCAACAAATAAAAGTGTTGCATCCACTATATCACATTCAACATTTCCAATCAAATGACAGTTTTAATTTATTATTAATGTCACCCACAGCCTGACCTTTCTTGGCCAGTGTATCTCAGATTATATTTTTGGCAATGTGTTGGACCTCAGAGGAAATCAGTTGCAGAATAACAGGGGCAGATGTCCAGTGGTCATTTATTTAACTTGGTTGACACGGCAGAGCATATAGATTTTCTCTCCTTGCAAGACTTTCCACTGAAATTGGTTGATCAGTGGAATTCTTTTGTTAGCCATAGAGAAGTGCTGTGCTTTTGTGTTGGTGACTGGCTGAGGTTCATCTAGACCGCATTCCAAATCTCCCTCTGAGGATGAGAATAATTAACATTCATCCATATAATAAGGTTGTTTTCACTCATTCAGCTCAGTTGACTTCCATTTCTCTTGTTCGTTGGTTGCCAGCGCGATACTGCAGATATAAAGCTACTGTTTCCACCTCTCTCGTTGAATTTTGAGGCTATTAGATTATAACGACCCGCCCATCACCATCCATTTGCTAAACTCCACATGTTCGCACATCGCACTCACGGTTTTGGGATCTATCCATAAGATTAGTCATTCACACACCCCAAGTTAATTCATGTTTCAGTTTGTTCAGGTGGAGTCATGAGCTTGAAAATGAATCGTGTTCCTCACGCAAATAAGCAGACTGCATCAGGTCGTTTATAATGGTGTTTAAATCAGAACAACATGTTTGATTCAACTGCCACAATGAAACATTGAGAATCTAATAAATCAAAGATAAAACTAGAAGGCGACTGTGCTAGACAGGAAGTGTAGTTGAATCTGGAGCAAGCCAGACTGAGGAAAGGTTTAGAGCTTGAACCATTTTTTATTAGTTTCTAGACTAAGCGAAATGTATAAAGTTTGCTAAGAAAATAGCAGCAGAATTGATGTCTGACCCTCAGACAGAGCAGAACCAGATTGAATGCTGAAGGGCTTTCAAGACATTCCAGGGATTATGTCACCAGACTCTCATCCCAATGGACGATCGGTTAATTTCTCAGCTCCGTCCCTGACCTCGACTCGGACTGTCTCGGGTGAGCTGAGATCCATGCGGATGTTGGGGGAAAAAAGCGGGGTCGTTGCGCAGTCACACACTCACAACTTTACATCACTCTTGATCTCATCTTTTTGGCTCAGGAAAGGATTCTCTGATGATCAGACAGTTCCAGTACCTCTGCTGTGGTGTAGTTAAACCCATCCTTACAGGTCTCTGGTGGAGCTCTAAAACCGTAAGCAGTTGCAGCATCTGGTCTCCAGAGTGGTGTGCAGAGATTGCATGCCAGAGGGCTCTTGCCCCTCATCTGCATTTCTCATTAGGTTCTGAAGGGCGGTGTGTCTACACATGTCCTAAGCCATGTAGGGTCAGTTTGTGACCTTTTTGTATTTACTGGAAAAATGCCTTTGTGCCCTGCTGCTGGTTGTTTTTAAGGGGACTGCCACTGTAAGTAAGTGTACAGTTTATGACAACTGTAATATGATAATGAACACCTGTAGCTGGGATTTTGCACAGTTATACAGTACATGTTTGTTGCCCTTAGCATGCCTAATAATTATGGCATGAATTATACATTCATTGAAACACAGAGATGGCAGATCATGCTGCGCACACACAAATATTCAAGAGTACAGAAACGTATCAATGCTGCCCTGTAACTTTTATTTAAGGTATAGTAGTTCACCCTAAAATGAAAATTGTGTCAGTCATTTACTCATTATTTTAAGTCATCATGGTGTTGTTCTAATGCCCGATTCCTTCTCTTTTTCGGACCACAAAAGGAGAAAAAAAAAAGAAAAAGAAAAGATGTCTCGCTCGCTCTGGTCCATATAATGGCAGGGAATAGTGACCAGCATGGCAGCATCAAGCTTTTTAAAAAAGATGCAAATTATCACAGAATAATCCCATGCGACATGTGCCATATATTCCAAGTGTTCTGAGGGTATACGATAGGGTTTGGAGAAAAACAAATGGAAATTTTATGTATTATTTAACGAAAAATCCTGACCTTGGCCATTGGTCTTCTGTTCATGGCTATGCAGCGCGTGCGTTCGTGAGACTCCACTAGAGCCGCAGTTCACTACTCCTTGCCCAGAAAAAGCACACAAGTTGTGAGAAATCAGGACTAATAAATAGCCTACATGACATGAAATGCAAGTATCCGTGTACTTTCTTTACTGAGGTAAATATCTCTAGACTGGAATTCTATTTGTCTGTTCAGAATGACAGTTGACGGGTGTGAACGGAATGCAATAACTTCTTGTTACTACAAACACAAAGGATATGGTTACATGGACTGTATTTCCTGTCGTGTGTTTGATAATCTTGATTTCTCACAACTTGTGTGCTTTTTTTGGGAGCATAGCCGTGCACAAAAGACCAATGGCCAAGGTCCGGAATTTCATGAAATAATACATTACATTTCTTTAATGTACACTACAAAAAGTTACTTTTTCTCCAAACCCTATCGTATACCCTCAGAACACTTGGAATATAGCCTACGGCACGTGTCGCAAGGGATCATTCTGTGATACTTTTGCGTCTTTTTAAAAAAAGCTTGATAATGGTCGCTATTCTGCCATTATATGGATGAACGCGAGCGATACATTTTTGAAAAAAATTCTCATTGTATGGTCCATAAAGGAAAGAAGGCCATATGCCAATAGAACAACACCAGGATGAGTAAATTATGACTTAAATTTTATTTTACCGTGATCTATTCCTTTGATAAATAATTTATTCCAATAATTTATGGTTTTGTACTTTCTAGGGCCAAGTCAAATACATGGCTGACATGTTTTCTGTAATTATTCATATGATTGTCTAATTAATTCCTAATGCTTTTGTCTTGTTGAAAATTTACTTTCACCATGAAATATAGCAGGTTTCGGAAGTAAAATGGTTTGTGAATGTTGTTTCGTTTTGATTTCTGTGGAATTCTGCAGATTAGCCTCCAAAATCAGTGCAAAAAAATCTGATGACAATGTATTTTGTAGCTGTCTTTCCAAGAGACAAAGACTTGGCCTAAGATGATATACATAAAATGGATAACTGTCAAAATAGCATTTGTATTGTAATAGGCGTAACTTGAATCTCCTGAGGGACAGAGGAAGACAAAATATTGCGGCTATGCCTTGTACGTCTCAACCTGATATGGATTTGTTTGACTGTGGGTACAACAACTCAAATATATATGGTTCTCCATATGGCAACAGGCATACCGGACACTATACCTCTCTTTGAAATTATCCGCAAATGGGATGGTACAGTCTGTGTTCAGTTAAAACTACACAAAGTGAATTTCATAAACTCTGTACTGAACTCGTCCGCTTGCTGCAGCCAGATGTTTCCAATTTCGCACCGTAACCGAAGCTGTATCAGCTGGTGTCATGTTCAAAGGACCCAGCAGCACGTGTGGTTCTTTGTTTTCTTCAGCGCGCAGACCTCTTCCACAAACATTTCCACAAACACACTCAGCAGGTTGGAGAGTGTGGGAAAAAGATGGTCCCCTGAAGGCAGAACATCCTAAAGGCTGGCCAAACCACGGCTGATAGGGCCTTGTTTTTTTTCCCCATGGCACAAATGTATCTGATGTAGATTAGCAGTGCACGTATCTGAGGCCTGCAGGTGGTTTTCTTCTTTCCCACCAGCTCCCGTGGTGCACATATATACCATGACTTATGTTGGACTACTGTACTGAGAACGTGGGATCAGCTCAACCATTGAGTAAAGGTAAAGGGATGGTGGTGCAAAATGCAGTTTCCCACAGGATTTTGTGAATCTCATTCTGTGGTGGGTGGACCTTGGACCCAGGCATGCCCCCCTGTCTGAAAATGTTGTAAATTTTAAAGGCAAAATTTTTGTAAAAATTTAAATTCATCAATCTGGTGCACTAGTTAAAAATGAAGAGCTCCAACCCATATTCAGTGTGCAAATTGAACAAAGAAAAAGTAATTGACTTGTACCTGAACTTTAAAGGAGTCTCAAACCTCTTTTTAGTTGTGATTTTGTATCAGTCTAGTCTACATTACACTACATAGGAATAATAAGGAATAACTTATTATTATTATTATGACAGTGATAGACATACACTCACCTAAAGGATTATTAGGAACACCATTCTAATACTGTGTTTGACCCCCTTTCGCCTTCCGAACTGCCTTAATTCTACGTGGCATTGATTCAACAAGGTGCTGAAAGCATTCTTTAGAAATGTTGGCCCATATTGATAGGATAGCATCTTGCAGTTGATGGAGATTTGTGGGATGCACATCCAGGGCACGAAGCTCCCGTTCCACCACATCCCAAAGATGCTCTATTGGGTTGAGATCTGGTGACTGTGGGGGCCATTTTAGTACAGTGAACTCATTGTCATGTTCAAGAAACGGATTTGAAATGATTCGAGCTTTGTGACATGGTGCATTATCCTGCTGGAAGTAGCCATCAGAGGATGGGTACATGGTGGCCATAAAGGGATGGACATGGTCAGAAACAATGCTCAGGTAGGCCGTGGCATTTAAACGATGACCAATTGGGACTAAGGGGCCTAAAGTGTGCCAAGAAAACATCCCCCTACACCATTACACCACCACCACCAGCCTGCACAGTGGTAACAAGGCATGATGGATCCATGTTCTCATTCTGTTTACACCAAATTCTGACTCTACCATCTGAATGTCTCAACAGAAATCGAGACTCCTCAGACCAGGCAAAATTTTTCCAGTCTTCAACTGTCCAATTTTGGTGAGCTCTTGCAAATTGTAGCCATTTTTTCCTATTTGTAGTGGAGATGAGTGGTACCCGGTGGGGTCTTCTGCTGTTGTAGCCCATCCGCCTCAAGGTTGTGCGTGTTGTGGCTTCACAAATGCTTTGCTGCATACCTCGGTTGTAACGAGTGGTTATTTCAGTCAAGGTTGCTCTTCTATCAGCTTGAATCAGTCGGCCCATTCTCCTCTGATCTCTAGCACCAACAAGGCATTTTCGTCCACAGGACTGCCGCATACTGGATGTTTTTCCCTTTTCACACCATTCTTTGTAAACCCTAGAAATGGTTGTGCGTGAAAATCCCAGTAACTGAGCAGATTGTGAAATACTCAGACCGGCCCATCTGGCACCAACAACCATGCCACGCTCAAAATTGCTTAAATCACCTTTCTTTCCCATTCTGACATTCAGTTTGGAGTTCAGGAGATTGTCTTGACCAGGACCACACCCCTAAATGCATTGAAGCAACTGCCATGTGATTGGTTGATTAGATAATTGCATTAATGAGAAATTGAACAGGTGTTCCTAATAATCCTTTAGGTGAGTGTATATTGTAAAACAAATGCACTGAAAAATAAATAAAACTTTCATAATTAATTTAGTCCAAATTTCTATACTTGAAAGAGTTAAACACGTGAGCTTTTAATTTAACGGAAACTGCCGTCAAAAGTCAAGCTTTTATTTTGGCGTAAAACAAGTTTACAAACGCGTCTCATTACAAATCTAGTGAAATGCTGCAATCGTCAACTATGGGAATGTGAAAATAATGCGTAACTGGTGCCTGCTGTGTTTCCAAATGCACGCTAAACATAGCACATGCACAGATAGAGTTCACTGCATTCATTCTTCATTGTGAACTGAGATGCCGAGGCTGATCACGTGAGGTAAGTGCACACTTCTCTTTGGCAAGAGTAAACTGACAGTCTTTTGAAAAGGACACAAAGCCTTATCGCACTTTTGATTTTAGTTTGTTTGAGCGCAATGGCGCCCGCCACAAATAAATCAATGTATGGGAAACACTGAAATGCATTTAATGAATTCCATCCGCATTTTCAAAATATTTTGATTGTTTGATTTGCATTAATTATTCTGGTTCCTTAACAGCTATATTCACGATTCTTATAGTATTTGCAAGGAATTTACACAGCACACAAATTTATTAAAATAAGTAAACTTTTTTTGAAAAAAAAAAAAACCCCTCATTTGTTTTGGAATTGGAGTGTACTGGTTCTGCTGTATGATTTTGGCTTCAGCAAAGAATCAACTCATTAGACTTACTGGTTTTTTAATCAGACTACACAGGTTGCGCTATTTGTATTTTATTAACTAAAAAGAGTCATTCGTTCGGGAGTCGGTTCCTGAATTATTATCATCATTGTTTTATAAGGATCCGGTTCTGAATAAGAATCGGTTCTTGGTTCCCAACCCTAGTTATAGGCGCAGTGTGTGCGTGGGTGGTGTTTGCAGATCGTTAAGATACTCCATTATTGTGGATAAGTGCTTCAACATGAGGCCTCTCTTGCCAAGTTTCACTGGATCTGAGTGATTTGCTCAAACACCCAGAAGTTGTATTGGAATTGATCACGATTGGCCAGGTTGGTTGTTTTCTTTGATTTCTTTTGGTTATCTTGTAAAAGCAATAAAATATTAGGAAAATAATCCCAGTGTGACAGCATGTTTGCTTGAGATCAAATGATAGTCTACGTGAAGTTAATTTGGCCCGGCACTAAACATGCTTTAAAATGGAAATATCTGAGTTGCCCAATGTTGAGATTGATGGTGTTACTTTATGGCTGCTTAGGGTTTCTTTTTTAGGTCTTTTTGGCTTTCAGGGCCTTTTCTCACTCATCATTTACACTGAAGGGGCCAATGTATTGTCTTTACCTCGTTCGCCCTCTCAATCTAACCAAAATGAACTTTAGAAAAAACATAATTCTTTAAAGCCATGTTTGCAGTCATTACAGTCTTCCAGCGTGAGTGTTGTTTGAGGTGTCGTGAGCAACGTCGACATCTTCCACTGGTTGGGAAAATGTTTTGGACATCGAGTGATAGATGATCAGTGTTGGTCTGGCCAGCTGTGGTTGTTTTCATCCCCAGCGTCTTGGCCAAAGTGGTTTCAGCGTTTAACAGAGCAGCTTCTTTGGGATTGTTTAACTCTAGTTTTCTGCTCTGTCAGATCTTTGGAACTGTTGTGTGGAATGAAAGTTCTGGCTAATGGAGGAAGGCTGCAACACTTGGTCAGAAATATTAGTGGTCTAGATACCCACAAACCTGCTATCTTCTCTTCTTTGGAATGGAAGATTTTTTTTTTTTTTTTTTTTTTTTAAAGTACAAAACTGCCCTGAGGTGCTTGGAATCAGCAGATGTGAACAGCTTGGAGACCATTATTAAATGTTATTGTGGGCAATGGGCATTCTTTAAATTAGATAGGGCAGACTTGTTTTCACTTCATCTGTGTCAGATTGTGTCAAGGGATAGACTGTGCCTTCCACACAAAGTGTTTTCTTTTTTCTTCAAATGGGCCATTTTCTATAATTAAACCATGAGGCCTTTATCATATTAAGTGGTCTGGGTTAAACATATGACCCAGAGCGCTGAAAAGATGCCCAAAGATGGAAAGTCAGAAACAGTGATGTAACACCTCTAACATGCTATTATAAAAGTAGCAAAATATTAAGATATACTGTTTGGCCAACGCCTGAATGGTTTGATCTGTATGCACCTTACTATAAATATGGTTTATGAATAATATGTTATAGTCAACCTTTATATTTATATTTATGAGGAGAGAGAAATACTCTTGAATTCAGAGGCATTAAATGCAAGAATAAGAAACTTATCTTGGACAAAATAGCAGTTGTCTAGGTTCGTTTGCTGTGGTACATGTCCAGCCCTTTGGAGGTCTGCTCCAGCCGTTAGTAAAAGTGGCAGTGCCCGTTGAACACATCTGTGTAACTTGCATTCAGCCTTTGACAATGTTTTGGACATTGCCTCAATGTCTGGAGAACAAATCATAATATTTTTGTTCGCAGTCAAATTTTTAATTTTGAAACCTCAGTGAATATGTACAGTGTGTTTAAAATGTACTCTGTCATTTAGCCATAATAAATAAAATTCACATATTAAACAACATTAAATAGAATTCACATATTATGTATGCATAGGCTATACATAAAAATACACACACACGTTGGGTTTTATGTATTATGGGGATATTTCATAGACATGATTTTTATACTGTACAAACTGTATTATAACCCTAAACCTATCCATCATAGCTAACTTTCTGCATTTTTAGCTTTTCAAAATCCATCACTTGATGATTTATAAGCTCTTTTTCTCATGGGGACAAAAAAATGTACCCACAAGGACAGGGATTTCGGATATTGCCATCTTTGTGGGGATATTTTGTCCCCATAATGTAGGGTTTGCCCGGACCACACACACAAAGACTTATGGTCGTCGTATTTAGAGGTTTGGTGCACATAATCTACGTTGGAGGTATTGTGTGTGTGTGTGTGTGTGGGTGCTTGCCTGTACTTTCTTAAACATATGAGAGTGTTCCTGCGTGTGTGTGTGTGTGTGTGTGTGTGTGAGTGTGTGTGTGTGTGTTTCAGTCCCTGTGATGCTGACAGACTGAAATTAGCTTTGGATTCCCATATGCACAGGGCAGGCTTCCAGCAGACCCCAATTACAATGCAGCAAAGCCAGAGAGGGTGCAGGGCAGACTGTGTGGAGCCCTCCTGGTCTGCTCCGTCGCTCAGGCACACACACACACACTGTCACTACCACAGACTTGACAGACTACCGCAATGAGGCGCACAGCACGCACTGATCTGACTCACACACACTGGCGCTTACACACACTTTTATATGGACACCTGCACCATCAGACTCATTCACACACATTTTAGATTAACCACATGTGCAGCTGTGTGCAAGATTCAACACCACCAGTTATTCTGAAGTTAATCGAGTTAAACCTACACACACATTGAAACATACTTGCCTACTTAAAAACAAATACCCTGTGGGGTAGAGAGTGAAAAGAATTAGCATTAGAATTTTGCAGAAGGGAAAAAATATATAGCTGGAGTCCACCACTGGAGGGAGCCTCTTTGATTCCTACAGTATGACAGAGCAAACGTATTTCCTGTGAATCTGTTTTTATTTACTTTATGAAAACATGTGAAAATCTGTGGTTTATAGTAAAGAATTTTATTGTGAAGTTATTTTTCTTTTGCAGTGATTGAGAATGACATGATTATTTCCCTATGCCTGAAATTGAATTTTGTGGCTTTTGGTAATGAAGACAGGCTCATCTTAAAACTGCTCACGTTTTCATTTTGTCATCATACCTCTATATATATATATATATATATACATACATAAATACATACATGAGGACAAAATGAAAACATGAGCAGTTTATATAGTCCATAATGTGTTTGTTTAAATCTAAAAGGCACTGGTGGTAACCTCTGTCTAGCTTGCTTTTGTAAATAAAGCGGGTCAATGTGATTTACAGTGTTGTTTCAAGAGATTTAGTCAAAGACAGTCAAATATGGGCTTCAGTTGTACCTTTGGATGTGAATACAATTTTCCTGTAGTACTTTTATTCCCCAAAAGGAACCAGAAAACCACTCAGTTAATTATTCCTCGGATAATAAGCTCTCTCATAACTTTTGAAATTTCATCTCCTTTCTGCTTTGCAGATCCTTAATACTTGAAAAGCTGGACTAGATGCGACAAGTTCCTCTAACAAGCATACATATTTAAGCTGTGTCTTACAGAATGTTTATAATTCATTTGGACCCAGAAAGATCCTACTCCAGGAATCATCTATAAAAGATTTTGTTTCATAATTTCAGCAATAAGGTCGTCAAAGTTTGCAGGTCCACAAGCTACAATTTTATGGATGAGGAATTGCTAATTTAAAAAGGAGCTGGAGGAACACTCAGAGGAGACCTTTGTGGTTTTAATATATTAGAATTGGCCCACCAGCGTTTTTCTAGCTTCATTTTGTGCATTAGTGTTGGCATTAATATACGACAGGGTTAAAACTGAGTTGGCTTTAAAGGGTACTCTTGGCTCTCTTTTGCATCAATGTGGGTTGCAGTTGTATAGTTTTACTAAAAAGGGGGGCTCATGTTAGCCACAGTCTCTATTTTAAGCTCCTGTCCATCACTGCACTGATATTTTGCTGTAGGAGGACATTCCTTAAGTTTACACCCCAAAAGAAATGAGAGTTGATGTATTGAGTATTTCAATGAGGGTTTCAAGCTTGGATCTCTCTAACATGCATGCCAAAATTTACTTAAATAATCAATATAACAGGATGAAATATTAACTCAATTCAAAGGATATGTTCATCAAAAGACACAAACTATGACTAAAACAATAAGACTTTGAATTTCTTTTAATTTTAGTACAGACGAGAGAAGCTTCTCGCATAAGCTGTAGCAATAACGTCTTGACTTATTAGCTGACAGTAAAATGCAGGAACAATGTGTGCACATGGCGTGCTGCTGCATTATTAAAAGAGAACCCATGCAACATGTGGAAAGCCACTTAAGCGTTCTTGTCATAACTGTAACCGAGCCTGCTGGTGTAATCCATCTTTCTGTAATGCATGCTTCTTTTTTTTTTTGATAATGTTGGACTGCTTTCTCTTAGTTCACTTATGTTTGTTTCTCTAACTAATGTCCTTTTCCATTTGTCCTGTCAGGTTTTTTAAGAAGAATTTTCAATGAAGAGAGAAGGAAGGACAATTATGGATCCATTGCATCAAAACAGGACTTTGAAGTGGTGGATATTGGTGATTCTCTATGTGGCACTACACCTCATGGCCATCCAATCATCTATGGTGCCAGGAACATTGCAGCTCCAACTAGATGAGGAACAGCCTGCAGGAACTGTAGTAGGTGACATCAGTGCTGGCCTCCCACCTGACATGATTGCAACCCACTATTTCATCTCAGATCATCAGGGTACAGGTGTTGGCACTGATCTGGATATCGACGAGAGTACAGGGATCATAAAAACAGCAAAGGTCTTGGACCGAGAAGTACGGGACCGTTACAGCTTCATAGCAGTCACCATGACTGGTATAACAGTAGAAGTCACCATCTTAGTCAATGACATCAATGATCACGCACCAGTGTTCCCCAGAAAAAGAGCCACCTTTAAAATCCCAGAGCAGACAACCATAGGCACCAAGTTTCCTCTTGATCCGGCTGTGGATGCAGATGAGGACCAGCTCACTACGCAAGGTTACATCATAACGGATGGAAATGTAGGACAAGCTTTTCTTCTTGAAACCAAACGAGGATCAAACAAAGTCCTTTACTTGGATTTGGTGGTCAATGCGGTTTTGGACAGAGAGACAAGGTCTTCGTACACTCTACTCTTGGAAGCATTTGATGGTGGTTCACCCAAGAGGACAGGACAGATGATCCTGGACGTGACTGTGCAGGACATCAACGACAACGCCCCAGTCTTCAACCAGAGTCGTTACCATGCAATGATCTCCGAGAACCTTCAACCTGGGAACAATATACTGCAGGTGTTTGCTTCAGATGCCGATGAAGGTGACAATGGGTTGGTTCTCTATGACATCAACAGAAGACAGAGTGATCCTGATCGCTACTTTGTCATTGACTCTCGAACTGGAGTTATCACTGTGAACAAGCCTTTGGATTTTGAGATGAGAAGAGTTCATGAGCTTGTGATACAGGCTCGGGACAATGCCAGTCAACCAGAGATCACCAACGCCTTTGTGACCATCCAGGTGCGAGACTACAACGACAACCAGCCCACCATGACCATCATCTTCCTCAGTGAGGATGGTTCTCCTCACATCTCTGAAGGAGCACAGCCGGGACAGTATGTGGCTAGGATTTCAGTCACGGACCCTGATTATGGAGAATATGCCAATGTGAATGTATCTTTGGAGGGGGGCGATGGAAAGTTTGCTTTGACCACCAAGGACAGCATAATTTATCTCATCTGCGTGGATAAGATACTTGATCGTGAGGAGCAAGACCACTATGAACTCCGAGTAATGGCCACAGATTCTGGCACCCCTCCGTTACGGGCCGAGTCTTCATTTACCATTCAGGTCACAGATGTTAATGACAACCCACCTTTGTTTGACCAGCAGGAATACACCCAGGTTATTCCAGAGGTGGCCTTTCCAGGAAGTTTTGTTGTACAGGTTACAGCACGGGACAAAGACCAGGGACCCAACGGGGATGTTCAGTACAACATCCTACAGACTGAAGGAACTCATTCAGATTGGTTCAGTGTTGACACAATTACTGGTATTGTCACCACCCTGACCCAGCTAGATTATGAAACTGACCCTATACCGAGTGTAACTGTTGTTGCCACTGACAGGGGTCGACCGCCACTGTCTTCTACAGCTGTGGTCAAAGTGATCCTACAGGATATTAATGATAACGAACCTGTGTTTGGCAGCAAGTTCTACAATGCATCCATCAAGGAGAACGCCGCAGCTGGGACCTGTTTCATGGAGGTAGGACTATCATTTCTTTGTCTTCAAATGCTGAATTTGAATTATACTGATTAATATGCAAAATTTTGGGGCTTTTTAAAGAATGACCTGTGTGAAAACCCCAATGTGGAATGACTTGTGTATATTTAAGACATATTGCTAGAGTGCTCTTTTAAAGTGTGTAAAATAAGTAAATGGAAACAGTTGTTGTAGGAAATTGACTTGGAAACCAGCATTATGAATTGTAAGATATTGAAGAGTGAGCTTAAGTAAGCTTTGTTTGGGTTGGACTACTTCAGTAGGGTGTTACTCTCCTCAGGCTGTGGGAGATTGTTTTTTACTAGCTGTTCTTACTTACACTTCTCAAGGGTTTTTCTGTTTTGCATAAGGTGGTTCAGATAAGTGCACATTTAAAGGCAAAAGACTTCTGGTTCTGGTATTTACAAAGAACCGGTTCTAGATTCACAACCTAACTTTTCATATGAAAATGACATCGGATTAAGTGTGAAGGGTCAGTTGAGGTTTGGACTTTGGTCTCATCTGGCCAAGAATTCTTTGTCCCTATTGTCTGCTTACTATAAAAGGCACATTCTGCGTTTTATCAATGTCTGTACAGGGACTTCAAAGTGTTTTTCTAATAAGTTTCTCCACAGGCAAATACAAAGCTCGTAACACATTTCCTAGTAAATCAAAACGTGTAATTTCACATGGTCACATATCAAGTGAAGGCACATTAATGCTTTCTCTGTGGTGGATTTGTGCTGGCGGGGGTTGAGACACACTCCAGCGAGCTGACAGAGGGCCCAGCAGACGGGAACTTGGCCCTGGGGTTTCTCCGGAGAGAGGGAGGATCGTGCCTGGGAGAGATTTTGGGACTGACTGACTGCTTTCTGCTACAGAGTGGGAATAGGAGCTGCATAGGGTCAAGTGGGAGGTCTGGAAGTAAAATTAGAAGTT
Source organism: Tiaroga cobitis (assembly GCA_030578255.1). NCBI lineage: Eukaryota > Metazoa > Chordata > Actinopteri > Cypriniformes > Leuciscidae > Tiaroga > Tiaroga cobitis. The sequence goes on from CM060605.1 coordinate 30,461,498, forward strand.
TATAGTGGTATTACTTAAGTTCGGAATTAGGAATCGGATCAGCAGCACTCAGGTCTACAAATCAAGTGCGAATCAAATCTGATTGTGGCTCCTGTCTTGCTGTCAGTTTCCATCCTCATTCAATGAGTGCTTATGGTTCACAGACAGTTGCGAAAAGACTTGAGTTTTCAACATAAGAACAATATAAGGAGTTACTAAGTCTATCCTTACAACCATCAAAGCAAACTTGCCAAGGACGAGGTCCAATCCAACTGTCTCTCAGGCTGTGGCACAAACGACTGCTGTAGATGGGAGCTGGCATGCCACTCAAGAGCAGTTGGGAGTTTGATGATGCACAGACTGCAGAAATCACTGCCAAATCCACATCCAAGCATCACAGCACGGCACTTGATGAGTTGCTTTTTTCCCTTCATCAGAGATCCCTGTGCGCAGAGTTCCCACCGCCTCCCTTTTTCTGAATCAAAGCTTCTGTCCAAATGCCATTACAATGGGTCTATTGTGATCATTCATTTAACATCTGAACCGGGCTTGATTTCATTTTTTCCAGTGTATTCCTCAGCAGAGCGTGATTAGTTTAATTTGTACTGGCACTGGCGGTTTACTACATTTAAAATTTTGTCACTTTGCTTGCACTGCCATTGGGCTGAGGAATAATTAAATTGGTTTTATTTCTCTTTTGTTGGAATTTCCACTCTTTGTAGTGTGAAAACTCTAGCTACTCTCTCCAGTTTTGTTTTAACCGCAAAGATAACATGCAAAAGACTTGTGGCATTGGAATCAAGGTTGTCTAAAATTATAAGACATGTTACTAAATTCTTAAAATGGCCAAAACCCTGCTTTCAATTATTACTCTATTATTTATAAGGCATAAAACTAAGTTGATAATCAGTGTTGGGTTGGGCAGGGTTTTTATAGTTTAAATTTTAATAAATGTTTTTATCAAGTCAGTTTAAGTTAATTTCATTACATTTTATAAGTTACTTTTTGCTAGTTTTCAGGATATCATTGTTAGTTTTATAGTTTTATACTTTCAGAATGTTTAGTATTTATTTTAGTTTCAGAATTTTAGGGTTGCCAAAGTTAATGTGCTAACTGGTATCATTCAAAAATGTTTACATTTTAAATTTCTCAGCACTTTCTATTGTTATTTGTATCTAGTAGCATTTTCATGTTTAATGGAGCCGCATTATACATTTTTATAATATATGTGTATCCAAAAGTAAAATTATTTTTGTTGCTATTTTTATCTTATTTTAGTTAGTATGCTAGTTTTTGTTTTTATTTATTATATCATGTAGAATATGTTCTTATGTTTTGTGCTGTACTAATTACTTCAAACAAATTTTTTCAACAGTCATCATTTCATCAATCGAGGTAATTTATTAATACTGTACCTAAATATTGCTCCCAGCTGGTATCATTCCAAATCCCAAATCTTGGTAACTTTCTATCCATCCCTGCTATTGTGTGATATTGTGAACCCTCTAACCGTTTGGAAAGTTTGGAGCTGTATATGGAGGACCCAGATGAAAGGCTTCTCTTTGGTACATGCGTAAGAATGGCTTGAACTCAGCTGCTGTTTTGTCTCCTGCAAGGACACTTCACTTTTTTAGGCTATTCACAACACACTCCAACTGCGGTCTTGGACATGTTCACCACCGGGATGACGACAGTTTTTCACTCTGTGTGAGGCAGCTGCATAATTGGTACATCTAGTCAAATCTCTTTTTTCTTTATGATTTGAATTGAGAGAGCTGTGAAAAAGATGGAGTGTGGTTGCTCCACAGGTCTCCATAGCACAATAAGGCAGGAAAGGCCTTTGTCCCATTCAGATTCATTGAACGCCTTGAACAATCATCTGTTAGCATAGTCTTGTTAGCGCTGCATTTTATTTCTAAAGCCATTTTTCTCTTTTTCATTGAAACACTCATCTTTGTGCTTGTTGCTCTATTTTTCTTTGATAATGGGCTCAAGCAAACAGTACTGTTCTCATGCACAGTAGGGCTGGGAGATATATTGAATATTTCTTTACAATATATAAGCAGTGATTTTGCAGGTGTTGTAAAATAAAACAATATTATGATTGCAATGATTTGATTGCACTTTTTGTTTGGCCATTATTTTTCCTTGCACTTTTTGTAAAAGAGGCTAAAAAAGTATTGATTTGATTTGATTTTAATTTGATTTTTTTAATGATTTGAGTTCTGATTTCTCAGCCCTAGTCATCGAAAACGGTGGAATGGCAAAAGTTAACTTGACTTTTAGGGATGTTCTTCCTTCCTCATGGGGAGCTGTGTGCCTCCACAGCTTCTTATCTGATCTAACTTCACAGCTCATTAAGAGGGTGTCAGTACAACCACACCACCCCAATCCTTCTTAGAGAGATCTGTCAACACTGAAGGCTCTTTAAGAACTTGAGAGTCCGAATATTTGAGCCAAACCAAAATATTTTGGCATTTGCCTGTTTCAGAGCTCTGACGACAACTTGTGCGTCTATCAGTTTTCCCTTTAGCCTCAAAGACGTTTCCTGTCTCAGCCGTTTCTTGGCAAGTCTCTGCTGGAAGTGAGCTCCAAGTCCTGCAATGTCCTTGAAAAGACATCACTGATATTGTTCCATTTATCTTCCACAGTCTTTGATTGCCCATGTGCTTTAAAAAATACACTCGCATGGCTTTCTTTGTTCAAGGGCAGCTCTATATCTCTCTGCTTCATTGCCAAGGTGTATTCGTGTTCGGGACAGTTTGGGGCAAATTACTCATATCACAGCATCAGACAAGTGCACTCCAGCTGTGCCTTTTTTCCTGCATCTTTAGACATTAAATCACCCAACTTGTTGAAATGTCAGAGGCAGAAAGAGATTTCCGAATACTGACAGCATCTGCCCCCCAAAAAACCTGATATTACCTGATACCTGATTATTTTACACACCAATTAGCGGAACACGGTGCAGATCCATAATGCAGCCGGACTACGAAACATAAATACATTTATAAACCTAAAGAGGACATACAATAAGGCCTTTTTATTATCTATTTATATATATATATATATATATATATATATATATATATTTATGTGTGTGTGTCTGTTTCTGAATCTTCACAGTATTGGCCATACATTACATTAATTTGACATATTGTGTTTAGGCACTCTAAATGAATACTCATTACTCAATACATGCATTGGAGGAAATATGATCTAAATTGTATTTTTTAAATGTAATCTATTTTGTTGTAGCCTATTGCATCAAGATTTATGCTTGGAGCAAATTTACATTGATGTTACTGCTGTGCTTTTACTTACTGGCTTGGTTTTTCTTCTGTGAATGTGAGACTCAAAACATCAACAAGCGAAGCTCAGCAGGCCTTTGCATGGACCTGGTTCCTGGTCTGAGGAGGAGTGGATGTCTGCATGCCTCATTAAGCTGCATACACACTACCATATGGCATTTTTCTCTTGATCAGATGTCCAGTTTTTTTGTTTCAGAATATGCCTTAGATGCTGCCTTTTTCCACTAGTCTCCAAAAGCCATTCTCCACTTTTCAAATGACTTGGTCACACTGCTTCAGTGCACACAAAAGGCGATCATTTCTCTTGTCTGGTTTGATGCCAGACAACTTTGCATAGTTTGTGCTCTTTTTTTACAATGGCCTTCAATACGAGAATCATAGCAACCGTATTTGTTGTTGTTTTTTTGGATAAAATTTCTTTGGATTCTGAAGCAGAAACTGAATAGAAAATGACAGGGGAGCTCAACATGACCACTTTTGGTTATAGAAGTTTACTATTTATAGAGTCGTTTTGGTAAGAATAAAGAAATTCATATTGAATTGATTCATTTGAATGCCGTTTATTTGCTTAAATGCGATAATGATGAAACACAACGGTCAACTAGTTATTGACCAATTTATATTTTTTTCTGAAATTAGTTTTTACATTTTTTTATCTAATGTTTTGCTTTCTGTATTATGCTTTGTGATTATTTATTTGTTGGATTGTTTATATTTACATGCTTTTTTTGTTTTTGTTTTGATATTTATTGTGTATATAATGCTGCAATTTTGCACATAGCTAAAATGCAGTTTAAAAAACAAGGCATTTTTTTAAACAATTACAAGTAGCCTCCAAATATTTGCAAGTTTTGTAGATGCTTTTCCGTAAACAGAAAAAAAGATGGCCCATCGAACAGTTCCAAGTGCTCTTCTTCATGTTGTTGAATGTCGCTTTGCTAATATTAACTTTTGAGCTCCCTGTTCAGTTGTTTCAATTGTTTACAGCCATACCTTGCAATCAGTGTAACCAGCTAAGCAAATACAAGAAGAGGGAAAGCCAGTCAGACAGTCTTGGTGGCAAACTTCTGTCCTCTCCTCTGCAGGAGCTCTGTCGCTCTGGGCCAAGCCTCCGCTGTTTTTAGTTCTCCTCCATGCTTCTCTTTCCTGCCGCTAACTGCCGTGCCCCTGCTACCCCTGCTCTGTGGTTTAGCGCTGTATTTACACAGAGCAGCCAAATTGCAGGAAACGAGATGTACTACTTAATGTGTTTGCAAATATAATACTTCCTCGAGCACTTTGTTTGAGGCCAAGCGGGCGCACTGAAGCGAATATAAACATGGACGCACATCTGGACATTTTGTGGGTGTCCAGGTCAGAGTTGCTCCACTTGAGGCAACTGCCTATGTTTTTATAGCACACAGAGCCTATCAATTCAAATCCAATGCATCTGTCCAACTGTAGCGGCGGGGGGGGGGGGGGGGGAATGTGTGACTTACTAGGGTGCGAAGAAAAGTGCTCAAGTGCACTGCTTTACAGTGACAAATTTAGGATGTGTGTATGTGGTAAGACAACAGAAAGAAAGAAGGAGAAGACAGACTTGTGGACTATGTGATGGTTTTGGTATTAGCGATTTTTGAATAGTAAGTCTTTCATTGTTTTGTGGTTTGTTCTGTGTTTTCATTATATTTGTTTGGTATTCACTGCCAGGCTTTAGCCCTTAGTCAGGGTAGACACCATATTTAGTTTGACACAAATAAAAATGAGTCTGTGAGGGATAGGAGTACCGTTCAAATCGTTGTACTGTCTTATGGTTCTTTTTAACGTCTAGTTTTTTCAACCTATATGTTTTTAATCCCTGGAAATTTAATGAAGATGAACATTTTCAATGATTTGGCAATGTTTATCAAAATGGACGGTACCCAATATTACAGTTACGGATGCAGAATATATTCGTACCATATTGGTTAGCAGACAGTATTAGTGTATTTTCCAATTTTAGTTGATCGTTCATGCTCATTTCCTCATTCCTATTTTTACATTCAAATTATCTTTACCATCAATTAACGCAAACTTAGTTCATCTCTAAAAACTAATAATTTAATGAAAGTTTAATGTAATATTGAGCAAATATCTAAATGAATAAATTTTTTATACTGTACAGTATAATGTTGTGATGCCTAAACTTACGTGTAGCATTTAAAACCATTATTTTTATTAGTTCTCAGCCATAACATGAAAATAATTATCGACCTGTCCTTATTGGCCAGAATTTTTACAGCCAATTGAACAAACTATATTTGTTCATCACAGACTTGTTGACATCCAGTTAAATATTCTGTCTGTCTACCCAGAGACTAAGGTCTACTGAATACCACTAAACCTGATGCCAGTGTGATTTCCAGTTGTTTTTCCTTTCATATCGGATTTTTCTTGAAGTCCATGGCTGCTGAGGGATAGGATTTTACTAAGGGTTTTGGGGGTCCAATGCTCACATCTAGAATCGTGGAAGTGCTGTTTGGGTGGTGAGTGTCCGTCCTGCTTGTATTAGATGGTCTAGTGAGCAGGTGAGCAGCACCTCTAAAGATCACCGCCAAGTTTCTGTGAAAATTGTGATGGATGAGAGACAGAGAGATAGAAAAGAGGGAAAGGAAAATGGAAGCATCATCTCTAGAGGGAAAGTGGTGTCTGAGCAGTTGGTGGAAAGCCTCAAACCAGCAGCTGGAGTTGGAGTTTACCAATGATGTCTCTTCCTTTGTTAAATGTCTGTTTGGCATCTATTTATGTTTCCTTTTTTTCACTCACCAACTTTTTCTCACAGGAACAATCTTTTTCTTAATCATATTTTATATGTTCATATTTTTGTCTTGTTTTCCATCAAAAACATATCTTGTATTAAACAATGTAAATTTACTTTAAAAAAGAATTGTTAAGGATGGATAATACTTTTTTTTGGAAGCATGTTTCCACCTCTAAATAAAACTTTTTTTTCTTATTCTATCTCACCAAAAATAGAAAAAAAGATCTCAGAATTATCTGTTTTATATTTCATTCCTATTTATATTTCAAATAGGCTTCCTTACATTTTAGGCACATCTTGTTGCACTGTAATTTTATGGAAGTGCCCTCTCGTAATTCATCTTGTCTTTTTATATATATTCCGGCCTAAACATCATAACCGCTGAGCAAATTGTCTCCATATTCAGAGCATCGCTGCTTTAAAGAATGCATCCCTTATGTCTGCCAGCAACCTCAGGCCCCTGATTAAACTCTGCCAGTTGCAATAACGAGAATGCAATAATGCTACCAAGCAGGCGGCGCTCGGGAACTGAACCAAAGTCGGATGTTCCTGGTTCTCATTCTGAATAGGATTACTTGGAGTTTAGTGAGATGAGTAATTGTTAGTGTAAAGGTGAAAGAACATAATTTTGTTTGACTTTGCTTCATTTATGAGTTAAGGTTGATGTTGAATAACTCTGAGAATAAGATGTTTGTAAATGTGTTGCTTACTTGGGCGAAGCACATCTGTAAATCTCAGCTGCAATGAAAAAGGTTTATTAGGGCCGATATACACACTCAAGATGTCCTGCGTCAGAACAGGAGGAAGGAGACGGGAAATTTGACATTTCAATATTTTACACTTGATTTCTTTATGTATTTTAGAGGTTGTGCACTCACAGCTCGCATTGCTTTTTGATTTATATTAATAAAAATGTCTATCTGCTGCTCCAGAAACCAAATGGCTATTGTCCTAGGATGTTTCTGGCATAGCAGAAGTGAATCCACGAAGACCACATATAATTGTGCTGTAAATCAAAAATAAAAAAAATCATATTGTTGTGTTATAAATCATCATTAGAAGATATCTTAAGAGTCTCTTTGTACGTGATTTGTATAATCGTAAGGGGTATAAAAGTGGGAAGAGGCATCACAATCACTGCCCTAGATTCCTCAGTAGATTGACTCAAATGCACCTGTGGGAGTCCAGTAGGAATCCAGGAGAGAACTGGATTTATGTAAGCAGGGAACCTCCTCAGATAGTCTGCAAGCTTGCGAATGAACTAGCGTCGAGCTTAGTGATCTTAGCCGCTCAGGTTTTTCTCTCTCGAAAGCGATGATACATCCGCCCTCCCTCACAGCTCATAAATACAAGGGGAATTAAACCGTCCCCCCTTGTGGTGGAAGGTTCTTTAGGACTTTTCACCGATCGAATGGAAAACCATTGACCTTCCGCTCATGAGATTTTACTAGGTGTTTGAGTAACTGTTTTCCCTCTTCCCTTTCTCGAGCAGGGCAGTGCAATCAGCCTCGAAGGACTTCATGGTGCATTGCCCAGAAACATGGCTTCAATGACAGCACCTTCATCTTCCTCGAAGCCTCCTCGGCTCCATTAAAGGAAGCTGGAGGCGGTAGCCAAGAGCGCAGAGGGCTTGTCAATGATTCTGTAGAACAGGCGCAGTGTTGCTGAGAGGGTAGCAGGGGTTGGACGTATGTTTCCAGCTCCGAAACAACTCTCAGGTCAGAGTCCATTGGGGCTTTATGATGGAGTGCTGGAGAGTAGATGAACTGTCTAATGCAGTGCTCTTCAAACTTTTCCGCCTGTGATCAAATCAGAACTAGTGGTCAACCAATATGCATTTTTTGAATAACTAATATCTTAGAGAGCAGGGTGGCCAATTGCCAGTAGGCCCTACATGAGATAGCAAACTATTTAATTGAATTGAGTGGTTTAGTCCAAATTTTCTGAAGAGACACCATCACTTTATATGAAGAACAGATTTAATTTAGGCTTTTATTCACATATAGCCTAAACATTCATCAACACACATCAGATATGGTAAATGGAAGCTCAAGCATGCCTGCTTGACGTGTAAGGACCAATGAGGTTCATCCTCATGTTACGCAGCATGTTTGAGCCTCTGCAAGAACCAATGAGGTTCATCCTCATGTTACGCAGAACGTTTGAGCTTCTGCAAGAACCAATGAGGTTCATTCTCATGTTACGCAGCACGTTTGAGCTTCTGCAAGTACCAATGAGGTTCATTCTCAAGTTACGCAACACGTTTGAGCTTCTGCAAGAAGCAATAAGGTTCATTCTGATGTTACGCAGCACGTTTGAGCTTCTGCAAGAACCAATAAGGTTCATTCTTGTGTTACGCAGCATATTTGAGGTTCAGAAGGGACCAATGAGGTTCATTCCTGTGTTACGCAGCATGTTTGAGCTTCAGCAAGAACAAATGAGGCTCATTCTCATGTTATGCAGCACGTTTGAGCTTCTGCAAGAACCAATAAGGTTCATTCTTGTGTTACGCAGCATATTTGAGGTTCAGAAGGGACCAATGAGGTTCATTCCTGTGTTACGCAGCACGTTTTAGCTTCTGCAAGAACCAATGAGGTTCATCCTTATGTTACCCAGCACGTTTGAGCTTCTGCAAGAACCAATGAGGTTCATCCTCGTGTTACACAGCACGTTTGAGCTTCAGCAAGAACCAATGAGGTTCATCCTTATGTTACGCAGCACGTTTGTGCTTCTGCAAGAACCAATGAGGTTCATCCTCGTGTTACACAGCACGTTTGAGCTTCAGCAAGAACCAATGAGGTTCATTCTCATGTTACGCAACACATTTGAGCTTCAGCAAGAACCAATGAGGTTCATTCTGATGTTACGCAGCACGTTTGAGCTTCTGCAAGAACCAATGAGGTTCATTCTCATTTTACGCAGCACGTTTGTGCTTCTGCAAGAACCAATGAGGTTCATCCTCGTGTTACGCAGCACGTTTGAGCTTCAGCAAGAACCAATGAGGTTCATTCTCATGTTACGCAGCACGTTTGAGCTTCAGCAAGAACCAATGAGGTTCATTCTCATGTTACGCAACACGTTTGAGCTTCAGCAAGAACCAATGAGGTTCATTCTCATGTTACGCAGCACGTTTGAGCTTCTGCAAGAACCAATGAGGTTCATTCTCATGTTACGCAGCACGTTTGAGCTTCTGCAAGAACCAATGAGGTTCATTCTCATGTTACGCAGCACGTTTGAGCTTCAGCAAGAACCAATGAGGTTCATTCTCATGTTACGCAACACGTTTGAGCTTCAGCAAGAACCAATGAGGTTCATTCTCATGTTACGCAGCACGTTTGAGCTTCTGCAAGAACCAATGAGGTTCATTCTCATGTTACGCAGCACGTTTGAGCTTCTGCAAAAACCAATGAGGTTCATTCTCATGTTACGCAACACGTTTGAGCTTCTGCAAGAAGCAATAAGGTTCATTCTCGTGTTACGCAGCACGTTTGAGCTTTAGCAAGAACCAATGAGGCTCATTCTCATGTTATGCAGCACGTTTGAGCTTCTGCAAGAACCAATAAGGTTCATTCTTGTGTTACGCAGCATATTTGAGGTTCAGAAGGGACCAATGAGGTTCATTCCTGTGTTACGCAGCATGTTTGAGCTTCAGCAAGAACAAATGAGGCTCATTCTCATGTTATGCAGCACGTTTGAGCTTCTGCAAGAACCAATAAGGTTCATTCTTGTGTTACGCAGCATATTTGAGGTTCAGAAGGGACCAATGAGGTTCATTCCTGTGTTACGCAGCATGTTTGAGCTTCAGCAAGAACAAATGAGGCTCATTCTCATGTTATGCAGCACGTTTGAGCTTCTGCAAGAACCAATAAGGTTCATTCTTGTGTTACGCAGCATATTTGAGGTTCAGAAGGGACCAATGAGGTTCATTCCTGTGTTACGCAGCACGTTTGTGCTTCTGCAAGAACCAATGAGGTTCATCCTTATGTTACGCAGCACATTTGAGCTTCTGCAAGAACCAATGAGGTTCATCCTCGTGTTACACAGCACGTTTGAGCTTCAGCAAGAACCAATGAGGTTCATCCTTATGTTACGCAGCACGTTTGTGCTTCTGCAAGAACCAATGAGGTTCATCCTCGTGTTACACAGCACGTTTGAGCTTCAGCAAGAACCAATGAGGTTCATTCTGATTTTACGCAGCACGTTTGAGCTTCTGCAAGAACCAATGAGGTTCATTCTCATGTTACGCAACACGTTTGCGCTTCAGCAAGAACCAATGAGGTTCATTCTGATGTTACGCAGCACGTTTGAGCTTCTGCAAGAACCAATGAGGTTCATTCTCATGTTACGCAACACGTTTGAGCTTCAGCAAGAACCAATGAGGTTCATCCTTATGTTACGCAGCACGTTTGTGCTTCTGCAAGAACCAATGAGGTTCATCCTGGTGTTACGCAGCACGTTTGAGCTTCAGCAAGAACCAATGAGGTTCATTCTCATGTTACGCAGCACGTTTGAGCTTCTGCAAGAACCAATGAGGTTCATTCTCATGTTACGCAACACGTTTGAGCTTCAGCAAGAACCAATGAGGTTCATTCTGATGTTACGCAGCACGTTTGAGCTTCAGCAAGAACCAATGAGGTTCATTCTCATGTTACGCAGCACATTTGAGCTTCTGCAAGAACCAATGAGGTTCATTCTCATGTTACGCAGCACGTTTGAGCTTCAGCAAGAACCAATGAGGTTCATTCTCATGTTACGCAGCACATTTGAGCTTCTGCAAGAACCAATGAGGTTCATTCTCATGTTACGCAGCACGTTTGAGCTTCTGCAAGAACCAAGGTAGTTGCGTAGACCGTCAGTGGAGGGACAGAAATATCTCAGATTTCATTAAAAATATCTTCATTTGTGTTTCTAAGATGAACAAAAGTCTTAAGGGTTTGGAATGACATGAGGCTAAGTAATTGATGACAATTGTTTAATTTTTGGTTGAACTAACCCTTTAAAATTGCATATAATTTTGAAATTAGAAATGTGTTCCATCAGGTGCCCCACTGGAATCCAAAGACTAAAATCTTCGATGCACTGTCATATTCTGAAGCTTTTTCTTAGATTCTTTGATCAACCTAACTCTTTCATTCAAATGTATTTCTCACATCAGAGGTGTGAGGTATCCCACACAAAATGGTTAATACATAGCTAATGGACTTTGTACATGGCACAGATTTTCAAATGTGTCTAATCAAAAACATTAATGCTGTCAGAATACTGTTGTTTGACTCAGGGATGGAAATGCGTACAGGGTTCTGATGCAATAGCGATTCTTCTTTCTGTTTGAAGTCTGGTTCAAGTGTAAACCTGACTGCTTTATCAAAGCCTTCCTTTTCTGTTTGAGAAGTGCTTCTGACGTTTTTAGCAGCATCCTCAATGTTTTTAAGTCAAGACACGAACCTGATCACCTCATCTCCTGGATGACATCCAGAATCTCTCAACATGAAATCAAAACAGACCTTATTTACTTTCTTTATTTACATTTCTGGTGTTTTTGCTCACAATTCTTCATTTCAAAGAAAAAAAATATTTGTCTTTGTAATCTTTCATCAAAAATTTTATAACTAATAACCTTTTTTTTTTTCATTGACATCACATGAAAAGCCCAGCATGGTCTCTTTGGTTCAAGTGAATCCAAAGCCAAATAGATATTTAGACATTTTTTAAAGGGATAGTTTACCCCTCATGTTGTTCCAAACCTGTATGAATTTCTTTCTTCTGCTAAACACAAAAGAAGATATTTTGATGAATGTCAGTTCCATAGCATTGACTTCCATAGTATTTTTTTGTTCCATATTATTAAAGTCAATGGGGTTCATCAACTGTTTGGTTACCCATATTCTTCAAAATTATCTTCTTTTTTGTTCAGCAGAAGAAAGAAATTCATGCAGGTTTGAAACAACTTGAGGGTGAGTAAATGATGACAGAATTTATTTTCATTTACCAATACATTTTTACATTTTAAAGTTATATCTCAACATTAGTTAATGCACAATTAACTAACATGAATGATCAAGGGATAAGTATTAATATTTTAATATATTTAATATGGAAGTACAGTATATTTTCATGGTTCAGTACTGTTTTTAAATTTTTGTAATAAAGTTCAGCACTATTTTATGTATGTTTTTTTTTTTTTTAATTCAGTACTGTTTTTAAATTTTTGTAATAAAGTTCAGCACTATTTTATGTATGTTTTTTTTTTTTTAATTCAGTATCCATTTAAAAAAAACTATCGGTTGATTAATGATTAATCCGTTATGGGGCCATATTAATCCAGCGTGGGCCAACCTAGTTATTGTTATCAGTAAAATCCAACATCAGTCTACCACTAGTCATTGTATAATGTCTTGCTTCGGTCTGAAATGTCACATTATGAATGGCGTTTCATGTTGACTTTGAATATTTCAGATGCATTCAGTGCTGTGACTGTGCGGTAACATGCACTGCTTATAACTGTATTACAGTAAACACACCAGTGCAGTGTAACTCGAAAGCTTTGGACGCTTTGGCAGAGGGACCGGTTTTCTTTTCTATAAGTCAGTGTGGCATAAATCTGTACTGGTGTCACTGTCTATCATCTCTAACACTGCTAACCACCATCTATGCTTACTCAAATGTGATTATTTAAGACCTCGTTCTCTGGCTTTCTCTCCCCTTGTTTTCCGAGTTCAGTATCCTTGAGGATCCATTACAGAGGCCTTTATTTCTCATTTATTCTTTATCCAAGTATCATCCATAAACTCCATGCATGCTTCCTTTCATTGCTGAGAAGGAAAATATGAACCTTGGGTCGCAATTCAAATGTCCAGATCATTTGAACGACATTAGAAAAGGTTTGTTATAGTTTCTGATTTGCACGCACATAAATGGTCAAGTATACAGATAAAAAAAATGACGTTTCAGCCTTTATTCCACTCTTAATTGAAGCTCTGTCAGCACGTCTTCTCAGAAAACCACATTTAGCACACCTGGAGGAAAAATGACCATTGGCGGCTGTGCTGAAAAGGTTTATGATTGAGTGAGAGGTGCCGCTGCGGGATGTTTGAATCTGGGCCTAATGACGTGGGTTAAAAGAGAAGCTCATGGGTGTTTTTGCTGGTGTCTCACGATGGATTTTAACACAAGTAAAGGCTTTAAATATAACCATTAATCTGTGTTTTCCACTGATGAAATGAACTACAGCTATTCATCATGTGAAGAGGCACACGAGCACATGACGTACCTTGGCACCGGTAGTTCATGGAGTGGCCGCTGAAGGCAAAAAGAACAAAGAGAAAAATGGATGTCCGAAAATGTGAGAGAACAGAACAAAGAGCAGGACGAATGGAGATTGACACAGTCACGAAGTCTCCAAAAAGACGAGATCAATACTGATTGATGGAGGCACAGATAGAGAATAGAAGAGAAAATAAGGTAGAGGTACTTCTCACTGTGATGAGAAATAGCTATCTTAGGATTTGGGCTGCAATATTGGTTGCCATGACAATGTGAACAGACTTTTTGTCTGTGTCTTCTGCTAACCAATTTATTTCTGTAGAGGTTTTTCTTTTTTAGCTTTTCTTTTTTGGGAGTTTTGCCACTTGCTTGCTACTTTACTGGAACTCGTTCTCTATTTGTATGTGTTTTTCACGCAGAAATCAGGATTCATCTCTATACCATTCAAAAGTTTGTGAAAGAAGATTCTGATTTCTGAAGGATTATGTGACACTGAAGACTGGTGTAATGATGCTGAAAATACAACTTTGCCATCACTTAAATGACATTTAAAAATAGAAAATGGTTATTTTATATCATAAAAATGGTTCACAATATTACGGTTTTTACTGTATTTTTGATAAAATAAATGCAGACCCTCTGAGTGTGAATGATAGGGACTTAATTCTTAGTTTGAGTGTGCCATTTCTTGTTTTGTTTCTTAGTTATGCTTCACTGTGGCTACTATCACTTAGTTAAGAAAATATAGCATCTCATTTTGTGGAGTGTATCATTGTGTTTAATTCAGTGCACTCATCAAAGGTTGCTTAGCTATTAGTGGATTATGTCTCAAAGTGAATGAGTTTATTCTACAGAAAATCAATGAGCTGTTTAAGAGCACATACGTTTGTTGAGTCTGTCGAAGGTTTGTCTGAAGGAAAGCCTGCTGCGTTTGGAGAGCCCTGTGTGTTTATCTAGTATGTGTGATATATGCCTGGCCGACAGTGGCAGCACCAGGGCACGGGTCACTGAGAGCCAAACTCAAAGGACACACCGGCAGACTCATCCTCCCCCTCTCTTCCTCCTCTGCTTCTTTCTCCTCTTTGTTTCTGGTTTGTGTACTTACGAGGCGACTTCCTTGTCTCGGCGGATCTGTCTCCCTGGGGTCCTGATAAGGGATCTGGGTGGTCTGATGAGGTGCCAGCGTGATTAGATTAAATTTATTATCCGTTTTCCGCCAGACATGGAAGAAATGAGACACTATTGGAGCAGACAACACTTGTACGTTTGAAAGAGACTAATCTCACACCTAAATAATGTAGTCTCTCTTATTCGTGTCCACTGATGAGACACTTCCAGCTGTAGAGTTGGTGATGGGTCAAAGTTATGACGCCAATGGTTACACCACATTACACTTTTAGAGTCATTCAATTGAAAAAGATCGCTATCAAGATTTTTTTTCTTTATTTGACATGTCAATAATATCATAATATCAGTGGCATTTCATGCTTCTTGGTGGCAGATTCAATAGCATACCAAATTCAATATTGACTTGTTAGTTAGACCTTTGTTTTCCACCATAGCTTGCTTTGAGTTATGCTTTTTCCTTGCTACAAAATCTGCAGGATTTGGCCTGTACTTTGGGTTCATAAATGAACATTGTCAAAAGATTGGCCAAAACACACAACCGGTGAGGACTTTTTGGCATGATAAACACTTGACTAGAGTGTCAATCAAGGTGGCTATAGAGTTGGCGACCATTAGAAACACCTCACAATCCATCCTTTAATTAGCTCTCTGATTTTCTCCCTGGAGAGAAACCAGTGAAGCTTAAGTGATTTGATTATATGTCACCTTTTGTTAGTCAAGGACTTGAATACGGGCCTGAGACCCTGACAGTATTCCTTAGTAAAGTTGAGCTCTCTGGTCCAATAAAGACTGAGAGAAGTCTCCAAAACAATCCATCCGACATCATACCATGGAAATTTCTTTTTGCACTGGACATTTAGAAGTAGAAAAGATACTTGCACAGATCATCAGACAGACCATCTGTTTTAATTTGTTCAGAGAAAGTGTTGATGATTGTAATCAGAGATGTTCTTAAATATTTATAGCACTTGGTAGCTAATAAAATACAAGCTACGTTTGATACAGGCAAATATGTTGTTTTGTAGAAGATTAGTTATTGTGTTTTTTTTTTTGGCATGACCTGCAAGTAAAATGCAGACTGTTGACTAATACCCATTGTATGAGTAGAAGTTTTTTTCTGAGATTTTTCTTAAGAGCGTTAAAGTCAAACTTTCCCTTCAACGACTACGTATTAGCTAATTCATTCTTTCTTACTTGAAGATGCCTTCGTTTATTTCATTTACAGAAGCTGCCTCTTTGTTTCCTGATTTGAAGTGCATATTGGCGAACTAATGTTATTTGAGATATAATAAGAAATGCAGTCCTAGAAGCTTTTAAGAAAATGTCACATTCTTTTTCCACTGTATGTGTATGCTCCCTGTTGAGTTCCTTAGCCTCAGAGGCTTTAGTCGTGAGACTAGCACAGTTTTAATGAACACTTCATACTCTACTTTCGCTGTCGGTGCTTTGATATGACTTGCGGTGGTGGTAGCGGCTGCTTTCTCCTGCTAAGCCTATCGTTTTTCCATATCACAGTCCATTGCTGGCTCAAATAATAGAGCTCATTAAATTCAACTGGTAGCTTAGATTCTGTATTGCTGGAGACACCAGGGTTTGGTGTGGTCTTTGAGAAAAGCTTGAGTGGTGTGGTGACAGTATTATCGAAGTTACGTCAGAGGATCAACAATGGAAAGAATTGCGTTCTCTCTGTAGTAAGTATGACACTATTAGTGGCTACTCTTCATCTTCAAAGGACAAGCATTAGCAAAGGATGTTAGCACTTTTAATGGGGCATGTTAAATAACAGAGTGTATACTATATCAATAATTTTTAATTATTTATATGAATTTTATAAATATAGGGGATGAGTCAGATTTGACAGATTTGCAAAAGATTAAAGTATTGCAATTATTAATTTAGTTTATACTTTACTTATTTTTTTGCTCAATACTTTATTTTTATTTTGCAAAACTTTATTCTGTAGCAAATCTATGTGGCATGGTTTTGACTCCATATAGGAAAGACCAAGGCTTGCTGTCACATAAGTTGTCAAGTCTAATTAGAGAAAACGAATATTTATGTTGGTTTCAAACTATTTTTTAATAGAATATTTTTTGGGGAATTTTGTCTTCCAAATTAATTGTATTATCCTTTATTTGCTATAGCTCAACAACAATAAACATGAAAAATAAAATATTTTATAATATTTTATAGTAATACATATATTATAAAAAAATGTATTTTATATTATGTTAATATTATAATATTTGTTTGCCAACAAATAGGATTTTACTCAACAAGTGACAACTAGCCCCAGTCTCTTCCTAGTTTGTTGCATTTATTTTTCACTTGTTTTATTCGTGATGAAGAGAACAATGAGCAAGTGTTTCTTACAACATAATTAATTCATTCAAATGAATTCAGCCGAACCCAAACCCCTTCTCTTTAGCTCCACTTTTAAAATCTCTCAGAGCTTGAGAGTCTGTTTGGGCATGGTATCCATGGAGACTATTTTGATGAGGAGCAAACAACTACATTTCAATTGTTTGAATTGGTCTTTCCTCATGTCAGATGATGTCACCAACGTCTCCTCACTGACGTCACTCACTTCTAAAACTTGTCTTCCGCCATCTTGAGTACCTGATTCGGCAAGATCGATACGTCAGTCGCAAAGGAACTAGAGCTTAGATTCTCTGCCCGAGCCGATAATTCCCGTCACTATCCTCGGGCCGGGCCCTTGTGCACTCCCAATGCAAAAGAGTGTGGCGCGGGACTAGATTTGATGGCCGAGTGCCAGGCCGAGTGCGGGCGCGGGCGGTAACGTTAATGCACTCACTCTGTGTGTGCGGGTTGCGGAGAATAAAACGATTTCGCGGGTTTTTATGTTTTAAAGTACAAATATCTATGAATAAAACATAAAAACTAATACATTTTTGTACATTACAAAATAGAAAAGATGTACAGTTTCTTTTTATAACATGTTTGCAGCGTTGAGCGATTTAGCCAATCACAGACATATGTGTTGGTTTCTTGAACGCAATGGGCAATCAGAAGCAAGATAGACTCCCCTCACCGCTCAAAACGGACTTTTTGTTCAGAGCTGAATTCTGTATGCTAGCAAATCCACTAATTTTACCAAACAAAGTGTGTATAATATGAAAGATTTATTGTGCAGTCAGCTTCATTGATAACAGAGATGTGTGAGATCACGATGAACTGATGTCAGCTTTTTAGGAATTATTAAGGGAGCGCACTTTGCGCGCATTCAGTCAAATTCCTTCAGTCATATCATGCCAAACCATGCACGCAGTAGCCTGCTTGCTTTTATGTTATAACAGTGGTTTGTGTGTGCAAACTCCCTGTGCAGTGTTCATTTTGTCTGTGGTGAGTGGATGTAAATATATTGCTAATGAGCTAACGCTAGCTTAGGGGTGTGCCATGTGCGATAGCACGATTTATGATCGTGGACGATTAAAATATCTCCACGATCTGCTTTTGAAGAAATGTTGTAGTATCGTGCATATTATATCAGTTGCATTTCTGGCGCCTCCGTCTCAGCATAGGCTACGACGCGACGTATATTCACATCAAATGTTACCTCAGAGGAAGGGACACTGCAGTTCACAAAAGTTAACATAATTATTTGCATGTGCTTTAAAGCCTTGCCGGTTAAACAAGTCATTCACCTGTTGATGCGCGGTTCTTACGTGCGCTATTCTGAGCGCATACACCCGAAGCGCATGCACTAAGCCTGTCTAACAACAGCGCCTGGTTACTGAACTAAGTTATCTGTCTAGTCTTATTGCGCTTATACTGTCAAATACACACAAGGTTTACATAAACAAAGTTGGTTATGTATAAAGTGAAACAAACAGAGAAAATTGAGAGAAAATCTGCTTGTCAAATGTCAGAGGCTGGAAGTAGCTACTACGCAAGGTAAGGATCACACCCTAACGATGATATTTTTTGAAAGTAGCGTTTCTTTTCCTGTTCTCAAGATCTTACATTCTTTGATTTGAGCTCATTAGTTTGCTGCTTTTGATAATTATGAGACCATTTCATAAATAAATAATTTCAAATAAAACTAAAGATTTTAGATTTCTATTTTTTTTTAACTTCCAATGCTCCCTGTTGAACCTCACAAGTATGAGCTTTCACCCTGTTGCAAACAATGATAACTTTAAATCCTGAGCTCCATGTTACTTGTACATGATCCTTTAAACACACAATACTAATTCTAAGACTTCATTGGCACAAAGAGTGTGCTGTGACAAATCCACTTCTCATACAAAAAGTTGATTTGACCTGTAAATTGCTGAAATTTACCTCAACAAATTTTGTCGAAACGTATCATTTCACAAACTATGACATGCGCAACTCTGAAATCATTTCAAGTGAGGTAAATCTCTTGTTTAGACCTTTATATTTGAACCACTAACACCAGGTTTTCTCTTTCTCCCAGGCGAATGGATGTAAGACAGCCATATTGTGATGGTAAACATCCCGTCTGAAAGCAGAGGGACCCCCAAATGGGGTCATACACATAACCGCATTGTACGTGAATTGACTCCTCATGTTGGATTAGCTGGTTAAATACAGTGATCCTTTCCCTCAGACGCACAATCGTGACATTTAACGCATTTGAATGCGGGTCTCAAAAAAGGCCACCACGGTCCTTTCAGTATCCGCCAGCTCAGTTTCCCCGCACCATTCACTGCGACGATCACAACGGCTTGCTTGGCAACCCTGAAAGCTTACACTTAAAATGCCACATGCAGAAGAGTATCGAGACATCCCTCGTTTGGTGAATGCACACCATTGTGGAGCATAGACGACGTCGAGAAAGACCGACAGAAAAGTCATCAGCGCATGCAGTGCGGCAGAACCTGGTGTGATGTATTTACTCAGCTACAGCTCCCAAGATAGTTTGAGAGAAAGATGGCAAAGAAAATAAATACTTGCTAAAATGTATTGGGATCCAGAAACTTTTTCTTTTTCTTTTTTCTAGAGACTGAATCCCAACTCACAAGATCAGGATAAAGAGGAGTGAGAGAGCTAGAAAGTTGCGAGAACTGAAGAAAATGGAGGGGAATGGTGTCTGATAGCAACTGAAATAAAAATAGACTCTGGATGGAGATGGTGTCTTGATGAGGGCCGCCCGCTAACCTCTCAGGCGCCACACTCCCCGACTCAGGCGGGCCCCAGGAGCGGGAGGGGCCAGACCACAAAACCATCTGGTTGCTGAGGCTGTTGTATTTCTTCACTTGGGGGTCTACAACTACTGAAGAGGGGTATTTTGCTTGCGTTACACCCAATAGATAGCACCACACTCCTAAAAATAAAGATTCTATGGTTCCATGAAGATTTGTTTACATCCATAGAACCCTGCCAGGTTCTTTATAGTGGAAAAAGATTCTTCAGAATATTAAAATGTTCTTCATATTAGGAAAAAAAAGTGGTTATTTCTTTGGGGAACCCAAAATGGTGTTTTTTTTGCAGTGATGCTATAGAAGAACCTTGGGTTCCTAGTTTATTTGTTCTTAGTGTGAGGAACATTTGAATAATTGGAAGAATCTTTTTCCACCATACAGAAAAAGCTGGAAAGGTTCCATGGATGTAAAAGCATCGTCATGGAACCATAGGTGGCAATAAATAAACTTTATTTTAAGGGTAGTGTCGTATCTACTTCTGTAAATGGCTAAGATAGCAGCAGTGCAGAAAGTCTTCCTAACCCGGGTTCAAAGAGACGTCACAGAAGAACGGTCCAACATTTGATTAAAGAGTCTCTACCCAGCAGGCTGTGAACGGATAAAATGAGTCAGACTGATACTCATGGCTCTTAAAGCAGGCAAAAAAAAAAAAGCTCAGCGTAGCATCAGTTTCTGGACTGAGGGGCCTGTGCCACCTGACACAACCCAGCGGGGATGCGGTGACCCTTCAGCTGTTGACTTCATCACTTACAACATTGCTTTTAGCTTCTTCTCATAGGAAACAGCTGAAGGAAAGCATCATTTGATTTGTGTTAAGGAAAACGTCATATTAGATAAGCTTTCAATCAGAAAAGAAAGGTTTTTGTGTATGAGTAGAAAAGAGTCTTTCACTTAGATTTGAGTGGCTTGAGTCACTTGTTTACTCCATTAGGGCATGCCAGGTAGCATTAGAGAATTTTAGCAGTTAACGTCAATGCAGCAGGGAAATGCAACAGAACTGTATATGCTTCCTCATATGGAATGCATTTAAAGGAAAAATATTTTCATAACAGTTGGAAATTTTAGATTTTAAGTGGATTAAGGAGGCTGTATGCCGTTTTTCTCTCCTCTTTTCCAAGGGACATCTGGATCCCTTTAGCTCTTTATGGACAATATGTCATTTCTCTCCGTATGTCATCTTGACACTGCTTTTTGATTGTCTGTATGTGTTTAAAGAAGGACTGCTGGGTTTTTACAACATGTGTTTGTGAAACACAAGGATTTTTTTTTCTGAAAAAAGCACACTATGCAACAAAATGATTTAACATGTAATTTATATATTTATATAAAAAAATACATAAATGCCAATGTGTGCTACTCACTGATATATATAGAATGACATTATATAGATCAGTGGTGCTACTGCTAGCATTGAGAATTATGTATTGCGTATCCGGTTGTTATCAAAGTGATTTGCGACATTGCGACACTTTGTTTCATAAGCTAAGCATCAAAAAGTAACCCAAAATCATTGCTCTTGCAAATGTATACATACTTGCAAATGTATTCTTTACGATCTGACCTGAAAACTATAATTTCTTCTTCAGTTAATCAGATTTTGTGCAGTTCTATGAACAGTTGGATCTCATTACGTAGATAATGGTTTAGAGTGTCTGGTTTTGTGTGTCTTTCTTTGATTTGCTGTGGTGTTTTTCCTCTGTGTGTCGTTTGATTAATGTGGATATTTGGTTGTTTCAGATACTCCAAAAAGTACTTCATTGTACTTTATAACCCCTGGCCAGTATCCTACATCCTTACACTGTTGGTCTAGTTCTGGAATATCTGTCACCATCTTCATTCTTCTGCCACCTCTCTTATTGACTTCTCCAACTCAAACAGAACTGTTTTCACTGTCTTTTTGTTTTCTCCTTAACACCTTCCTAAGAATCCTCTCAAGCCGCAGGTTGGTAGTCCATTTCATCATTGCAAATTCTTGAATGAGCTTTATGAATGTTTAGCATGGTATTCCAGTCAAGTATATGCTGTAAAGCCTGCCACATAATGTGTTTCCCTGGAAGCCTGTCTGAGTTTGTGGACTAGACGTGGCTCCACCAAAATGGGGGTTTTGTTTGCCTAAATATTTCATTACTAAAGCGAGGCGAGTCGGGACACCATTCATTTTGATATTTGAGAGTTGAGTGTACCATCTCTTGAAGGAAAGCAGGGGGCGATGACTTTATCTCCAGGCAGAAGTTAAGACCCTCTCATCTGGAAGCAATCTTTCTGTGAGCCCGCTTCAGCCAACCACAGTCCAATTCATCAGAAACTGTCATCTGCCCGTGGAATAGTGAAAAAAGCCTATGGAAGGGGGCAGGACGTTTAGTGTAAGCGTGGGGAGAAATAGATGATCTTTTAAAATGGAAAAACACCAACTCAGCTTTGCCATTTGCATGTAATTGTTTTAGGATGAAGCAAATGCAGCTCTGGATTTGTAAATGCAGTGTGTTTATTTTAAGACGAACTCGACCTCTTTAATGCGACATGCAACCTCTGGTCAGCAGTAACTGTCTGCTCATTATTCTTAAGAAAACAATGGATTGTGAGGGTAATGAGTCTAATTTAGTCCTGCACTGAGCGTGGAGTTGATTGGGTCGGCCTTTTCATGTTGGACAGGCTGTCACCATGCTCTGTTTGGTTAGAGTAGAATTAAATTGCCCACGGATTGCAGCGGCTCCTGAGAAAACAGTGTGAATAGGTGCAAGCCTTGATGAATGGCATACAGAAGATCAAAGATGGGATCCTTATTTAGAGATCCTGGTCAGTATTGCTCTTTAGCAGTACTTTGAGATTTTTGTTTTTGATCTACTAGTGTCTCTAAGCCATAATCACTAAAATATAGACTATTATTTATAATGCCAAAGCCAATAAATGGATGATAATAAACTTTCATATGTTCATTTAATATTATTTTTATATTGTTTAATTCATATTAATATGAATTAATATTATATTCAGTTATAATAATAATAATAATAATAATAATAATAATATTGTATTCAAATTAATTATTAGTGTTTTTAATATGATCTTTTAACTAGATTATGGCAAATGTAAGATAAATAGAGGGGGAAGGGGTATTTGTAATATTGACCAGCAACTGATATGGTACTAATATCATGTATCCGTGATATATTACATTATACTTTAAGTCCCTAAAATTATTATATTTTTAAATTTTAATTACCTTTGTGGTCATCTAATGCTCATTTAATCTTTAAAAACACTAATTTATTTAAAAATATTAAGATTATACCATTATTAGTTAATATTAATAAAAAAAATCTCAAAATGAGTATCATTTAAGTAATGATAAATGAATATATGAGATTTTAAAATCATCCATTTATAGGATATTATTATCAGCCTTTTGTTAGCTTCCAGAATGTTTAAATAGAAGCCGAATGTCTGTGAATCTTAAATGTGGATGTTTTTAAAGATAACGTTTTATTGAATCAATAGTACGCTAGCTTTAATATAAAACACAATAACTGACATCAAAGCGATGCATTAGCATTGAAATTCCAATGGAGCCAAACCGGAGGAAGAAAGTTCAACATCTTATAGTTTGAATTTTTCTGGGTCAAAACTAATGCCACAAAGGATTGTGGAAGTTTAAAATGGACTGTAGCTATCTAAAAGATATGAGCCAATCATATCCGCTTAGCCCGAAAGACCTAAAGCACCAGGATCCCAAGTAGTATTAACGGGTCTTGTGTGAAGATAAAACGCCCATCTCTGAACTTATCTGTCTGAGACACTCACA
Source organism: Tiaroga cobitis (assembly GCA_030578255.1). Taxonomy (NCBI): domain Eukaryota; kingdom Metazoa; phylum Chordata; class Actinopteri; order Cypriniformes; family Leuciscidae; genus Tiaroga; species Tiaroga cobitis. The sequence continues at coordinate 30,484,949 of CM060605.1, forward strand.
AATACATCCGATGTGAGCCATTCGAAAGTTTCTCATCAAGGAGAACGGGGGAAGTTTAGTGCAGTCCTGCCCCTGGGGTTTGTGGGATACTGGACGTCTGCTCTTAGTTGTGCACTTGGGAGGAAATTAAGAGTCTCTTCGCAAAGCCGCCCAAAATGAGTTGGGCAAAGCGAGCATGCAAGGGCCCTCCTCGCCGAAGCTCTGAGAGTCAATAGGGCAGAGATGGTCCTCTGAGATTAGTTAGAGAGTATAGAGCCATGTCAGAAACTCATTTGCCTGGTATGGAAACTAGAGATGGTGCACAGATTTCCCCTTCCTTATTAAATATCTCCTGGGGAAAGTCAGGCAGTGCCAGAGGTTAATATCCTTCGCTAAAGGCCTTGACATCCAAGTGACAGACATCATGTGAGATGGCACCAATGTGTACCACAAAAATCTCCCCCTGGTTTAAAATATCTGTGTGCTCCCACGATCCTCCGAAGAGTGAAACTCTTCTTTTCTTATACTAGCCTGGGTGATACTCAATCCTCCGAGAACTTTCCAGAGCGTACAGCGTCAAGAAGGCTACTTTCACCCAGCTTTGAGTGGTTCTTCTGTCATGAGTAATTATGGATGAAGGAGGTGCAAAATTCTTCCAATGGAAGCAATGAACTTCCTTTAGACAGGGGTCAGGTTTTTCAGTGGTGAGTGCATATGTTCGTACCTTTCTCTAAAGCAAAACAATCAAACGTTTCATGTTACAGTGTAGAGTTATGTGCCATTCAAAATAGAATTGAGAATTCCAACTGAGTAACATAGCAAACAGCATGCATAATTGTAGTTCATTTCACAACAAGTTTAATGACCTTACCATAGCTCTTTCTAGGTGGTTGTTGTTGTTGTGTGTGATCAAGACAGATCTTATATGTCTTTATATATAATTAATGTCATCTTTTCTTACATATTGTGACGTAAAACAGAGTGTAATGGATTATCCAAAAGATGTAGAATGTGTACATTGTGTTTAAAAATGACGAGGTCAAAGAAAATGTTAAAATATGAAACACAAACATGAGTGGATCGTTCACAAGAGGATCTATAACGTGCATTTACAAAACAGTTTGAATGTGTGAATTTTAATTTCATGCAGACTTTGTGTTCTGGTGATTGCCAGTGCATTGCCAGGATGTTGCTATGTGGTTTCTAGGGATTTTGTGAGGTTGCTAGGGCATTTATAATGTTTTTTTTGTGACCAGTAGTTTTTCAAATAAGAAAGAATAAACGCGCTAAAACATTCTACAAAACATCTTCTTTTGTGTTCCACAGAAGAAAGTACGTCATGGAACTGCATGGTGAGTTAAATGATGACAGTATTTTAATTTTTGCCTTTAACTAGATAACACCTCAACAACATACTTTACTTGTCAACCTCAAGAGTGTTGACCTCTTTTTCATTTTGTTTGTTCAGGGGAAAGGTTAGCATAACTCTCTGCGATTGCACTGAAACACAGTCTGAGCATCCGAAGGCTTTTCGAGGCCAGCTGTCCTGACTCTTACTCCCCCAGCAGGCATGTGTTTTCCCCTCAGCTCAGATTTTTAATATGAGTCTCATCACGCAGTGCTTGGCCTGCTCATGCAGTTGTGTCTGGTCGTCTGAGCTCAGCCTGGTGGGATGTGTGCGCTATTTGCCACACCCAAACAAAGGCACAAACATTCCGTAGCCGATATGACCACACACAGTGACACATTTGGTCGGCTTCACACATCCCGAGACACATACACACACACACTTCAGTCACACCTTTGCTAAGCCGCTTACAAATGAGTGTGTTAACGAGTGTGCAAACATTTCAGTCAACAGCTTGAGTGTATAGAGATTGAATGGGAATTGTTTGAATTTTCTTTGCATTTCATGCCTAACAAAGAGAGATTGTTGTTGGGTTTCAAACTCTTGGGTCTCTGGGTCTTGAGAACCGTGCTGCCCTCCCGTTCTTAGTCTTCATTCATCTATGGTGTCATTCACTTCCCAACCCCCACAACCTGAATCACACTTCTTGAGCTTGTTTATGAAATGCTAGGAGAGCACGAATCCCAGAGGATTGAAATGGAGAGGAGGGCTGTCTGCGACCCACAACTATCATCCCACAGGTTCAAATTGTGGTCTGTCAGGGGTAGCGGATGAACTGGCATATAAGCGGCGAATGTCAGAGTGAGTAAGTCCAGTTGCCTGTTGTGGTCTGACTAGACCGGGGAACAATATTTTTCTAAGATTGTCCGACAGGTTCAGTTGGTCTGTTAGCTTCCTCACATTCCTATAAATCGTGTCCAAATCCAGCGATACGCTGGAGGCTCGCCACAGGGCTTGGATTCTGCTGATTTTAATCTTTTCACTCTCACTGCTTGGCAGTTGCGTCCGTCTTTCTCAAACACTTCAGTTGAGAGCCACACAGAGGGCTTCCCATGACCCAGACTGAACTTTGGATTATAAAATAGAAATACTATTGAATGTTTGTGATCAAATCACAATGTTTGTGTTTAAATCAAGCAAATTTTTTGCCATCAAGATACTTTTGCAAATGTCTTGTTTCTGCTTTCTCTCAGCTTGTTTACAAATTATTCAGTTGTAACTGGTATCTTCAGGATACACCAGTCTGATAAAGTGTGTGTGGGGGAGGTTTTTCAGTGCAGCCATTGCAGTAAAGTCCAGCCTTATCTTAGAAGTCTTTGACTTTTGCTGCTTTATTTGTTTTAGTACAATGTAGTTGTCCTCACAAATCTTAATTCACTTTGTCAAGGCGTCACCTTTTTGCCCTTTTCACCATTATTTGTTGGTGCTTGCTACGGTGAACATCACTATTACTGATACTCATGGTTAAACAATAAAATTATTTAAATACAACAGAATGAATACAACTCTCCCACAATGAGATGAATGATTCCTCAAATTATGCTGGTTTTGATTTGGTCCGGTAAGCAACCATAACACCTAGCAACTTGCAAAAAACATCTTTTGCACCCACATAGCAATGCCCTTGTAACCACCTGGAATAATCTGCAAAACAACATGATAAAAAATCTTTCAGAACACCTTAGTGACCAACTGACCATATATAGTATTATTGTCCAACCATCCAGGACCTTCTTGCAACCACATAGCAACTTATTAAATTGATCTGGGTGTTTTTAGCAACAACTGATCTTAACTACTTGCATTCCCTTTAGTAAATGTAACAGTCTGGTTGTTATTTGAACTCATATAAAAGTTTTGAATGAAATACCTCCTGTAGATGTCTTCAGAGAAATAAATAAGATCATCAATATTCCCAGGAACAGTAATAATTAGATTTCTAAAATAACAGACTGATGCAATTTCTCAGCTCACTGATTTGGGCCTTGTTTGCTCTCAAACGAAATCCTTTGAGTTTCACGTGTTGACTGCCAAATCCCGCTATTTTGTTGCTTTGTTAATAAATCACATAATCTGATTCATCTACTCGCCCAAGTCAAACCTAATTTTGCGGCCTTTGGAAAGAAGCACCTGGCCTTGAATGCCACGACACTTGTTGATTAACACAAATTATTCAGTTCCTGGAAGGAATTGTGCGGTTGTGCATGCCAGTTAGCATTGTTGTTAGCTTGGCAGTCACGCAATCAGACCCAGCTGCCTGCATATTCTGGTCCAGATTGGCGGATCCGTCGAGCCCTTTGCACGAAGTTGGGAGTGCATCACACTGTAATGCCAGCTTTACCGGTGATGCTAAAAACAAGCAAGATTTCCATCAATGCCTTGCATGCCTTGTTTCAATGCTTTGGTCCAATCTGGAGCTGTTATGTGAATCAGTGATCAAATAATTGAAAGTTATTTATTATCCTGGTTCTGTTAGGTTGTCTGTGATATTTAGCCAACTACTAACAGATTTAAATCCAGAATATCCTATACTGTAATTGTGTTGATTGGAAATGTATGTATTGCTCTTGCAAAAGTGAAGTAATATGGTATTGGTCCAGTCTGAGTGATACAACATAGTGACTCAGTCTTTTACCTAACGTCTTTCCAAAAAAAAGTGGGCTGTACTCCAAAAGTTATCTTCTGTTTCCACAGCCTTTGTAAATAGTCTCGTTTGCCAGCCAAAGAAAAAAAAAAGGACAATTGGGACATTCAGGATGACTGGTTCCTTGTTTCAAAAGTAGTAGACATTGAAGCATCATTTTCATTGGCAGATTTCAGTGTTCCATCATTTTCAATCAATACATTCAATGTATTATATTGACTGTGCAGTTGAGTTATTGCCTTGAGGCAAACGTCAGCCTGACCCCGGCACAATCCTCAAATAAAAAAACCAAGAGTGGTTTGTGTGACTAATTCTGGAGCTCTTTTTCTTTCACAACCCAAAAAGTATTTGGACACTAAAGCCACACTTAAAACTGCATGAATGCCTTTTCATTACAAGTAGTATAATATTAAATATACAAAATATGCATTTTGCGTAATCCAGTGAGATTCGGGCATTGTTAAGTAGAGCTGCACGATTTGTGGAGAAAAAAATAAAATTTTGAAATCCTTGACCTTGTGGGGATTTTTTTTTTTTTTTTTGGTCCTTTAAAGCTAAAATGCAGAACGTTTTCTGGGATGGTTGGGGTTTGCTGTAATTGCTGCAATGTGTTAATTTGATGAAAAGAAATATTACAGAAAATAATAAATATTACTATTGTAATATTTAATTGATTTTTATTTTGATTAATCGTGCAGCCCTATTGTTAATTGTGGCTTAAGTGCCCAATGTGTTTTGTGGCCACTGTATTTCCTCTCCAGCGCTCTCTCATTCTGTCCAAATCTCATTTATTCTCTCATTTTGAAGACTGCATTGTTGTGTGTCTGCGTCTCCTGGGCCGCCAGCCCACCGGGCTAATTCAGACAGCCCCCTGTAACCGTGAGAACACTTTTAGCGTGCTATTGGATTAGCCTTTGAGCACTACGTGGGCTAATTGATGAAAATGACCCCGGTGCGGAGAGCAGAGCCATTGTCTCCGCTGTCACAAAGTCTCAAGCCATCAACAGAAAGCCTAACAGGATTTCTGCACACACGCCATCCATCCCTAATTTGTTGGCCCGGGAAACTGTCAAAGTCCGCTGGAAGCAAGCTCGGAAGCGGGCTGTTTGTTCTGGTTTTACTGTGGTAGATTAATCAGCCGCTGCCAACCCCAAAAAGCTAAGTGTAAATGTAATGAAAGGAAAGTTGACTTATGTGATTGAAAACAAATGGGACTTGTGATTTGGACTGGTGCTGTTACTTGTATATGGTCTCTTTGAGCCTTTGATTTAGTAATGTCATGATTATTTAACAACCCCCAAGGTTTCTGATCACACCAATTATTCACACACATACAATGGGTTCTCTGATGTTGTTTTATTAATTAAAAGAGCTGATTTGCAAGCTAGACATGTTGACGTATTTGCAATATAGATGATGTTTTTCAGATCTTGCTTTCTGTTCTTTCATTTACTCTCTTGCTCTCCCACTCAACACTACCACACACACACACACACACACACACACACTTTCTAGAGCTCTACGTGTGAGAATGGAGCCCTAAAGAGTTCTTCTGACCTGAGAATAATGGCTTGCTTGGTTTCCAGAGTGTTGCATTCATCTCGGTGGAATGCTGTAACCATAGATTACCTGACAATTAAACCCACTCATCTCACCACAAACCCTGCAGTAAGAGCAACTAAATATGCAAGGCTGTCAGGTAAGGCGTTGATAAACAACATTAGCACAGAAATATCTCACAATGTTACCCAACACATGCTATTAGATGATTCCAAAACAGTTTATATGAGGATGTTTATAGGCTGGATTAGCTTTGTGTGCTGTTTTTTGTTTATTAATAGTTCAGCTTGGATGCGTTAAATTGGTCAAAAGTGCCATGTTTCCATCCACTTGTCAATCGAATTATCTGAAGTTCGGTAAAAAGCCTCATGCGAATAAAGCTGGTGAAAGTGTGTTTCCATCCAACGGCTTTAAAGCGGATAAAAACCTGTGCGTAATGACGTCACATGCTGTTTTGCGATCAAATTGGTATATATCGAATTGATTTGAGACATGTTAAGGTGTTTCCATTCATTTTCTCACCGAATTGCACAACATTCAAGCCACCATTTGCGAACAAAGTTTTACTAGGTAAAATGGATCGTGCCATAATAACGTTTCCATCCGCGTTTATCGCATAAGCCGTATCGATCAAGATAAAATCCGATGAGACCGATCGTATTTCATTTGAGTCGATATTCATGAAATTCAATCGAATTTTACTGTTTCCATAAGGCATTTTTCATTCGATATCACTTAATGCGGATAAAAACGTGTGGATGGAAACATAGCTACTAAAGACATTTATATTTATGTTACAAAATACATTTATTTCAAATAAATTCATAAAAAAATGATCATGGTTTACATGAAAATATTAACTAATATTAACTAAAATGTTAACTAACTAACTAACATATAATATTAACTCATTTCAACATTAAACATAATAATGAGAAATGTTCCTTGAGCATCAAATCAGCATATTAGAATAATTTCTGAAGGATCATGTGACACTGAAGACTGGAGTAATGATGCTGAAAATTCAGCTTTGTTATCACAGGAATGAATGACATTTTATTCAAATAGAAAACATATTGAAGAAATATTGCTGTTTTTACTTTATTTTTTTTAAATGATTTTAAAATCATTAAAATTATGTGATAAAAAGCCATGCCTGTACTAAATATAAGGGATTTAATGTATATTAAATGCTTTCGTTTTTTTAGATGATCAATTTGGTAGTAATATTGATATAGATCATACTATTTTATTGTGATTTAATCTAGTCAATTAACTGGTGTACCATATAATTTTTCATTGAAAGCCTAAATTGAATTCTATAGATATTTAGGGGCTGTGCAAATAATGGGTTTGAACTTTGGATTTTGTAATGGTGATTCTGAAAATCTTTTAATTGTGATAAATGGACATCGCTGTGGTGATTTATGGGGTTAAATTACTCCGTTTACATGTCTCTCAAGATGATATCCATTCTCTAAGAGGAATTCTTGGAATCTGCGTTGTTCATTGAAGTAATTGCAAAAAAAGGTGCTTTTGTGTGTGTTCATCATCATGGTTCACTAGTTTGGGCAGACCTGCCTGTTTCCTCTGCATGACAACCCATCGCCCTGGCAACAGATTACCACAGCAACTCACTGCTGATGTCACAAAACCTGCAGGCATTCACATTTATACCTTTTTACATTTATCTCCTTCTTTTACAATGGTTCATTTTACTCGTTTTGGTCACTGCTGGTAGAGACAAAACTTTTATCACTTTATCATGTTGGGTCTGGTAAGGACACTTTGTTACCCTGTATTTCTCTGTTCCTTTTGGACTTTTGTTTGAGACACACTTAAGTTCATTTAAAAACACACACAATAAACCAGACTGATTGGATTAAATTTCCCCTGCCTCCTCCTGCTGGTTGATGTAACACAGTTGTGAGTCGCCTCAAACCGACACTAGGCTACATTACATCCAAAGATTTCCCATGAGTCCCATAAACACACAAGAAACTACCACAGATGTGAGACACTTGAGCAGACTCTTGTTTAACCAGTTGAATGAACTTTTCTAACTTTATATTTAGACATATAGGCATATAGATACTTGTGACATGAAACCATTTTGTAGTACTTTACCTTCTGAGGGTCAGATTCTGATGTTAATCTTTATTTGACATTTATTTTGACAAGTGCAACCCCATTTTCAGTGCAAGTCTGTGAAGTTGTTCAAAATTCTCCTGTAGTTTGATACTTGGACTTAATCTTCCTTGTTTTTTTTATATATATATTTCTAAATGACTTCAAATCAAGGTCTTTCCTCAGGCATTTTAATTAGTTCTTCTAAGATAATCCTCCCATTTGAGATTATAATTGCATAAAGCGCTTTCACGCTTCCAGAATGCATTGCAGTTATAGGGTTTCATTGCTGTTTCTCAGAACTAATGACATTTCAAAATGGTTACTAAACATTTCAGGAATGAATATTGTATTGTTTGGGATAAGCTTCTCTTTGGCATTGATAGTGTAAAATGACTGCTATAAAGAGGCCCTACACAGCTAATGCAGGGTTTGATGCATTCAGGACACAGAATATGAAATATAAGAGCATTTGGGAGGTAAAATGAACCTAAACTTTGGTAGAATAAAGAGTGTGCATTCTTATATGTAACCATTGAAAAAAAGCGTTTTGAAGTTTTTTTGTTGTCGTTGTTCTGGCCTTTATAAATGATTTTAGGATCTGATACATTGTTGTTGCACATTGTAATGCATTAATTTCGACTGCACAGTAAATAATCCCTCAGTTTGTAAAAACAAACAAACCAACGTGTTGACAGAAATCCATTTACAATGAAAGTCGTTGTGGCTATTGAACGTTTGCCCCCTAGACTTCCATTGTAACGTAACTGTCAACACATTATTTTGTTTGTTTTTTCCAAACTGAGAAACAGTTTGAAATGATTGGTTGATAGAGCTTAACTCAAATATAACCTGGAGCATTCATAAAGAATCAATCCAACTGCATTAGATTACACAAACTAAAGTCATGGGTCGGATTGGTTCAAAATGGCCCTTTAAAAGTCACAACTTCACTTTTTACGGTGTAACAAAATGAGGGTCCTAAGTGATATAGGTTGGGCAGTTTTCCACGAGTTCACAGCGCTCTGCTAAGAGAGTCAACAATAAGCAAATGAGTAGGTCTTGTTTGTGTGTGTGTGTGAGAGTAGGACAGAGATATGAAGGAAAATACAGACATTGTAGAGTGCATCAAAAGAATTTGGTGTAATGCTACAGTACATATCTGCCTTTTCTGAAGGCCATTTCCCAGGGTTTGGAGAAAGACAGAGGAGTTTCTGTTCTCTTAAACAGTCCCTTGTGTACTTTAGCTTGAGAGTTGGCTTCAAAGGGCCTTGCTTTAACATTCAGTGCATATGCAAATGTATATGAATTGATGCACGCCAGTGTAGGTGTAAGTTAGCACCAAAGCGCCAGTGTTTTCTTGGAAATAAGTTTTTGACTTGCATGTTATTAAAACCCATCCCTTGGAGAGGTTGCATGAGGTCAATATGTGTATGCCTTTAGATGCTGGCTACTTTAAATTCTGAAGATTTTTGTTCAGGGCCAGCAAATCCATTCTATATGTAACATCTGGAGAATCAATGAAGCCAAAGACATCTGGAGCCCCTCTTCCTGTACACGGCCATCAAGGATACTGAAGTTCAAAGACTGGTCAGTCAGCTGTAATTATAACCTAATTCGGTCTTTACAGTATAGGAGAACTATGGTGTAATTTTCGGCATCACCACCAAAGTTTTATGACTGGTTTCACGCATGATCACACTTTGGATTGACCATTCTTAAATTTAACTTCTGAAATGATGTTTCCTACTGTTATCCTAAACGGTTATACTCAGCCTCATGTCATTCCAAACCTGTTGGACATTCTTCTGTAGAACACAAACGTATATACACTATCGTTCAAAAGTTTGAGGTTGGTAAGATTTTTTTTAATATTTTCGTCTCTTATGTTCTATTAAGTCTATTATGCTCACCAAGGTTGCATTTATTAAGTTGGCTTGAGAAAGCCAAGTTACCGAAATGCTATTTAAACTTAGTTATTCTTCTTCTGAGTCAAACATTTCTGACTCCTCCTAGATCTTTAACTCTACAACCTCCAAACTCGGCTCAGACTTTCAGACTGTTCTGATCTTTTCTAACTGATCCGACTTACGGTTTTCCTAAAAATTTCAATCTAATATTTCTTTGTCTGTCTGACCTTCCGTCCGTCTTGCAAACTCTACTTCAAACTATTTCAAACTGAAAACCTTTGAAAACCAAAGCTTTCCAAAACTTGAGCCAACTTCAAAGTTTTTCTCTCTTTTGTCACTTTTTTTTAATCTAATTTGATCTAAAATACAGTAAAAACAGTAATATCGTGAAGTATTATTATTACAACTTAAAATAGGTTAATTGTTTGATTGTGAATATATTTTAAAAGTAATTTTATTCCTGTGATTTTAACAAAGCTGAATTTTCAGCATCATTACTCCAGTCTTCAGTGTCACATGATCCTTCAGAAATTATTCTAATATGATGATTTGCTGCTCCAGAAACATTTCTTATTAATGCCAAGTTTGAGAATTATTTGATGTACTGTACAGAAAGGTCAAAAGAACATTCAGGGTTGTTACTGCTTGTCGTGGATGCATGTGTACCGCAGATGAAACTTCGCTATTTAGTTACTTAAAAGCTGAATTTATCTTCATGAGACTGTCCCTTTTACTCCACCAAGCTTCAGTTACCTCCCATTTCACCTCCAGGATCTTTGGGAGTACAGACAAACAGTGTCTCAAGTACACTTGGGACCATATTTCCATTCACGTTGACCTTATTTTACATGTGGATTATTTACAATGCAAGACTCCCTGAACCCAGAGTGAACCCAATCTTGGATCACCGTGTTCATGGAGTTGTCCCAAGTCTTTATGAAAGGCATATGCTTGCATAGGCCTTTATGCAAAATGTAGCATACATCTTAATTCTGCACGTCACTGATTACAGTTAAGTGAACATTATTCACATTCCTGTTAGAAAGGTTGCAAGAGGTCATGTTGTCTTCGGAGGGGAAGTTGTTTAGAGAATATACTTGGCTTAATAGTTCAGGAAAGGTTACGCTGGGTTTACTGTGGTTTTGTTTGTAAAGATTACCTCATGCACTTTCAATAGCTTGAGTACATACTATACAGATTTAGAAACATGTAGGAGCTGATGTAAATACTCATTTATCATTTGTAAGGGCTATTTAATATCTAATTTGTACCAGATTCAGGTTATAGTCGCTCATGTTTCAGGTTCAAGGGTTTCAATAAATTGTGGTTAGTTCATATTGCTGAGATGTTATGACATGTTTTGCATCATTTGTATTAAGTTTGTTTCCCAGTAGATATACCTATACCTGCAACTCTTTTCGTTTGTCACTGATACGCCCTTGCCAAATCTCTTGTTGGTTTTCACTGACCGCTGTACCCAGTGCTCTCTGCCAATTTGTGATTTCATCTGCTTCTCAAAAGCCTGTTTAATAAGGAGTTTGATCTTGAACAACACCGTGTTGCTTTAGAAAACAAGAAAAAAGCATATGAAGATTGCACAAGACAGATTGCAAAAGCCATGAAGGTTAGTTTTAACTGACAAATTCTGTATACATTTTAGATTTTCTTTTTGGGTGTAGTAAAAATATAAATAAAAATGTCTTATATATATATATATATATAAAATATTTGAACAATTTTAATCAAATTACAAAGTACCTTATATTATTATTATTAGTAGTATTTTAAATATTTTAATATTATATTATTATTATTATTATTATTATTTGATAATTCATAGATATTGTGGCAGACTTGAATTTGCATTTTATTCAGCATCATTAGGATGTGTCAAATGAAAAATATGAAAGGAAAATTTCCCAATAGGATGCATATTTTTTACTATTATTATTTTTACAGTTATATGTGCAATGCACAACAGATTTTAGTACAATCAATGTATTGTATGTAAATGGGGTCTAGTCTTACATAAGCGTGTTACCGCTAACTAACAATGTTTCTCTCTGAATATCTAGTATAGGCAGTTTCAAATGACAAGAAAATAGTATTGTGTTAGTATTTTTTTGATATATCATGTAAAACCAGAGAACTTTGAACATGGATCAAGAAGAGTGGATAAACTATACTGTATTCTATGGGAAACATGGTTAACTCTGCACTTGTGGATATTGTGCAGTCCAAGGGATTTTTTACATTTTTTTTGGCCATTGCGTAGAAAAGATTTGTTTGAAGACTGCTAGCACAGTTGCATATGTCCTGCCTCCTTAAATGTGTAGTTAAACGTGAGATATAGGCTGTCAGAAATAGTCTCTGTTAGGAGAAATATCAGAACAAGTGCTTTTTTTCCATGACTTTGTCAAGAAAAGGCGAAGGAACAGAACTAAAGTGATTTCCCTACCATAGCGGTTTCTATTCACATAATGTTGCATTCCTTGGATAGACCTCTTTGTGGATGTATCCGTGAATGGACAAAAGTGTGGTGTCAGCTGTGTTCATGATTGATGAGGAGAAAAAAATGTAAGAAACATTCCATCCACACCACCCAGAAAATCTTTTCATGTTTGCATCATGTTGAAAAAAACATCTTGAGAAAGAACTGTATATTCGGTTTAAAAATAAGGCAACTCGTATTTGAGTTGTAAGAAGTCTTGTTATTCCGCTTTGAATATGTGTTACAAACACTGTTAAAAGTACAGCAGATGCATTCAAACAGTACTTTCACACTTCTACCGGCTCTGATTAGGCCTTTATGTCTTCAAAAACAAAGAGCTAGCTCTCGGGACACAGATTATTAATGGGATACAAAGCGTATTGCAATTGCAGATCGTCAAATGCTAAATTTATTTCATATTCAAACTATGCCATTATGAAAAAATAAAACCTTGCTGTAGCTTATGAAACGGCCCAGTTGGATTTTAAATAGTGCGGTTTTGAAGTTAAGATTAGTAGTGAAGGCTCAAAAGTTTGGACTTATGTCAGCTCAACCCATCTTTAATGCAACCAGACCGCCGGGATGACAGCTGTGGCCCTCCATTCTGTCTTCACGTGTTATAAAAGTCGAGCCTCAACTCCTTAGCTCCTCGTAGCCTTTTAGTGGTGTCGGGCTGCCTGTAGCCCTTCGCCATGTAAGCTACTAGAAATGAGACGTAATCCTCTTGGTTAGTCATTGATTGGAGCCCTTTTCCCTTCTCCATACCCTTTACACACTTTCTGCTGTTTTTTCCACCTAAAGAACATTGGCTATCATGTGAGACCTGAAACTTTAACCCATCAAATGAGCTTAGGTTTTACTGGTGAGGCAAAGTCCGCTAGATCCCATGATTCATTATAAATCCGCCTCTCCTTTCATTTTCTTCATCTCTCTCTCTCTCTCTCTCTCTCTCTCTCTCTCTCTCTCTCTCTCTCTCTCTCTCTCTCTCTCTCTCTCTCTCTCTCTCTCTCTCTCTTCGCTCACAAGTACAATACATTTTTTTGAGCAAGTTCAGCTTTTCTACTTAACACTTCCCCTGTCCTGAGCACTCCCTCTGTCTTACAGCATGCATGTTCAAATCCCTCATTAGCCCCAATACTGCTGTTCATATGGATAAGGACCTTAATTCCACTTGTTTGTGTTTTAGGAACTTTTTTAAATTATTTCTTATAGATGCAGAATAATTGAACATTTGAACACATTTTGCATCTAGCTGAAAGAAAGAATTAAAAAAAAAACTTGAAAAGTTTGGAATATGCTTCCAGAGAGCAGTTTAAGTTAAATAGCAGGGATTTTGACATTTCCTTCATAACCTTTGACCCCCTCCAGTGTGTTCCAAATAAGTGAATTTGGAATAGCATATATTGATACTAATCATATTAAATCTTTTATACTACATTATCTTTATATTGCAGTGGTAGTAAGAGTAGTATGCTGTTCCAAATTCAGCCCCCCCCCCCCCTCACTCCTGAATTTCGTGTGGCGCATTCGCACGAGATAAGCAAAGCCTGTGATTTTACTCGAATTTACTGACTTATCTCCCGGATATGATGTCAATAGGTTATTGCTTGGAAATGTCTTGTAGTTATAGGTCTAGCAGTATGATTTATCATAAACAGAATAATGTTCCTTACCGCATGCTGCGTCATTCATCTCCATCTAATCATTCTTTTTGTTTTTGCTCTTCTGATGGTTTTCAGCTTTCTCTTTCCGCAAATTGTATAGTTGAATGGTGTATAGCGACATGACCCAGCACCCAAAATACTATCAAAACACTCCATTATTCGCGAAAGATGGGTAAAAAAGCGCACCGGAAACAAAAACCTTGAAAAAATTATATACGACCCCGCCAAATCACAGAGATGCCGATTCGCACAGGACTAATATTATCACAGGACCTCGGTGTTCGGCGAAATGTGGTAGGACATTTGCGGGGGAATTTTTACTTTACAAAGTACAGACATGGCCGATTCGCACGGGATTAAGATCACAGACAACCTCCGCAATTATTACAAATGACTAGAGGTCACCAGGTAATACTTATCCCATGCGAATAGGGCTTTTGAAATAATTTAAAGGGATAGTTCACCCAAAAATGAAATTGTGCTGTTAATTTACTCACCCTTGGGCCATCCAAGATGTATGTGTCTTTTATTTCTTCAGTAATACAGTAAAGAAGATTTTTAGCTGAAACTGTAGTCCTTGGTGATTCATTTAATGCAAGTCAACGGCTACCGTCACTTTGATAGTCAAAAAAACATAGACATGCAAAACAAAATGAATACCTGTGGCTCCTGACGACGCATCGAAATCTTATGAATTAATTTTGTTTTGCCTGTATATGTTTTTTTGACTGTCAACGTGACTGTAGCCATTGACTTGCATTATATGAATAAACAAGGACCACATTTTTTGTCTAAACATCTTCTTTACTATAGCCTGGGGTGCGTTTCCCGAAAGCATCGTTAGCCAACTATGGTCGCAAGTTGGTCGCAATTCCCATTGAACTCTATTGGTAACGACGGAACTTGCGACCATAGTTGGCTAACGGTGCTTTCGGGAAACGGACCCATGGATGCCTGCAGCCCGAACCCCGCCCACAAAATGTTTTGGTCGGGAAGTTCGGTCTGGACTCGATCCATTGAGAAGTAATTATGATCGGTACAGAAATCGTCGGGCCAATCAAATTGCTAGGGCGGGCTTTATACGATGATGGACAGATGATCTGCAGTTACGTAATCATCGCGCTTTGGTTGAACATTGAACTGGTTTCCCTCAAAGTTGACTCCAGCTGGAGAATTGAGATGTATAGATTCTGTTGTAAAAGAAATCGACAGCGCATTAATATTAAAAGACGAACAGTGAACTGCAATCAAGGCACTTTTTCAATCAAGGAATTTTACCCACTTTGTGTTGTGTATTTTAATGTGTATTTTCTCTATGCACATGCATGGCTCACAAGGTTTTGGAACAGAATCATACTTTTAATTTAAGAAGCGACTAGCTATTGGTGATGCTTTGGGTTTAATAAACTAATCCAAAATTATGTTATTCGCAACATGTTATTTTAGTAAAAAAAAAAAATGCTTCATGTCTTGTTATTAAAGACAGACCTGGACCTCCCAGGTTCACTGATCTGCCATGTTTTTATAGGTGGTGGTTAGTGACCTATGATGATTATCACTGCTAAAGTTGCAATTAAATGCAGTGTAATGCGTACAGTAGTCTACATAAATGGTTCTTACTCTCCTTTTTGGAAAATGCAATGCTGTAGATTTGCAATTTATGCTAAATTATTAAAGTGAACCTCAACCTAATATGGCTCCATGTAATTTAGGGTCACATACTTGTGTTTTAATGTGGTTTAGTGCCTGTAACTAGTGGCTTTTCTCTGCCCTATCAGCAGATTTCCCCAGTAAGCCGGAAAAATAGAAAAAACATAATTTCCCTAAAGTGTAGCAAAGCTTCTGTAGCTTTCAGTCCAACACTCTCAAATCTTCCCTTACGAACTATAATGTCTGCAATGCCATGTGGAAGTTGGAACCTTTCTTCCTTTATTGCTTCATATTTTAGAGTTTTCTACTGTTTGTTGAAATTATACTGATCTACCAAAAATAAACTTATGCTTATACATTGTTTAAAATTGTAAATTAAATTATATATATATATTATAAAAAGTATTCAAAAGTATTTAAATTATATAAGCTTTTATTTAAAAACAAAACAATGCCTTCATCCTTTTTTTCTTCTCATCTGTCTCTGCTTGTTGATGGTTTGGGTCAGTAAACCTTTGAATATTGCACTATAGCAAGGCTATCCGGGATGAGGAAGCATATTAACAGCTTTATACTGAGAGGCCTGCTTTGGAAAGGGGCTTGAGAAGCTGCCCCTACAAAGCCAGAGCAAAACACACGCAAATGTGGACGCCTTTCATGTTACAGGTGCTTTAGAAATCTAGCTTGTTTACCACTACTGATATGAAGACCATATGTGGCCTCACGTGGATGTCCATATAGAGGTGTATTACAGACGGCATAAATCTTCCTGTCTTGAGACCACGTTCTCTGTTATGCACATTCATGCTTGTGCTTGAAGTCTTAAAATGCAATTCACAGTATTGCGTAACCTGAGAACAGATGGATGGATGTCAGGATGAAAGGGAAAGAGGAAGCAAAAAGGATGATCTTGTAGGAATGTGGTCTTAGCTGAACCTACTGACCCCTCAAAGTTGAAAAAAAAATAAAGCAAATAAATTCAGTTGAAAATTGCATTTTATTTTAAAATGTTTGTTTTTTTTTTACGAAAAATTCTTTAATAAAAAATGTATTCTTTTTAAATAAAACGTATTTTCACCTGAAATCCATTTTAGCAAAATAATTGCTTTTACATTGTAAAATCTACATATTCATGTGGTTAGAAATAAGATGATTTAAATAAGTAGAACGGAGAATGAAAATATCTCGAAGATTTTGAGATGGACAGGGAAAATGAAGTGGTTGAGGTAGATATGGAGCATGTCAACAGAAATGGTACTTTTGACACTTTTTTCCTTTTTTATGTCTAGTTGTAGTATGCTGTGCAAATAAAAAATAAAACAAATATTTTAAATTAAATAAAAATGCTTATTTTCTTTCATCAAAGTGTAATAACTTTCTCTGAAGCCATTTTTTTCTGTGGATGTAATCAAGGTCATGTGGGAGAGGCGAAATATTATTAACCAATAACCATTTTCCACCAACAATGTCGTAGCCTATAAATCCAATTCCAATCAAATCCCAATTTTACTCATCACTGATTATTTTGTTTCATTTGGAAATACGTCTCATTATGCAAGTTAAATTACATTTCCTGTTGTCTTTATGATGTAAGACAAGGATTTCTTGTGATTCAGCATTATACTTTCATATAAAGCTTCTTTGAAGCAAACACAAGCAATTTATTGTGGTCTTAGTCAGCATAAACCTCATGGACATGTTGTCATTATTGGATCTCGCCTCAATTAAACAGAAGTGGAATAGGCCACGGAGTCAAGTTACAGGTCAAGTCCCTGGAGAGCTGCGAGCCGGCTGTCAGCGAGCTTTTGAACGTGTGTATGCTGGATTGGGTGGTATGAAAATGTGTGTGTGTCAACCGGTAGAGATTTAACTTCAGCTTTTCCATACACTCTTAAAAATAAAGGTTCTAAAGGGTGGTCACTAACGTCATAAGAGAACCATATTTTGTGCCCCAAAGAACCTTTCAGTGAACAGTCCTTAAGGGTAAGGATAAGGACACGCAGTCTCATAAATAATTATGAGACAGTTGAGTCATCGATATACTATGGTACAAGAAAACGTCACATCCTATGACGTTAGCACAAAGACGAATTTAAACCCGGCTCAACCTTAAGTTTATCAAGAGACGAGAATACTTTTTGTGCGCAAAAAAAAACTAAAATAACGACTGTATTGAACGATTCATTTTCTTCTGTGTCGGCCTCTGATGTGAGTTCACGAGAGCGCCACAACGCATGCATGAGAACTGAGAAGATGACGCTCGCGATCATTTGATGGGAAAGTGTGAAAGGTAAGCCATTCATTTTGCGGCATTACTAAGGCCCTTTTACGTTTTCTCGTTGATTGATCGTTTTCTTGTAGAATGTGTCCTAGCCAAGTCAAGATGAGGAAGAACTAGATGTAACTCTTTCCCCTCCATCGACAGAATTTTCCATCATTCATGTCACAACGCTTCCCCACCTTTGACGGAATCCATGTTATACGGTGGGGGATGTAATTTTGCTTCTTCTGAAAGAGTAGAGAAATCTCAGGGTCAAAACACAGGCGAAAAAGAAGCAGAAACAAGTGATAGAAGCATTGCTTAGGCACATGTTGTAGTCTGACAAAAATGCGATTCTCAGCTTTTTATTCAAAATAGTTGCTTTTTTTTTATTAAGCCTACTCGCATTCAAGTGTTGATTTAAAAAAAAGAATGCATGAAGTTAGAATAAATAGTCATACATACAAATATTTTGGGGGCCTTGAATATGTTGTGAAAGTAATCAAAAATGCTGGCGGTGACTGGCAACTTTAAAAAAATGTTGTCGGGGAAAGAGTCAATTAATTCAATTGGTTATTGAGGTTGTGTGTATAGGTGTGTGTTGTGCATGTTTATTTTCCTTGTACATGTAGTGCTTGAGTGTTTTGTGACAGATATGGTCGTAAAGACAAATTGCTCAGCCTGCCATGGGTCTCTGCGTGCACCCTGTCAACATTGAAAATCAAACGCACGCGTCCTGACTTGATTTTTATGGTCATCTCTTTCATATGTCTAAGCTGCTGCATTTAATATTTTTCTGGAGATAACAATATATGCCCTGACATTAAAACGCCCAGATGTCTCAACTCAAAACTGTCACTTGCCTGAAGTCATTTGAGTGACGAATCACTCATAGCAATAGAGCAGGCTGTGACAGAGACTTTGATTTATGAGAAACACAAGGCTCATTGAAAAAGAAATGCTTTTAGACTGAAAAAAGCCACTTCAGAAAAATGGCACAGCAACAGTTGAATCTCATCCCAGCCTGGGATGGGGTTGTGTGGTTCAGACAATCCTCAAGGATTCTGAATTCGTTCTGATGGTTCCACCATAGGATTAGGCTTTAAACAGCACTGTTCCATATTAAGGCTGAAAAATTGTATTTGTGCTCGCTGAAAACTTTCCATTGCCGGGTCTCTCCTTTAATAATGAAGATCATTTGCTTTATTTAGAGGCATGAGATATTACATACACCTAATTACAGAGGCAGATGGAAATAACAAGGTTGTAACAATAGCATTTTAATTTGAAAAAAATGTATAGTTTGATAAAATAAATCATTATATTACCATGGATTTGCTTGCTGTATTTCATAGAAGAATATTTGATTTGGAAAAAAATCATAAAATGGGTAGTGTAACCCAGTACAAATCCGCAAGCTGAGTCATTTATAACTTTTTCCAAATCAAATATATTTGATTAATATATCATTTAAAATATATTTGTTATATACTTAATATATATTCATTATTTATTTAATATAGATTTATTATAGATTTACTATATATTTTTTACATTTAAAATATATTTTAGTAGAAAACGTATTTTAAATTGTAATAATATTTCACAATATTACTTTGTGTGTGTTACCTTCATTTGTATAAACTGATTTAGACGTCTATCATCTCAATGTAGGTATAGACGCCCACATGTGGTACATGCTTGGGTCACACATAAAAGACAGAATGGATAGTGTTGAGGTGAAAGGTCACAGGGGGGCAGGTGGCCGTTTAGGTGACCTTTGATCCCAGACCTCACATGGCAGTCACACCCACTGACTGATCAGATTAGAGGGAATATACCCCGCTTATGCATCTGTGTAGAAAATCTGCCACGAGGAGGGAATATAAAACATAACTGTGAGCACTTAGCCTTAGCAGTGTGGCAGCTAAATAGTTTTATATCATTAAATGGGTTCATTATTCAGTTCCCTGACATGCCTTATCTGTTAAAAAATAATAAATGGTCAAAAACACTGTCACGTAATATTTATGTCTTTTTTAAACTATTTGATGAGATTGTGGTTTGTGTGCAGGGTTATATGTTAATAGTTATGAGATATATACATATATATATATATATATATATATATATATATATATATATATATTCTATCAATTATGATTGAAAATGGTAATATATATTACTATTTAGCAAATAGCAAAAATTACTTAAGCGAACACTGTCACCTTGATATTCATGAGCCAATCTGATAACTCACAGATTGTTCCTATTCTTCCGTCTGCACGTATAACCAGAACATTTTTAGTGACGTATCTCTCTATCTTGGAAATGTGTGATATCACAATCCCCACTTGTGTCCGACACATTCTCTGGACATGTGCGATCAGATAAATGTTATATCATTCGATCTGTGATAAATTAGGTTTGACTGTGTGGACGCCCTGGTGTGCCTCAGTTTGTTTATCATAGGGAATTTGTTATCGCCCCTTGTATATACCATTAGGCAACCTAATAAATGATGCAGAGCGCACAGACTTCTTATTAAATAAACTTATGCTGAAGGTTTGTTCATTTCTCACTGCGGGCAGCTCTGAACCTCAGAGGAAGCAGTGTTAAAGCGTACAGTGTGTGACGTTCCTCGAAAACACACAGCAGAAAACACTAGGCTGTAGATAAGCTTATGTTTGTAACATGAAGCCCAAAAGCTTGTAAGTGTCAATAGTTTCCTCTGAGAAGGATACTGTGATGATCTGCTTCTCAGACTTGTCTACATCAAGAAATGGGATATTTAAGCTTAACTTGAACAATTTTTTACAGAATTTTAAAGAAATGGCAAAAGTGTTTAAATTATTAGTGTTTCTGTAAATAAAAAACAAACTACTTTTATTAAAACTGATAGAAAATATAATAGTATATTCATTCATTCATTCATTCGTTCATTCGTTCATTCATTCATTCATTCATTCATTCGTTCATTCGTTCATTTGTTCATTCGTTCATTCGTTCATTCAGTCATTCATTCATTCATTTTTTTTGTGAACCTTAACTCAAAACAATGAAAACGATTGTTTTTCGTTTAATTGTTTTTGCAGCCAAATAAATAATCTTTAAGACATCTCCTGGATATTGCAGACACAGACCCATAATAACGGTCATATCCTTTTACAGTTGAACTCAAAAGTATTTATTGCCATCGTGTACTCATGGCCGACCCTCGGGTTAAGTGCATTTGGCTTCATTTTTTGAAAGACTAGCAGGCAGTTTGTATGTACAAATTATATATCCACAAGAATCATGAATCAGAATCAGATCTGTTTATTTGAGTATAAGTAGGCCTATACATCAGATGGGGGTCAATGCTTAGGATACTCATCAGTATCAATGGAAGAAAAGCATGCATGTTACTGTGTGTCATCTATATACAGACAGAAAACATAAGACAGTGCTACAGAGAAAAAAAAAAATTCTGTCTAAGTGTAAAATATGTGTTAGTGATACTTTTTCATATTTAGAAAATCCCCGTGGAGTGATAACGTGATGGAATGGGAGGATGCTGAAGATTTGAGGATGTTTTATGTAGATCTGGACCAGGATGGGAGAGATGATTATTTTTTAAAATGCCTCAAGATGTGCATCATCTCAGTGTCTCAACTATAACTGTGCTGTAAATTAACAGGGGGTGAATTAAGTGATGTAGAGAGTTTGATGGGCTTGTCTAGTTGATTTAGGGTGAAGTGCATGCAAAGGCTAACAGCATTTTCCACCAGTTTGCTCTGTGCACAAAATAAGATGTGTGAAAGCAGTCCTGAAAGGGTTCAAATGGTCAAAATCAGCAGTATTATTTTAGTATCAATGTGGTTTTATTTGTAGTTTTAGCTAACTATAATAACCCTGATCACCTCGAACGTGGCTGAAAGTGAATTATCAGATAGGACTTTTGTTTGACACACAAAAGAGAATATTATTTTTTTTAAATATTCTATTTTGAGTCTGTGTATAATGTCTGTGTATTATTGTTGTTGTTTTTTTGGTCCATCAAGTAAAAGCCAATGGGGATCAATGTTTTTTTTTTTTTTTTTCTGGATCCCAACATTGATGAAAATATCGTCTTTAGTATTCCACAGAAGAAACCCTGTCCAGTTTAAAAGAAGTTATCATTTTAATTTTTGCTTTACCTATCTTTATAAGAAAGACCTGTCTTCATATGAGTGAAATCCCCCATGGCAAAAATCCCCATAACATACGATTTCCAGGATTTCACCGTCCAAAGTCTCCTGCATTGCTTTTGTATTTATCTAAAGTAAGATATATATACTGTATATACCCCAATATAAACATAAGTGTAAAGCTTGCAGGAAGAGTCAAAGGTTGTGCAAAAGATGTTTAAATATTTCAGATCTGGAGCGCACTGGCTGGAAATAGCAGTTATATCTGGGCACCAGCTGTTGTTTCGTAAGAAAACACACTGCATTTCTTTTTTGTTTTCTCACTGAGGAGGCTTTTTTTATCTGCCTGAAGGCTTGTTCTGTACAACAAAAAAACAGAAAATTTGGTTTATTCATTTCATCACACCACTAAACATTTAGTTTTCCTCACCAGTGATGTAATGTTGATGTCTTCAACCAGCAAGTGCACCTCAACGTCACATGACACATGCTTAACCAAACATAAGATTGTTTGTTTGCTCTGCTTTAAGCTGGTCTAGGTGGTCTCCAGGCCTTGCAGACTGGTTTTTAGCTGGTTGGTCAGATTGTTTCCCAGCATAACCATCAGCTGGCGATTGTCCTGGACCAGAACTGAACCTGGGCCAGAACTGAGAGACCATCTAAGACCACCAAGCCTGTTTTTTTAGCAGAAGATTGAATAATGTGCAGATGATGGAGCAAAAACTCTGTAGGAGTTGAGCTTTGGAGCTTTTGGAGCTCTTCATGAGTGTTAAAAATAGCATTTTGGTTACAAATCCAGAAGTTAACACATAGCAGAGGCCGTAAACTCTTTTCACTTGTCAATACAGTGAGACTTAGTAACATGAATGACTAAAACATGATCTTAAATAAGAGAGAAGGCATCAAACTTCACAGTTGTTGATGGGCTACATCCGGTTTAATGGATTTAGTTGTCAAGAGAAAGATTTATTTCTCTCCTCTCAATGCTATATATGACGTATAGCTTATTTTAATAATATCATTAATGCAGTTAACTACATTTTTTAGGTAAAAGACTACAGTTTACTGAAAGATGTGTGCCTGTATTAAGAGTGACTGTTACATAAATTACAAACATCATAATAAATGAGGCTTAAGTTAAATATTTCACAATGCATAGATACATGCAAAAGTTCATAAATGGCTCCATTTATGCAGACGGCTTAATTATTTTATATCTGGGAGAAGCGAGGTTTAGTTTTTTAAGCTTTCAAACGCATTTGCAGCTGTGCTCGCCTTGCAAATGTGCATTAGTCACCTCATCTATCAAAACGTTCACCACCCAGATCCGTGTCACACCTTATAATATGCCAAACATTAATACTTTCCAAGCTCTAAGAAACTGGGAATCTCTGTTACATGTTTTTTTTTATTTCAGGATGTCTACCGACTGTAATCCTTTTGGCCCAAACAGATTCTGTTTTCCTGTTTCGCTTTTAAAAGCAAGTCCACTGTCATTTTTCACAGAGGTTATTATTCTTCTAGCGACAGTGTGTAGGCTGCTAAATGAATAGCCTGTTTACTTGCGCAAACAAGTGCCAGTGAAACCGAAGAAATTGATCTAAACACTCTCTGGCCTGTGCCGGAGGCAATTCTCCTTCATTAAACTGTGTAAACTTTAATTCTCCTTCATTAAACTGTGTGTTTTTCTACACTCGACCCCGGCTTGAACCGGAGGAGGAATGACCTCCGCCGGGACCGTCCCACTGCTCTAAAAACAGACGTCTGAGGGCTGCGGCCCAGAGCGTCGTAGCACGGTTTGGCACACGCCGGTAACCAGCGGGCCTCACAGAAAGCCGTGTTTATCGGCCAGTGGCACGGGCCCATGTGTGTTTATAGGGATGGCTCCAGAGAGCTGATATTAACTGTGTGACCTAAACAGTTATTTTAAAACGATAGCATCCAACCACGCCACACACAATAACGCCCCTCTATATTGAATGTTGCTGGTTCAACTCTTAAACTGTTTAGGGGTCGTCCTACACTGTAATCCAACATATATTATTTTTTAGATAAAAAGATGTGGGAAAACAATGATAATAAAAGAATAAAAGAACTGTAGAATTGAAATGAGAACTTTTCTTAATGAAGGACAAGAAATAGCAGACATTATATGACACTTTATGTGTGTGTGTGTTAGGTATACAGTATATGTGTATGTATATATAGATTTACTTTTTATGTATGTATTTATTTATTTTTATTTATAGTTTCAGTTTTCATTTATTTCCAGTTAGTAATTTTTAGTGCTTGAACTTATTCGCATATTCAGTTTCATTTTAACATATAATATTTGTATTTTATTTCAATTAAGCAGAATGTTTTAATACTTTTTTTTTTGTTAACAAATATTAACTCTGATATGTTTGCTATGAGTATATTGAATATATAAAATTTCATAATTTGGATTTTTGTTAGCTGTTGGTACTTAATTTAGCTTTCATGCTCAATTTATATACTGCACACATTGATTTCTTATGCCATGTTGACGGTGTATAAAACCCAAAAGAATACATTTCAAAGAAGGTTTCAACTGTTTTTGTCCATGTTATTAAAGTCATTTAGGTCTTAAACAACATTGGACTCTAGTATGGACAAAAAAACAGACATTTTTCAAAGAGTCTTCTTTTGGGTTTCACAGAAGACAGAAACCAAACCAAATGGGCTTTTAAACAAATGCTGTGTAAATAGAAGTTTCCATTCCCATACTATGCAGCAAATATAAACTCAGTGTGCCAGCTTGTGATGAGCTTGAGGCAAGCAAGTACTTTGCTCTCCAGCAGAGACTGTGATTAAAGGCTAGTGAAATTAAAGAGCATGCTTGTGAAGTGTCTCCTGGGTCCCTGCGCAACAGTAAAGCACCTTTCCATTGTCATCTGTATCTGGACCATGAAGTGCCTGCAGCCACAGAGAGAGAGAGAGAAAGAGAGAGAGAAAGTGTTTATTACTGTGTTCCATTTTGGGAGCTTGTTGCACTGTTTCAGAGTGTCATGTACAAACAATGGAATGCGCTGAGATCATTCTGACATTTTGATGAGATCTTGTGGATTTTTATGATCTGAATATTTCTATTCAGTCAGAAGAGAATAGATATACACAGTATTTTGAGCTTAGAGGTTTGTGCATGTGGAATGACACATTGTGAGTTTGAGTTGATCTTGTCATTTTTCTGATCCAGTTCTCCTTTCATGTCTCCCCTCTCACTGTTTCTAGCGATAAAGTGGCAAAAGGTTCAATCAACAGGTATTTCAAACGTGATTTTTACATTGTCTGTAGAGAATATGATTTGTGCTTGCCCAAAACTTGCAAACACAATTATAAGACTTTCTGTGAGGTTTTTACTGTGTTGATATGCAGTTTCTTGGGAGTTCTGGGTGGTTGCTAGGTACCAAATCTTAGTTGAGTGCCAACTTTCATCTCACAATGTGGGACGAATTATAGTAAATGGTTTAATGGTTATAGGTTTGTTCAAAAGTAAGAGCAATAGTGATGCTCACCATAGTGATGCCATGTATTATGTGTTTGATGACAGCTGTAAAGTCAAAACAACAGATCTTTTATAGAAGATCTTTCTTGATTGAAATGTTTAAATGCATTCTTTACTTGACATGTTTATGGTTTCCTTTAAACTCATAATAGCAGTTGTTCAATAAATATAAGATCCATACCACAGAGGCATGGGCCTAATTTTTGTAGGCATTGTTGATTTTGTTTGTTTTCTCATAAATATATACTTTGAACGTTGATTTACAAATTGGAAACAACCATGAACAAATCAAAGACATCTGGCCGCGAAAACAACATGGCATCTATGCTTCTTTGCGAGGTGAACACAATCATGATTGCTATAACTAAAAAAAAAAACACTCAAAACATTTGCATATGAAGTAGATAAGATTATAATGGGTGGGGGTGGTGGTGTGGGCTGTGGGGGTGGGGGTGGGGGTGGGGGGGGGGGGGGTTACTGTGATACACTACCATTCAAAAGTCTGTGGTAAGTAATATTAAAATAATAATAATAGTTTTATTCAGAAAGGACATGTTAAATTGATCAAAAGTGACAGTCAAGACATTTATAATGTTCCAAAAGATTTCTATTTTAAATAAATGCTTTGTTTGTTAAACAAATAGTTTATAATGTAACCATTATTAATAATTAAGCACCAATAATAATTGATAATAACTGGGCATCAAATAATCAGCGTATTAGAATGATATCTGAAGGATACTGAAGACTGGAGAATTGATGCTGAAAATTCAGCTTTCCCATCCGGAATAAAATAGATAAAAATAGAAAACAGTTATTTTTGATTTTGTATGTATGTAATGTTTGTGCGTGCGTGCGTGCGTGTATTATATTGCTCAATATATATATATATATAATGTATATATGTGTATATATATATATATATATATATATATATATATATATATATATATAATATATAATATATAATATATATATGTATATGTGCAATTTTGAATTGTCAAAACAAAATAAAGAAATTTCCAATGGGTTTGCTCATTAAAAAAAATCCATTTGTTTAAATTGCTCAGCGTTTAAGGAGAAGAGGGAAAAGTAGTTAAAAACTACCTTCTTTTCCATTAGATGCAATTCCAGTATCTCCAGGCTAGGAATATGCAAATTATTAGGCTGCCGTTAGCCACTCACAGAAGACTTTGGAACGATAGTAGAAAATTGACAACCAGATCTGGCTCCCTCTGCTGAACTATGCAGCATTAAAAGACTGAGTGCAGGAGAATGGCTATTAGCTTTTGCCTTGAGGACATTTATGAGTGATGTGGCCACTGACTCCTACTGACCACGTCTAAAATGACATTTCACTGAAAGCAATATATCTAGCAGTCAAATAATGTGGACATACTGTCAAGTCCACTTACATTCCATGTAGGCCACAGAAACTTTTACCACATTCATACTTTAAAGCACTGACCATACTACATTTAACCCGTATAAAAGCCGTGCTCTCTGACTTTTTCAAGGAAACCATGCAAAGGCCACAATGCATCGGAAAAACCCTGGTGTTCTCTGCAACTGGCCTTTCAACAACCCATCTCACACTGGTGCCAGGCGGCAGGGCTGCGGGTGGAATTTGCTACCGTGTTCGTGTTGTGTTTGTGCATGCAGTCCTGCGAGGGAGTTATTGACCAGCAGAGCGGTGCCATAAGCCACATCAGTACCGTTAGATCCCATAGCGGGCATGGTTCGCATTATTCCATCTCTGCTGACGTCCCTTCAGCATCCCACCAAACTCTCAATGCAATTCATCTGGGTTCATTCAAGTTTCTGAAAAGCGGAGCTGGTTTACAGCTTCAAAGCCAATAATGGTCACCAATATGCCGGAAATAAATAAGCTATTTGTTTCAAAACTTGGCCCATTTTTCCAAATGAGTGTGGTTTAAAAACCCACCTTTTTAATGTTTTTATTTTTAATTATTTATTATATTTTATTCTATGCACGTATTATAGCATCAATGTCCACATCCGCTTTCAAGTTGTCCAAAATAATCACCTTCTAATATTCTCATATGATTTTGCAATTTCCTTTTCTTTATGATAAATAACATGTTTTGTTTTTTTTGGTGTGAAAGCATAAAAGAGCCATGTCTCTTACTGTATGTGGCATTTCAAAAATAACCAGTGAGGCCATTGAATTGACAGTGATTGGGACTCCAGCATAGAGCTTCTTCTGTAAGGCGTGATGGGGTCAGTGCAAATGGTCACCAGGCTTACATTTCCAGAGGTGCTTTTGGCATGTTTATTGTTCCTGTTAAAATGACCACTGGAAACGCTTGGGCTTTAAATTCTCATGGGTAAAATTTGTCAGAGGTGGCACGAGTCTTAGTTTTGTTAGGTTGGCTTCCTGTTCACTCTGAGATTCACTATACCTTAGGGGTTACTGGTAAACACAGTCAGCTCTTAAAAACATCTTATACAAGTGGATGACCTGCCTGTAAAAAGATTTTAATCAAAAACAATGATCTGTCTGCTATATGCGTACTAAAGCATTGAGCCCAAGATGAGAGATGCAGTGTTTGCGTTCTTTGTGCTATATTTTGGGTTTTTATATATTTATTTTTATTTTTTGGGGGATGTAGCACATCACCCATATGGACTATTTCAATGGACCTAATGGACTTGCTCATTATAGATTGTCATTGTATAGGAAGAGCTCGATGTTCCACGGAAAAAATAACCGCCTCCGGGTTTGGAACATCCTGAGGGAGAGTAATTACTGACTGAATCTTCATTTTCAAGACTTTAATTTGATCTCTTGACTAAACTGCTCGGAGATTGTCAACACATCAATGTTTATTCAAATGCATTTTCAAACATTTATTTGACTGTCGAGTTCTCTGAAAGCATATCAAGTTATTATTACCCAGAGTCCATTTTGAGCCCATTACTCCTCTTGCAGCCATTAACCCCTCTGTCTCTGCTTCTCCTCGCTGAGATCCCCAATCTATCACTTTTCGCTGTACATATTTTGATGCCTTAATCACCTCCAGCTGTGAGGGCCAGATGAAAGACAAGCACTCGCAGTTATGGAGAGATGAGAGAAAAGGGGGAAACCATACTCTATAGTCCCTTCGCACCAGTCCTCCTGGTGTCATTAGTCCTCTTTATGCTGAATTGGCCATCCTGTGATCTCCTGCCAAAAATCTGCACCTTACCCCAGCCGAAAGTACCTGCTGCTACCCCTCCCCGTCACTGTCAAGGCCAGAGATGAAAAGCTCAAAGCTGTGTTATTTTAGAAACCAACACCTTTCAAAATTCTTCCAACCCCAATATTTACATCCAAAACTCAGGCCTTTACACCATACCTGACATAAATTGTGGTTGACTACCAGAATACAAGTCTGCATCTGATAAAAACGCGAAACAAGACCAGTCGGTGTCAATCCAAGTCGATCCGGTGTTTGACCCTTTCTGGACATTTCCTGATGACAGTGTCCTGGTGGGCGGCTCATACCGGCACGGCTCCTAGGTTGAAGCCAAGCTTTCTTGCATGAAGAAATAATTAGTGTTCTCAGTGATCTTGACATGTATATGATGTTTTACAGGCATCCCATTATACTGCAGATCCCTTTTAATGGACATCTGGAGAGTGCCGCGTACTTCACAGATCTGGAGGAGCGCTCTGATGATGTCATGCTGATCATCGGAATCATTACTCAAAGGAAATATGTACAAGAGATGTTTGCTAATACGATACCGCCATATTGCGGCAATTGACAGCTTGTTATTTGGTGTAAAGTTGCAGTAGATACAGGTCACGGTGACTTTGGGGTTTCTGCCAGCCACTTGAAAGGGCGTCATAAAAAACATTTAGTACGTAGAGAATGCATCTGGTATGTTTCATAACACGTGTCTGTGTTATGTTATTAGCTGTTTTTGTCCAAATGGACATCCATTGGTGATTGTTGAGCAATGGAGTGAATGCAGTGAATCTGTTATGTTTTATGATTTTGACAGAATATTGGAAGATGTGATTGTCAAAAAACCTGGTGATAAACAGAACAGAAGTATGTTAAGGGATTGTTCACCCAAAAATGAAATGCTGTCATAATTTATTCACCTTCATGTCATTTTAAACCCATATGAATTTCTGGAATATAAAATGAGATAATTCAGAGAACATCTGTGAATTTAATACAATGGTCAGTCTATCGATCTATCCATCCATCCATCCATCCATCCAGTGGTAATTTTGGGATGGAAACTTTATTTGTGAATATTTTTGTGATATTCTGATTTTTCATATTTCACATTTTGCAACTTGGAAGAAAAAAATGGCTATTGTTCATGCTCACTAGTAGCTTTGTGTTTCTAGTCTCGGTCTTGAACAGGCAAGACATGTTACATGTCAAATGCTTCAGCTCTGTAGCTGTAATGAGCCGGAGGGATGTGCGTCTTTTACTCGGCCGCCGGTCAAGAGGGCCAGAAAGTAGTAGGATGCATCCAGTTTCCCCCTCTTCCTCAGCTCTCTGAAGTGATGCCAAGGAGAGAAAGAAAGAGAGAGATCTCTCAATAAACAGCTGTAATAACTCATAGCAAGTCCTTCAATATATCAGTCCATGTCTTTCTTTCACCTTTCACCGCTGTCTGTCAGTTGCACACATCTCTTTACACTTCCATCCATCTATATTTTCACTCAATGCCTGCTTTCATATTTGTATTTATCCATCAGTCAGTGTTTGTGCGTGTCCTCCCATGGGTTTGGGAATCGTCCATCACTGTTTTTGTCTGTCTGAAGTCATGTGATGTGAATGATAGCCTCAATAAAATGCTGTATTGAAATTATTGGGAGCATAGTATGTTTATGGTGTGCTTGGCTTTGTCTGTAAGTATCCTTCTGAGAAAAGAATGTGCTGTTTTCTGTTTGATCTCTTATCTCCCCCGCTATGGAATGAAATGAGATATAGCACCAGTTTGAAAATATGAAAGCCATATTGTGGATTATACTGAGAGACTCTAGATTTTAGACAGGACTTGTATCCTGTATTTAAACACTTTTGAACTAGAGGCCTTAGTTGGTTAGTTTACCCCCAAATTTAAACCCTGTCATTTCACTCTTATATCTAGAAATGTCTATAACTTTCTTTCTTCCATGAAAAAAAAGGAAATATTTTGCATTTTCTCTTTTATAGTTTCCCAACTAATTCATTGCTCCCATATGTGGAACTTGTTGCAAGTTTCTACAACATTGAAATAAAAACAACCATTGCTTTTGGTCAAAACTCTGAACATTGGATGCTTGAAGCTGAGCTTCTCTTTTGCGTGAGATCATGCTGTTTCAGTTGGATCACTCTGTATGTTTCTTGTTATTTAAGTAAAGTCCCCACTGTACTCTCTCCATGTCATGTTTGTGTTAGAGATGCCGCTCCAGATGACCCCAGTGCCAAGTTACACCAACTTGCTGCCTTGTACTGCTGTTATTTGGGGATTTTGTCTGTGTTCGGGTGATGTAATTTGTGATATCTTTGGTTTTATGTTTATTGATGTCTTCACTGAGAAGATCAGTAGTACAGAACAGGTCTTACAAAAGTGTTTGTCAAACAGACTCTGATTGGCTTGTTAGCAAGTTCACAAACTGTTCTGTCGGCTGCAATGTTTAGTTTGGCTGCAAAAGCTTCCTGTTCAGATGGTTTGGTCTTGAATTCTGTAAGATGGTTTGTTTAACTAGGAACGTGCCACAGATTTAAATTAAGCGGTTCTGAATGCTAAATGAACTACACTTAGCAAATCTACACATCTTGCATTGTTGTTGGATCATAGATCTTAGACATAATTTGCATGGAAATTGTCCCACTGAACAGTTTCAAAGTCCTCTATCAATCACTGTTCCATGCAATACTGTGATCATATGACCAACTTACAGGTAACCTTGAGTCAGTGGTTTGTCGACAGACATTTTACAGACATCCAAGTAAAAGTTTTGCATGTTCATTCCAAGGTGGTCAATTAACAAATCAAAAACTTCATTATCATACACAGCATTTCCTTTTGGAAAAGCGTCAGCCAGGTCGCTTACCCACTAAATGAGCTGTGTAGCCTTGAGGAAACCCAATGCAGTGAAACCAGATCCATTGCATTAGCAAAAACTAACGAGAACAAGTTATTCTTTCTTATTCTTTCTCCCTATTAATCTTGTATTCGCTTACTTGAATGTTTCTTTTTCTCCCTTAAAAAAGGAGTCAAGAGGAATGGTGGGTGAACCACAAAACTCCACAAGTTAGCATTGGATTCCTTTGGCTTGTTCTGCAGTTACAGTTCGCCCAGCCAAAGTCTCGCTTGGCTCGTTCAGGGCGGTTCGCATCTTTCGCTCACACATGGAGAGAGAGACGAGGGAACTGTAAGAGCTGCAGAACGTGTTCAATATTCTCACTCTTGTCTTACTTTCACACTCTGAAAAAAAATTATGTATGACGATTAAATCACACTCAACATAAACACCAAACCTCTGTTTGTTTGAGCATCCCGACGTTGGGCTCAACCAGTAGTGTGAGGTTTGGGGCGGCAGTGTCTGTTTGTCCAACCAATTGCAGATGGGAAGAATATGTTTGAATGTTTGTAATTCACTTTGGTGGTTCACATTTTAACTTTTTTAGACAACTGTGATGTAATATATGTAGCTTTTGAGATGATTTGAGAAATTTATTAGGTGAAATTCAGTTTTTGAGGTCATCTCGTACATTGTGCACAGTTGGCGTGTCTTGGGTATGCGTGTCTCCATGAGTTACGGTGAGGAAAAGCACAGAGGATTTAGCAGAGATTTTGAGAAAGCAGCTCAAGCACACTTTGACCCACTTATGATTCAGTCAAGATTGAGATTCCACTAAACTTCTTATGAACTGTTATTGTACTGGCAAAGGCAACCCGCTTTTTAAACAGTACATCTCCAAATCCCTCGGCTCCTGTGTTAGTGTGTGTGTGTGTGAACGTATATGCAAGTTTTTGTGTATGCATGCACTTTAGGTACCCCCTTTAGGACCCGAAAAGACAATCATTCAATCAGTCATCATGATTACTGGCATCTCACCACATATTCAAACACTCTCTAGAAATTATGAGCTTGGGTTTCTCCCCATTTTTGAGCAGCCACTTTATTTAAATCCTTTTTTGTTGGAGAGATGGAAAAAGAAACTTAACCCCACTTCTGCTTTCAGTCTTCTACCTTTTGAAGGGTTTACATGCTTAATACGGATTGTTTTCTGTCGTCTTATTACATGTACCATGCATATAGTCAACCTGACAGATGTTTGAGTACAAATACAAGATTTCTTATTGTGACCAACTTACTTCCTTTTCTCATACATCTTCCATTCAATAGCTGCTACGAACAGCGCAACGACCGTGAGGAAATATTTATCTTACAGTGCTGCTTTGGAGCTCTTTATTTAAACTATATTGAGACCCACAAGTCCCCCAGACATTTCCCTGCTTTCTCTGCTCAAGCCAGGCTTTCATGGAAAATGGCTTTGTCCATGAAGCAGATCCTTGGTCAAACCGCCCTTCCACGGTTTGTTACCTCAAACTCTCGCTGTTCAAGCCTCCTCCTGCTCGGTTGTAAAATGTCAGGGTTTGCTTCAGGGTCTTGGATGGTTAAAAGGTGGAACATCTCCCCGCTGTGGGCTGGAACTTCTTGTATTCATGATGATTATTTTTCCTACACTTGCTCCACAGCCTCTGCCAGGGCCCGATCTCAGACTCGGATGCCCTCATCTCAATGTCATTAGAATCTGTTACAGCCGTCATCCACTCCAGACGGCTCATGGTCGAGGTGTAATGTTATTTGAGAGTAAATTTCAAAAGCTGAAGCAGTATTTTTCCTTTTATTTGATGAATAAGAAGCTGGATAGAAAGTCATTTCGCTTTCCGTGTTTGCAATTGAATGGCAATTCATTTTCTCCCAGATAGGCATCACCTCTATACAAGTCTCTTTCTGTCTGTCTCTCTCTCTTCATTTGTTTATCTGTCTGTCATTCTCTCCTGAGCTGTTCGCTGTGGCTGGGAAAGTCTTTATGTCTGCAAGCTGCCAGTAGCTTCCCTTCTCTTGGCTTGGTTGATCAAACCCAACTGTAGCCGAAGAGCTCTCCATGTGCTCTCTTAGTTTACCGCAGTATATGTACCTGCTGCAGAGCACCAGAGCAGTGTTTGAGTGCCAAGGGCTATGAACCAAGTCAGATAAATGTGTTGTGGTATTGCTCAGTGGAGTCTCAGGTTTATTTGTGACAGGAAACTGCTGAGTGGTCTTGGAATATGAACATTTAAATTATAACTAGAGTTGGGGAGTATACTGAATAGTCACAATATTATTCATTAATATAAATTTTATAATAAAAAACATATATTTAAAAATAATTGTATAGGCTAGTTTTTTTTTTTTTTTTTTTTTTTTTTACTTCATTCAACAACATTGAGTATTGCAATAATGTTAATGCACTTTTTATTTGGAAATTATGTTTTCTGTTCTTCGGCTTGCGATTTTCAAATATGACAGCATTTAAGACTGTTAAATATACAAGTTGAGACGAAAATAAAACTATATAATAAAACATCATAGTCTCTCATTTCAATTTCAGTAGCAATGTTTCATTTCTCCTAATCAGTTTAAGTGGTTTCAATGAACTGATTTTAAATTAATCAGATTGAATTATTTGTTTGCGTTTGTTCTCAAAGTCTCTTTGAGACACGTTATGTACCTAAATGTTTTAATAAAAAATATATTTAGGTAAATATTGATGTTTATGTTCAAACTATTGTCATATTGGTGGATTTAAATGAAAATTATTTACAATCATTTTCCTGATTTTTTTTTTTTGTTTTTGTTTTTTGAAAAACCTTAAACATGACTTCATTATTTTTAAGTAGATATTTATTTATTATGCTTTACTCTTTTACATTTTTAATTTCATTGACAACAGTTTGTTAAAAAGTTATTGTTCACAAAAAGTATCACCCTTATAAATGATTTCAGCAGTGGCGGCTCCTGCTAAATCTCTCGGGGGGGCAAATGTTTGGATGATTGATAAGGATAAGTTCCACCCATGCAATGAATAAAGTAACAGCTTAAGCATGTAAAGGCAACTTCACTACTTTAATATTAATGAAAAATAATGACTCTTACAATAAATCTCATTGTTTGTTTCTATACTCACTATTATTACACTGCTTACATTACTCGCTTAATACACTGCGTTCGCCATGACGTTGTTCAAGTTCAACTGGCCTCCACTCGCGAGTCGCGAGATGTGCCAACAGTCTCTCTCGCTCTCGTTTTCGTTTTCGTTCTCTTTTTTATTTTTATTTTTTTAATCATATTTGATAAAGATATTAAAGTAGTGTTTAATTTTTTCTTGTTGTTCAAATTCGAAATTGTTTTCAAATATTATTTGTCACTTAATCTTAAAGATTTTTAATAGTGTATGTTTGTTCCCACCAATCGCTGCACAAGTTAAGGATACGTATGATGTAAGCACGTTAGTGCGAGCCCTCCCGGAACCCATAGAGAATGCATTGCAGTGCCTGCAGTTCGAAAAAAAAACATCTTTGAATGGAAGTCTATGGGAACACCATGGGCGATTCTCAGCCAGAGTGAAATCGCCCAAAAAAGGGCGGTACTCCACAGAACGTGACATGACGCTGATTGGACTATATCCAGACAGTGACGGCTAGCGTAACTCTGTGGTTGAATGAGATTGTGAATGTAATTGAAAAAGTCCCTTTTATTCACACTTTGGTGGTGTGCGTGCGTCGCCCAATCGCCCTAATGAAGAAACCGCCCCTGGATTTCAGAGCAAAATATTGAGATTTTATTTTTAACCTACCCCAAAAAAAGGGATATTGATCCTTATATAATTATTCCTACTGAGTTTAGAAACAATTACTGGTTAACATGAACAAAGATCAGGACCTGTGATTAAATCCCATTGAGCCATGGTACCAAACACTAAAAATGTAACACGCTTTTTGTTACATTTGGCTGAACTTTAATCTAATGTGTTCTCTCTTCTTCCAGGTTACAGCTACTGATGCTGATGGTGGGTCTTTTGGCTCCATCTCCTACTCTCTGGGATCTGGTCCAGGCTCAGTCACCCCATCTCAGTTCACCGTTGGCAAGCACAATGGACAGATCTGTACTACCACCAGCCTGGATCGTGACCAGGGTCCAGCCAACTACGACTTCACCGTTACAGCTGTTGATGGGGTAGGTGTCTCAGCAGCCAAATTCCTCATCAATACAATTGTGACATCAAATATGACTGGATTGTTTTTCAGAGGTGCAGCAAATTATATCCATTTTGGCAGCAAGTTAAAAAAATTGCATGTATAGTAATTCTTCAGTAGTGGTTTAGCATCCTGTGCCTAAGTAATACTTTAAAGCATACTTAAATACTTTAAAGGAAATTTCAGCAGACACATTAAAGCGCTCAGAGGCAGCTGGGCCCTAAAGAGCACCATCTTGTAATATTTAATAAGTTGGGGCTTTTTCCTGACATGCCATTTGCTCCATATGGGTTGCCTGGCGAGCAAG
The DNA here is from genome assembly GCA_030578255.1 of Tiaroga cobitis. Classification (NCBI taxonomy): domain Eukaryota; kingdom Metazoa; phylum Chordata; class Actinopteri; order Cypriniformes; family Leuciscidae; genus Tiaroga; species Tiaroga cobitis. The sequence goes on from CM060605.1 coordinate 30,520,910, forward strand.
ATGTTTAGCGACAAGAACCATATCCCATGTGTACATTGTACCCTCGGCAGAATGCAGTTCTCAACAGGGAATATAATCAATCTGCTTCCTCCCCTCGCAAATGTTAACTCCGTAATTCTTTTAGTTGTACAGATATTCTAGGGATTGTTTTCTGTTTCTTAAGATTTTTTAAGTCGGTTATGTAGCCAGCCTCCATCAGTTGGTTGTATAATTTATTATCTAGTTAGATTTGATTGTATATTCTGCAATCAGACCTTTAATGACCATTAAAGCAAGTGTTAACCGATTTATTCTAGGGTGGACTAAATTCAGTGACATACGTGCGGGTGGACCTGATAGACATAAATGACAATCGACCAGCGTTCTACCCTCTGAGCTATGCAGTGAGCCTGAGTACGCAGAGCACCCCAGGGACCTCCGTCCTGAAGGTGACTGCTCATGACCCAGATGCTGAGGAGAACGGCAGAGTGACGTACCGTACTGTACCTGGAGGGAGCTCACCTTTCTTCACTCTCAATAAAGATACTGGTGAGAAGATTAGATCTACCCTTAGTTCAAGGACCATAATCAGTGCACTTCGACATTAGCCACATTTGCTATCATATACAAGATTTTAAAACCATATAAATATATTTTGAGGTCAGTAATTTATTTATGCTTTTTATTTATTTATTTATTTATTTTTATTTATTTAGTTAGTCATTTAGTTATTTATTTATATGTATGCTCTTATGCTTACCCAGGTTTTGTTAGTTTGATCAATTGGGCTCTTTTTCAAGATTCTTTGATTATTAGAAAGTTCAACAGAATAGCATCTATTTGAAATATTGTAACAATAAAATGCCTTTACTGTCTCTTTAATGTATCCTTGCAGAATCAAAGTATTAATTAAAAAAAAAAAAAAATGATCCCAAACTTTTGAATCGTTTGGGTTTCAGGGTATTGAGTATGGCTTGATGTATTCTGATACCTTTTAACTTAATAGAAACATTTATTTTGGTTGTGCATTTCCCAGGAGTGATTTCACTCTCACGTGCTCTACATGGAAAGGCAAACTCAGTCATTACGATGGTGGTCTTAGCCCAAGATGGTGGGGGTCTTACCGCTCCAATCAATGCCAGGGTCAACATCAGCATAGTGGCAGGACTGGTTGCACCCCCTGTGTTTGAACAAGCTCAATACTTTTTCTTGGTCTCTGAGGATGCCCTGCGTGGAACACAAGTTGGAGTTGTGCGGGCCAGCACTAAGAATGGTGGGTGAGCTAATCTCAGAGGTTTTTCAGTCCCAAACCCCCCCAAACATTCCCCAACCCCCCCCCCCCCCCCTGTCATAAAAATCCCAATTCAACTTGTTTAAACACACAAAATAGACTTTAATGCATACCCACATTTATCAGTCACGTTGGACTGTGTTCAAGTGCGCTGACAGATGTCTTCTGGCTTTTTTCTCCATGGTGCACCACTTGTACAAATAGGCATGGCACCATTGTACATACCTCATTTACAATCAACATTAATCATTGATTCTGTTTCACCACTTGTTTTTTTTAACAATTTGCTTTGGATATTTGAGGCACTAAATTCTGGTCTCATGTGTTGAAAAATAACTCTTCGTCTTGTTTTCTTGCTACACTGTGAATTGATGTGTCTCTGGCCATTTGCCTCTTGGTTCTCAGGTGTCTCGAAGGAAATCTCCTACACTATTAGCTCCGGTGACCCAATGGGCTACTTCACCGTGGATTCAGAGACTGGGGCCTTGAGAACAAGCTTGCCTCTGGATCATGAATCCCAACCCAGCTTGAATCTGGAAGTCCAGGCGCACTGTGGTAACCCCCCGGCCTTTGGCCAGACTAGGGTACGAATTACAGTGTCCGACGTCAATGACAATTCGCCCGTCTTCTTGCCCTCGTCCTCCGAGTCATTGATTTTACCTGAAGACACACGGATGGGTACAGTGGTGTACAAGGTCCAAGCAGAAGACCGCGATTCTGGACCCAATGGTCTTCTGAGTTTTGACATTTTTAGCGGCGGTACCCAGAGAACCTTCAGCATTGATCGCAACAGCGGGCACATCCGCCTTATTGGCGGTTTGTCGTACGAGACCATACCCCGCTATGACCTGCAGGTGATTGCCAAAGATACCGGCGCACCTCAGCTAAGTTCTACCTTCACCCTGGTCATCCACGTACAAGCCGAGAACAGCCAAGGTCCCATGTTCGATAGCCTCACGTACCGAGTAGAGCTGAAGGAAAGCACACCTCTCAACACACGCTTCCTGCAGGTTCGTGCAGTAAACCGAGATGGCGGCATCACCGCTGGACCATCTTCTACGTCTTCCACCCCACTAGCCTACCACCTGCACCCAGACGGTGATGCTGCAGGGTTTGGCATTGTGTCCGAAAGCGGCTGGCTATTTGTGAAAAGTGCTTTGGATAGAGAAGCCAAGGAGATGTACCTGCTCACTGTACTGGCCACGTCAGGCAACGGACAACTGAAGAAGACGGGTAGTGCCACAGTGCGTGTGTCAGTGATGGATGAAAACGACAACACCCCACGATTTACCCAAGAGAGAGTATTCTTGGCACTGCGCGAGAACCTGCCGGTAGGCACTGGTTTCGGCCGAGTGTCTGCCAGCGATCGAGATGCTGGTCTCAACGGTCGGTTGAGCTACCGCCTGCTCCATCTGGATCGCCACTTCCAAATCAATTCCCACACAGGTGAGAATCAAATATGGCAGACAGTCCAACAGACCAAAACGACTTTGAGTGACAAGGTCAACTTGGCACCTACATAAGTTCTCTAGTGGTTTGCGGTATCATGTTTGTCTGTATTGAGTAAGGATGTCCAAAACTACACATGTTCAAATTTGACTAGTTGGTGAGTTGTCTATGAATTAATCAGCTATTTGGTCTTGAGGAAGCACTGTATGATTTGGCTGGTTTAGGGTCATGTCAATTAGCATTTCTTAAAAGTTAAATAACAGCTTTCTAAAGAGACTTTTAGCATGATGACAGTTACTGAAAGTTAGCATGCAGACTGGCAGATATTCAGCTAATAAATAGGTAAAATAATTCCTATAACCTTACATTTCAGAAAGCTATAGATCACAATCCTCACAAAAACAGTTATTTACTGATTGTTAGCATGCTATCTTAGAACTTTTACAACTGCTAACATAAAGCTAAAACAAGAGAATCTATATGAACTAGCCAACCTCAGTAATCCATTAGTCAGTTGTTGAACGGCTAGTTGACTATTCTGACCCATCCTTAATGTGGAGCTGTTGAGCATACTGGACATCACACAGCTCCAGACTTCTGGCAGCTTGCTAACTGTGGGGGTTCCTCTTGTTGATGTCAGGATGTGCCATCTGTGCCTTCTGCCACTGACATTTTCCTCTGCAGTGAAATAGTTTCTCACCCCTTTTTCGTGTTTTCCATCTGTCCTGCTCTTTTAAAGGTGAGATAAGCACAAAGCTTTCCATGGACCGTGAACTTCAGTCCAGCTACCAGCTCATTGTGGTGGCTCAGGATGGTGGGACCCCTGCACGCAGCGCTACAGGCACTGCTTTCATCACGGTTCTGGATGAGAATGATAATGCGCCCTCCTTCAGCCATGCTCAGTCAGGAAGAGAGCTCTTGCTGCAGGTATGAGAGCTAATATTAGCTTCATAATTCTCAGAGCTACATCTTCTAGAATAGAAAAACTACATTATAATGTGTACAGCATATGTTCTACAGGTTAATTGTGTCAACTTTTAGGAGTTCGCTAGCATGTAATGCCTTAAAGCTAATAAACATGGACTAATAGCAATAAAACTTTCATTTGATTAGATTTTTTGAGATATGTTACATCTTGCTAAGCTGATGAGATTTCTTGAAACGAGGCAAATATGTTCAAACGAAAATACTTTACTGTTAAAAAGTTTGGCGTCAGTAAGAAAACAAATGAAAACCTTTATTCATCAAGAATGCATTAAATTGTTTAAAAGTGACAGTAAAGACATTTTTAATGTTACAAAAGATTACTGTTTTAAATAAATGTTGTTGTTTTTTACTTTCAATTCATCGAAGAATCCTGAAAAAAAATCATGGTTTCCACAATAATATTAAGCAGCACAACTGTTTCCATCATTGGTAATTATAAGAAATGTTTATTGCGCACCAAATCAGCATATAAAAATTATTTTTCATTATTTTATTTTTATTTTTATTTTGCATCATGAGATGCTGAAAACAGGAGTAATGGCTGCTGAAAATTCAGCTGTCATAACAGGAAAATTACATTTTAAATACGTTAAAATAGAAAACGGTTATTTGAAATTGTAGTAGCATTTTTTTATCAACTAAATGCAAACTGGGTGAATATAAGAAAATAATTACAATACATTATGTAATTAATCTTACCATCCCCAAAGCTTTGAATGGTAGTGTACTATATGCTCTAACATTTCTACACAGACTACTACATTGGGAAAATTATACAGATTTCATAGATAGTAGTGAGCTGCATTAATTAAGAAAGTTAACTGAAATCTCTGTGCAGGCGCTAGAAGGTCAACCATCTGGATTTCTACTGGGAACCATTCATGCAAAAGACCCTGATGAAGGAGAAAATGGAACTATTTTCTACTCTATGTCTGGTAAGAACGATGCATAAGTGAATAAATCAATGAATCAAAAACATCTTGTAACCACATGCAAAGTTTACAACGGTAAGCATTTTGTCTTGACTACTGAACATGAAACTGCTATGCAATATGACACAGTCCCAGCTAATCAAAGGATATTTAATGGTAAATGTGTTGTAAAGAGACATTTCAGACCAATGATATTCGGACGGGACTGGCGGGGCGGGGTGGGGCTACCCATTGTGATGCCGTTCAAATAGAAAACAAGCACTTAACAAAATGATTAATTCTGTTGCAGCTGATTTAATTAAAAAAATACAGTTTTGGTTTGTTGTTAAGATTTCACTGCATACTGATACTTTAAAAGTGTGCTGGAACCAAAAATACATCATACCTGACCCATGCGATAATATTCTGCTATTTATCAGTTTAGGCAGCTTGACGTTAAGTGTAGAATGTAATGTGTTGATGCGTGAGATCATTAAATATGTTTTGTATCAGATGTACTGAATTTGACACATAACTATTTAATTCTGTATTAATCAAATCCAGATGGGATCTCTAACAACACGGAAGTCACATGCACCCTTTGTACAGTAGAGTAATGGTCTATCCAATCATTCTTTATCTGGTTAAGACCAGTGTTGGGGGTAGTGCATTAAAAGTAATGCAAGTTATGTAATCAGATTACTTTTTCAAGTAACTAGTAAAGTAACACGGTACTTTTAAAGTGTTTAAAAGTCACTTTTCCCCTCACTGGTTAGGACATACAGTGATGCACACAAACTTGTCTTTTATTGCCCGTTCCATCCTGTCTTTGCCGTAGGTCCTAGAGCTGAACGTTTCACTCTGAACCCAAACACCGGAGAGCTGCGGTCCTCTTCCCCTTTGAGTCATTCTGAGCGGCCTGAGTACAGTTTCATCGTTCTGGCCTCGGACCGAGGTTCACCCCCTCAGAGCTCCACCATAACACTGAAAATACAGGTCAGTCTCCCTCCAGGAATCAGATGGGACATATGAAACAGTGGCTAGGTTAAGATACACCTAGAGTCTGTGAACCACTCTAAATCATGCAAATTTAATCCACTGGTTGACGGATGGATTAAACATCCCCTCTGGACCCTCATTCTTTGGCAGCTTTCCTGACAAATTTCCTAACAATGTATATTGTGCCTTGATTAGTTATGGCTATAAACCATCAAAATGGAATTTAACAAAAGGGTCTTTGGTCATATCAGAGATTGGCTTCATCGTAAGTTAAAAATAACACCTTCCGCCGCATGGATCCACTCATCACCTTTTCATAACATGCAAAATGATTTATTTAATACTGTTTAATGAAAATATGAACTTGTAGATTATTCTCTACAGGAATGGATCCATTTACATCCCCTCTCAGGTTAAACAGCATGTGAAGGAAATATGGAATGATCAAGTTGGCCTAATCAAGGCTTACATTCTTGCATTGCAAATTTCCATAGCTAGCTCATCTCTCCTAGTCCAAGTCTTGTAACCCTCCCCAAGCAATGCCGGGAAAAATACTCTCAGCTGGCTAATTTTAGGTACTCAAAGATGAATTTCTTAGCCTTGACTTTTTTTCCTCTCCCTCTAGCCGTTGTTGTCTGCAACATTTTAAGCGTGATATTACGGTGTAAAACATTCAAAGTAGGAGTGACCATCTCCCAGCTGCACCGATACAAGTGCCAGCTGTGCTTTCTGCTATGTGGTGTCAAAGTCTCGTAATACAGTTCAGTAGCCCTTTGAAGAACAGAAAATCTCCCTTGTGAAATACCCCAGTGATCAAATTAATATTTCTCCAACTTGTCAACAGAGTGGAAACAGACACAAAGGACATCAACGGTAGTAAATTCCTACATGCAAATGCCTGGAAAACACATTTATGCTGTGTGTAACTATTTAATATTGTTATGTATGTGCCAAGACAAATAATGAAGTTTATAATTGATATCTAATTAGAATAAAAAGAGCTCTGGCAAGGTTTTGATACTTTTAGAAATCAACAGTTTGATTTAAAAGCAGCTGTGCGGAAAAAAAGGGGGGAAACGTTGATCTTTTGTTGGAACGTGCTTTGACGTGTCTTTTACCGCTTAATGTGGGATTAATTACTCCTCTGTCCTATTATGTTTCATTAGAAGACTTGGCCTCAAGAATCTCTGTATTGCCAATATACTAATCACACTGCTGCGTAATGATGATTTAGTCATAGTAGAAAATTAATAGGTTATTCATGAGCACCTGTATTGCAGTGCATACTTTTAACACATAGCTTCTAAGGATTAGTAGCTTGCATGTCTCTGAGTTTGAATGTTTTTCCTTATCTAAATGTTTGTTTCCATCTCTCTGTATCTGTCTGTCTTTCTCTCTTTCTGTACACATACACACGTACACAGTCTCTAGTAACTATCAAACCAATGTCTCATCTGTGAAAAGAAACTGTGCAGGCTTCCATATTAGGAAGTGAGGTTCTTTTGCTTTGAAGTGAGTCATCTATGAGGATTCTGTATTTTTATTAAGAATATTTGCACATTTGAATGTTCTAACAGTTTCCTATTCTGATTATGTTTATTTTAATCCAGTTTTATTTTTCCTGGCAGGCACAGACCCATCAAATTAACTCTGATTAATGGTAGCAGGTTTGTTGTTTGAGCTTGTAACCCCCCACCAAAAAAGTTTTATTTTTCATTCTCTGTAAAAAGAATAGAAAATGTGGCCTGCAATATGTTCCTGTTTTGTTGGATTTGTTGTCAACTGGCAGGACTAATGGGTTCTGTAGGTCTGTTCTGATATGTAGTTAAAATAACTCAAAATAAAAATCCAATAATAAACCAAAAGACCTAATGTTAGATCTTTTGTGGTTTAAAGTAATAAAAAATAATATGTGACATTTTTGTTTACTTTCATTCCTATTTGGCTTGTTTGTCAGTTTTGCATAGTATCAGTCCTGTGTGGTTTAGGCAAGTAAAAAAAATACCCTTTTGTATATATTTGTACTATAAACAGTGTTGGTACTGTTTTAGATCCAGTGTTGTTTTAGTATCATTGATGTACTATTATAGTTGTCAATATTTTTAATTAGATTTTATTTTCATATTGTCTGTTTTTGAATTTTAGTTACAGATTTAGTAATTTTGTGGCGTGTTTTTGTCATTTTGCTATTTTCAAATTTTAGTACTTGCAAAAATGTTGCCTTGTCATCGAGCTGAAACTAAATAGTTTTTTTATAGTAAACATTTTTTAAATGTTTAATTTTATTTCAGTTTATTTTATTTGAAGCAGTGATTTTTTTAAATGTTTTAGTTAATGATGATAACTGAAAGAAAAAGTACAAATATACATATAGTAAAATATCTACAAAAATGTTTTTTATTGACTTACCACAGCTGCATAGGACAAACATGATGCAGAACTGACAAATAAGCTTAATAGGATAATAATATATATATACATATATTTTTTTTACAGTTGTAAAGATGAATCTAGTTTAATCCAGTGAGCTCTATTCCTGTTGTCAAATAAACATGCCGAACATTTAGCAATGCTTTGCATTCATCATTTCAGCCTGTAATCTAATACATACACGTCTTTCTTAACAGGTTCTGAGCTCAAGTAAAGGATCGGCCACCGCTAACTCCCAACCATTAACGCTGAATTCTGTGGAGGGAGCTAAACCTGGCTCTATCGTGGGGTCTGTACGTTCACCTGATTCTCAGACCCTTCCTGAAGCAGGCCAGGTCACGTACACCGTGGTGGGAGGAACAGACTTTGACGGCACCTTTGTGGTAGAACGTCAGACGGGTGAAGTTTACCTGGCCCGTGAGCTTGACTTTGAAAAAGCTCCTCGATACACTCTCCAGGTTGAGGTGGATGATTTCTCCATGCCCCTCCCTAAAAGTCACATTGTAACTGTGGTAATTGATGTCCAGGACAGCAACGATCATGCTCCCGAGTTTCCCGAAGACCCCGTTATCATCGTCGTCCCTGAGAGCGCAGATCCTGGGTCGACTATCTACACCTTCCAGGCCATTGATAAAGACGGAAGTGGACCCAACAGTGAAGTACACTATTTCATCCTTCAACAGTGGCCAAACGTCCCAGATCTCCTGTTCCTGGATCCAACTACAGGAGTTCTCTCTCTGGGAATGATGCTGGATCATGAGAGGACCTCTTCACTACTCTTGGTGGTCCAGGCGACTGATTCGGCCCCCGATGTCAGTCAGCGGCGCCGTGGGACAGTCACAGCCCGCATATTTGTCACTGACGTGAATGATAACGGCCCTGTGTTCATCTCACCGTCTGTGGTGAGTGTGATGGAGGACCAGCCTGTGGGCTTTGTCGTGGTCTATGTCATGGCTGTAGATGCAGACCAGGGAGAGAACGGACGAGTGACATACCGTATCCAGAGCGGCAACACCGGAGCAAAGTTCAGCCTTAACCCAGATACAGGTAAACCAATCAGAAACTCAGTCTGAATGAAATGTGTGATGTTCACTATATATTTTTGTTCCCTTTTCATAGTCCTTACATCAATTTGAGATTCTTAAAAATTGCATTTAGTTTATTTATTTAGGTAAATAGTTTGCTTCCGTTTATCTAATTACATTGATTAATTTTAAGCATCAGTACTCCAGTCTTCAGTGTCACATGATCCTTCAGAAATCATTCTAATATACTGATTTGGTGCTCAAGAAACGTTTCTTATTTTTATCAATGTTGCAAAACAGTGCTGCTTATTATTTCTATGAAACAAAAAAAATTCAGGACTCTGATGAATAGAAAGTTCAAAAGAACAGCATTTATATGAAATAAAAATCTTTTGTATCATTATTACGAGGAGTGTAAATCTAACAGTTCATCGCGATACGATACGATATCGATTCTCTCAGCCAGCAATACGATATTTGCCGATTCCTCAAAAAATTCTGCGAGGTTTACACAATGCATATCAATGCACGATCCATATCGATGTATTGTTACACCCCTAACTATTACTGTGACTTTTGATCAATTTAATGAGTCCTTGCTGAATAAAAGTATAAAAAAATGTACAGACCCCTTTTTGAACGTTTTGTACAGTCCCCTTTTTGTATATATTGAAAAATATTTAACAATACAAAATTATAACTGATTTTAAGCACATTTTAACTCATTCTAATTTATAAAACAATGCTAAACACCACAAAGATGCTGTGGTGGGTATGTAAAATGATAAGAAAGGTTAGCACTAAATTAATACAACCAACTGTAATTGTTTACTTATCTTTTGAAACCTTGTTATTTGAGGTGTCTTGCATCTTGAGTGATTTTCAAATGCTGTGGCCAATTACTCAACCTACCAGTAACATTAGGACATGCAGCAGTGATTACAGTGATGTGTGAACAGGACATTAAGGGATTAGTTTTCTGTCATCATTTCCTCACCCTCATGTCATTCCACACTTCCAGGGAAAATTGCATCGCATGCGAAATGCACCTTCATGTTGATTCTGCATTTCTGCTTGACTCGCATCTTTCCTCTCCTCCCAAGTCAGAATTCTCTAAATACCCTTTAGTTCTCTTAATCCTAAAAACTGCCAGCTCAACATCTCATCCATTCTGAGAAATGCTGTCCTGTGCGGTGATTTCTTTACAGTTTCTCTTGTGTGTGTGTGTGTGTGTGTGTGTGTGTGTGTGTGTGTGTGTGTGTGTGTGTGTGTGTGTGTGCATTAGTGCATCATTCATGATATAAAGCAGGAGTGTAAGACAGTACACGCCACTCAGCTGGTAGCTATTTACAGGATGTTCTTCCACTAACAGAAAGCTCAGGTTGTGTTTCTCTGTTCCATATAGCTTTGTTGTGGACCTTGATATACTTGATATACCACACTCGGTATTAAGGATCCGAAATGTATTGAACTAGATCAAGTCTGTACTTTACCTTGTGGTCACAGTGCTTGAACCTGTTGTACTGGTAATTGCAATAACATACAACAGAAATAATTGTGCAATCAAATATTTAGAAATGAATTTTAAATATAGGCAAATATTATATAAGCTTAAAGTGATTTTAAGTGAGATTGAACCTCTTTTCTATGCAGTGAAAGTACAGTAAATGGTCACCGGAGGCTGTCAAGCTGCACCTGGTTTCACATGAAAAGGCTTAAACTAGTCCCAGACTAAAATGTATGTTTGAGCTGTTTTAACTGAAAGCAACTTGCACTGGCATATCTTAAAATATGTCACTGCCATTGTTTTGTCTCAAGATGCACACCAGTAATGTTTTAAACTATCATATGGCTTCTGAAGACCATTTATGATAGACTAACTTTATTATACTTTTGTGGTTCTTTATCACATTTTTGTAGCTTTGAAAGCTGTTTGTCTGCATTCACTTTTATTGTATAGAAAAGATCTGCATCAACTTTTCATCAAACTTTTGTAATCCATGAAAGCAAAAACGCATACGTGTTTGGAACAACACAAGGTTGAGTAAATGATGATAGGATGTTCATTTTGGGGAGAGCATTTGTCTGCTTTGTAAATGACAAACCCTCTTTGCAAACTCTTTCACTTACTTTGGAAGCTCATTATTAATCCTCTCAGCTATTAACATGAGAATAGAAAAGCAAAACTTTTCCTTTCTTCCTCTTGGTTTCTCCTTACGTTATCGTAGCACAAATGTTGAGGAGTCAAATTGTCTGAAAATATTCAAGCTGGTAATACTAACCAGATTAAAGCCTCAGAGGCATGTTAGCTCAGCGTTATGGAGATAGAAGAGAGGGAAAAATAAATCAAGACAGAACGAAAACACCCTCTAGTGTCCTAGTTCCCATCATGCCTTTACAGCCTGCTTTGAATCACTTTGTCTGGTTCTTTAAAAGCATGAAATTGAGATTGGATCAATAGGAGCACCGCTCGCTTGTGGTAGGCTAACGACAGGGGCGCTGGCACCCCCAAATTTGAGCAGGGCACGGCAGGCTGGGCCGTTGCGTGTCTAGAGTGCTTGTTTATGCGCTCTTTGTGTTTGCTGTGGAAAAAACTCATAAACTGCGGCCAGATAGTTGAGCTGTTACATTGGCTCAGCGAGTGTTCAGGTAGGGAGGGCTCCGCATGGGAAAAAAAAAATTTATTTAAATACGTCGCATGACTTGCACTCATTTGTAACACAGCAGAAAGGCGTCAACTCTTCGTGCTGTGATGTTGCTTATGCAAGATCAAAGTGTGCTACAAGATGGAAAGCATTCGTCGTGCGAGCGTGTGAATGAGGCTTTGCTTAAGCGCGAGTGGTTTTGTTTTAAACAATTTACATCATGGCTTCATTACTGTGTAATTGTTTAAATGCAGTTCAGCAGGCGATCACTCACAAGAAATACCGGACCCAAAGCTTATTACATTCATCATATGGGAGCCTAACACTTTTGATTATTTCCTCTTTAGGTTCTTTGTCTATTCTTAGACCAATTGACCGTGAAGAGCAAGACCTCTACAACTTGACCATAGTGGCAGAAGATCACGGTTTACAACAGCACAGCAGCTCCCAGTTACTGTCAATCCAGGTGATTGACGTAAACGACGAGGCGCCGTACTTTGAGGAAAGTGAATATGAAGCTTTTATTGCAGAGAATCAGCCTGCAGGAACCACTGTGCTGGTCGTTTCAGCTTCTGATATGGACCAAGGTAAAATATACTCCTCTATATATATATGTATATGTATATATATGTATATATGTATATATATATATGTATATAGTTTTGTATAAGGGCCACTGGTGGATATATATATATATATATATATATATATATATATATATATATATATATATATATATGGGCCATTGGTGTTATACTTAAATATTTTCTAATTTTCATTAATAAATATTTTATTAGTTTTAATTAATATAATTAAAACATGTCTTTGGCCGTTATGTCACATCTCGCGCCATGAGTGCCACATTTATAAGACTTACAAAAACATGAAGTTGGTACTTTAATCTTTAATCAGTCTGATGATGGGAAAATTCCTTATTACAGAAGGTACATATGAGTCAGGAGCATGGTTAATTACGGTAATTTTGTATCCCGTTATGGTCTTTTTTTAAACACACTAAATTTACATGTTAAATTAATGATGATAAAAATAAATTGTGTTTACATTCCCCTGTATCCTTGCCACACAACAACTCAGATATACTTGTCTGATATTAAACGGTACTGTCTGTAAATGCACGCATTGAGTGAGAAAAGTTCATTTCCACCTTGTGAGAGTAGTGATGGTCACACCATCCTCTTTAAAAGTGACACGAATGTTTGTTTACAGCTAACATTTCCCTAAAAACACTGGATACCACAGCCAAACCCATCACAAATAAAAGTGTGTGGTTTTAATTGGTGCCAGCCGGGGGGTGGTGGAAGGGGAGTGCTGCATTCTCTTGGACTTACTCAGGGGCAAATAAAACAGAAGGATCATAAACTTTCTCTCCATGAACAATTAGCGAGGTAAACAGGTGACACTCTGCCAGATTGCTCGCCTTTTGCACGCGATCTGCCATCCAAGTACCAGGGGGAGGGCGATTGAGACCAACTGCTTAGACAGCGGAATTAACTACAAACAAATAAAAACAGGGTGTGCTGCCGTGTTTATTCATTCCGTGAGAAAAGTCTATTGTAAAAAGTGAACATAGCCTCTTAAGAATGACGGCTTTTTTTTCCTCAGACGTGATCATTTGAACTTGTATTTGGGGAAACTGTGCAGATTCATCTGTCATGTCATGTCTTTATGCTTTTTCCATAGGGACTAATGGAATCGTGATGTACGGAAGCATTGTAGGAGATGATTTCACTATTCATCCGGTGACAGGAGTCATAACCACCTCCAAAGCTTTAGACAGGGAGGCCCAAGGGGTGTATGCTGTGACAGGTACATCAGACCGAATGCAACTGCTCAATTGCAACAGAGAATTTATTCTCGGATGTGCTTTTATAGCAATTTTTTATAGCAAAAAAAGATTTTTGGGGGGGGGGGGGGGGTTCTGCCAATGTCATGTCATGTCACGGTTGGGAACGCGTTTGTTTAGCCAGTTTATAACCTTTCTCATAAACAGTTTATGCCAGAGATGGTGGTTCTCCTCCCAATTTCGCCAAGACCACAGTGCGCGTCACAGTGCTGGATGAGAATGACAACAGGCCGGCTTTTGGGAGAGTGTACTACAGTCTGGAGGTGCCTGAGAACCAGGAGCCTGTGACACTCTTCACAATTAGAGCCACAGATCAAGACTCCGGGGACAGTGGGGTGGTGCACTACAAAATCACTGGTATTAATGCCATGAGCAATATTATTGTTGTTGTATATGTTAAATATGATTATATATTTTATACAAACAGATAATTGTTCACACATGTTTTGTATTGCCCAAAGTAATTTTCAGTTCTACAAATACCCATTAATCCTTGTTGCAATAATTGGTACAACCTCATCAGAACTGTCTAGACAACAACATTGACTAGGTTAGTATTGCTTGTGAATGATCCAGGCTGCATTTATTTGATCAAAAATACAGAGAAAACCACAAATACTTTTAAAATTTAAAATAATCATTTTCTATTTTAATATATATGTAAATAAATGTAATTTATTCCTGTGATGGCTTCATGGCAAAGCTGAAGTTTTCAGCAGCCTTTACTCCAGAAATCACTCTAATACTCTGATGTAGTGCTCGAGTAACATTTTTATTGTTATTAATGTTGAAACCACTTGTGTTGCTTTATATTTTTGTGAAAAATTACGATTCTTTGATAAAAGTTTAAAATAATATTATTTATTTGAAATTGCAGTATAAAAGTATTCTTTCCACAAACAACCCCAAATGTTTAAATGGTAATGTACTTTTAGTCACTTGGTTAAATATCTTTTGTATCATTTTGCAGAAAAGATTCATTATTCCACAAAAAGGTAGCCAAACATTGTGAACTATCTGAACTATAAATAAGTTATTTATTTATTTATCCATTCCTTTATTACATTACAGGATATAGTAGTTAAGAAATAACATATTATGAGAATAAAAGATTATGCAATATATATTGAACACTTCACAGATCAGTGTTGATGAATTAATTGAACAGGCCAGACGACAACATTTTTTTTGTATCTTTCTTTTCTCAGAGGGAGACCATTTTGGTTATTTCCACCTGGACAGGAAATCAGGTGTGCTGTCCACCTCTAGGCCTTTGGATCGAGAGGCCAAAGCAAAGTACACCCTCACCGTGGAGGCACAAGATCAGGGTATACCGCCCCTCGCCAGCACTGTCACTTTGGACATCAATGTGCTGGACCTGAATGACAACAGCCCAGTGTTTCCCAGCAGCAGCTACTCTGTGGAGGTATCAGAGGATGCTTCAGAAGGGTCTCTTGTTCTGGAGGTTTCAGCCTCTGACAAAGACGAAGGGTCCAACAGCCAGGTGGTCTACTTCCTGAGCCGCGAATCCAGAGGTATGTTCATTGTGGACCAACACACAGGTCGCATTATTACAGCGGCAGCTCTCGACCGAGAAAAAGTGGCCTCCTACAGCTTACAAATCTACGCCATGGACTCCTCAGCTGACAATCCCCGTAACACTTCCGCTGAAGTGACCGTCCAGGTCTTAGATGTAAATGACAATGCCCCCTTCTTCATCACAGACCCGCTCATCATCAATGTCTCCAGCAGTAGTCTCTCCAACCGTAAAGTGCTTGCCACCATGAGAGCTGAAGATAAGGACTTCGGTGCAAATGGATCTGTATTTTATCGGTTTGTGAATCCTGTCAAAGGCTTCAACATAAACTCCTTGACGGGGGACATCCAGGCCACTGAGAAGCTCCATGCACTGACCCAGAGCCAGCGGACCCTCATTGTGGAGGCCATGGATCAGGGTAACCCATCGCAGTCCTCTCTGGGAGTGGTGGTCGTGTACATCCGAGAGCAGAGTTACCAGGGCATCCGCTTCTCGCGCAACACTAGGGATGTGAGCCTGCAGGAGAATGCCGCTAAAGGTACGATAATGTCTCATTGCTGTTCATCAGTGATATCCAGCTGTAGCTCAAACTGTATAGCATGAGGCTAGCAACACCAAGGTCATGGGTTTGATTCCCAGCTGATAAAATGTATTTTTTGCATGCAAGTCATAATGCCAGTGTAAAAACGAGGGAAATGAGTTGCACGGCTAAATATCCAATGTTGTCCGATATGATAAATAAAAAATTGCAATATTGGATGACACCCTTTATGGTGTTAATATTGTGCATCGCTACAATCTCTCATACATGCCAAGTTGATGAAAATGTCCTTTAATCATCAAAGGTCTTGTCTTTTGCATAGGTACAGCAGTTGTTCAGATACAGGCTCACTATCCTGATGGATCTTGCAGTGGCATCACCTACAGCATTTTCAGTGGCAACAAGCTGCAGTCCTTTAGCATCAGCCCCCACACAGGTATGATAGTAAATCTGTCTTTGCATCAATATTTTTGTAATGGGAAGGATGTTTCACAATTAATCATAATAAATTCATTATTTTAGGTGAGATTTGGGTAGAAAATTCCATGGGTCTGGACTTTGAGGAGACCCCACGACTCCGCCTGGTGGTCAAGGCTGAAACCGCATCCTCCAGCTCCTTCATGGCAGTCAACCTTCTCCTACAGGATGTCAATGACAACTTACCACGCTTTCAACTTCACAATTACGTTGCTTATGTTCGTGAGGCCCAGGGTTATGATCATCCTATCATTCAGGTGCAGTAATCTCCCGTCTTTTTTCAGAATGGCTGAGTGTTCATAAAAGTGTAAAGTTGTGGAGTACAACATCCCTTGGCCTAAATACAGCATATTTTCAGTGCAAGCTAGAAGAGTTTCCTTTGCGTTTCCACAGTGTTTTTATTGTCCATGGTGAGAATAAAGGCTTAGCTGTCCAACATAGCCACAACCAATTCCCCATTTCAACTTTTTTTTAAATAATTTGAGTTCCAAAGCCAACATTGCTTAGAGGGTTATGTTACGTTCGAGCAGCTGTTGCAAATCTGCCTGTGTTTTTATTGCCAATTTCACCGGTAATTTCCTCAGGTGTTGGCAAATGACCTGGACCAGGGTCAGAATGGGCAGGTGACCTACTCCATAAGGTCATCATCCATGAGTGGCCTCTTCAAGATCGACCCTGTCACAGGCAGTATATCCACTGCTGCCATCATGGACAGAGAGATCTGGACACAGACTAAGTACTAAGTTCTTCCTTCCACTGTTTATGTTGTTTCTTGAATGTTGAAAAGTAGTCTTAAATACACTTTTTATTTATTATATATATATATATATATATATATATATATATATATATATATATATATATATATATATATATATATATATATATTGAATAGCTAAGAAAAAAAAGCCATGCTCATGTATTTGTTGACGGGATGGCATAAGACACTTTTGTAGAGGCAGATGCACTGATGTGGCTTAAACCTTGATAAATAATTTTTATTTTTATTATTTTTAGAATTTGCATTTAAAACATCTCACATTTCTTTCCCATCAACATGAAAATAGTCTGTGAGAATGCCCAGACTCTGACACAAATTTTATTGTTGTGTCTCCAGCCTGGTTATTATGGCAACGGACAGAGGCAGTCCTCGGTTAGCAGGTTCTGCCACTCTCACAGTGATCATTGTAGACCTGAATGACAACAGTCCCACCATCCCTGTTCCACATGAAGTCCGGATCCCTGAGAGTAAGTTGACTGCTGTTTGAACTCAATATCATTGCTGTAATCAATGAACTAAATTTCCTATTTTTTTCTGGCAGACAAACAATGAGGCACACCGTGCAAAAAAAAAAAGACTCAATTACCAGGCGTTTTTCTCGCCAAAGTTCTCAATGGTTATTTCCTGTCACTGATGTTGTACAATGTGTCCAATAACAATTGCCATTTTCCAGCAAAACTTAATAATTTTGAAAGGTGCAACCACAAATGGAAACAAGTTAATTACATATTACACCGGGTTATCAAGATTGTCTATTTCTTTCTCTAGATACTTTGATTGGGACCGTGATCACTCAGGTCACAGGGAATGATGTGGACTCTGGGCCTGCTCTCTCCTATTCCCTTCTTCTGGACTCAGACACTCAAGGGAAGTTTGGAATACACCGCTTTGGAGGAGGCGTGTCCTTGACCGCCTCTCTGGACTTTGAAGAGAGAACATGGTACATGCTGACCGTCAGCTCCTCAGACACCAAGCAACAGAGTTATGCAAATCTGACGGTGCTTGTGGAGGATGTGAATGATAATGCTCCAGTCTTCTCCCTGGACCTTTACGAGGTACGTCAGAAGAGATCCCAGGTTTAGGATGAACATTGATAGAAAAAGTTCATTTCTGTAGTTTACTTTGAAATTAAACCCAATATAAGATAATTGGTCAAAATACAGTTATTTGACCAATCAGAATTAGGTACTCCAGAGTAATAATAATAGTAGATTACATAAGCTTTGATACTCTATTCTCTGTTTAATGAATCAGTTCCTCTGGTTAAAGGGTTAGTTCACCCAAAAATGAAAATTAAGTCATTAATTACTCACCCCCATGCTGTACCAACCCCGTAAGGCCTTCGTTCGTCTTCAGAACACAAATGAAGATATTTATGATTAAATCTGAGAGGTGGATGACTGCTACATAGGCTGCCTAAGGGAATGAAACTTGACGGCCCAGAAAGTCATTAAAGAAAATGTTTAAATATTCCATGTCACAACAGTGGCTCAACTATAAGTTTATCAAGCGACGAGAATACTTTTTGTGCGAAAAAACAAATAAAAATAACGACTTTATTCGACTATTCCTTTTCTTCCTTGTAGGCCTGAAACGAGACTTCGAGAGATTTCCACGACGCACGCGTGAGAAAGCGCAGCGCATTATTTTTGTTTTATTTCCGCACAAAAAGTATTCTCGTCGCTTGATAAACTTATAGTTGAGCCACTGTTGTCACATGGAATATTTAAACATTTTCTTTAATGACTTTCTGGGCCGTCAAGTTTCATTCCCTTAGGCAGCCTATGTAGCAGTGATACACCTCTCAGATTTAATAAAAAATATCTTCATTTGTGTTCCGAAGACGAACGAAGGCCTTACGGGGTTGGTACAGCATGGGGGTGAGTAATTAATGACTTAATTTTCATTTTTGGGTGAACTAACCCTTTAACATCCTTAAAAGCACTTGCAGTTTATTTAAATGTCAATGAGACATATTTGTATTCAGAAAATATTCCCTGTGAGCACCACATTTAAAAAATATTTCTTGAAGTAAAAAGAAATATAAATTGATGCTATGTTCTGCTCAAAGCAGTCAGTGTTAAGGCCGATTTATGTCTTTGGCAGGTGACTCTAGCAGAACACTCGCCAGCAGGAAGCTCAGTTATCACAGTAACTGCTACAGATAAGGACTCTGGAGAGAACGGAAGGATAACATACAGGATCGCATCAACAAAGGACATGTTCTACATTGACCCAAGCAATGGTAATTTATCCTTTTGTTCCTGTTGTTATCCTTTTGTGTTTATTGTTCTTCATCCAAATCATTGTCAGATGTCTTGTAGAATTTATTTGCAAGGAACAAGACAGTTGATGCAGTGGTTCTCAGATGGTTTTTCTTCTGGGCCCACATTGTAGGAAGACAAATGGCAATCCAACACTATATCAATTTTATTAGTCAAACAAAAACACTGAATGAATAGAAAAAAATTTTTTTGTAAAAATGTAGTAAATTATGAACAACAGAAGTAGTGTGATTACTTGCTGTTACCCATATTACCAAGGGCAGATACATTTTTGCCTAAAGACTCTAGACTTAGATGCATGACAGTCCAGGACCCCCTTTCATTATTATTATACATACTTAACTGGTGGGCTTTCAACCACCAGTTAAGAACCACTGTTTTAAAGCACATAGTAAAAGCCCTGTTCTCACCTTGAATCTTATCCTGCAATTTCTTTACATAGGTACTCTGTTCATCAAGCAGAAGGTTGAGTTTGACTCGCAGCGCCCTTCCATTTTGGTGGTGATTGAAGCCAGTGATAGTGGAACACCATCGTTGAGCACCCTTAGCACAGTTCAGGTGCATGTGTCTGATGTCAATGACAATGCCCCTGTATTCCACCAGACTGAGTACAGAGCATCTGTATCTGAAGACGAAGTTCCTGGTTCGACCATTCTAACCCTGGAAGCGGTGGATGGGGACTTATCTAGGGACAACTGTGGCTTTGATTTTGCCATCGCCAGTGGGAACATCGGTAATGCCTTCCAAATTGAGAGCAGTGTTCGCTTCCTTGAGGGCCATGGATTTCAAACAGTTGGAACGCTGATATTAGTTGATAAGCTTGACTTTGAGATTGTGAATGGCTACAATCTTACTATTGTGGTCTCAGATCGTGGCATACCACAACAAAGCTCAAATATTCCAGTTTTAATCACTGTAATGGACACCAATGATAACCCACCATCCTTCAGTAGGGCGGAATACAAAGTTGTTGTCAATGAAAGAGCAGAAACAGGAACAGAAATACTTAAACTTTTTGCTGTGGACCCTGACTCAACACCTAACGGAGAGGTTCAGTATTCAATCAGTTCTGGAGATGAATCTGAGCTCTTTTCTGTAGATCGGTGGACTGGGTCCCTTCGTCTGCGGAGGTCTCTTGATAGTGAGGAACAGTCTTCTTACATGTTCATTATTCAGGCCTCAGATGGTCAGGGCCACTTTGCTCTTGCTCCTGTAACTGTCGAGGTCAAGGACATCAATAATAACCAGCCTTACTTTCCTCTTAAATTACTTACAGCAAGCATTCGTGAAAACCAGCCCCAGAATGTTCTAGTAACCATATTACATGCCATTGATCGTGACAAAGGAGCATATGGAGAACTGAAATATTTCCTGATGTATAATTCCGACAATGGTAAAGATTCCTTTCTAGTGAACCAAACCTCCGGTGAGGTGCGAACCCGCTTTACATTCGACTTTGAGAAGATAAACACTTTCAATTTTATTGCCATGGCAATGGATGCAGGCAACTACTCTTCTACAGTCACAGTGCAAGTTTTTGTGACTGGTGAAGATGAGTATGACCCCATTTTCACTAACTCAGATTTCACCTTCCGTATACCTGAGGGTGCCAAGAAAGGGCAAAGCATCGGCCAAGTAAATGCTAATGATGAGGATGGAGGGGTGGACGGCATCGTTCTCTATTCACTCACAAACAGTTCACCTTACTTTGAGGTCAACACATCTACTGGAGTGATATCCCTCAAGATGGATGCCTATCATCGTCATATAAGCCGGTCTAAAAGAGAGACACGTCAGATGACGTTGGATGTTATTGCCCACAGTCCTTTGGAGAATTCCCGAAAAGCTTCTGCCCAGATCACAATTGATGTCACTCATACATCCTTTGGCTTGAACACAGATATGAATGTGGTACTTGCCAGTGCTATAACAGCTTCCTTGGCAGCCATCGTGTTCCTGATCATAGTTGTTGTGGTGATATTCCTCTTGAGATCCCAAAGGTACAAAAAACAAGAGACTTGCACCAGAATAGTCAACAACGGTACTGTTCTGGAGAGTCTTGAAGAATCGAAAGTTCAAGAGGATGATAAGCTATATCATCAGACCCTTCCTGGGTATGCAACAGACCAGACTGGGAATGGAGGAGGTACCTACACACGAGGTGGGTCTCTTGACCCATCTCACTCTAGTGGACGTGGTTCCGCCGAAGCTGAAGCAGCAGAAGATGATGAGATTCGGATGATTAATGAATATCCACGAGTTTCTAGCATCTCCTCCTCTATGCAGGAGCACATAGCTGCTCGCGGGCCTGACTCCGGTATCCAGCAAGATGCAGATCAGCTGTCTGACATTTCCTGTGAGCCGGGGATGGATGCAAACCAATGGTTTAAAGGGAAGAAACTGGGAAGTTTAAGTGGGACATTGTTGTCAAGCCAGTTGCCAACTTATCGGGATGAAGGAGGTGGCTATCTTGGGGTTGGAAGGGGGCTTAACATCTCACATCCGAAAGATTATGCTTTCCCGGAGGATGGTAAGCCTGTTGTCGATGGTTCTCTTACAGCAATCGTGGCTAGTGAGGAGGAACTGAGAGGCAGCTACAACTGGGACTACCTCCTCGACTGGTGCCCTCAGTTTCAGCCTCTGGCTAATGTCTTCACAGAAATTGCACGGTTAAAAGATGAGAACGCACCACCTAACCCTCGGCGACCATTTCATCCCAAAGCAAAGACTGATCCCAAGCCCAGAATTGACCCTCCTCCCCTAATTACCTCTGTAGCTCATCCAGGGGCAAAAACTGTTTTGCCAAAACCTGCTGTAGGCCGAACATTTCCCCACCTTTCCTCATTGCGACGATCCCCTATTGACCATGATGGCTCTGTTTCCTCAATTGCCATGTCTCCAAGTTTTTCTCCATCGCTTTCACCACTTTCAGCACATTCCCCTGCCATCGCTCCTTTTGGTGGTCACTCGTCCTCCATTATCAATACAACTGACCACTCCTTTGAACATGAGGAGACAGAACTGAGGATTTAATGCAGTCTAATCAAAGGATTCCCGAAAGGATTCCTACCTGACTCAGGTTCGCTAAAAATGCCTCTCCTCTGGCATGGTCCTCAACATCATGTTGTATGTAATGTCGCCCCACTGGCTGGCCAGAGGTTTCGGTGCTTTTGTCACTCTTCTTTAGACATACTGACTTGATTTGTAAAAAATTACTTTTTTATAATGCTGTTCTAATGATCCTGAAGATCAACTGACATTTTTATTAGTCCAGCATTTGCACATTTTAAAGGACAGTTATGTTTGATGTCAATGTTTTGTAAGAGAAAACACTTTTGTATTCTATATTTTTGTACTGATGTTTTTTTGTTTAAAAAGAATGACATATGTCAAGCGGTTGCTATAACCTGTGATTTTATTGACATTCATTTATATTTGTATATTTGTGGCTGTAACAGTATGTTTGTTATCAGATCTTGTTCTAGTTTATTAACGGTTGCCATTCTAAATTGTTCTAAGTATGTTCAGTATTAAGCTCTTAAATGTTTGGGGAACATGTTTTGCTGTCAGTATTTATAAAAAAAGGTTACATTATCTGCAAAATGCCACTGTACAGTCTTTGAAGGTTATGCTGCAGACCACAGTGATCATTCATTTCTACATGCTGCTTCCCCTCCCTTAGCTTGACTAATGGGAACACAATTGTAGCTTTGAAGCTAAATATAAAAAATTCAAAATATAAAAACTTAATTAACACACTAAAGGCCTTTTTCATTGTTTTTTAACGTTGAAGCATAACAACTTTAACGCAAGAACTCAAGCTATCTGTATTTTTTTTTTTTTTAACTACAAAGAAATAACAATAACAGAAATGTTAAACTTTTTATGTCAGCTCTTATCAGCACCTTTGAATAGCTGACACTTACAACCACCATAACGTAACTGGAAATAACGTGTTGTCCTTTTTTGTTTTCATGTTTGTTCTCAAGTGGTTTTTTGAAAACAGATTTTAACAAAATCCTCAAGGCCAGTGAAAAGGTTATGTTGTTATTACAATAAATAGGCTCCAAATAGCAATTTGATGTTCAAATTTCTTGGCTTATGCTCAACTCATTTTTACTGGATGTTAATGTTTAAATAAATACATCAAGCTAATAACATACATAATTTGACCAAAAAGATTCTCTCACAACTCCACTACTCCCTAGTCAAGGTACTGTAGGTACATTTTTTGTAGCATCTTTCATACATTGCTGTGGGTAAATAATTGGTAAGTTTATTATAGCACAAAATGCTGGATTACTTTGTTTTTGTGTATGTAAATTACATGGCTCCATAATGTAATGAAACTCATATTTGTTAAAAAGCACTGGTGATTTGATTTTAGTGACACCTACAATGTACAGTTTGCATTAAAGTTGAAAGATAAAGTACAAATATTTCAAACTAAATAATGGCATCATTGTACATTCTCCTAACAGGATCGATTTGTAGCCTTTTAATTTGCTTAAGTGATTGTGAATCATTTTTGGTAAATTATTTTAGAATACTTTAAAGATGATTGTAAATGTTGCCATATGACCATACTGTGCTGAAAAAAAGTCAGCATGCTTTTTTTCCCCCTGATGCCCATTGAAAGGCTCAACTTGTAATTATGAAAATTGACAGTGCCTATTGAAGAAAAACGTTGTTTTTTTGTTTTTTTTGAGGTTAGCCTGATTTAACAGGATATCTCTCTACTTGTTTAAGAATCCTATATTTATGGCAGATACTTCACTTTTGTACACAAACAATTCCTCACTCGTAACTGTGAACATGTTATACTCATGCTGCCTTGAAGGAAAATAAATAATGTTCAGTTGTTCAGTGTTCGTTTAAAAAGTTTCTCAATGTTTGAATCACTGTTCATATTGTTTTACGTGAATGAAATCTGTTTACATTCATTTTGAAGAGCACTGTGGTCCAAAAAAATGGCCAGCTGTTTGCCTTACCTTTTGTACCCAATATAATCCAAAGGGCATTGATGAGACAGTAGGTTGTGGTGTTTTTATCGGTTAATGATGACCAGAAACCACTTAATTTTGTTCAGTTTCCACCTTAAACCTTTTGAAGAGGTTTTTTTTGTGTGAATTTGACAAAGTGCCTGATTAAAATGTATTTCCAATAATGAGCCTTAAACATCTATTTCTTAATTGTATGTATATTCTGAGTTGATAATACAAGTTTACATATTCTTTTAGATCTAAAACAAGACATTATTTGAACTAAATTGGAAATTTGATCTGTTTTTTAAGTTGTAAAGCTATAAGTTACAATATATATTTTCACCACGCTTAGCTTACCTTCAAGGCTGTCCATTTCAAAATTGCTTAGATGCAGAACCAGAGCTAGATGAGGTAATTTCCACAGTAGGCTACAAGGACTGGGCAGGGGTAAAGCCGCTGGGGCTGATGCAATACCAGGTGAGCTTCTCCAAGCTGGAATTGAACCCCTAGCCCGCCATTTCCATCAACTCATTTTAAAGTGCTGGCGCTCTAAGCATGTTTTAAAATGTTTTCACAATTTAGCACAAGTAAAATTGAAAAAAGGGAGAAAAAGGCAACTATCCATTGATAATGTAACTGGAAAAACAAGAAAAATGAACGTACTCGGTTACTAACGTTGGCTGTCCTGCGGCAACTGCAGCAGCCTATCGAGAGCGGCCCTTTGGTGACGGTCCAATGGGGGCACTTGGCGCCCATTGTGTCATGCTCGCGCCCAAAGGGGCGTGGTCTAGCCCAATAAAGATAGCTCGATGGGCTGATTTCACTGGTTTTTCATCACCGAAGCGAACCAGCGCGTAGCAGGCACGGCAAGATACGCAGTACTCGTTCCCTCTTCTAGAGAGAACTGAGGTAACGTTAGTAACCGAGTACGTTCTCTTACGAGAAGTTCTCTCGTATTGCGTAATATCTTACGCTAGGGGAACACTATGCAAAACGCCGTGCATGCAGGGATCCAACACCAAGGTCCCAAGGGCAGGTGCCCTGGGCTCATATAGTGCATAATCACCATGAACTCAGGGAGTCCGAGAAGAGAGGCTAGAAGCATCATTCTAAATAATTTAGCCATAAGAAGGGCTATTTATTATAATAGTGCTACACACAGTTAGGGTGAAGATAACTTCAGCCTGTACTGAGTGATAGTATGGGCATTATTTTTCCTCAGGAAAAAACTCACAGCCCGTTGAGCAGTGCTCAAGCGAGTGCAGTACTCTGCACCGAACGACGGGGCAGGTGGTGCTTGACTTAAAACCGACAGCAATTTAGCTTGTAAGGGGGGAACTTATAGGTTAAAAAACCTTATAAATGTAGACGGGGAGACCTGCCGCCATACAGATATCTTGTAAGGAGATCCCACTAGACTATGCCCACGATGAGGCCATGCCTCTGGTGGAATGTGCTCTAACATCCAAGGGGCACTCCAGTCCCTTTGTAGTATATGCCATTGCTATGGTATCAACTATCCATCTGGATAGGGTCTGTTTCGAGGCGGCTAGGCCCTTAGTGCGGCCGCCGAATGAAACGAAAAACTGCTAAGTCTGTCCGAAAACAGATGAGCGAGATACGTAGGCCTTTAACGCCCTAACTGGGCAAAGGAGGCCTGTGCTCTCCCCCTCATTATGAACCGGTAGGGCAGACAGGGAGATAACCTGGGCCCTAAACGGCGTGTTGAGGGATTTAGTTATTCTCAAATTACGTATCCGTGTCTTGGTTTGAGTATGACTTTTGAGTCGTTAGGCCCAAATTCCAGACACGTTGCGCTTATTGATAGCGCTTGTAGATCCCCTATGCGTTTAACTGACGCAAGAGCCAAGAGAAACACTGTCTTGAAAGACAAGTGTTTCATATCCGATGTCCAAATCGGCTCGAATGGGGCTCCTTTCAGGGCTTCTAGCACCATGGAAAGGTCCCACATGGGGATAGATGGGGTTCTGGGAGGATTCATCCTCTTAGCTCCTCTTAGGAAACTAATGACCAGATCATCTTTCCACAGTGACAGGCCAGACACAGGTTTCGTAAACGCTGCTATGGCCGCCACGTAGACTTTGAGTGTGGATGAGGACCTGCCCTTATCCAGTAGGCTCTTGAAGGAAGGAAAGTACTTCCGTTACACCGCTGTTTGTAGGTGGAAAACCGCGGGTTTTGCACCAGTTAACAAACACTGACCACTTGGAGGCATAGAGGCGTCTGGTAGACGGTGCTCTGGCCTGCGTGATGGTGTTTTGCACTCCCTCGGGGAGGTTTGCGGGTACCCGTTGATGGCCCATGTGTGAAGGGCCCACCGTTCCGGGTGAGGATGCCAAATTGAGCCCCCGGCCTGAGAGAGGAGGTCTTTCCTCATCGGTATTGGCCATGGGGCAGTGCTCTTCAGCTGCATCAGGACTGAAAACCACACTTGGTTTGTCCAGAGCGGGGTCACAAGAAGCACTGATCATCCATTTTCCCTTATTCTTTCCAATACCTGAGGCAGGAGCGAGACGGGGGGAAAAGTATAGAGGGGGCAGCGGGGCCAGAACATCCCTGCTCTTGGAGAAAAACTTCGGGCAGTGAGCGTTCTCTTGGGACGCAAACAGGTCTACCTGCGCTCTGCCGGATGTCTTCCACAGCAGGAGGATCGTCTGCGGGTGCAGAGACCATTCTCCTGCTGGAACATTGTTCCTGGACAGTCTGTCTGGTCCCAAATTCAGGTGAACAGGTACATGTGCTGCTCTCAGAGAGTGCAGATTGTGCTGAGCCCAGACCAGGAGGCGTTCCGTCAGCCTGTAAAGGTTTCGGGATCTGACACCGCCCTTGTGATTTATGTAGGCTACCACTGACATGTTGTCCGAGCGGACCAAGACGTGGTGACCTCTTATTCGGGGACAGAAGCGCCTCAGCGCATGATCGACTGCCATCATTTCTAGACAGTTGATGTGTAGGAGCTTCTCTCGTTCTGATTATAGGCCGAAGAACGGTCTGCCTTCGTGCAGTGCTCCCCATCCCGAAGTGGAGGCGTCCGTGGACACCACCTGCACACTCGAGGAAGTCCCCAGGTTTACACCTGACTGGTACCAGTCGGTCGCCTTTCAAGGTTTCAGAGCTGCGACGCATTTCTGATTGACCCTGAGGCGAAACAGACCGGAGGCCCAAGCTCGAGACGGCACTTGTGCTTTCAGCCACCACTGCAGTGGGCGCATGCGAAGCAGACCCAGCTGGAGTACTGATGGTGATGAGGCCATGAGGCCCAGCATTTTCTGAAAACTCTTGGGCGGGACTATAATGCCGCAGCGAAAGGATTTTGTGAAGCGCTGAACGTTTAGTATGCGCTCTGGCGATAATCGCGCTGCCATTGACAGCGAGTTCAGCTCTGTGCCCAGAAAGGATATTTTCTGGCTGGGGGACAGCGAACTCTTTGCCAAATTGACTGTGAGACGAAGAATCTCGAGGAGTTCGAGTAATATGGTCCTGTGTTCTATGAGCTCTGAATGACATTGAGCTAGAATCAGCCAATCATCCAAATAGTTCAAAACTCGCATGCCCTGAAGTTTCAGGGGCGCGAGAGCCGCGTCCATGCACATCGGCGTGAAACGGCATTTGTGAGCAGGCAAGCGAGCCAAGGTACCGGCTTGTTTACTGCTAAATACACTGGAACAGTCGCATTTTCTGGAACTGGACGAGTGAAAAGTTTCGGTGGAAGTCTGGCCGCGGCGAGACTAAATTTTTATCTTCTGCGAGAGCCGGGATCGAACACGGGTCTCTAGCGCGTAGGCTATGGGTTCCGCCACTGAGCCACAGGGGGGAACAACATTAGCAAATAAAAGAGTGTCATCACAGTTTTGTGTGTGTCGGCGTTTGTTTGCAGGTGTGCGTGTTATACAACAGCGGCGGCCGTTATCCGTCAGTGAGCGACTCGAGTGAAGCTGTTGAAGCTGGCGGGCGAACCGGCGAGCTTTCACAGGCTGGAGAAGGCTCGGGGAGTCGCTGAGTACGGCGCTTTTACGGCGCAGCACTGTAGCGGGTGGAAGTGCAGTCTCGGAGAAGAATGCCAGGCGAGTCCTCAGAGTCACCATAGGCAATAGCTCGCAGTGAGGGCAGCCGCCGTCGGCGAGCGCAAGAGCTGCATGATCCTCTCCCAGGCAGGAAACGCATATCACATGGCGGTCCCCGTCGCTGAGTGGGGCTCGGCACGAGCCACAGGAGGATGGCATCTTTAAAAAGACGCGGCTCTTTTAGATGATAGACGTGTGAGTCGGAGAATACACACACACACACACAGAGCAGAGTAAAGGATATATAGTGCGCCGGATAGCGTAGCAGGAACGGGGGCTGAAGGCGGCGAGGTGAAGGCCAGCGACCAGAGGCTCGTCCCGCAGAAAGCTGTCTTGACGGCGCGGCTTCTTCACTCCGGATCTAGCGATGCAGAGCTTGAAAAATCAGTGAAATCAGCCCATCGAGCTATCTTTATAGGGCTAGACCACGCCCCTTTGCGAGCATGACACAATGGGCGCGAAGTGCCCCCATTGGACCGTCACCAAAGGGCCGCTCTCGATAGGCTGCTGCAGTTGCCGCAGGACAGCCAATAGGCACGCTGAGCCGCCTGCCTATGTCTATATGCTGCTGCAACGCGTTTTGTATTAATTCAAAATTAAGGATAATTTTTTGGCTTCAATATCTCGAGGAAAAGAGGTTTTCCCCTAGCTTAAGATATTACGCAGTACGAGAGAACCTCTCGTAAGAGAACGTCTAGTTTCAATGTTTTATTTTTGCATTTGCATTGTATGGTCTGAAAATTGAATTGTGAAGCGTTACACGGACCATACAAGGACCTTTTTCTAATGTATATTCATGCTTTTCTCATTTATCACAATAATGACTTTAAATTATCTTTTAGGGGTAATTTCTTTGTCAAATTTGATGTGTGATTAATTAATCAGCACACCATGTAAATTAATTAGATTGAAAAAAATCACTTGACACTTAGACCCTGATTCATTACATACTGTTATTGCAAAAAGGCCAATGGTATTTTGAACTTCAAGAATGTTCATAAAGCATAGATCTATAGCTGCAGTCTGGCCATCTACTAACGTTTCAACATGCAAAGTCAAAGTGACAAACTGAACTCCAAATAGAATCCAGATGTTCAGCCAGAAATTGGAGAAATATTGATGTAGATTTATTGTTAGAACGTCAAATAAAAATATGTGTGATTCCCCCTTGAATAAAATAAATACTTTACATATGGGATAGTTAATATGTGGTTCATAAATGAAACGGCAGGCATACAAAACCACAGAATCCTAGTTTAGCTAATGTTTATGTATTTCCATCAGGTCTCAAAGCTCATGCACAAGCTGATAGGGGAAAATTTCAGTCTCCCCACCTGTCCTGAAGAGGAAGTACCAGATCATTTGTCTTTTCCAAACTGTCTCTATAGAGACCAGAGATATACAGCACACTAGATACTGCAGCCGGGCCCTTATAATTAATTCTTTAGAAAGCCAAAAAATAAGGGTTTAAATCACAGAGCCTATAACAGTTGCAAAAAAAAAATGGGGCAGTAACAAACCTTGTCACACAAGAGGAAGAATTTAGTCATTATTCATCCATATTCAGACCTTAATGATTTGTGGATCTTTCAGAACATGTCATTAGAGCCATGCCATAAACAGCTTGGATTACAGGACATGTCATATGCAGACTCTCCTGTGAAGGATATTGCCTTGAAAACACAAAGAACCGTCTAGGATTAAACCGCAAAATACTCCCTGAAACTAGATGTTGAATGTGGGATTGACTAAAACATTTATACTGTATAAGCACATTCTAAAACTTGAAATAACCGTGTTTAACAGTGGAATTCCTGGTGAACAACTGTGTTACCCATGATGCTATACAGAAAATTACACCAATAAGAGAGTCGATAACAGCAACACGCTCCAAAATAGCTCTTTAGCTCCACCCACTCCCATGAGGCACTGCGAATTAAGGAATTGAGTCGATGTCCCTATGTTCTCAAATTACTGAAATGTTTTATATATATATATATATATATATATATACACTCACCTAAAGGATTATTAGGAACACCTGTTCAATTTCTCATTAATGCAATTATCTAATCAACCAATCACATGGCAGTTGCTTCAATGCATTTAGGGGTGTAGTCCTGGTCAAGACAATATCCTGAACTCCAAACTGAATGTCAGAATGGGAAAGAAAGGTGATTTAAATAATTTTGAGCGTGGCGTGGTTGTTGGTGCCAGACGGGCCGGTCTGAGTACTTCACAATCTTCTCAGTTACTGGGACTTTCACGCACAACCATTTCTAGGGTTTACAAAGAATGGTGTGAAAAGGGAAAAACATCCAGTATGCGGCAGTCCTGTGGGCGAAAATGCCTTGTTGATGCTAGAGGTCAGAGGAGAATGGGCCGACTGATTCAAGCTGATAGAAGAGCAACTTTGACTGAAATAACCACTCGTTATAACTGAGGTATGCAGCAAAGCATTTGTGAAGCCACAACACGCACAACCTTGAGGCGGATGGGCTACAACAGCAGAAAACTCCACCGGGTACCACTCATCTCCACTACAAATAGGAAAAAGTGGCTACAATTAGCAAGAGCTCACCAAAATTGGACAGTTGAATACTGGAAAAATTTTGCCTGGTCTGATTAGTCTCGATTTCTGTTGAGACATTCAGATGGTAGAGTCAGAATTTGGCGTAAACAGAATGAGAACATGGATCCATCATGACTTGTTACCACTGTGCAGGCTGGTGGTGGTGGTGTAATGGTGTGGGGGATGTTTTCTTGGCACACTTTAGGCCCCTTAGTGCCAATTGGGCATCGTTTAAATGCCACGGCCTACCTGAGCATTGTTTCTGACCATGTCCATCCCTTTATGGCCACCATGTACCCATCCTCTGATGGCTACTTCCAGCAGGATAATGCACCATGTCACAAAGCTCGAATCATGTCAAATAGGTTTCTTGAACATGACAATGAGTTCACTGTACTAAAATGGCCCCCACAGTCACCAGATCTCAACCCAATAGAGCATCTTTGGGATGTGGTGGAACGGGAGCTTCGTGCCCTGGATGTGCATCCCACAAATCTCCATCAACTGCAAGATGCTATCCTATCAATATGGGCCAACATTTCTAAAGAATGCTTTCAGCACCTTGTTGAATCAATGCCACATAGAATTAAGGCAGTTCTGAAGGCGAAAGTGGGTCAAACACAGTATTAGTATGGTGTTCCTTATAATCCTTTAGGTGAGTGTATATATATATATATATGTGCATATTTTGCAATAAACTCAAAATATTGTTACACATAATGAACATTTTTTTTAAATTAGTAGTTTTGTTTCTCCATTGTTTTTAATCCGATTATGCTGTTCGCACTGCTTCATGTGATTGTTGTTCTTTTCCTCACTAAAGCCATGTAGTACACTGTCTTGAACCTTTATCTTTTTGTCCAATTTTCAAAACATTTTTTGCTTCAAATCAAAGTTTGTAGTGTTGCGATTCATTTCGTAGATGATTGGCTTGGTTCATGGTTTATAACTCTTTAACAAAGACTATTTTAAAATCTCTATGGGAAGAAATTAATGAAATAAATTCCGTTCTGAACCAGCGCTGCTGAAAAAAGGGGGACTAGGACTATGGGACTGGGAATGGGACTTGGATTTGGACTTGGACTATGGGACTGGAACTAGGACTAGCACTAGGTTGATGGGGACATTAAACGTCATCAGCTGAACAGCTAAAGTATTCTACTCACTAGTTTTCCTCGTACAGACGACACCATTGTCAAACCGATTCACATTCACACAGATCCACAAAAACTACTAAAAATCCTGTATTCTGCTGCCAGGCAGAATATGAAACACTATAGACTGAACACGTAATACGCATGTGCATGATGTCATCGTCTCCAGAGATTCACTGTTTTGTTGTTTACACGGAGACCGTTTTCAAAAACTTGCACTTTGAAACCCGTTTTCAAAAGGTTGCGTTTTCAGGCACCCAAAACGCATAAAAAGTTGAATGTTTTTTAGTTAAAAACGGTGTCATATAAACAGCCCCTTAGTTACAGAGCTTAATTTCTGCAATAATCCAAAAACCTATGGAAAAATCCTTTTGGGGTTTTGTCGAGGGAACTAGGGTGATGCTAACTTCCAGCTTGGCCTACGAAAATACGTCATTCCTGCACCACTCTATTCCTCAGCAAGTATACCGTTGCGTATCGCGAATTTAAACTCAAGATCAGGTTGGCTGCATCCAAATTAAAGCTTAAAAATGCTTCTCCTGATATACCCTCATCTGATTGTTTTTTTATGGCAGCATAGATCCTTTGCTGCATTTGATATCCCACAATCCTGTGCGTTCCATTCTGTGACAGTTAAGCTAAAAAAAATTTTTTAAAAATTTGACCAAAGTTTTACACATCTGTCATTTCTAGTGAAAAATTACTATTGTAATCATTAAATAGTTGCTTAGATTTCACAGAAGCTCTCTCCTATTTGCTGTAGATCATTAAACCGTTAAGCTGCCTAAGAAGTCTGTCCGAAATCAGTTTTGTGTGGGGTTCCTTCGTGTGCAGACACTGCCTACAAAGTCATTGCTTGTAAGACAGCGACGCAACAAGACAGTTGTCTAAGTTTTTAGACGTTCTGAGTGCCCAGAAATGTACAGAGCCCCAAAAGGGACTTGGTGATGGGAAAAAAAATATGAGATTGGAGAAAAAAATTATTTCAACGCTTTTGCATTCTCTTGCTGTCTTGTACTGTATCTGCTCTGACACACAGGGTTGAGGATCCAAACACAGTCTTTATTAAGGGGTAATCCAGGATTGTACTACAAAAACAGGCAGAGGATCAAGACCAAGGCAAGCAGTACAATAAATTGAGAAGGAAACACAGGCAAAAGATCCCAACCATGAGCCAGCGAGAGTGCTCAGAGATGCAGTGTACACATATACAAGACTTCGCAACAAGTGAATGAATGAACCAGGCTTATATAGGCAGGGACTGACAATGTAATGAGAAACAGGTGAGAACAATCAGGGATGATGAGACTGGTTAGGGAGTTCTGGGAAATGTAGTCCATGTTGGAATGACAGTGAACAAGAGGGGAAAGCCCTCTGGTGGAAATCAAGGGCGCTCAACCTGGTGATTGTGACACTCACAAATGTGTTGCATTTCCCTGAGAAACTTTGTTTTCACTTGCCTTTGTCCTTTGTGAGTGAATTTTTTTTCTCACATTTAATATTTTTCCCACCATCATGTCCCTTTAGGGGCTCTGTAGAAATTAAGAAAATTAGAAATGCAATGATAGTTTCATTTTGAAATCATGAATGCATTCAAAACATATTTGTAGCCTTTTGTATGTTTAAGTAAGGAGAAACATTTCTTTAAAACATTTAAAGAACTGCATCAGCAGCGCCGAACCGGCATTGTGTGAAGACAGGGAACGACACTTGCTGACGTCAGCAAACGAGGTATGAATATTCACTGATGTAAACTATTACAAAAATATATTATGCTTCTGCTAGCAATTGAGCTAGGATTTATTTCATTTTGATTTTAGTTCATTGGGGCGTTTTGTTGAAGGTCAATGAGGATTAATTTGCTATTACAAAAGACTTTGATGAAGAGTCTGTCTCATACTTTGGTGAATCAGCTAACTCACAGATACACAAAGTTGTGTGGAAACTATGTTTAACGTGTTTTTTTAATGTCTGATGGAAAGATCACAGTTAGAGAGATTATTTTTTTCTACACCAGTTTCTGTTGACACACTCTTTGTGTTTGCTCAAGCTAAACACCACTGTCAAATAACTCAGGCCATGTGGACTGTGTTTCTGGTCATAACAACTCTCATTCAAAAGCAAAAGAGACCTTCAGAATCACTGTGTTATTTAATTGTGAGGCTTTTGATGAGGCATCATCAATTTTGCTAAATGTTTGTGTATGGCATCTGACTTTTTTCGCTTTGATGAGGTCAGTTTGTTGTGTCTGCATGGGTCAATTTGGAGACACATTAAGCCTTGTGATGGTGCCACTTAGAACAACTGGCCTGAGACTAATTTATTCTGACATATTGCTTTGATGGCTTTAAAAACGTCTTGTGGCCCTTCATAACAAAGTTAGTAACCTTTTATTCAACCTTTCCAAGGGGCTCGCTGGCTTTCTTCGCTGGGTAGGCCTGGCATGAGTCTTTAAATGTAATGACAATAACGACTGTCGAATTTAATGATTTTAGCAGAAGGGGAAGAAATAGAGAGTCTATTTTACCCTTTGTCTAAAGGGTTCTTTCATAACGATGCCGACCAAGCTTGGCAGACCCACAAAGACGGATATTTCTAGTCACCAAGGGCCCCATAATGTGCTTTCTTTAAATATTGTCTAGATTTCCATTCATCCCATTGCAACTCAAGTCTCTTTACTCCTATGAAAGAGAGCTGAAATGTCAAAATGAGACTTCATATGCACTTTTACATCTGTCATGTGATGTAAATTCATTGTGGGATGGGGTCTCAAATAGTAATCCTGCCCACTTCCATATTTGTGCACACCTTTGGACCTATTTACACCTGGTATTAACCCTTGTGTGGTGTTCATATTTTTGTTATTCAGCCAGTGTTCGTGGGTCTGGTGGACCCGCTGCATTTTGGGGTTTTTAATTTAACACAATCAAACAATTTTATGTTAAAATACTCAACAGATGTTTACTTCATCCCAAATACAAGCAATATAAACAGCATATATGGTTAATATTTTCTCTTTACCTTTGTTAGATCACATTTAAGAATTAAAGTGCTACTCGTTTTTTTGTTTATTTTTTACTAAAATGACATAAAAAAAGAAAATCAATTATAATCAAGATATGAGTGGAAAATTTCAACAAATTTACAAATGAAGCAAGGTTTTTCATAACTATTGACTTTTATTTATTTGAACTTCATTAGAAATTTAACCCATTCAGGTCAGTTTACACAACACAAGCTGAACACATACAGCAGCCATGTCAGTCTAGATGCCACATCAGCCCCATTGAACACATTGCCTTTACATACCAGTCTATACAACACATGAGGGGCAGAATTTTACTGTGTGTGTGTTACATATCGTGAGTTTAGAATTATACAGTTCTATCTCCGTTTAGGCTAGTTCTGAGATATTGAGCATCAAAGTCTTTACATCCCTGCTGTTTTGTGAGATGGAACCTTTTTATTTTATTAATAACTACTTAACAAAATATTTTTTTTACAAAAAAACACCACACAGGCATTAATAAACACCTAATGGATAAGATTATGTCAAAAACTCAATTTCGACCAAAAGTGGAGATAGAACCTTATAATTCTAAGCTCACGATATGTACTTCTTGCACTTGATCCATGTATATTGTGTTCCCTTTTGTTGTCACTCCGAGTTCCGTCGGATGACGACGAATGGGGGTTTCGCTTAGAAAGCCTATCCGCTTCGAGTAATACAAAACGAGCCAATGGCAAAGAAATGCCATGGGTCTGCAGAATTTGCATGGAGCAGCTCCGCCCCACCTCGTGGGTATAAAGGGTGGAAATTCCAGCAAAGCAGTATGTTTTTTGCTTCGGAGCCAAGAGTATCTCTTCACTCCACAGCCATTTCTGACTTCACTCTACGAGACGAGCCACTCTCTCCGGTGTTGGTGTGACGGCGATCTGCAGCGAGTTCACATTGCCTGCTGATCTGTGCAGTGATCTGCCAATGAGTGTGTTTCTCCCTGCTCGCTTCAACATCGCGGAGTTTCTTCCTCCTCTCACAAAAGAGCTCGCACGCGGCACGTCTTTTTAAAGACGGCTCGCCCGTGCATTTCTGGTTGCGGTCGACTCATTTCCGATTTTGATGGGCACATTCTCTGCTCTGCGTGCTTGGGCTTCATCACGCTAGAGCAGCGTTTGTGGATGACTCACGTTCTCCCCGCGGGAACGTGATCATCGCGTCATTACGGTCGAGACTCAATGATCTCGTTAGAGAGAGAGTCCCCTCATCCACACCCCGATCTAACACTCTCCACGTGAGGTGCTACTTCGGCTGGTGGCCAGGGTGACCTGAGGGTGTGTGTGTGGAACAAATCCGCCGACTGTTTGTCCGTGGACCACGCCCCCCTCTTCAGTGACGCAACCCGCGAGTGTTCAGGGGATTCCCCGGGTCTATTTTCGGATGCCCCGCGGGTTTACCTTGACGCTCCAGAATCGGATCTGTTGTCCATCGCAGCATCACAGGGTGGGCTAGAATTTTCAGGAAGTGAAGATTTGACAGTGCTGCCACTTTCGGGTGTGCATATGGCATTTGTCGAGTCAGATCCTGAGATGACGGCCATGCTTTCCCGGGCGATTGGTTTTTGGGTGTGGCCGCTGACTCCTGTCAGCGTCCACTCCAATACCTTTTTTCCCGGATGTGCATCAGGAGATCTCGAAATCCTTGAAGACCCCCATGTCTTCCAGCGATCCCTCGTTGATCTCCTTCGCCCTTCCTTCCCTCGACGGGGCCGCTGCCCATGGGTACACTGGGGTCCCCCGGTTGAACGCTCTGTTGCGATGCTACTGTGTCCTCAGAGTGCTTCCTCTCGGCGCGATCCTAAGCACCCGTCCTAAGCCTGTAGTTTTTTGTCTACACTTGTGGCGAATTCCTATAGCGCTACAGGACAGGCAGCCGCCTCACTGCATGCCATGGCCATTCTGCTGGTCTACCAGACCCAGATGCTCACGGACATGCACGAGGGCGGGACTGACCCAGGGCTCTTCAATGAACTGCGCGCCGCCACTGACCTTGCTCTCCGAGCGACGAAAGTGGCCGTACGTTCCGGGGTCAGGTGATGTACACCATTCTGTGGCTGAACCTGTCCGATGTGCAGGATGTCGGGCGGACCCATCTGCTTGACACCCCCATATCCCAGGTCGGCCTCTTCGGCGGTGCGGTTGAGGGCTTTGCCCAACAGTTCTCAACCGCCCACGAGCAGACTGAGGCTTATTCTGCCCCGACGGCCCCGCCGTCCGAGCTGATCCCTCAGTCTGCCCACCGCCGAAGGCGCCCTCCTGCGGCTCCCACCCCGCCCGTTCACCCGGGCTGGCTCTGGAAGCCGCAGGGGGACGCCACAGCCCTCTCCAGCCCCGCCCCTCGCTATACGCCGGGTTAAGCGGCACTCTTGAGATGGGCTCTTCAGAGATGGGACTCAGTTCTTTCCAGGAGCTGGTAGCAGGGCCACTCCTTTCCCTGGTGGAGGGCCGGGGAAGAATCCTTATTCAGAAAGAACTGACTCTCCCGTTTCTGAGCACACAGAGTTCTCGTACGACATGGTGCGCCGCCCCCGGGCCGTGCACCCCTCGTCCTCCTCTGTCCCAGAGCCGGATGACAGTGCGCGCGGTCCCCGGACCATACCACTCTCATCCTCCTCTGACGCCAGACCCCTGACAGAGCAGACCCCCGGGGAACGTTCGTCCTTCCCTGGTCTGCTCTGTCAGGACGCAGTCAATGACTGTGCCCCCACACCGGGCCGCTATGCCGTCCACGTCTGGGCCAGTCATTCCGCCTCGCTGCACCACCGGTGGGCAGTCTGTAGTTCGTTTGATCCCGCTGGTACAGTCGTTGGGAGCTTGGCAAGAGCTTCCCAACCTGTCCCGCTGGGTCGCTCGAACAGTCAGGCTCGGCTACGCGATTCAGTTCGCGCAGTCTCCTCCCCGCTTCAGGGGAGTCCGCTCCACTATGGTCGGTGGCAATGCCCCTATCATGAGAGCGGAGGTTGCTACCTTGCTGGCGAAGTGGTGCGATCGAGACTGTCCCTCCAGCCGAAATGAGGTCCGGCTTCTACAGCCCGTACTTCATTGTCCCCAAGAAAACTGGTGGGTTACGGCCAATCCTGGATCTGCGCGTGCTGAACCGCTCCCTTCACAGGCTGCCGTTCAAGATGCTCAACGCCAAACGCGTTTTCGAATGTGTGCGGCACCAGGATTGGTTTGCAGCGATCGACCTGAAGGACGCCTACTTTCATGTCTCCATTCTCCCTCGACAAAGACCGTTTCTTCGGTTTGCTTTCGAGGGGCAGGCATATCAGTACGCAGTTCTCCCTTTCGGGCTAGCCCTGTCTCCTCGCGTCTTCACGAAGGTCGTCTAGGCAGCCCTTGTTCCCCTCCGGGAACACGGGGTTCGCATCCTGAAATATATCGACGACTGGCTGATTCTAGCTCACTCTCGAGATCAGCTCTGCGAACACAGGGACTTGGTGCTCCGCCATGTAGCCCGTCTGGACCTTCGGGTCAACTGGGAGAAGAGCAAACTTTGCCCCGTGCAGAGGATCTCTTTTCTCGGTATGGAGATCGACTCGGTCGCCATGTCCGCGCAGCTTACGAGCGAGCGCGCACAATCACTGCTGACTTGCCTGAGACAGTTTCGAGGGCAAGAGTGCGGTTCCACTGAAAATTTTTCAGAGGCTCCTGGGGCATATGGCATCTGCAGCCGTGGCAACGCCGCTCGGATTGCTTCATATGAGACCGCTTCAGCTGTGGCTTCGCGACCGAGTCCCGAGGTGGGCATGGCATCACGGCACCTTCCGAGTACCAGTTACTCCGACCTGCCGTCAGACCTTCACCCCGTGGTCGAACCTCAGTTTTCAGACAGATGCCTCTGCCACGGGCTGGGGCGCCATGTGCAATGGACATGCTGCCGCGGGCTCCTGGACAGGACCCCACCGCTTATGGCACGTCAATTGCCTCGAGTTGCTGGCTGTACAGCTCACCCTGCGCCGCTTCCGAGCCGTGCTCAGGGGCCAGCATGTACTAGTCCGTTCAGACAATACCGCGACTGTAGCGTACATCAACCATCAGGGTGGTCTGCGCTCCCGCCGTATGTCGCAACTCGCCCGGCACCTCCTCCTATGGAGTCAGAAGCATCTGAGGTCGCTTTGTGCCATTTATATCCCCGGAGCTCTGAACTGTGCAGTCGACGAGCTCTCACGGCTTCAGCCCCTCCCTGGAGAATGGCGACTCTATCCCCAGTCGGTTCAGCTGATTTGGGACCAGTTCGGGGACGCACAGATAGATCTGTTTGCCTCTCACGACTCGACCCATTGCGCCCAGTTTTATTCCCTGACTGAGGGCACGCTCGGCACGGATGCTCTGGCGCACAGCTGGCCGCGGGGCCGCAAATATGCGTTTCCCCCAGTGAGCCTTCTTGCGCAGACCCTGCGCAAGGTCAGGGAGGACGAGGAGCAGGTCATTTTGGTCGCGCCTTACTGGCCCGCCAGGACCTGGTTCCCCGAACTTGTACTCCTCGCGACAGCACCTCCTTGGCCGATTCCTCTGAGGAAGGACCTCCTTTCTCAGGGACGGGGCACCCTATGGCACCCTCGTCCCGATCTTTGGAACCTCCATGTGTGGTTCCTGGACGGGACGAGGCAGGTTTGAGTACCCTACCACCAGCGGTGGTGGCTACCATCACTTCCGCTAGAGCTTCGTCCACGAGACACCTACGCGTTGAAGTGGAACCTCTTCGTCAGCTGGTTTTCTTCTCACCGAGAAGACCCCCGGAGATGTTCGATCGGTGTCGTGCTTTCCTTTCTTCAAGATGGGTTGGAGCGAAGGCTGTCTCCCTCCACCCTCAAGGTCTATGTCGCCGCCATTGCCGCACAGCACGACCTTATAGAAGGTAAGTCTGTAGGGAAGCACGACCTGATCGTCAGGTTCCGGAGAGGAGCGAGGAGACTGAATCCTCCTCGTTCTCCTCTCGTACCCTCTTGGGACCTCGCAGTGGTGCTAACTGCCCTGCGGAGTGCTCCCTTCGAGCCTTTGCAGTCAGTTGAGCTTAACTTCCTGTCAATGAAGACAGCGCTTCTGACTGCATTGGCCTCCATCAAGAGGGTAGGGGACCTGCACGCATTCTCCGTTGACGAAGCGTGCCTGGAGTTCGGGCCGGCTTACTCTCAAGTGACCCTGAGACCCCGGCCTGGATATGTGCCCAAGGTTCCTACCACTCCCTTCCGGGACAAGGTGGTGAACCTGCAAGCGCTGCCCCCGGAGGAGGCAGACCCAGCCTTGGCACTGCTCTGTCCAGTACGTGCTCTCCGCATCTATGTAGACAGAACGCAGTGTTTCAGGACCTCAGACCAGCTCTTTGTCTGTTATGGTGGGAGACTGAAGGGAAAGGCTCTCTCCAAGCAAAGGTTGTCTCACTGGATAGTGGACGCCATTGCTTTGGCTTACCAACAGCAAGGTCGACCGTGCCCCCTTGGTGTGACTGCCCACTCCACCCGGAGTGTGGCGTCCTCTTGGGCTCTAGCGCATGGCACCTCGCTAACAGACATCTGCAGAGCTGCAGGCTGGGCGACACCTAACACATTCGCCAGATTTTACAATCTCCGAGTGGAGCCAGTCTCCTCCCATGTACTGTCTTTTTCAAGCTAACATGGGACCCGTTAGGTGTCTTCGCTTGCTCGCCATTCCACTCCACGGACTGGATACGTGCGATATTCTCCTCAGGTGAGCTTCCCCGAAAGCCCTGAGTTCCTCCAGCACTCCTGATGCTGGCGCCAGTGTCTTTTGCCTGCGCGTCGGCTAGGTGCCTCCCGTGTGCATGGTACCTCCTCTGAGCTACCCCCACATGTGTA
Source organism: Tiaroga cobitis (assembly GCA_030578255.1). NCBI lineage: Eukaryota > Metazoa > Chordata > Actinopteri > Cypriniformes > Leuciscidae > Tiaroga > Tiaroga cobitis. The sequence goes on from CM060605.1 coordinate 30,561,783, forward strand.
TTTCCACTGTAAGCCTCTTTGAGCATGTGTCTTTCCCTTGGCAAGCCACCTTGCCACCCCTGGGGTTGAAATATTCCACCCGCGGCTGGACACCCCAGTGATTCCCCATATGCATCCCTCGGGTCATATGTGTATTTTCTAAGTCCCCCCCTCTGGGTTGGCAGTAATTGCATATTCCCTTAAAAACCTTGGGATATGCTCCCCAGTGTACCTTGGTATTCCTGTGCTAATAGGAGTCCTTCGTCCGTGCTGTCTCACGACAGGGATCTCAGATTACGCAGGGCACTGGAAGACAGCCGAGAAGGTGGCGTGATTAGACTGGTATCCCCATTCGTCGTCATCCGACGGAACTCGGAGTGACAACGAAAGGGAACGTCTCGGTTACGGATGTAACCCTCGTTCCCTGAGTAGAGAACGGAGACGTTCCGTCTTCCTGTCACTTTCTGCTGTACCGCGGGGATCGCCTGAGCTCAGTCTTGGCTCCTCAGCGAGGAAACATACTGCTTTGCTGGAATTTCCGCCCTTTATACCCACGAGGTGGGGCGGAGCTGCTCCATGCAAATTCTGCAGACCCATGGCATTTCTTTGCCATTGGCTCGTTTTGTATTACTCGAAGCGGATAGGCTTTCTAAGTGAAACCCCCATTCGTCGTCATCCGACGGAACGTCTCCGTTCCCTACTCAGGGAACGAGGGTTACATCCGTAACCGAGACGTTTTTCTGTCCATCTTGGGTCTACACACAGCGCTTCTTTTTGTTGCTGCTGGCCGCAACCTAGAATAATGAAAAGATCAGGAATTTTACTAACACCTCTCTCTCTCTCGCAAGGAGATACTATACTGCAACAACATAACACACTTACTTCAGGCTCTGCAAATGGTAGTTCTGTAGGTCGGGTGGATGGGGCACCACCATTCTCCTCCTGAATCCTCCTCATGATGGCTGCAGACGCTGGGGTTCTTGGAACACGTTTTTCTAATGTACAAACTGTATAATCTACCCCCTACACTAACCGAACCCCTAAACCTACCAATCACAGAAAACATTGGGATTTTTTTAATTACAAAAAACTCCATATAGTATGTTTTTTTAAGCCGTTTGTTTTATGAGGACACAGATGTCCTCATAAAGCATGTTTATGTTGTAATACCCATTATACACACTTGTGTCCTCATAAACCATATAAAAGAACACGCACACACACACACACACTCATAGACTCAGAGAGGACTGGCAAAAAACTAGGAGGAGGTGTTTGCCTCTATGTGAACGATCAGTGGTGTCATCCTAGCCACGTTACGGTGAAGGAGAAAATTTGTGACCAGAACATTGAACTGCTTGCGGTAAGTTGCCGACCTTATTATCTGCCCAGAGAACTTTCTCATGTTATAGTACAAGTGGTCTACATTCCTCCATCGGGAAATGGAAGGCTGGCCACGGAAACAATTTCGAGAGTGACCCATGATATGCAACGTGCTTCACCGGATGCATTGGTTTTAGTAAATGGGGATTTTAACCACAGTACACTCTCTGCTACTTTACCCACTTTTAAGCAAATGGTGACATGTCCAACCAGGGATGGTAAAATTATTGACCTATTCTATACAAATATTAAGGAGAGTTATAGTGCAAAGGGTCTTCCACCCCTGGGGCAATCTGATCATAATTTAATATCTCTGACATCCAGATACTCTCCGATCCGAAATCAGCCTATTGGCTATAAGACTGTGTGCGTGTGGTCAGATGATGCCTGTGAAAGGTTAAAAGGATGTTTTGAGTGTACAGACTGGTCAGTGTTTTTGGACGATGATGATTTGGACAGTATTTCTGACAAAGTCACCTGTTAAATTATTGTGTTGAGTCTGTCATTCCACGTAAACGAATTAAAATGTTTCCTAATAATAAACCATGGGTTACTAGGGAGGTTAAAGCAGCTATTAATAGGAAAAAAGCGGCTTTTTTTAATGGTGATAGGGATCAGATCAAAATTGCGCAAAAGGAATTGAAGAGAGTTATCAAACAGAGTAAGTTTAAATATAAGGAAAGTCTTGAAGAACAAATGTCTAATTGTAACACATGGGTTCTTTGGAATGGTTTGAAATCTCTTACTAGTTATGGAACCAAAAGTAACAGTGCTTGCTGGTCAGGACTGAATGTTAATGAGGTAAATACGTTTTTTGCAAGGTTTGATAATGTTGATTACTCTGCTTCTCATGATATGATTTTAGAATCTCTTATACAGTGTGATAATGTGGACTGTAGTCCAGCAATTGTTATTAATGAAAATGATGTTCGTCAGCAGTTTAAGTGTCTTAAGACCAGCAAAGCAGCAGGCCCTGATGGTATTTACCCTCACTTTGAAAGTCTGTGCTGACCAGTTGTGCACAGTTTTCCACCCTATTTTTTCTTTGTCCTTGTCTGCATCGAAAATACCAGATATGTGGAAAACATCGTGTCTTGTTCCCATTCCAAAACATGGTAATGTGGGTTGTAGTTTAAATAATTTGAGGGCCATAGCTTTGACGTCACAAATAATGAAATGTTTTGAGAGAATTATCCTTGGTTATCTGGGTAGACAGTTGTCAGATTTTCACGATCCGTTACAGTTTGCATATCGAAAAGGTGTTGGAGTAGATGATGCCATACTTCTTATGTTGCATAATATTTATAATCATTTGGAAACAACTTCTAGCTCTGTTAGGATTATGTTTTTCGATTTTTCTAGTGCTTTTAACACAATTCAACCTCATGTTTATCTGATAAATTGCTGCGTTGTAACCTACATAGTAAAACTATTATGTGGGTATTGAATTATCTTATACGTCGACCCCAGTTTGTTAGGCTGGGTGATAAAATCTCTGATATTATTTTAACCAAAACAGGAGCCCCTCAAGGCACAGTTTTATCACCATTTCTTTTTTCTTTGTATACAGCTGACTACAGGCACACTCAGAATTCATGTTGTATACAAAAGTTTTCAGATGATACTGCCCTTGTGGGTTTAATTAGTCATGGCAACGATGTGGACTATAGAAGAGAGGTTGAGTTATTTGTTAGATGGTGTGATGAAAATTTCCTAAAATTGAATGTAGAGAAGACTAAGGAGTTGATCATTGATTTCAGAAGGAAAAAAGAAGTGATAGAACCAGTGAGTATTAACGGTAAGGAAGTAGAGATTGTTCAGTCTTATAAATATCTTGGTGTCCATTTGGACAGTAAACTGAACTGGAAGAAGAATAGTGAGGCTGTGTTTAAGAAGGCGCAATCAAGACTATTCTGTTTGAGGAAGTTGAGTTCTATTGGTGTAAGTAGGAAGCTTCTTTATGTTTTCTATCAGGGAATTGTAGCTAGTGTTTTATTTTATGCAGTGCTCTGTTGGGGATGTAGTATCACTGTAGATGATAAAAATAGGATTAATAAATTGATTAGAAAGGCTGGCTCAGTGATGGGCCTTAATCCTGACTCACTTGAGATCACTGTGGAAAAGAGAACAAGGGCAAAATTAAAAATAATTATGCGCTACAAAGGTCATCCACTACATTGTAATTTTAGTGGACTTAAAAGCTCATTTAGTGGAAGATTAATAATGCCTCGGTGTTCTACAGAGCGATTTAGAAGGTATTTTACTCCGAATGCAGTTTGGTTGTTTAATGAAATTGTGTAATTTTTTGTATTGATTGTTGTTGTTTTCTGTCTTTGTTTGTTTGTGGACTCTGTAATGTGTAAGGGTGGCGAATGAGTTTCCCCTTACAGGGATTAATAAAGTTTTCTTACCTTACACACACACACACACACACACACACAATAACAACAGCTGGCCCGGACAGAGTGAAGGTACACAGAACCTACAATTTTCACCACACTGGCAAAGCTTATTATTTATTGTGTCCCGTGCCCAATTCGCTGCTGGGATAGAGTATGAGAAAAGAAAGATTAGTTCCCGCAAGACAGAGGGTAAAATGTGCGGGAATGTGAGAGCAGACGGTGGCCGTGCTTGAATTTTGCAACAATATTGTGACCTTGTGTGGGAACGGCAGGTGCAGAAACACAAAACTCACACACACACACACACAGGAGGAGGACAGACAGGAGGAGGACAGAGTAAAGGTACACAGGACCTACAGTTTCCACACTTTTATTTGCCTCGGGTCCAGTGGACCCGAACATCCTGTGTGTAATGTAAATGTGTAGGGGGTACACTGTGTTTTAATTGAAAATGTGTTCTGATATATATTCTTCACAGAAAATTAGCCAAGGCCAATGAATCTGAGTTTGAAAAAATAATTAATTGTATAATTTTTCTTTTAATAAAAAATGAACACGGGTCCAACAGACCCGAACACCATACAAGGGTTAAGATTGCGTTTTGGTCAATCGGATGATAAGTAGACGTTGTATACACGTACGCGTTTACACCTGGTGTTTTAATCCGTCTCTTTTGTCCACTTTCCGCCACTTTCACTGTCCTGCTTCTTCGAGTGGAGGGTCTATGGTGGGTAAAAAAAAATTTCAGATCTTTTGATCTAGTGGCCAAAATAAGCTTACGCAATTTACATATGAACGCGCCCGGAGACTATGTAAAAACATACGGAGTTGATAAGCTTTCATTTCTGCTCTGACATCCACAAGACCACGCTGAACGAGGAGAGTGAGTGTTAGAAATCAGGAATGGTGAGAGAACATAATTGTGCTTGGTACGTTTTTCGTCTTCAAACCAAACTTGGGTCTTCAGCCAACAAAGTCCAGCATGCTTCCCATAATGTTTACGCATTAAGTCAGGAGGCATTTTTTTATGCCCGTTCGAACACATTCGACCACATGAGCGTTTACACTACAAAAGCAATCCGATCGAAGATGTGTTTTCGACTACCTTTGGAAGTGGTTGAAAGTGGACAAGCTCGAAACATTTCAGACCCCGTTTACAGCTGTATTAAGCGTTGTCCACTTGTGATCCGATTTGACAAAAACACATCTTAATACTAGGCGTAAACAGGGCCTTGATACAATAACCTTTACAACCCCCAGAGGGCCTTTTATCTTTCCTTCTGTCTTTTTGCGTGTTTTTGTTTTTTCCTGCCTTGATTTCCAAAGTCTTGCCAGGCTACTTGCGTGACTAGAGGGAGCGAAAAAAAGTGAAGTCTTCAAAACCCATTGGCACGCGATCCCTAATCTATTTTTGGAGCACGTTCCTTTTTTCTCTCAACTTTAGACACACACACAAAAAACAGCCGGGGGAAGTGAGCCAATTGTAGGGTTGAAGGGGTCTGGTTCTCATTTCAGGCCGCCCTGCTTCCCTGTCTTGCCCTGCCAGAGTGAGAGCCACTGTGGTGGGGAGAGAGAGACGACCGGCTCGGGAGGTGAGCAATTGCGGCCCAGGCTCTAGGCCTGCCACTCAGTCGCTGTCACTTAGCAACCACCTGCGGCTGGTTCTCATTAGTGGCCCCAGCTGCTTGTGTTTCAGACTTCCACGCTTTACTGTATTTTGATTCATTTCGAGAGAGTTCGCCGTGATGAAAATATGATTCTTGGTGTGCCTCAATCTCTTGCAATTCGTTTTCGTTAACTAGTCTGGCGTGGCTACTGGGTCCAAAGCTGACAAGGACTAGTTGATGACAATTATTATTTTGAACTCACAGACACTATTTTGTGGCCATATCTACTCATCTAGCATCTTTTCTTGGTTTCACTCAATAAGAAATGTATAGGAAAACAAAGCAGATCTGATTGTGATAACTGAAATAACAGTATAAGAGGTCATTGTTTCTTTTTGTGTTCGAAGAAAACAATTTTTAATAAAGGTATTTGCATAACCTAAGCATGAACTTATGTGCCCCTCAAGTTGAATCAGAGTGTGATTACAAGTTCCCAACACATGAATGGCAGGGCAAAGTCATAGTTGTGTTTCTTCTAGAATTACAAGTTTACCACTCACAAGTCACAGAGTTGTGATGCTGGAAGGAGCATGTTGATTTGAAACGTTGTTGAAACATTATAATATAGATATCATAATATATATATAATCCGCATACTGTAAAGATTAGAAAGCTAGTCTGTAGTGAATAATAATAAATGCAAGTTATTTTAATGTTACATGCTATATAATAAAGGTGTGATAAACAGAAAAGCTCATAACTGTTACTTACTCAATTTTTTGCTTTAACACAAACATTTACTTTTAAATAAGATAATCTGTAAATACTGTTTTGTTTAGGCTGCCTACTTCCATGTTATGTTCCTGACTTTACATGTTTCTGGTGTGTTGCTGTAATAACAATGCTACCTACCTTCACATGCTATCGGAAATTTCCTACTTTCCTACTCCGGGATTATGAGCTCATCACTATCAAGTGCTTTGTTGTCGGAAAGAACAGGAATCTTGTAGGACAGCAGGTTTATTCTTCTATTTATTAGGACAATGCTATCGTAACTCGTACAATAAGCTTCTAATGATTATATAAATTTCCCAAACTCATTTCCCAGGTGCCCTCGAAGGCACCATAAGCACAACTTAAATAACTTAAGAGTCGCCATGGCATGCTTTAACATTTCAATGGAAAGGAGGAGTTGTTTTGGATTGTTTTTCACCTGAGCTGTGAATGCCATGTGACTAGGCATAGGCAAACCTAGGCCTTTTTAGACATAGGCAAACTAGTCGGTTGCCTATAGGCATCCTCAGCTGAGGGGGCACCAATGTTGTGAGACAGGGGTATCGTAACTCCATAATTTAAACCCACCCGACTGCAGGACCGCGGAGGAGAACCTAGGAGAACCCCCACTCCTGCCAATCATGGTCAGAAATGGTCCTGTGCCTAATTAACTTGGAGAATGGTGTAGTTACAGTATCTACCAGCAGGGTCTAACAGCATCATGTTACTCAGCCAAACCTTTATCTTTTGTTGTTAGAAGTTAAAGAAAAAAATTAATTTTTAAGACCTGTTTGCATCTACCAAGTCGAACATTTTCACTAAGTCGATATTTGTATTTAGCACTGTTTTTTCACCCACCTCCACAACTCTTTCATAACAGACCTCTGACCCATTTTTGGGTCATGACCCACTAGTTGAGAACCTCTGTGCTGAATGATAGAAACCACTGCTCAATTTTCTTGTATGGTAAAAATGAGCTTTTCAAATGCGTTTCCTTTCATAAACACTCCTTGGGTTCAGTTCAGGTACTCTCTGATGACTTGTAAAAACGTTTGCTTGATTAACCTGGTACATGTGGCAGGCCGCTGAGGCTGTGCTGCATACATCAGCAATTGGCATAATACAAAAACAAATTACTGAGTGGAATAATAAACTTCACAGTCCTATACAATGTGCCCAATGGACCATTTCCCACTCGTGTATACGTATCAATCATGCATGTGATGCATCATATGCATAATTTTTGAAATTACAATTATTTTATAGAACATATGAAACCCCAGAGTCTGTGAAAAAGAAGTTATTTTATTGTCGCATTGTTATTCTTGAGCATATGCCATGTTAATCTAACCTTGCAAGTGAAAGTTGGGTTATTTTCCTTAGTTCTATCTCCATGGGACCTTTGGGTCTCAAACTGGATCAGAGCTTTAGTTTGGGGAGAGAGAGAGAGAGAGAGAGAGAGAGAGAGAGAGAGAGAGAGAGAGAGAGAGAGAGAGAGAGAGAGAGAGAGAGAGAGAGAGAGAGAGAGACAGAGTGAGATTGATGGAGTGAATGCGGACGGCTTCCAGTCCCTCGGTGACGTGGAGAGAGGAGAGAAAACAGGAGAATGACTGTTTTGTTCTCTCTGCTGCAAGTGCTGCTGCAAACAGTCTAAACAGAGAGGAAAGAGGACATTAAACACTCTAATACCCCAGCTACTCCACTGGACAGCTGGTCATGTGACTCAGCAGACAACTTAATCCAGACACTCTAAGACTGGAAGTAACCTAAATATGAATTTTCACAGAATTGGGCCTTTTATTCCTGTTGCCACATTGTTATAAATGTAGTTATTATCACACTGGCCTCCCAAAAGTTAAAGGGCAGAGAGAAAGAGAGAGCGAGAGATCCATGATAACATGATAACACTCAGATGTATGATAACAAATTATCCTTATTAACTCAACTCACAACATCATTGTTTCAGGAATCTTCATTATGGAAATTCTAATTTTCCAGGGTGTGACTGAACATTTACCATGGGGCTGCCTGTGAAAAACAACAGTGGAAAATTAAGAACAATGCCAGAATGTAACTTGGACTGGTAATAAAACAAGGTAAGCCAAGTCAAACTTGATTTAATCACAGTCAGACCATTGAACACTGTCAGTAGTTACTTTACAGAACAAAAGCAGGAAAAACAGGAGCTCAATGCTGCAATACGCCAATATGATCAGATGAGCAGTGAATTACCAGTACTCTCCAGTGGTGTTTTTAATGCAAGAATTTGTATTTGCCCATACTTGGGTTCAATGATTTGTTCTAAACTTCTAATCTTGAGTATTGATGTTTGACGTGTAACTTATCCTTGACAAGTCTTCATAACCCCTTCGCAACAGCCTAGCAACCACCCACATCATATAATCATGGTTTTCATTCAGCCTGTCTACTGTCAGTTGGAGGGGCGTGGTTACGGATGTTAAGCAGACACCCAAACCGTCAAACCTACGTCATCAGGGAAGGTCCTCCAATGCAGAGGGGAGGGGAAATTTCAGATTTTGATGAAAGATTACGAAGCCAAAACATTTTTTTTGTGTGGATTGACTTGCATGGATGAATTGTTCACCACAAAACGATCAATTTAGGCAAACAAAGTATGGTCAATTTTGAATTCATGGGGACTTTAAATACTTAGTTAGTAAACTACTAAAAGTAGTAGCTCTGATTGCATCTCTTTAAATCTTAATGAGGCCATCAGATACTCCGAGCTCTTAATCTGTGCCTGTCAAACTGATGGCTTTCGTGAATTAAAGGCACATTTCAGCTGAAACATGCTCTGGGGTGTTTTTTTCTTTCTTTCTTTCTTTGTGCACATGTGAAAGTCATAAAACAGGTTACTCGACTCCTGACTGTTTTATTATCAAATTCACAAGTGAAAATTTAAATGGTTTTACGATAAAATGAGAGGGGAAAAAATACATTAACCCTTCAAGAAAATAAATCTGCTCCGACTTCACAGTATAGCTGCTGAAGAAAAGCCAACATTTAATGACACTTTGAAAGCAATAGAGACGTGCCGGTTAGAATAGCCCTAAAATCAAGGGCTTAAAGGAGAATTATTTGTATCCACGGTGGCAAACATTTAATATTATGATTAAAAATCGGCTCAACCACAGCATAGAAGTTATAACTTGGTTTCAGGCAGGGTGGGCTGAACTTAGGGAAGGTGTTAGTGAAGAGAGATGCCAAATATGATTGGTCTTTGGAAAGGCCCTGTGAGAGAAGTCCCATGGAGTCAGAGGTCTAATGTGTGGAATCGCTCAGCCAAAATCAAGAGGGTGCAGCCAGTGGAGAGAAGGCCACTGTGGAGGAATTTCTCCATCTACCAACTGACACAGTGCTTAAGCTGCACAAATATGCTGTATTTTCTTAAGGAGCACTTATAGACTATTTATGCTTCAAAAAAGATGAATAGGGTGTTGAAAACAAATGGCATGAAAAATCAATTTGAAACTATGCTTTGAAAACAGGAACAGGAGCTACTTCATGCATGCATATAAAAAGACGAGTGCAACAAAAAAAATAGAAAGCAGTAACTTTTACAGTCTGTTTAGACAGTAAAAATGCAAATAATGCTAAAGTGTAGCGTTGGCAATGGACTAAAATAATGCAAATTGTTAGAAGTAATTCTACTATGATCAGTGCCTACTTACAAACATCTGTTTTTTTTTAGCTATTTTTAGCTGGGTTTTTTAGAGTGTCTCATAATTAATATTCATGAGCAAAGCAGATAAGTTTTGTATTGTCTCCTCTTCACTTTTCAGATCATTCCTTTTCCCCTGGTTCCTCCGAGATGATATGTTGAGATGGATATTCCAGACCGCTCCTGGCATTTACTTACAAAATAATTCAGTCAAATAGTTGGACAGACACCTCAACGACACAATGAAGACCTCTCCCAAATCTAAGGCTCTTCCAAATCCAAGCTCTGCTTGGGCCCTAAAAATGATAAACCCACCCCTTAGTGGGCTGATTTCTGTTTGGGGTGCAGTTGAAATGAACATTTGGCTAGCCAAATTCCTGAGATGTTTTCCACTCTTTCAGATGTAAAGTGAGGTCTCAGACAAGTGAGGATATTTGAGGACTAAGCTTTCTAGCTGATTAGGTCAAATTAAAACTATTTTCTACTCAATATTGGTTAATAGTAATGCATTTATTTATTTTATTTTTTTAATGGCGCCTTTCAAAACACCCAAGGTCACCTCACAAGCAATAAACAGGTCACTGCATAAGACAATACACACAACAAATAAGCCACATACAAATAAAATGCATTAAAAACTCAATCCAACATGTTATAAAAAAGCTTGTATAAAAAGATATGTCTTAAGCCGCGTTTTAAAAGTCAACAAGCAGTCGCTATTGCGAACATCAAGGGGAAGAGAGTTCCATAGGCGGGGGGTAACATAACTAAAAGATCTGGCACCCATGGTAGTAATCCGAGGTACCACAAGAGAAATTTAAGATGAAGATCTGAGAGCACGTGAAGGAGTGTAAACATGGAGAAGTTGTGAAAGGTAATAGGGTGCAAGATTATGGAGTGCCTTATAAGCAAGTAGCAGGATCTTGAATTCAACTCTGTACTTTACTGGAAGCCAGTGCAATTGCTGAAGAACTGGCGAAATGGTCTCAGTATAAGGTGTTCTAGATAGAACACGAGCTGCAGAATTCTGAACCAACTGAAGCTTATGTCGTAATTTGGAGGGAACACCTGTGAGAAGAGCATTACAGTAGTCACGTGAAGTGACCAGTGCGTGAATAAGAACTGCAGTATTATTATTTGAAAGAAAGGGACGGAGACGGTTAATATTACGCAAGTGGAAGTGTGCAATCCGCGTGATATTATTAATTTGAGCTTCAAAGGATAGTGTGCTATCCATGATGACACCCAAACTTTTAACCTTTGAAACCATTTAGATTCTTGTGTGAGTTTGGGTAATCTCTGCAAGAGTCAAGGGTGAGGGGGAGAAATGTAGATTAGGATGAGGGAGGTGAGACCTTCGTCTCAATAGTGCACAAGGGGGAGTTCAAATGTTAATTTTCAGCAAGGTCCTTTGTCCACTCGAGGAGTGGTCGTTCCTCAACCAGTTCTTCCAGTTTTTCCAGTCTTACAATGGTCGAGATTCAAAGAGCAAACAGTCTTTAATAAATAAGTCCAACAGGCACAGGAAAACTCAGTAAACAGATTACAACCACGACAAACGAAAACACAAATATTACTGGAGAATGAAATAAGGACAACTCAGGGTTTAAATAACAGCTAATCGGAAGAAAAGAAACAGGTGTGGGTTAATTAGCTAATGATCAGGAACACAGGCAAACAGAATAATAATAATAATAATAAAACATAACAAGGCAAACATAACATCAGAGAAAACTACATACTTTAACATAAACAAATAAAATGAATAATCAAGCAAAAGCAATCCTAAAAAAATTGTTTTAAGAAGAGATTTAAAAGTCACTAATGCAGTTGCTTCCCTGATGTCGGCCGGGAGAGTTTTCAAAAGCTTGGGAGCAAAGGAAGAAAATGCTCTATCACCCCTAGAACGAAGCCGTGTCTTAACAACCAAGAGACCAATCTGAGACGAACGCAGATAACGACGTGTTGTGTAAGGCAATAATAGATCAGTCAAGCACTGAGGAGCCAGTTTATGTGAAGCCTTATATGCCAACATGAGTAGAGTAGAACAAAACAAAAATAAAACATAATAGGAGACATGTAGCAATAATAATTAACCAAGGAAATAGAACTAAACTGCAATGAAGCACAAGAATATTGTTCCTAACACAGGAACAATATAGGACAACTAAACATATTATATTCATATATCATATTATAACATATTACATATTATATTATATTATATTATTTGCCCTTTAATATTGTAAGTGCACCTTAATAAAATCATGTGGAACTGCCTGCAATTACTATTTAATTGCTACTCGGACATTAACAACAAAATAATGTAATATGCAGAATGTAAACTTAAATGTAAATTTATACCGTATATCATTCTGTAATCTCTGCTTTTTTAAATATGCACACATGCAGACACACATACACACTTACCAACACCAAAGAAGAAAAAGAGGTGAGATTTATAGTGCACCTTGGTCTAGACTCTGTTAACTGATCCCAGTTTCATGTCAGACACACTCTGCTCTCACATAAGCTTGTAAAATTTGGCAAATACAATGCAGTGCACATAGAGATGAGACACCCTTGCAGTCAGAAACATCTCCAGCAGTGCACTGGCCTTTCCATGCCTTCTCAATAACATTTAATACTGATTCATAAAGTTCCCATTCCCAACAGGCTGGGCTCCAGCAACAGGGTAAGGTGAGGGAATGCTGGGTGGTGGTTGGTTTGTCATTGACAAGTAGCTTGCGCTCACAAATTACTTGGGAACCTCAGAACTTTTGTTTATTATCTGCCTGATAAAATAAATCATTTCACATGCAGACAGGCAACTAAAACAATGCATTGAGGATGAGGAAAAACAAGACTTTGAGCATATGGAGAGCATGTGAGTGGAAAGTAAAACAAGGCTTGAAGAATGCCTGTGAAACACCTCAAAAATCCAATGAAATTACTTATACATATATATACAAATATATCAGTAAATATAAAGTAATATTTTTGTAGCCTACTTAAACACAAGTGTGAGCAGTAGTAATAGTAATGCTGGTCTTATATGAATTGAGAGGAAAGCTTGGCAAATCTGTTATGAAACATAATAATGTGGTAAGAGGGGTGTTTTGTTCTTGCAAAACTGAAAATTAACAGTGTTTTTCTCTCTCACGCTACACTCCAAAAACGAAAGGTGTTCTGTTCTTTGTTCTAGCGGAAGAGAAAGCCCAAAATCTGTCAAAATCAATGAAAGAGTCTGTTCAGAAAATTGATATGTTGCCTTTATCTTTAACAACCCATACATTCGTACAACACAAATGTGTCTTTATCCCTCCACACCACTGGTGGTCCACGGTGGGTAGCAGTGTTACTGGTATCCTACATGTGCTTCAAGATCATAAGACCACGTTTGATTGCCTTGATATGCATCTGGCAGACCTATAAAGAAGTGCAGATGTGGTTTGCATTGTTTCATTTTAAACCTGGACACCACCACTGCTAGTATGTTCCATATCAAAGGCTGATGGCACTGGGCCAAGCGCTATACCTTTTATGCCAATAAACCAATAATGCAGATGAAATTTATCAGCTCATGTTAAAGGGAGGCACCCTGTTGTTCTTGTTCTACAGTATTATTCTAGTGAAATTACAAGAATGTTTTGTTTAAACCAACTTCCTTTCTCACTTCACGATTCCCTACTGAGTCCTTCTCTGTTAAGAAGCAGAACCCAGGCTGTCACATCTCTTCAACCCCATGCCAAACATCGCCTGCATAAGGAGTAATTGATTCTATTCTGTCTCGTTTTTAGAGAAGGTGTTAAATCGGTTTAGCAGACAGAATCCGTGAATGGAATGCAGCAAAGCTTCTCCAGCTATTGCTGACATCCATTACTCTAAAGAGCACCTGCCAGCAAAGCACAAATCCTGCTCCGACGGACACTATGTAGTAGGTGGCAATTTAACTATTACAGTAAGGCTGAACAAATCCTTTGGATGAACAGAGTTTACAACAGCCAGTCGATGGCTTCAGGGTTAAACAGTTTCTGCAAGATATTTGGTCACAATAATTGGTTCTCAAAGACTTGTGTAAATCGGCATTATGGCTTAGGGTTGCTGCGTAAATTACAGTATAGCCTATTTTATATTGCACAATTCTCGATTTTAAATCAAATTTCGATTTGAGTTTTTCTTCCCATTTTAGTCAACTCGATATTATAAAATCATACACAGAGTCTTCTGTAATAAAGCAAGGCAGGCAATTTTATTTAATTTTTTATATATAAAAATAGGAACAAAGAAGCAAATTACAAACAATTGGACAAATACAATAGAACAAATTATACAAATTAAATAAACTTTAAGTTTTTCAGGTACTGTAGCATAGGTTTATTTAACTGCCTATACCGAAATTGAATAATCAATTGTAAAAATAAAACACTGTATGTATAATCTTCACTATGAATTAAATGTAAGCTGCTGCAACGCATATTGAAGATAAAAAACTGTTTTTTTTATTAACATTAATGAAACGGATGGCAACAGTTTATGAGGATGCTGTCCCTTTAAGAATGAATGCATGGATATAGTTACACATCCGATTTAATTTTTCTCCCATTTGTTTCCATTCGCGTAAGACATAACAGACTCTGTTTACATTGAATACTCCACAGTCCACACTATGTGCATTTTGACACAATTGTGTGTAGCTGTGAAAGAGAACTGAATTCGAGGCCACATGCATATGAGAGGCGGCATCTATGCAGCCGGCTCGCGAGCACAGCATGAGTCCTTGTTCGTGGCTGATTGTGATTAACGTCAATAACTTTACGTAACTTTCAATAGTACGAAGTTAATTTGTGTTTGGGGTTAGGGTTGGGTTAGGGTTTGAAATTTGTGAATTGATACAAATCGGTAGAAGATGGAATAGCGATTCATATATGAATTGATTTTTTCCCAGCTGCTACGTATTACCTTGTTTACTCACCATACTGTATATGCCAATCTCTCATTGCAAAGTCTTGTATGTGTCACTACTGCAATTCTGAGCGTTCCCCCCTGTTTCCCGGTTTTGATCTCAGCCCGTTCTTTTATTTTCCTGGCTGTCTGCCTGTGTTTCTGTGCCCTGTGATTATTTGGACTGTTTACCCTGTGTTCATGACCTCTTTCCTGTTTATTGGATTATGTCTTTGGATTACCCTTAATAAATGCTGCATGTGGATCCTCAACCCAAAGTCTCGGAGCAGTAGGTAACACTGGGCCAGATAGGACAATTTGAGCTCACTTTCTAACCCTATCCCACACACAAAATAGCCGTAGCCATAATGGTCAGCACTGCACTTTCTGGGCTGGGATCTGGGGCTGGAACGGACTTAGGGGCTGGTGATGTAGAGGACCACGTCTTCATCCTCAGCCTCCTCATTTGGGCTTGGGTAAAAAGGAATTTGGGACTTAGTGCTGATATTTGAGCAGACTCTGAGCTGAGTTTGGAGAAATATGTAGATGAGGTAGTCCCGATGTTCAGGTTTGTAGAGGGTTGGTCGCAGACTCGGGGTGACCTTGAGGGCCCAAATGCTTTTGGGATGGGTCTGGATGAGGGTTAATTTCGTCCTCTTTAACTTCATTATTCACAAAATCAGAGCCATTCAGCCAGAGGATGAAATTAATGGAATCAACTATGGGTAAATACGACAAGGGTGCAGGAACTGAATCATCCAGTCTCATCCGAAAGCAGGGATTGAGCGTAGTATCGCTCCAGATGACCAGAAGTGAATAATCCAAAAACTCATCCACATTCAGTACCGCTCCAGATGACATCTGTTCTGTCGGAGGGAGAAGAGATTATCTTCAGCCATTTTCATTGTTGAATCTCGTTGTTAAGGTCATGCATTCTTTAACAGTTAGGTGGCTGTAATAAAGTGCAAGACAAAGGAGATATTTCCAGAGCCCCTAAAGGGACCTTTGCAAAAAAATAAATAAACAGACTTTCGTGTGCACACGAGAAACTTCTTGTGCTCACGCGTTAATATTTCAGGTTTGTAATTTGCATCACTGCCATTTTATTATGAAGAAAAAAGAGCGTGGATGTGGATGTGGCTGAGCATGAATTAATAGAGATCTATTTTAAACTATTTTAAAAATGAGCGGGTGCCTGCGGTCACCCACGGTTACCCGCAGTTACGAGTCATCCAAAAATATTTTTAATGATATTCGGGTCGCGGTCGGTCGGGTCGTTTGAAAAAAGATGCAAATTAAACCTTTGTATTTATATAGTATTAGACATAATTTTCTATGAAATATATAGGCCTACACATTATTGGCTGAATAACTGGCACGAAGATGACACACAAGCTCAGTCAACAGTTCTCGGTTCTGTAGGCCTACTGGTGATGCGAGAACCACTGTACCTGTGCGTTCGGTAGTACGCGGATGCGCAGTATCAGCTGCTCGTGCTCATCACTTCTCTCAGCAGTGGCACCAACATGTCTCAGTTCAGTGAACTGTTCCTGGAGTAAAATATACTTCGGGATATTGGTTTATTTCGATTCGGAGGGACTGTCAGGCATGTCTGAAAGTGAGTAACTTGTGGATCAGCACTGACGCAAGACGCGAACTGTTTCGAACGATTCAGTTCGATTTAGTGTACTGGTTCGACCGGTTCACTAAAAAGAACCGGTTCAAAAGAACGATTCGTTCACGAACCGGCCATGTCTATGATCACTAGTCTGCAGAGAGATGAGAAAAGGTGGAAGGTGTAAAAAGTGGAAGCTCCGAAATAATGAAAGATGATGACCAAAGTGCTGGCTTTGTTATGTGTACGTCTTCTTGCGATGCTGTGTTATTACACGTCTATGGCCCAATGACGCTACGATGAGCATTTACTAGCTACTTTTAAAAAATGCGGTCAGGAAGCGGGTCGGGTACAATATTTTCATACTTTTTTTTTGCGGTCCGAGTTGCGGGCGGGTTAGTTGAAAACGTCGGTCGGGTGCGGGTTCTTTATACATTGACCCGCGCATCACTGTTCAATACTGAAACATTGTTTCTCTTCTTGCATTTCTACAAAGATATATCATCACTGAGCAACATTTAACATTGAGGTCTAGAAGCCTGTTTCGACGAAAATAATTCTCAAGTAGGCCTAGCCTATTGAATACGCTATTGTATTTATTCAGCATCAACTCCAAACTTCAGGCCAACTCCATGGATACAGGTGGACGCATTCTCCAAGCACACTCATTCCTATTCCCACATTTGTATTAATGATGCTATAACGCAAATCGGAAATTGTAACGCACAAGCACGTAATAGATAGGCTTGTTTGAGATGGTCCGGTCCGGATCCAGTCCGGATTTAGACCGTACCATAGTACTGAGACCGCTCTCATTAGAGTCACAAATGATTTGCTCTTATCATCGGATCGTGGTTGTATCTCTCTATTAGTGTTACTCGATCTTAGTGCTGCATTTGACACCATTGACCACAACATTCTTTTAAATAGACTAGAAAACTATGTTGGCATTAGGGGAATTGCATTAGCATGGTTTAAATCATACTTAACTGACCGTTATCAGTTTGTAGCAGTAAATGAAGAGATGTCTTATCGATCACAAGTTCAGTATGGTGTACCACAAGGCTCAGTACTAGGACCGCTGCTGTTCACTCTGTACATGCTACCATTAGGAGATATCATTAGGAAACATGGAGTTAGCTTTCACTGTTATGCCGATGATACTCAGCTGTATATTTCTTCAAAACCCAACGAAACTTACCAATTCACAAAATTAACGGAATGCATAGCTGATATAAAAAATTGGATGACTAGTAATTTCCTACTACTAAATTCTGAAAAGACAGAGATTCTAATTATTGGACAAAAAACTTCCACACTTAATAACCTAGAATACTGTCTAACACTTGATGGCTGCTCTGTCAAGTCTTCGTTGTCGGTTAGGAACCTGGGTGTGCTCTTTGATACCAACCTTTCTTTTGAAAGTCACGTGTCTAGTATCTGTAAAACTGCATTTTTCCATCTTAAAAATATATCTAAAATACGCCATATGCTCTCATTGGGAAATGCGGAACAATTAGTCCATGCGTTCATGACCTCAAGGCTAGATTATTGTAATGCTCTACTGGGTGGTTGCCCTGCACGCTTAATAAATAAACTACAGCTAGTTCAAAACGCCGCAGCTCGAGTTCTTACCAGAACCAGGAAATATGACCATATTAGCCCGGTTCTGTCAACACTGCATTGGCTCCTTATTAAACATCGTATAAATTCTAAAATATTGCTGATTACCTACAAAGCACTAAATGGTTTAGCTCCGCAGTACTTGAGCGAGCTCTTAACGCATTATAGTCCTTCACGTCTATTGCGATCTCAAAATTCCGGCCAGTTGATAATACCTAGAATATCTAAATCGACTGCTGGCGGTAGATCCTTTTCCTATTTAGCACCAAAACTTTGGAACAGTCTTCCTACCATTGTCCGGGAAGCAGACACACTCTGTCAGTTCAAAGCTAGACTAAAAACACATCTCTTTGACCTAGCATACACATAATACATTATAGACTTCTATAAATTCAATGTTAGGCTGCATAGATTAGGTCAGCCGGAACTGGGAACACTTCCCTTAAATCTTGATGTACTCGCTACATCATAAGAAGAATGGCATCTACGCTAATATTAGTGTCTTTGTTTATCCCGAGGTTTTCCCGCAGCCTGCCGGATCCAGGCCGTGTCCAGATCTGACGAAGGAGATCCGCCTGGACCCGATGACAATGCAGTGCTGAAGTATCCACTATCCTCTCCCTATGGAGGATCCCTTTCCCACTCTACAGATAAAGCGTTGTGAATTTCGGCTCGCGTACCCCGAAGTGATAAAATAAAACAAAATTCTGTATCAAAATTTATAGGCAAGAAAAGTAGTTTGTTTAGGCTGGGTTGTATGGAATTACAAACCTGCGCACATATTTTAAAAAGCACATAACTATAGAATCAATTCTGAATGAGCATGTGAACGCCGTCAGCGTTAATCACAGGTTCGCGTTTAAAGTCTGATCATTTCAATGGAGGGGAATCAATCAAAGTTAACTTTAGCTGGAAGTAACATTATTCAAGAACCGCTATAACGCCAAAACAATCTGTTACCTTAAATTATATGTTTATCTCTGTAAAGCTGCTTTGAAACAATCCATTGTTAAAAGCGCTATATAAATGAAGATGACTTGACTTGACTTGAGATGCGCCTTGCCTCGCCTGAGATGTAGTCAAGGCGGCTGCAGTGAGAGGAGGAGTGAAAAAACCACAGGCAAGACAGATCTCGCTTCTCGCACATGTTCTCGCAGTGGATCAGACACCTGTGAGATCAAAGGCGGATATCGCGGGATTCACTGGATTCACACCCGTGCACGGTGTTGCTAATTAACTGGATGTCATTTAAGTTTTTTTGCTTTTATATGAAAATAAATATAATGAACAAGACACCCAAAGTACTTATTTAACTTCATTTTAAATAGGCCTACGTGTTTATCAATAATTTTTTCTTTAATAGCCTACAGACATGTGTTTTTATTTAAAAAAAATTACATCACATAGATCGCACTGTCAGAGAGTTTGGGAATATCCACACATAATTTATACACATAAAACATGATATCAGAGTTTTAAAATCAATCATTTTAAAAGAGAACAATACATCACGGTTGTTTAAACTAATTAGCATTAAGCTGTGTCGTCAGCAAGTCGTTTCCCATCGTGCTTTTGATCAGCGTAGTTGGTGGAGAGCGCGCGCGCAGAATCCGACACGTGAGTTTTTTGACATACGTCGGCATGACATCAGAGCAAGGCGGACCGCACTCGGACACATGGGCGTCGGTAGCAAAAAAAATGTGGGTGGGTCATGCTCCAGATTTTTTTTTTTTTTTTACGGGAGTAGATTAGGGGTGTTCCCGAAGCCAAATACCTTATCTAAAATATCTATGCAATAATGAGTGAAGTGAATGAGTGAGAGTAATGAAACGAGTAATGAAACGAGCACAAATCCGTCTATGCGTGCATCTCTCAGAAACCACAGCTTGGCAAGAGTAATATCAACTCAAATAGGATATTGTATATTATTGTATGCATATTTAAACGATTTAAGCTTTGTTCAATATACAGGCTACTCGAATGAATTGAATAAGCACAGCACGATCACAAATCAAAAAGTGCGTCTCCGTCTCAGCAACCAGTTCTAATAGCCTATAATCAACTAAGATTCATATACATTAAATACTACATGATGTGTCTATTTAAATGTTTTAAACTTCCTATGATGTCCCATAGGAACCTGAGACTCGCGCTTAGGACATGCCAGTTCTCCGTTACGGACGTGACCGCCCTGGGAAAGCGGCACTAAAGACTGCTTTAAAACTTTCACAGAGCCCTCAAACAGAAAGCACAAAGCCTTTCTTTAAAGTGAATTTCGATTTGTATTAATTGTATCTTCATTTTAATCAATGTTTCATTAACCAATTGCCAGGGTTTTAATAAATAAGAAGTAAATATAGCAGACAATAATCACGACACGGAGGCGCCGGCGCATGAACTGGAGCTCGTCTCATAAATTAACCGAAACTCAGCGTAGCCTATAAGTATAAGGTAGCCTACTTGCCTCACAGACCTGAAAAAAAAATATATATAGAAAGCTTTTAAACAGAACAATTCAAAACGGAAGAAAACAGACTGCTCTCTGCTTATGTAATGCGTATGAAATGTGCATTTCTCTCTGGCGCGTTCACTAGGCTACTGCAAAGATCGCAGTCAGCATCGTCAACTTCATCTTTGCAGCCGACACACACAAAAACACTTGTTATAAACAATTAAAATGTCTCTTTGCTATATTTGACATATTCACAATCATTACTTTTGCCGTTTCTTTGTGACAGCTTTTAGGTGCTTTATTGGCAGCGCCATCCTTACATGTTACATCAACGTGTCACACCTCGTCACCACACACCCCCAAAAGAATCGAGGTTTGTATCGATTTGCGTCAAAAATCGTGATACGAACCGAATCGTGGGTTTGGTGTATCGTTACACAGCCCCAAATATAGTAACGGAGTTAATGAGATAATTGACAAGGTACACCGGAACTGATGATTCTAATCAATCAGTATAGACAAACAGGTAGAGAACATAGGGGAACTGAGCTTATTAACAAACTGGAAAGCTAACTTAGAAACAAACATGAACTGAACATGAAGAGACCAAAAACAAACTCAAAACATGACAATTTCATTGTTCCCACTGCTTGCCACAGTGTGTTTACTGCATCGTCTCAGTGAATGTTTTGCAGGTTAACACATCCAAAGCATTAATCTTTTAATTAAAGATCTTTTTAAGCCTAATAATGACAGTTTTCTGGCCTCAGACTGTAAACAACTCTCTCTATATCCTTTGTCTGCACATATCTACAGTGTTTATCAGTCAGCACAAACCAACCCAAGTGATATTTTTTAGGACATGAGAAGTTCAAGACACTCACTATCCCTTAGAAAAACAGCTTGTTTTGAGACTAGATGGCATAGATAGTGTGAAGTGTTTTCCTCCACTTTGAAAATAGGAATAATTTTCTCTTTTATGTCCTGTGGAAATGAGATGTCCTCTCTGTGGCTCTCTGGGTCTGCATGCAGTCTAGATGTGCCTGTGCTCCTATGCCAAACACAACAGCCGAGCGTGATGTAAATCGCATGAGGTGACCGAGGCAAAGGAAGATGCATGTCTGAGCTGACAGAGCCAGACATTTCCATTAATAGCTTGTCAGGGTGCCTTGCATTCATTCATGGGAAAACTCTCCAAAAGATGGAAATGAAAGATTTCCCATTTTCCCTATATCAGAAATACTCCTCCTTGGCATTTCACAACAGTTCTATGTAACTGAAGGGTAATGTGGACAGAGCGACTTAAGTTGAGACAATAAGGAAGGAACTACAACCCGTGCACACCCCTGTAAGACGTACCCAGGTAGAGGGTTATAAGCTCCTTGTCCAGACCAGAACATGTGTTTGGCTTGTTAAAGTCACTTGTGAAAAATGGCAAATGCTTATGCAAGTCTCAAGCACTTTATCATGCAAGAAACAATCTTAAAATGTCCAAAAAAGACAGAACTGCTTCTGCAGGTGGTGTGTAAAATAGGTGAACTTTAAGAGATGTAGCCTTAGTCTGGTTGGAATTAATATACTTGAGCTGGTTATTCGTGGGATTCCCTTGCTGCCGACTTCTTTTTTACTATTTCCTCTTTTTCCACTTTTAATGGTTTAGGATTTAGAGAAAAAAAAATTAAAACTGGTCTTAGACCAGCCCTTGAGAAATAATAAATATTAGATATGTTCACATAGACTCAAAAAGCACTGGATCTTCAGGGGTCGTGGCCTGAAACAAATCAGCCGTAGTGTTGTAATGTCAGTTACTCTGCTAACACAGAGATAATGATGCTGTGATACTGCGCAAGACAGAAAAGTGTGATATAACACGTATAATGTGAGAAAGTTCTCGTGTTCTCACCCACAGGGTCTTCTCACATCATATATCTGTGCATACATTGTCCAGAAATTAGATTTAGCTGATGTGTCTAAATCATTCAAAAGTCTGATATAAGACTGGAAAAATCTCTTTGGCTATATTTATTTATATTTATCCCAAGATAGCTTGCTTGCTTATTTATTTATTGATATGTTTATTATTTTATATGTATTTATTGATTTATTTAAATACATTTTTAAGTCATTATTTATTTTATTTTTTATTTTGACTACATAAAAACATTTTTTTTTATTTAAGTATGCCACACTGGTTTGTTCCACTTTTTTATCTTTAATGACAGCAGCATTTTGGCTGCATGAACTTCACAAGTTTGTGTAAAACCTGATGATCATGTTTTATTCCTTTTATGTCATAACTTTATTTTGTTTCCAACATTTCCAAAATCCTTTCTCTTCACTTCCAAATCAGCTCACACACATCTGGTCTGAGGTAAATCTGTTCCAGTGAGGATTCTGGATGGTGACTTTGGACAAGATCAGCAGGGAATAGTACATATAATGAGCGAACATTGTCCTACTAAATTGAGGGTTAAAAGGGTAGAATGTGATTCTTCATTGAAGAAAATGAGCAAAGGACATAACAGAGAGACATCCTAAATAAGCTAAAAACAAAAGAAATGTTGATGTAAATTAACATTTAATTAAATATTGCAAAAAATCCAGGCTTTCTTCGCTTGGTTACTTCTCTGAAAGGGCGGTCAGGCAGTATTCTGTTCTATATCAATCCATAAGGATAGGATACAAGAAACAATTGTGTGCAATCTTAGCGAAGCAGCACAAATAGTTCAAATCATGGCATTCAGAGCTCAGATTACTGCCTGTAACTTCACAGGACGTGGCCTTTAAAGTCTCTGCATCTGCCATTGCGTGCAAGCCATGTCTGCACACGCTGGGAGCCAACCACAACTAGTATTCACAGAAAACTAAATTAACACTTTGGAGTTTATGGTAACCACCTTAACAGGGTTTATGATGCTTGAATAGTTTTTTTATACAAATTTGTGGGCTCTTTTTGGTCGTCTTTTTAATTATCCAGGTGAAATTCACAGGAAGAGTTAGTGTTACCAGCAGGTTGGTGGAGCGGTTATTGGGTTTTACAAGCTGCTCTCACGACACACAGGGTCAAACGGTGGCAATGGAAACTTTAAATGGAAAGGATTTTTGATAATGATAAAGCAAGTTTTTTTTTTTTACCATTTAGTAAAAATTTGTGATAGTAACCCCCCAAAATATATTCTGTCATTCTTTACTCACACTCATGTGTGACATTTGGCAAAAGCAGCTTGGACTGAATAAATTGTGCATTTTTTAAATAATTTTTGGGTGAACATCCGTTTAGTGTCATAATATGGAATAATTCTGTGATAATGTGGAAGTTTACAACATGAAAGTTTATATATGGCTGTGGGTGGCATTTCTTCCGAAACAACCACAAAGTCAAGCAAAAACATGTTAACTGCTTTAAGTAAACAAGCAGGAGACAATGGTTTT
This sequence comes from Tiaroga cobitis, assembly GCA_030578255.1. NCBI lineage: Eukaryota > Metazoa > Chordata > Actinopteri > Cypriniformes > Leuciscidae > Tiaroga > Tiaroga cobitis. The sequence continues at coordinate 30,585,676 of CM060605.1, forward strand.
CTGGTCATGAACCATTTCCCCAAGTGAAAGTATGCGTGGTTTCTTAGTATCTTTAGTCCCAGACTAGAAATTAGGGAGGAAAGTAACTTTTTGAAAACACCAGTATATGATTAGTGAGCTGTGCAATTTCACACCACCATTTATTTTTTATTTATTTTTAAACTGTAGTGCTTGTCTCTACAGAGACTCTAGAGAAGAAAAGATAAAAAGACACACTAAGATAATAATCTGTCGTTTTCCTTTGCGCCAAAACCAAATTCATTAATATTCAAAAAAGCTGTACATAAACAAAGTAGGCCTATTCCTGCCAGAGAGCAGTGTAATATTCACATAGAGGAAAATTCTTCTGTAGACATGCGGATTTGGAACTAGCTGTGGCATACACAACCCATCTTCTTGTAAGTAGCGTATAATGTAATGCATTTATATATATATCTGTATATATATTGCATTCAAACTGTTTCACCATGTCAGTATAATATGTTAAATAGGCAGAAGTTGAATTATCATGGAAAAAATGGCACTACATAGAACTGGAAAACCAATATTGTTTATCAGTTATGAAAAGCCAAAACACTCGACAGTTTCTGGAACGCCACTAGATACTTTTTCATAATTTCCTTGTCAAATGATCCCAACTTCCCAGCATAAACTCGTTCAGCTGTGGTTCTTCCTCGCCATAGCTATAACTCTTGCTAATTCCAGCTGGATTAAACAGTGCTTGAAATCCACCCAATTTATACCTGAAATATAGTTGCTTGGATGATAGGCGACATGGAAAATAACATCACTGTAATTTTTTGCCAAAATCTGAAAAAGAGAACAGCTGCTCTGAGAAGTTCTTTGCTCTTCAAATATCAAAGTGATCTTTCCTCTTATGAGAATTTACAAGCTGGAAAATCTACATTTGTTATTATATTTGTTATTGTTATTATACTGTAGGTTCACTTTAAAGGGATAGTTCATCCAAAAAAGAAAATTTTGTCATCATGTTTACACCCTCATGTTGTTCCAAACCTGTATGAATTTATGTCTTCAGCTGAACACAAAATATATATATATATTTTAAAGAATGTTGGTAACCAAACAGTTGATGGGCCTCAATGACTTAGTACCATAGTATTTTTTTTTTCCTACTATGGAAGTCAACGGCTACCGTCAACTGTCTGGTTACCAACACTCTTTAAAAGATCTTCTTTTGTGTTCAACAGAAGAAACGAACTAATAAAAAAACCCATGAAAACTCATGCAAAAAAGGCAAGCCTCAAAACTTCTCTTCTTGTTTGGCAGAGAAGGAAAAAAAAACATAGCCTACAGGTTTGGGTGAATAAATGATAACTATTTCTTTAAACATGTTGCGCACTTATAAGGATTACGTTGTTGTTTCTTTCTTTTCACCTCGTGTTTTCAGGAAGAGGTTTACTGTTTGATGTTCACAGTCACGCATATTATGGATCCATAACAGTGACGAATATGCACTCAGCCTGATTCAACAGCAAGCAGGAGGGGTAAAAAGGTTGACAGTTTGTTTGAAATGGCACATTACAAAAACTATAAAAGGACCAGGTCCATATGCTACACGGTGTAAACACGGAGCAATGTTTGTAATTATTTTGCTTGGGAATAATGACATAGCGGGTAGGACATCTAGAGCATGGTGCGTTGCCATGTTTTCTTTCTTGCTTTTCTTTGAGGTCCTTGTCTCTGTGCCTTGATTGCAGTTGAGGAACTCAGAAAGGGCTGTGTGAGGACGAACCGCTGGCCAACATCTGGAGGCACATTTAATGATCATTAAAAGCGTGACGGGATATTTACTGAATGGGAGGAAAAGAGTGGGAAGCTGCAGAGCTTTCGAAGGCACGGAATGGTTCGGTAATGTATGTCCTTGCAAAGGTTTCAAACATGGAGAACTTAGATTTAACAGGCCTTGTTTTCAGTTTATGTGTACCAGTAAACTTGCATCCAAATACGTCCACTGTGGGTGGCTGGTTTGGTCTGCCTCATTGTCAAATTTAACCTAAGGTTCCCAGACTAAAAAATGCTCTAAACAGAAGGCTTGTGGCGTAGACACGACTTCAATAAGGTATGTGTTTGGGAATACAACCTAATTGCAATTACATTAAACCTTGTGTTTTTTTTTTCTTGTTGGCCCCTGGTGAACCCAGCTGTATTATAACAGGTGACCACCCAATCAGAATGATCCTTTAAAGATCATGTTTAAAGTAAAGATAAACATCTAGTTATTTGATTTTTAAGATATTTAATGGATTGCCAAGTCCAGTACATGACCTTTAACACACACACACACACACACACACACACACACACACACACACACACACACACACACACACACACACACACACACACACACGCACACACACACACACACACACACACACACACACACACACACACACACACACACACACACACACACACACACATATATTGGTAACAATTTATTTTACAGTGTCCTTGTTACACATGTATAGTAAGCTAATTAATAGTATACTAATTATAGTAGACTAAATTTTGCATAATTATATGCAACGAACCCTAAACCACACACTAATACTAACCCTAACACTATAGTAAGCACATGTAGTTAATGCTTATTACTCAGTACTTAAATGTATAATTACAGACTAGCACTTTATTTTAAGGTGTCTTTGTTACATTGTAATTATATGAGTAATATTAAGTAACTACATATACTTACTATATTGTTTGATTAGGGTTAGTTGCATGTAATTATGCATAATGTTTAGTTATTAATGTAATAACCATATTTAACATATGTAACAATGTAAAACAAAGTGTTACTCTTTTCTTTGTCAGACACAGAGGGCTCTGCTTTTTCAGTGCAAAGGGGCAAAATAACTGTTTTTTTTTTTAGCTTTAACCACGATTTTTTTTGGTGCACACAAGAATGTGGAGGTCAAAGGTTAAAAGTCAAAGGATGTTCATTTTAACGGTCAAACAAAAGCACACTTTTCCAATTTTTCACTTCCTCCTCATGCTTGATGCATATTGGCTTGCAAAGGTGAAGCATGTGAGGTGTTTCACACACCACCTAACATATATTCCCAAGAGACTCAGTAACTGCTTCTTCCGTCTTCATGTTGGCCTCTAATAGTATTCTTTGTGAGACTTCTGAGATAGGCCCAATGCATAAAGCAAAATCAAATGTAAAGCTGTAAAAAAAACGTTTAGTCAGGTACTTGAAAATGTGCTTCATGTGTTACCATATTAATTAACTGGTTTAATTTAAATAAAAAAGTATCATTTATATGACTGAATTGGAATAAGTGGTTCAAAACAAATATAGGCTACATTTAATGCAATATGTGTATAGGCATATACATTAATTTGCATCGTTAATGAGACAGGATGCTTTTAGTTAGTTACAACAGTAATGGGTTAACCATTGTGAGCTGTCATAATGATGCTCTCATTCCTGAAGTGATACTGACACCTCCTGGTCATACTAAGTATAGTAGAAAGGCTCTGTTTATCTCCCTCATTTCGTTTTACATAAAGCTGCGCATCACATTTAACCTCACAGAAATTTTTATTTCTATTTGGATTGTATTCTGTGTAAAAAATAAATAAAAATAATAGTATTTTTTTGTTTACTCTCCAATATAATGCCGTTATTATGTAACGACACGACTCTACTACAGTAACCCTGAAGAATTTCACATCGTCACTTCCGTTTGCAGAGAACTGAGAGGATTTGCGTTACCGAGCGACCAAGAGGATTGACAGAGGAGCCTGTGGAGATTATTTGGCATCCGGACATCCATTAAAACACACACACACATCGCATTTTGATCATGGAATAATTTTAAATGTGGCCCGTGTGGTTCGGTTCAGCGGTTAAGACGGCATACAGGTTAGTGAAGCAGCGGCAGATGGGTCAAGCATCCTCTTCTCCCCGGTGTGTGTGACACGTAGCTCAGCTGCAGCGGCGCCGAGAAGAGGACGCTTGACCTGCTCCGGCTGAAGCGCGTCATGGCCTCTGTTCACATCACACACACTGTAGCATAAAGTATAATCCATCCATCCATCCATCCCTTCCCCCTTTAGTTAAGGGCGCAGTTTTTACCGATGCCTAGATAGTATGCTAGATTTTTTTTGTATTGGCCCCCAGATTATTGCTTATAGACTGGGCTATAGATTCAACATGAATATACATTGGTCTTCTAACAAAACGTCATTGTTGATTGTGTATTTATCACTCTTTTATTAATACTTTTACATTATTATGTGTTAATACATATTTATATTTCAACACATGCTTCACTAAGACTTTTAATATTATGTGGTATTTAGACACCAGAGTTGGATTATATCTGTCTGTCTGTGTCTATCTGTCTCTGTCTGTCTGTGTCTATCTGTCTCTCTCTATCTGTCTGTCTGTGTTGTATATCTGTCTCTGTCTGTCTATCTGTCTGTCTGTGTCTGTATGTCTGTGTATCTGTCTCTGTTTCTGTCTATCTGTCCCTGTCTGTGTCTGTCTGTCTGTGTCTATCTGTCTCTGTCTATCTGTCTCAGACAGACAGACAGACTATCTATCTATCTATCTATCTATCTATCTATCTATCTATCTATCTATCTATCTATCTATCTATCTATGTCTGTCTGTCTCATCTGCAATGTGTTTTTTTTTTTGTAGATATCCATCATGACAGACAGTATTTTGAGCAAAGCCGCCACTATGGAAATACCCATCAACAGCAACGGGGACACCAGGACGGCAGAGGATGACAGTCTTGAGCAGGTGTATATCCACTGCCCATCCAACCTACCTTTCATTTCAGGCCCGCTGCTCAGTTACGCCGTGAACCAGACCTGATTGTGATGTGACGTCCTGTCTCTGTGGAAATTGTGTAGCTGGATCTGAGAGGCCTTGAATAGTTGGCTTAATCACACATTAATGAGGCATTGTAAATATGACACTGTTCATTTTAGTTGTGTATTTCAGCATGTTTGTCTTCTCAATGTATCTGTTTCACCATCTTTTTGTTGCACTGTCTTCACATTTTATGTTTTTTCATGTCACAGGGTGCACAGATTGGTGGGAGCTTAGATGAAATTGTAGGCACACTGCCAGTGGCCATGGTGAGGGAGAGTTTGTGGGTGTCCTCGTATGTTGGAGCCCTATTCCCTTTGATTTAGTGTGGTCGGTGGTTTGCATAGTTGCACACATAGTAGTCATTCTATCATGGGGCTTGGGCAAATGTTGTTGCAGGATTGATCACAAACGGGAGCTGTTTACTGGTCAGAAAAGTCAAGCAGAGACATGGAAAGCAGTCATGCAAATATTTTAATTTGCATGTGTTTTATAGCGACTTCTGATTTTTTTTCTCCTCTTAATAGGGATTCTCTGAACTAAAGATGTATGGTTAATCAATGTATTTATCAACCAACTTGTTGAATTGCCACATTTGTTGAATAAGCTTCTAGTCTTCTTGTCTAAGCTTCTAGTCTAAAGCAACATATTTTTGTGTTTAAGTATTTAAACACTATAACGTTTTTTAGAAGGAAAACAAAATTATAAAATTGTATTTATTTTTTATTAGATGTTTTTGCTTTTTTCCCGTCATCATCCCAGTGTTATTCGTTAACTAAAACTATTAAAACTCATTATTGAAAATTTAACAAAGCTGAAATAAAATTATATATTATAAATATTAGATGAAGAACTCTAACTTGAATAAACATCAACAAATTAGTAATATTGCCTTAGCAACTATGTACTGAAATGACTAAAACTGTAATAAACAATAAACACTAAAGTAAAAAAACAAACAATACAAATAAAACACCCAATACAAATAACAAATACAAAAATAAAGCCAAAATAAAAATAACAAAAACTTAAATTAACATAATTACATGAACATAATTACTAAAACAAAGTAAAATTAAAATGAAAACTGAAAAAAAGAGCTAATTTAATATGTTAACAAATATAGTAGTATATGCCATGAATAATACTAAAATAGCTCTGCTCCATCCACTCTTTTGATACCCACTTGTGTTTTCCCCCCACCTGCTAAATGTGTTTTCATCTCTGTATTGTAGATTGTGATATACTGTGAAATTAAATTTCATCGCATCTAGGACTTGCAGCAGGTGATGGTGTCTGGACCGAACCTGAATGAAACCAGCATTGTGTCTGGAGGCTACGGAGGGGCAGCAGAGGGCATCATTCCCACCAGTTCCATCAAAGGTAAAGAGCACTTAAATAGTTTAAAATGGTGTCCGAATCGGATCTTGATTTGAAGCAGCATCTGAGACATGTGGATAGACTTACATCTCTGGTGACGTATATGTTTAGGACCAGCTGTTCGTTTCAACCCGGAGTATTTTGACAGAAGATGTGGTAACATGCCCAAACCAGGTGTCTATGCATGATAACTTGACAGGAGATCTTTTTTTAGAATCTCTACAGCTTCCCCTCTCTCTCTCCCTCAGTGTAAAATGTGTTTGTCAAACGTTTGGCTCTTTTCTACAGGATGCTGAGGACAGTCGCATGGTGGATGCATGTTTGCATATGCAACACAAACCCCTTGTTTGTTTGTTTGTTTGTTTGTTTTAAATTTACTGTAAACATATGTTTTGTAACAAATGTTGTTTGTGAGCTGAATGTGTTTGAACTGTGAAATGCACAGTAATTCTTTAAGTGGTGTTTCTTTATGCTCAGTAACATGGTTGGCCTTAACACATTAACATGGTACTGAAACACATGCCAGAGTACCAAACCTAGCTGACACAGTCAGTGGCGGCCCATGAGGAGTTTAATTTGATTTATTATCTTTAGTTGAATATCCATTCTGAGTGTTCAGTTTACTAATCAAATGAGCCCTTTGTTATTAGCGTCATCTGGAATTTGTGAAGTATTTAATACAAATAATTAAATAAATTGAAATTTGGAAACAAAAGATAACTTTAATTTCATATTAATTAAATATTATTTTTATATATACACTACCATTCAAAAATTTGGGGTCAGTGAGATTTATTTGAAAGAAATTAATACTTTTATTCAGCTAGGATGCATTAAATTGGTCAAAAGTGACACTAAACATTTATGTTACAAAAGATTTCTGTTTCAAATAAATGCTGTTATTTTGCTGCTTATTTTTTTTCTTATTCATAAAAAATATGTTTTTCACAAAAATATATTTTTGAACTGTTTTCAACATTGGTAATAATAAGAAATCTTTCTTAAGCAGCAAATCAGCAAATTAGAATGATTTCTGAAGGATCGTGACACTATAGACTGGAGTAATGATGCTGAAAATTCAGCTTTGGCATTACAGGAATAAATCACTTTCTTAAATATAGTCAATTTTAAACTATATTAATATTTTACAATAATACTGTTTTTACAACATTTTTGATCAAAGCCAACTTAAAAAAAAATATCGTACTAACCCCAAACTTTTAAAAGGTAGTGTTTATTTATATTAATTTTATTTACCACAAATTATAGAATACATTTCTTATGACCGCCACTCTACACAGTCAGTCCTTTATCAGCAACCTGGTTTGCTCATTTTCATCCTCTGCTTCCACCATTTATCACCTTACCTTTGTATAAAGGTATAAATTCCCTCTCTTTTGGCTTCCTTGCTCTTATAAACCTCTTAACCTTCACTTTTAAGCATTTAACTCTTAATTTTTCATAATTCATCATCATCATAATCTTCAATATTGTTATTGTTTATGTACATTTTGATAATACCTTCTATGAATTTTTTTTTTTCATCAGTTTTCTAATCTCAACTACAACACGGTTAATGTTACAGTTATTGTTAATCATCTCTATTAACCCCAAAACACTTATTATTGCAATTTCCTTAATGGTCTTTCAATTAAACTACATCTCCATCCCATTCCTCCACCCGTCCACTGTTATTCATTCATTTCAGACATCCGCTCCAAATCCAGGGGTATCACTCCCAGCAATTCAGCTGCCAGTCGGATAGCAAACCAGCCAGGACATTACCCAGGTATCCCAGGGCCTCCTCGCCCTTTCCTGCCACTGCCAGACACCTTTTTCTTCCAGCCCATAATTAGCAGTCATTACTCGTTTACTGTCATCACACCTTTTATTCTTGCCCCTATTCATTTGTCAGCCTCAGAAATATCAGTCTCTAGTCTGATAATGGTGCATTGTAGTAACATTCTTTCTCTGTAATCTTGTTGTAATTACTGTAACCTTATAGACAAAACTGGGTTGTGGTATTAAAAAGGGTGTTCCTTATATCCAAAATGTCCAATTTGAAATGATATTGTATTTTAGGGTATGGCCCCCTATTTATAGTAAGTACCTGCTTTTTCTACTCCCAGCTCCCAGCATGCACCACAGCAACAGCAACCCAATGATGTCAGAGGAGGCCACAAGAGGAGTAGCTGTTGAGAAATTTGACAGCGTGAAAAAGTGGAGCATTAACACTTACAAGGTAGAAACCCTACCGCATGGAAATAGTAGTTTAACGTTTTATATGTCCCTTATGCTCACCAAGGCTGCATTTTAGGAAAAATACAATACAAACAGCAGTATTGTATATTATTATTGCATTTTAAACTGTTTTTAATATATTTTTTAAATGTAATTTATTATTGAGATGGTATTTTCAGCATCATTACTCCAGTCTTCAGTGTCACATGATCCTTCAGAAATCATTCTAATATGATGATTTGGTGCATCATCAATGTTGAAAACAGCTATGCTGCTCAATATTTTTTTTCTGGGTTCTTTAATGAATAGAAAGTTCAAAGGAACAGCATTTATTTGAATTAAATATCTTTTGTAACATTATAAATGTTTTTAGTGTCACTTTTTGATCAATTTAACGATTGCTTGCTAAATACAATTATTTATGTACAGGCATTTGGGATTTATGAAAATGTTAGGAAAAGCCATTATGGGATTCATTTGTATCTGCTTCTGTCCTATCTTCATCAGTGCACAAAACAGATGTTTTCTGAGCGCTTCGGCCGTGGTACGAAGACGGTGGACATGGAGCTTGAGGCTCAGATCGATGTGCTTAGAGAGACTAAGCTGAAGTACGAGTGTATTCTGAGACTAGCACGTGATCTCACCAACCACTTCTACAACATGGTGCAGACTCAGCAGGCTCTTGGGGACACTTTCGCTGATCTTAGCCAGAAATCCCCTGAATTGCAGGTGCTAATTATATTTGTGTCCCCTGTTCTGCCTGCAGGTGTTGGGCCAATTTATATTTAGATCCATATTACTAGTACTGAATCTTACTTTACCACAGTGTCTTATTTGCCCTAACTTAAACTTAATCCCTTGCAGGATGAGTTTGGCTATAATGCAGAGACACAAAGACTGTTATGCAAGAATGGAGAGACACTCCTGGGTGCCATCAATTTCTTTGTGTCCAGCATTAATACGCTAGTTAACAAAACCATGGAGGACACGCTCATGACCATCAAGATGTATGAGAATGCAAGGTATCAGAAGTTTGATGTTAATGAGTTACATGGAACTTAATGAGTGATGAGTAACTTAATGAGCGAAAGTATTATTAGCTGCTTAAAGGTATAGTTCACCCAAAAATGAAAATTACCCCATAATTTACTGACCCTCAAGCCATCCTAGGTATATGACTTTCTTCTTTCAGCCAAACACAATCGGAGTTATATTAAAAAAAGAATTAAGAATATAGAATAAAGAATTTCCCCTTGGGGATTAATAAAGTATCACTGAACTGAACTGAACTGAAAATATTCTGGCTCATACAAGCTTTATAATGGGAGTGAATAGGAACTGAGATTTTGAAGCCCAAAAAAAGTGCATCCATCCATCATAAAAGTAATCCATACGGCTCCAGGGGGGTTAATAAAGGCCTTCAATGCGTTTTTGTAACATAGGATGTAGGAGTATAGCATAAGCTTAGGTGAGAGTAGACGCCTCTCGAAGTTTAAACAAATAGGGCTGGGCAACAAACTCAAGTTTCTCCGACATTTCTCTTTAAAAATGATTGTTTGTAATTTGTGACCGGTGATTTGTTTTGCTCTATTGTCAAGATGTCAGGTGTTGAGTCAGAGTTCACTCTTCCGCCGGAACTAGACTCGCGTACGGCCGTTACCAGAAGCCTGTGATTACAGTTTCTAAAATTATAAATATGGATATTTTTCTTACAAAAACACTTCAGAAGGCCTTTATTAAACCCCTGGAGCCATATTGATTAATTTTATGATGGATGGATGCACTTTTTTGGGCTTTAAAATCTATTCTATTCTATTACCATTCACTCCCATTATAAACCTTGGAAGAGCCAGGATATTTTTTTTATATAACTCCGATTGTGTTTGGCTGAAAGAAGAAAGTCATATACACCTAGGATGGCTCGAGGGTGAGTAAATTATGGGATCATTTTTATTTTTGGGTCAACCTTTAAATAAGTTTTGAAATCGGACTGCCAAAAACGGTCCGCAAAATGAATATATGATAAATAGATTGCTTAGACAAATTTATCACATGTATTAAAAATTAGCTGAGAAACCCCCCTAAATAAAGATAGGTCAAAGACTTATTGTGGATGACAAGTATTGGTGAGGCATTAAAAAAAGGGCAATTAGAAGTCAACGTGTTGCTTTATCTCCTCATCATTGAAAATAAGCATATTACTAGATTCCAGTCCAGTCCACAGGAATTCATTTTGCAATTGAGTTTGTCAATCTGTATTCAGAATCTGGTCTTGCTCTTTTTTTTTTCACATCTTGCATCATAAGCATCACATTTTAACCCAACCTGTTCAACCTTTAATGTGTTTTTGTTTTTTAAATAAAAGGCTAGCCTAGTTCACCCAAAAATTCTGTCATTATTTACTGTAGCTACTTACCCTCATGTCTGTTATTCCAATCCTTACAAAGACGTTCTTTCTTCCTTGGAACATAAAAGAAGGTATTTTACATGAAATTTCTCATTGTTTTGTGTCCACACAATGGAAGTCCAAAACTATTTTATACATACAGGTTTGGAACAACATGATGGTGAGTAAATGATGACAGAAATTCGAATTGACAGCTCTAGTTATGATGTCAAGGGATTCACAGCCTGTACTTCTATGAGGTTTCCTGTAATTTCTTCTTTTTTAGCCTAGGATTAGTTATAGATTTTCTGAACCAGTTTAGTGAATAAATATGTTTTCGTTTTAGACTGGAATTCGATGCCTATAGGACAGACCTGGAGGAGTTGAGCGCAGGTCCACGGGACGCTGCAGCCATGATGCGCATTGAGATGGCTCAACAGCAGTACCAGATCCAGAAAGACAAATATGAACGACTGCGCAGTGATGTCACCATCAAACTCAAGTTCTTGGATGAGAATAAGGTACCATGTTGAAATCCCTGGTGTTCACATGTTGTGTTTCATACGTCAGAGTTATTCCTTGCTTCTGTCGTAGTTTCTTCAGATTTCTGTATGTTGATTTCCAGGTAAAGGTGATGCACAAACAGCTCCTACTGTTTCATAATGCTATCTCGGCATATTTCGCTGGAAATCAGCAGCAGCTGGAACAGACTCTCAGACAGTTCAACGTGAAGTTGAAGCCACCGGGTTCTGACAAGCCGTCGTGGCTTGAGGAACAGTAATCACTTTGTCAATGTAAAGAGACACTCAAACATGGAAACCTGAAAATAGATGGATGGGGATGTAAAGAGATGCATTATATGTGATTTGTATGAATGATTAAGACAAGAAAAGTGGATGTTTTTATTTTGCCAAACCCTGGAAAATGTTCTGTTTTATTTAAAGCCAGAAAAATCTTCCGATGAATATTAATTTGACTAACTGTGGTTATGCTTTACAGCTGCCTTAACTTACTTTTAGGTATAGCGTTAGCGTATAGGCTGTTTAAAGTAACATTACATGGAACAAATCATTCACTCTCTGTAAAAACATACACATTTGATGAGGCATTCATAGTCATATTCACAAAACTCTCATACTCCCCTACAAGGCCAGTTTATATATTTTGTTTTATCTTCATAGAATAGGGCTGAAAGGAATGAATGTTGTGCTTGTGCGTTTGTTTTTAATGTAAGGTAATTTGGGGGAGGATTACGTCAAGGTATAAGAAAGGAAAATTGCTCACGGTATGGGTCATAAGAAGGTTAATATATTTATATTTATGTAAATTGTGAGGTCCCACATATGAAATTAAAACACATTTGAAGGCGATAGAATGTTTATCGTGTCTTGCATGTGCTTTTTTCTGCCACAAGCAGCAAGTTTCTGAGCAATGTCTTCAAACTCTACCGGGGTGGCAGCAAATGCCACTAGTAGAGTCTGCTGCCAGCCAGGAAAGATTTAACCGCTTTTCCTTGATCGGATTGTTTTTCCCATGGCTCTTTACTCAAATAAGAGAAGGGCTTGGTTTTGGTTTCACTGTAGTAATCAAATTGGATCAGGCATTTTTTTCTTGGAAGAAATTGTGTGCTTTTGTATTAGTATGGGTTTGCTTTAACAATAATTTGTGTAACATGTTACACAATTTTAATATTGATTCAGCAACCATGCCTGGTATTTTATCTTCTTAAAATGCTCACAACCCATTTTTTGAGGGTCTGTTTCGACAGAGGTCTTTTCTAATAGACTAATATTGACTAGACTGTTAAAATCAATCCAGTCCTATATACTGTACATTTCCCCCAAAAATGTGCGTAGTAACATTTACATTAACTGATTTTTAATTAACTGATTTTAATATGAAAAATATTTAATATGACTGAATTGCTCAGGTTGTCTTCTGAAATGATATAAAAATGACTCGTTACCCCAGTTAAGTTTATTTACTTCCTTTTATGATTCCTTTTATGATTGGTTGTCTGTTGTTAAAAAACTTAAAATTCAAGCACCTTTCTGTAAAAACATTTACATTAGTCATTCATAGTCATATTCACAAAATTGTTCCTTGTCCAGTGAGCACCTCCCAGGCCAGTTTATATATTTTGTTTTATCTTGATAGAAAAGAGCTCATCATGAAAGGAATGAATGTTGTGCTTGAGTGTTTGTTTTTGACGTAATGTCGTTGCTTCTTGGCGCCGTAATTCGGGTTCAAGAAAACGCGGAAAAGCTAAAACAAATTAAACAAATGGAAGCTTACGAATTCTAACGGTAGTTGCTGTATTGTCTGTTAATGTAGGCGAATCAATACCCATTCATGTGGTACTTTTACGAAATTTGAACAATCATGACACATGGATGATTACGTCTGAAACAAGCGCTGACGAGTTCTGGGCGTGAGCTACAGGTAAGAGCAGATTGCAACATCACACTTCCTCAGAGCGGGTATACCCAACAGTCCTGTGGGACAGTACTATGGAGCATGCTTTTCTTTTCTGGAGTATATAGCCAAAGTAAGTTCGGATATTGTCAGACAGTAATTTCTGTTGGTAGACGTCTGGCTACCTCTCAAACGAGTAAGTAAAATATTTTATAGGCCTACTATACGTTGTTACCATGAGAAAACCATAGACATCAAAAATACCATGGACATCCAAGTCGGTTTCCCCACCACGGACAGTTATTGTAATACTCTACAATACTATTTAAGTACTTTGATAAAACTGAGAGAAGAACATGCGAATATTATGGCATTACCTAAGGTACAAAACAATTGTTGTACAGTTTTTTTAAGATTTAAAAGTTTCTCAAGAAATTATGGTAGGCTTTATGGTAAACTAACCCTTACAAAAACAACAACAACTTATTGTAGTACCATACAAATATGTAAATGTAATTTTGTTTACATCCGTGTACCATGTTACTTCTGTGTAGCTTAAAATGTCTAGCAAATTTTGAGTTTGACATAAACGTCATGTAGAGGTCATGTAAACTTTTGTAAACCTATTAGATATTTTTCACTGTCCTGGTTTTGTTAGTTATGTAGGCTACTCACCAGTGCTTATCGCCTACAGTTTCTCGGTTAACTTCCCTATTACACAAATCCTTCCTTTTTCAGTTAAATGACAGCAGATAGTAGACATACAAACATATGGTTTCCTTTTCTGTCCTTTCTTTAAAGGGATGATGCAGCAGTATCTTTGCAAGTGACATCCAAACCATGATACCACCACCACCGCCGCCACCACCACCTCCTCCTCCACCTCCTCCTCCTCCGCCACCCCCTGCTCTCTTCCCTAGTGGAGGCCCGTTTTCCAGAGGGCCGGCACGGGCCTCTATAATGCGTAATTTTAATTGGGAGGCCATACCAAAGGACACTGTGCTAGGCAAACATAACATATGGACGGCCGAGAAGAGCAGGGATTTCGAGTTGGACACCAAAGGAATGGAGGAGCTGTTCAGCCGCAATGACCAGAAGAAGGTTCAGGCCACAACCCGCAGCAGTGTACGCCAATCCCCAAGCAAGGCCCCAGGATCTGAAATGGTGAGTTTAGGTGGGATGTGCTAGAAATTATGTTTTGTGTCTGCAGGCTTACAGTAAATGGGTGTTTCCAGACTCATCTACTCAGAGAGATTTACATATGCTTTCATCAAGCTTGTCACTAGGGTAGACTTTGAGTGTCTGGCAAAACACTGTAAAGATGACTTAGTTAGTTGTAATCTCACTAAATTTGATATAATCTGTTGGTTTTGGGATCTATGAGTGTTTCTATAGTAATGATTACAGAGCTGAAGGTGATTTAAGCATCTCATGTTCTCATGCCGAATGCATGAGGTATCCTAATTGCTAGTTTTGCATAAACCGTTTCTTCGTGGTCAGTTATCTTCCATGTAGTGCACTATCGTAGTATTTCGATCTATTTTTCTATAAAAGTGGTAACCTGCAGTTTTTACAGTATGGAGCTACTTTTAACCCTAACCTAACCCTTTTATTTATTTATGTGGAAAACAGCTCATGAATCAGACAGAATGCTGTTTGAAAATGTAATGCAGAAAGTTTTCTCTGAGGGTTGTGTTTAGGGGATGTAATGTGCAGTTTGTACAATATAAAAATCATGTCTATGGAAAGTTCCCTTAAAACATGGAAACCCAACATACGTACGTGTGTGTAAAAGAAAGTTATTTATTGTGATTTATATTACTAAATTAACCAGTTTTATGGCTAATGTGGACCAATTTACAATTTTTGTCATTATCATTTCACTCTTTGGTAATTTAAGTTAATTTCATAATACATTCTAGGTTATGTTATGACATTTAGTCAGAAAACGTGAATAAAAACTGGCTTTACTTCTGCAGTCACATGATACAGAACTAATCGCTAACTAATACTAATGTCAGATAGATAAGTGGAAAAGAAAAGTTTACTAAAAGGAAATTCAAATGACAGTATGATGTTAAAATGACTGCTGTTTTTTTTTTTGCAAAAAAAATATGTTTTTACAATTTTCTTTGTTGTAATCTTGATTTGTCATGCTGTGGCCCACAGTCAAAAACAAAAAACATCCTAGCACTGTAACTAGATTTGAAGAATCGTTCTCTCAAATAATGCTTACAGTCATTCACAAGACAATACTGTGGCATTTATGGACGCCACTTGACTATGTTTGTCGTTTGATCTGAACCCTTTTCAAAGGTGGAGGGATTTCGTCTTTTCTGTAAGTGTTTACATAAGGCGGACTCCACCAATATTGAATAGCTAGCATTTCAAAAACACTGTGATGCAGAACATCTAATTTTACAACTGCTGAATCACATCATCGCAATGTTCCGTTGATTATTTTTAATGCAAGAAATTAATAGGCTGGGTTGTTGGTGTTCACAAATCATCATTCGTTTTTCATGGTTCAAAACTGATTAAACACACCAGGGTGGAGTAACTACCTGATACAATCTGTTTACATTTATGTTTGTTAATGGTGTAATATACATAATAAGCAATCAGTCTAACAACTGCCTTTGTCAAGCCATGTCCATATAATTGGCTTTTTTCCCTTGCCAGGTGTCCATTCTCAACTCCAAGAAGAACATGAACATTGGTATCTTCCTCAAGCAGTTCAGAAGGTGAGTGTACCACAAGGGAGTATTAAGAAAAGCTCTCTATTTCGTCAGCAGATCTTAGGGTGGAAACGCTTAGGATACATTGCTCACATGTCTCTGCAAGCCAAATAAATTTTCCCTGACAACATCAGTCCAGGCATATCTTTTCTACTGGAGTACAAACATGGAGATAAGATGAGCTTTGCAGCATTTCCCTTAATCATGCAGTATTTCTCCTCAGATATTGGTTAGTTGATTGTGACAGTTTAACTTTGACATGTTAATGAACACATCAGTTCTATAGTGCTACAGCTAGAGCTTGCGATACCAGTTTGGTTTGCTTGGTTATCTCAAAAAAAAAAAAGAAAAGCAAGATGGGGCTTGTCTATCCTAGGTATTTTTTATGCTTGGCCAAGAAGAGGAGATTAAGAGTGTATAGCAACCAGAACAAGGTGAAGTATGACTCACAGTGTGGAAGTTCATGTGTTGGACACTTCCTCTATACCGTTTTTACAGATGGGCTGCTTGATGTGTCATTTGTTTTGGACAATTTCAAATTGAGTTTTACAATGTAATCAGTCTATTTAAAGGTGACGTGTGTCTGTGCTAGCAGTGAAAGTATTAATTGTTTTCAAACTAGTTTCTCGAACATTCCCCCAGCTGCCATTGGTGGGACAAACAGGTAGTCCCACCACCAAACTCACGCCATTGGTTGAGTCATTGTTGCTGTGTTCGGCTGCTCAAACAAACAGAGCAATGTTGACACGCCACAGAAAATTAACCTTCAAATATCTTATAGTTGTCACGGCACATTAAACTGCCATAGGAGACGGTAAGGGATAATTAACCCAAAAAATTTTATTCTGTCCTAATTTACTCACCCTCATGTTGTTGCAAACCTGTATGATCAAACAGTTTTGGTTCCCATTGACATCCAATATATATATATATATATATTTTTCACCATACGAGTCAATGAGAACCGATCTGTTTGGTCCTAACATTTAAAAAAAATACCTTGTTTTGTGTGAAGAAAGGAAGTCATACAGGGTTGAAACAACACGTGGGTGAGTAAATGATGACCGGATTGCCCCCAAAATCAAATCAAATCAAAAGCTGATGCATATAAAACTATTTATTTTATTATGTTTATTTTTTTAAAGTCTTAAGTTCATAAGGAAGCCTGGGGATTACTATATCATATTGGTAGAGCCCCACTTCCAGTGAATCTTTGGGAAATCTGAAATTTCTCAAATAGTCTGTGGTCCTGATCTATAATTTTACCACATCTTGCTCTAACTTTCTCCCCAGGCCAGTGAGTGAAATGATTGACGACATTATCAGCGGCAGAGGAGAAAGATTTGGTACGGGGAAACTGAAGGAGTTGTGCAAACTACTGCCAGAGGATGGAGAGGTGGGTGTAAAATTTGATTAGAGCCTGAGTTACACTCATTGAGCAATTCCAATGCATTTTAATAAAAGTTTGTGTACTTTAGACCAGAATAAGAATATTTTATGCAGCATTTTCATTTGAATCACAAACCTAAAAGCTTGTTGCTATGCATTATGTTTCTTCTTTCATTAGGTGCGTCAGCTTCTTGATTTTAAAGGAGACTATTCAACTTTATCTGAACCAGATCGGTTCATGGTACAACTTGTCAAAGTTCCTTGGTGGGTATATACAGCCACACAAAGACAAATACACACTTAACACGATTTTACACAGAGCTCTTTCGATACAGTAATTTTTGGATATTAAGGGTGCTCCGATTGATCGGTCGCCGATCACAATCGGCCGATAATTGCTTTGGGATGTGTGATCGGCGGTCTCTATAAAGGCCGATCCAGAAAAGCCGATCAGATGACGCAAAACTCGCGAGACAATTTTTTATGCCCTGGTAAAAATCGGTAAAAATGGCTTCAGCAGCCCAGCAAACACAGAACGTTCCCCTAACGTTCCCGTATGGTTCCCATTTGGTTATTTTTTGGGAACCAAACAAGAACGTTCCAGGAACATTCCCTGTAGGTTCTTTTTAGGTTCTATTTTATAACCTAAAGGGAACGTTCCCAGAACGTTCCCTGCAGGTTTTTTTAGGTTTCATTTTCCGAATAGGTTCCCGGAACGTTCCCCTAACCTTAAGGGGACGTTCTATTTACGTTAAGAAAACTTTCCTGGAGAACCAATAGGGAACATTCTGGGAACGTTCCCAGAACGTTCTGGGAACCAAAAACTAACGTTCCCAGAACATAAAATTGTTAGCTGGGAGTCTGGCAATTCTACAAGGTGTGTGAAAAAGCAATTCACTAGCAATCCATCTGCAATGTGTGTACCACGCCGCTGTCTGCTTGTCAAACAGTGCAGCCTCTCTGATCAATCCGTAAAATTACCGGAAAGAATAGAGTCCCTCCGCAACGGCGATAGATTGAAGCGCGCGTCCGAGTAAAGACTGCGCGAGCTACAGAGAAAACTGTATTGTATCCACTGATCGCCGCGGCAACGAGCCCTCAGGTTGAGTTCAAAAACTCATAATATATATGAAGCCATACTATAGTATAATGTAAGATAGAAATTAATATTTAAGTCATTAATTTCAAGTTCACGTAAACTTTTCCCTCCGCTGTCAGTCATTCTCCATTCAGCGTTCAAACAGCGCGTCGTCAGTCATTCTCCATTCAGCATTCAAACAGCATAGCGCGTCGCGTTCGGCAACGATGCAACTCTCTCCAAGATGATTAAATGTTAATATTATTATACTTGATCTGTAGATAAAGCTCTATAGTTTCGCATAAATTGACTATCTTGCTGTAGTACCTTAAAGAGGCTACATGCGTTTTTCTGAAATTTAAACTCGCGACTGACACCTGTGGCCAAAAAACAGAACTGCTCTTCCTTTCTGCTCGCTCTCGTACGTGCACAGTTCACAAGTCATCTGCTGCAAGGAGGTCAACATTATGTTTACAGAGGTAAGAACAGTCAAATACATATATTGTTTGAGATAAGTGCTGGCAAGCGGTGGTGGCAGAGTGATCTGAAACGTTTAACATGAACGCGCTTGACGTCACATCCGCCGACAGCGCGGGAAAAATCCGACCCGACAGAAAATAGGAAAAATAGGATACAGGCTTATAGGTGCACCCACTGTGAGCGGACAAGGTGTCAGTATGCTCAACAGGAGATGTTTGAGTCATAAATGGTAAAATAAAAAGGCTATTGTTACGTTTATTTTGGGGAAAAAGTTATATATAGTCCCTTTAATCATGATTCATGTTCCTTTCTACCGTGTCTAGATCACAAGAGCACTGTCATTGTTGTTCACGCGTACAGTAACTGAAATTTAAAACTGTTAAAAGAAAAGGCTGAATAAACTATTGCATAGATAGATACTGTATAATACACTATGCATCGATATGTATTTCCTTTGTGCTTAGAACTTTTCAATGTGGACTCGAAGAGCTGCGCGCTGTGACTCATGTTGCCTCAAGCGCATCATTCAGCGCTCGGGATGCGCATAAGCGCTGTGTGCAGCACTCTATCCACCTGTTTCCGGGGGGCGCTGCTGTAAAAAATAAAGTGGGTGCAACTTCCGGTCAGGCGGCGGAAGTAGCATACCGATGGTATTTTGTGTGCTATTTAGCGAAGAGGCTAGGTGTTTTTCAGATAATATTTGAAAATTTAAAATAAGTCGCAAACCTTTATGAGAGATGTCGTTACGGAGCTCAGGGACAACATGTGCTGTTCGCGGTTGTACATAGGCCTATAACCGGACTAAACTAATTCAGTGGCAAATTGTATTATCCAACAATCTTGGACTAAAGATTTTAAGTGAAGGCTACTGTGAAGCAACATATTCAGAACATGAATGACACACAGAAAACATTTCATAGTATATCTAATATAATATAGGCTATATATATATTTCTCAGGTCTGTAAGGCAAGTAGACGCTGAGTTTCGGTTCATTTATGAGACAAGCTGCAGTTCAGGCGCCAGCGCCTCCGTGTCTTGATTATTGTCTGCTATATTTACCGCTACTTATTATTTATTAAATCCAGGTAAATTGTTGATGAAACATTGATTGAAATTAAGATACAATTAATACAAAACGAAATTCATTTTAAATAAAGGCTCAGTGCTTTCAAAAAGTTAAAGGTTTTTTTTGTGTGTCACCCTCGTGTATTTCCCTCATATTAAATACAAAATGCATGTGCTATATATTTTTAATGTCTGGAATCCTTTATTGATATGATATGATATATGTATATATATAAGGTTTCAATAGCCTAAATGCATTTTCGGAGAATTTATATTTTGACTGCAAATGTCACGTCCATAATGCTGGAATCGCCCAATTTTAAATAATTTATCCTCAACTAGTTTTGTGGTGTGGGTCTACAAATTTTATAATGTTAACTTCAAATAATACAAATAGTAAAGATATGGTAGCTATATTGGATCTGGACGGGAAGGATATCTCTGGGAGTGGGAAGGGCGTATCGTGATTGTGCCTTCCCTGACCGCGACACAGGTCCGTGGATCTGAGTATCGCGATTTCGGTTTTATTTAACATGATTCTTTTTTATTACTATTTAGGAACAAACAAAGGTCTCTGTTTAAAAAAACGCCGACTCGCACCGGCAGTCCAGAGCACCGCAGCGCATATCTTCAAGTTTAGCCATAACCGAATGTCCAGTTTAACTGCCACAAGTTGATCTTGTAATAAAGAACTCATCGTGGAAAAACACGTTATATTTTTGTATTTTCATTGCATTTGTAATTGATAAAAAGTTAAACAAATTAAATAATACATTTTAGTATAAACATTAATGATTAATCGATAGTCGAATGAATGAATGAGTGTCACGTTTCGCTTGTTTACTTCGAACCGGAAGACGCACCCACTTTTGCCGCAAGGCCTCATGGGACGTAGGAAACTTGTGGATAGAGTGCCGAAGTGATGACGTCACTTTGTAGGACAACTCGGAAGCTAGCGGCGCATGGGTTCCCTCGATCGAAAAGCTATGCATTTTCCCCATAGACTTTTGGAAAATCGCAAAAAATAAGATCTGTGTTTAACAAAGAGTTGTGAACATTACACGTTTTGTCTATCAAGATCATCTTTACAAGTTAATCCAAAATTTATACATTTTGAAGCTTATATAAAGTTTTTAAAAAACACAAGCAGACACAATAAAGTTTAAAAAACCACAAGCAGGTTATAACTGTGTGTTCTATGTCATAGATCAAAACGTGAAAATATTTAGAGGCTTTGTTCACCACAGACCTTATTTCAGCCTATTTAGCAAAAACCCATTCAAAAATCCCATAGACTTTAGAGGGAGGGAACCGGGAGTGCTAAAATGCTAACTCACTTCCGCGTTTTGGCCTACAGAGTGACGTCGTAACTTCGGCACTCTATTGGAGTCTTTCATAATCATATCATAATACTTTTGCGCAATGAAAGATTATTAATAGCATTTTTTGTTCTGTTCTGTCCTATCTATCATATGTTGCTGCCTCATTAAACAGCTGTGCTATACATTTGTGCTATATTTATTTTCTTAATTTTAGAGTAGACTATAAAATAATTGGGCCCCGGGGGGAGCATGCCCCCGGACCCCCCTAGAGGGGTAATATCCTTCTCACCTTTTTCACCCCTGACCTGTTTTCATGTCTGATAAATACACAGGTGTACATTCATGATACATTGTCTTCTCTTAAGTGTAATACTTAATGTACATTGTTGTTAAATATAGTTTAATAATAATGCTACATGATAAATAGAAGGCTTCAAATAGACCCTGTGATCGGTATCGGTATCGGGTGATACCGCTTCCAGTGATCGGTGATCGGCCCCAAAAATCCTGATCGGAGCACCCCTATTGGATATGCCATCATGATTATTTTAATTTGTTTGTTCTTCCTCTAGCTATGAGGAACGGTTGAATGGTTTAGTACTCAAAGAGGAATTCTCCCATTTTGTGGATGAGGTGAATCACTCTATTGCTGTCATGACCTCTGCTGGACAAGGTAAGATTGTAGATTACAACAAATTACTAACTATATATTTATATTATAAAAGCTAGTCATGGTTATTAATTATTATTCCTTTTAAATTAAAAATGTAAATAATTTAAATCAACTTTAAAAAATACTCTCATACTAAATGATCCTCATAGTTCCTTAAAGCATGACTAACTTTATGGGTTTGATTCCCAGGAAACTTGGCTTGCTTTGTTTATTAGTGCAATTGCAAGGATGTAACTAGGTTGAATTTGTTTTATTTCACCTTACCCATGTATGAAATTATTTCCAGAGCTGTTGGAATGTGCGGATCTACATTCAGTCATTCGACTAGTCTTGGAAACAGGGAACTACATGAACTCTGTGAGTAGCCTATAATCATATCACTGTATTTTGTTACGATTGTTGAAAATGATTAAAGTTGGTTAACTCAAAACAGCACTGCACATTTTTGTGTTTACACTGTCATGAGATCGTAATCGTTCTGTTCCCACTTCCCCCAGGGAGGGTACGCCGGCAGCGCGGTGGGATTCCGGATAACTTCTCTTCTCAAACTAGCGGATACCAAAGCCAACAAGCCTGGAATGAACCTCATGCACTATGTTGTGATGGTAGCAATGATGTTCAATATTATACTGTGGTGACATAAGACTCACAGCTTTATTTCCATGTTAATTATTTTCTCATGTGTCTGTTACCACAGCAAGCCCAGAAGATAGATGCATCGCTGCTGAAGTTCCCAGAGAAACTACAGAACATTGGAGATGCAGCAAGGTAGGCCACACATCGCTGTTTGAAAAATTGTACTTCCCTATAATTATTTTATTTTATCTGATTAATTTAATACTAGCTCAATATAAAAATGCACCCTCACACACTACAAAAATCTGTTAAAAAAAACTTCAACAATAAAAGCAGAATTTTAACCAGTGATATTTTAGTACTTATTAATCATTTGAATTGGCTTGTTTTCTATTTTCAGTTTTCATTTTAATTTTAGTTTGTTTTAGTAATTTTGTTTTGTGTCTTTCTCATTTTTGTTTATTTTAAATATTTCTGTTTAGCTTTAATTTGTTTTGATTTTATTTTATTTTATTTTAGTACTTTAACTAACTACAGTAAGTTGCCAAAGCAACATTTCTAATTAGTTTTTCATTTAATATTTATTTCAATTAAGAAAAACACTTTTTTATACTTTTAGTTTTAGTTAACAATACCGATTTTAACAATAAAATGTGTTATATGTGATTCTCTGTACTGTTATATGGAATTCTAGTACTCTGTAATTTCCTTGTATCTTAATTTATTGAGCTTAGAATCTCAAGCTTGCTTTAGCAAAGTCTTTCAATAGATCCGTAACGGTTCAATTATTGTGCTCAGTACTAATTTGCACTGAAAATGCAAAAAAAGAGTGAAATATATTGTCTGTCTTCCTCAATACAGGATTCATAAACAGGAAATTGAGTCTGATTTCCAAAAGGAAGTGAGTAAAGTCCAGGTGTCAAAGCAGAATGCTGGTAAACATCCAGATCTGGAAGAACAGATGAGGGATTTTCTGCTGGTGAGGCATTTTATATTTCTCACAATTCCTTAGTTAGAACCCATTTAGTTTATCTCTGAATGTGAGCATGCAATTTTTTTTGTTCAAAGTCTTTTGGTGTGGTAATATGCTATTGAGCCTATTGACTACTGAAGTGCTGACATGCACATAAACATTAGTGCATTTCCCTGATTGCATGAAATGTTAATGTGTTAAATAAGAAGTATCACATCAGAACAGCAGCTTCTTCCATTTGTCTTTTCTTCTTTTTTAGAATGCAGAAACCAGGTTAAATGAGACCGAGACAGCCTTCAAGACCCTTTCTGCTGTGAGTGATTCGGTAGCAGAGTATTTCTGTGAGGACCCCACTCAGTTCAAACTAGAGGATTGTTGCTCCATTTTCTACTCTTTCTGTGAGAAGTTCAAACGAGCAGTTCAGGTAATTCTAACCATACATTTGAGGTGCTCTAGTCTAAGGCCACATCCACACGAAGCCAAAGGTTTCCCTATCCGATGTTTTTTTTTCCTTGTTTTTAAAAAAAAGTCCATAAACACGGCGGCGTCTCGAAAAATATCTGCTTACACACGAAACCACTGAAACTGACTGAAAACGATGTAGTATACATCCCAGACCAGCATGTGGCGCTGTAATTCTGCCATAGAGATACACTAAAAATGCGAGAAGAAGACTTAGAGCATGCGCATAAAACCTTACGCGCTGTAGGCTAGGCCTAGGCTATATAGACAGTAAAATAAAACTAGGCTATACAATGATATTGGGCACAGTTGTTGTTGTTGTTTTTTACCAAGAACTTTATTGAACAACCATAAATTGCCTGGTACAAAATAGGGAGTCACGATATTCAATTAGTTAGCAGACTCAGAAAGCTTGCCACAAAGGACCGGCAAAAGTAACGAATGTGTCAAATATAGACATTTTAATAGTTTATTAATAAACTAGTGTTTTCTGTGTCATTCTTGACTGAAAAGAGGAAGTTGACGAAGTTGCTGACTGGCCACTTCGCAGTATTGTGAACGCGCCTATGGAGTAGGCTAATGCACTTCATACGGAGGCTATAAGAGAGAGTTATCTGTTTCTTTTCATCTTGAATTGTTGTTCGATGTTGTTTAAACGTAGACATTTCAAGGTTTCTATATATTTCTGAGTTTCGGTTAATTTATGAGACGAGCTCCAGTTCACGAGCAATGCTAGTTATATCGCGCCGGGGCGTCCATGTCCTGATTATATTGTCTGCTATAGCCTATATTTGCTTCTTATTTATTAAATCCAGGTAACTGGTTGATGAAACATAGATTAAAATTAAGATACAATTTATACAAAACGAAATTCGCTTTAAAGAAAGGCTTTATACAAAACAAAACTTAATGTGGTCAAAATTAGGTCTCCCGATATATTGCGCATCTTATTACTCATGCATGCGGTTCACTTTCCATAATCAACATAGATTAAATAAAAAAATAACATATATTTAAACATAAATATTAAACTAAATACATTTCTTTAATGGCTACAACACGGCCTACAATAACCTACAGAGAAATGTCGGAGTGGAACATTACAGGGGTGCGTTTTTTTTGAATATCATAATAATCAAATAATTCCCATCGATCATCGAATATTATTTTTGCTTTAAATTCCCATCCCTACAAAATACGACATGTCTTATTCGGACAACAGACCAGCACCATAGCATACGAAAGAAAGTATAGGCCTAAAAAAATTTATGAAATAAAAATACATTCAAGTAAATAATAAATAAAGGAATACAAGAGGCTAAGTAGTTTCGCCGCATTATATTATATTATTATACAAGCAGTTCGGCAGTTGTTGCTGTTACGTGACTGTCTGACTAGTCGACACGTGGGGTGATGCCATCATCGTTTCACAAAATATACGGATTGGCCGTACACACGAAAACGCAAGGGTGTCGTTTTCAGATTTATCCACCCTGGGACCCGGTTTAAAAAAATAGCGGTTTCAGTGTCCCAAAACGCCGGATCCGTCTGGATGAAACGCCAATACGACAAAAAATTTGTAGCCTACGTATACAGCTAAAAGCGTCTCCGTGTGGACAGGGCCTAAGAGGCAATCTTAGCCCAGGGTTTTTTTTACACCTAAAGAAATCAATAGGACTTCTGCAAAACATGTTTGAAATGATGCACAGTTGGGTCCAAAAGTCTGAGACGACGTTGAAAGTGACAGTTAAGATTTCTGTCTGTAATGAATGCTGTTCTTTTGAACTTTCTTTTTTTTTTAATCTTTAAATAATCTTTTAAAAAAAATGTATCACAGTTCCCACAAAATATTAAGCAGCACAACTGCTTTCAACATTGATAGTAATGATAATAAATGTTTCTTGAGCATCAAATCAGAGTGATTTCTGAAGGATCATGTGACACTGAAGACTGGAGTAAAGATGCTGAAAATTCAGCTTTGCATCACAGAAATAACGGACATTTTAAAAGTTAAATTGTAATAATATTTTATAGTTTTACTGTTTTTGCTGTCCTTTTTGATTAAATAAATGCAGCCTATGTGAGCATAAGAGACGTCTTTCAAAAACATTGAAAAGTCTTACAGATCCAAAACTTTTGAATGGTAATACTTTTACCTGTTATGCTGCAACCACAGCAATGTGTGCAAGTATAAGAATCAGGGTCACTGTCATTTTGGCCAACACATAATAAAATAAAATAAAACATTTGAGCATATCTGTAATGTAACTTCTTCAAATGAGATAATAATAGACATAATATATATGAATATAAATAAATATTGGTAACCTATTTAATTATTGTTAACCAACTTTATTATTTTTTGTTTAGATGATTTAAAAAAAAAAATGTTTTAAATATTGTCAATTAAAGGGGTCATATAATGGTACATGCACTTTTACAAGTTGATTGTACTGAAATGTGTTGGCAGTGCCTGTACACAACCATCATAAAATGATAAAAATCCATCCAGTGTTTTTTTTTTAATCTCCTTATATGTTTTCCCCTGCCTCAAATTGAGCCGTTCGATTTTGTGACGTCACTAAATCGGACGCCCCTCCCATGATTGTTGATTAGTGTCCTTTCAACACAGACGCTGTCAATCATAGTCCGCGCGGACCGTCGCGGTCATTGTTGATATGCTGGAGCGCGGTCTATGAGCAGAATGCCGTCTAAGCGACTGTGGTGTTCTGTTCTTGGGTGTAATAACGAACACAGCAGTCACTTTAATGTTCCTAAATCCGAACCGCCGAAGACGCAGTGGCTGAGTTTGTTTTCGAAGGGAATATTCCCCACGAGCAACATCAATGCTCTCATGTTTGCGTGAATCATTTCACACACCAGACTGCTTTATAAACGAGGATCAGTATAAAGCTGGTTTTGCTAAGAAGCTGCTCATGAAAAAAGGATCGGTACCAGATATTCGTGTTCCTGATGAACCTCCAGAAGAACTGAAGTGAGTGTAATGTTTTATTAAGCTTTATATTAATATTTATATTAATCTTTGCAAATCGCTAGCTGCACGCTTCACAATGAATGCGTCTAAGGTTTACACTCAGGGTACATTACGGCATGTTTTCTATGTATGACGTTCTCAATATAATTCATAATCCCACGTTTATACTGAACAACGCGTTATGGTTATTGTGTTCAAACGGTGTATGCACAGAACAGAGAGGCGGGGTGAGCAAAGCTCATTATCATTTAAAGTCATATGCACTGAAACGGCGTGCTGAAAACAGAGCTGTTTTTGACCAGGTAAAATAAGTGTTTTCTTACAATACTAATGAGAATTTATATTACAAACTTTTAATTTAGACCCTAAAGAATCAAATTAGCTTGTTAAAAAATGGCATTATATGACCCCTTTAAATTAAATTGTCACAGACATCTGTAAAAATATTGTTTATCCTCCTTGACCAGATAAAATAAAGAAAGCTTCATGAATCAGATTAATCACTTCTCTATCATCTTTCTGCCATAGGAGAACCTTGAGCGAGACATGGTGGATGTGAGGCGCAGGCTGCGAGAGCGCACTCAGATTGCTGCTAAGCGACGCTCCACCGCCACCTGCTCATCACGAGACAAAGACATCGAAGGAGATGCTCTGGAGTCCATCCTACAGAGGTTCAACAGTCGGCAATCCCGCCGTAGAGCTGGGACCGGTTCACCCACGCTGGGGAATCTGCCTGAGACCCCCTTGAAGAACAACCACCCCGTTGACAACAAAGAGGTTAAGAGGGACAGCTGGATCAAAAGTGTCATGCAATCCTCCTTGATCAAGGAGAGCTTTGATAAGGAAGAGACGTCCAATCACCCAGAGGTTATAATCTCAAGCCCGGTGCAGGAAAGTGCCGGTAGCAATTCCTCTCCAGATCAGCGAGTCTCCGTATCCACGGAGCAGGAGGAGGAAGATGCCCAGACCGAGAAAGAAGTGCAGAATATGAGAGAGGTGTCACGGAAAGTTTTACAATACCAGTCCAGTCGAAGTAGTATTTCATCCGCCGAGGCCCTGTCGCCGATCCTGTCTCCCAGGCAGACGTTCTTCCAGGAGGACAGAAGACCGCTGCTGATCATGGCCATAGAAGAAAACGCTTCTAAATCCAGCCCTCTGCTGCAGAACAGCCAGATCATCAATCGCCGGCACACAATCGCACTTCCTGAGGCCAAATGTGAAAGTACCAGCCAAGAGGACCTATTTGTGCCCTGTAAAGTAGATGCATCTCCGGCTCCCTCTATAGGTGTTATTGGAAAAGGGAAATCTGTGGATTGTAATATGCTCACCGCACAACGAAACTCTTTAAAGATTGTTAAAGATTCAGAGGCAAAGCCTTTTAATTCTCTAGAAGAATCACAATCAGTTAACTTATCACAGTCACAATCAGCCGAGCCAGAAGCAAAGACTGAAGAGACGGTGCCTAGCTTGCAATTTGGTACTGGCAAAAGAAACAGCCAAACATTTAAAGGCGCTAAAGAGGGCTTCAGCTTTATGTCTTTATTTAAGCGCTGGCGTGAAAAAGACAAATCAAAGGAGCTTGATTCTGACAGTGTGGACCCGTGATATTAAAAAAAGCATTGCTGTCTATTTATTCAGACTTTCATGCTGAGTGTCATGCTGCATTTATGGAAAACAAGCTTGGCGCTTTGTCAATGTTTGCTTGTTAAAACAGCGAATGGACATTTATTTCCACGCCTTCTATAAATAACGCACATGCAATGGCATCCAAAAAACACAATGAATTTAAATATAGTGTTGAGATCAGTGGAAAATAAGATATTTTATCTGCAGTGCTCTTTATGAAACACGAGGGGGCAGTACATATGGCATTACATTTCTATGGCGAGACAGTTTCTGTATCTGCAAAAATGAACCATGCACAATTATGCATGACTCTCTGACTATGCGTAATTATTCACTTAGTTTATATACTGACCAATCAAAATACAAGTAAGTTGGTAAATGTGGTTGTAATGCACCACATAAAATCACAAATTCTTGTCTGATGAATAATTTAATGTTTAATCATTATTATTTGTAGTTATTATATTTAACTGACACCTTAGCTCGTACTAAATCATGTTTCTGAAAGTGGTCTCTGTATGGTCATTGTAGGCTTCCTATGACAGACCAGTATACGGATCAAAGCACTCGCCTACGTGATGAAAATGGGGAATAGAGAAGAGAGTTCGTGTAATTTGTGGTTTTCAGAGCTCCAGAAATGAAAGAATGCCTTTTATTTGAGTCGTTCCAGAGCACAAGCTGATAAAACCTCTGCTTTTGATTCTCAATATGAGATTGCAAGAAAATTTAGAGACCATGTTCCAGTTCGGAGTTGCTCACACACTAAGATGCTTGAGTGCATTTTTATATGACGCTGTTTGTCCTGTTTCAGGCAAGATATATTTATAATTTTTTATGTTACGTAGTTACGCTTGACCTCAACAACATCTCCTGTGCTACTTGATGCAGTCATACATGGTATTTCATGTTTTTTGTCCACTGAGCTTCTGGAGTAAAGAGGAACAAGAAAAGGCTAAAGGGGCTTATCCTTGATAAAGACATTGAAGGCTTAGTTAGGGAGAATAGATAACGTCACGGGCTCCCGATAGGTCCTCTTTATTGCTTTCTAGATAGCCTGAGACCTTGTTGGGTGGAGATTTGGGGGGGGGGGGGGGGGGTTTGGGTGATTGTGTGACTGAATCATCCTCATAAGTCTCACAGAACTGAGAATAAAGGGTCAAGTACTGATTGAATGTCACAACATGCTATATGGTTATAGTCCAGTTCATCCTGAAAATGGCTTATTAGATTGTGTTGGGCAGGTTTTGTGGCTAATGAGTGTGATTCCATGCTGTTACAGTGCATGTCTAAATGCTGAATGCTGTTTATTTAAGACACTTACCAAGAATTGTTTAGAGATGCATTTCATTTCTTTGAATTTATTATAATAAACAGTTTATAAATATATAATAAATTATGTAATAACATTAATTATAGGTCTATTTCAGCATAAAAAACAAACAAATGTATTAAATTATTATTATATGAAACAGAATTCTAATTAGTCATTATTTAATATATTGGTTGGAAGTACAATATAAAATCAATAATGCACATTTTCGTCACTTTAAATTATATAAAAATGTTTTTTTTTTTTTTTTTTGGCAGAGCACACAATATGATACACATGGTAGGCAAATGTAATAATGTTCAGTCTATGTCTTAATGTTGCGTTTGCTGACGTGGCTCGGGAGACAGTCTGCTTCTGCCATCTGGCTGTCTTAGGCTGGATGCAGTCTCCATAGCAACCACCACCTTCATAATGAAAGCCCAAGAACACGGTCTTACCACCCCCACCCCACTGTAAACAAAGCCCAACCCTTGCACTGTGTAGCGTATCCCCACCCCAAACTGACGTACTTTCACTCGTATCACCTAAGGTCATGGATTGACTGAACTATTGCGCCTTTTAATACTCGTCTTCTGCAGAACTGGGTTTAAGGAAAAAAGAGCACCAGATGTTTTCCCTTTTAAAGATGTCTTCTAGGCCGGGTGTGTGTACCAAGATGTTCCCTCCCCTTTGTAGTTAATTATTGTTGTAATATGACTGCCATTCATTATTGTAGGCTATATATAGGCTATATATATATATAATACGTATTTAAGCAGGGGAAATGCATTGTTGTCTTTATAGCTTGATAAAAGTGAAGCAGTTGCAGGACTGAAAAATGATATACTTTGTCATTTGTGGGGAAACGAATATGCTAAAAGTCTCTTTTTGGATTCTGGACACCCTTTAGTAGATTAGACACTCAAATTTGATTTTATTCGTTCTTTATTTGTTTGTTTTTCAATGATAACACAAACAGACACTTGTCTGTTACGGGCATGTAACGTTATCGTGATTCAAATCAGTTAACAAACCTAAACAAATCTTTTCAGTCAACATATTCAAAAGATTCGAGTCACTGGGTTGAACCAAAAGCCCCACCACCAGTGAATCACTCCTTTTCATGTGTGCATTTTAAATAATTACATATTCTAAAATACTAACTGTTATTGGCTATCATAGCTCCTCCCATTCCAATGCTGGCCAATGAGCGAACATCTTTTGCATTCGCACACGCCCACAATCTCAGTTCACTGTCCCCTCCTTACCGACTCCCATTCGGAGAAAAGGACTGCAGTTTTTCATAAAAATCGTTAAAAACGGATTATTTATCGGACATTCACAATGAAAAACGCTTTCTCCTGTTATTCATGCTGACTCCTCTCTAAATCCGGTCCAAATTTCACGTGAGTGTACTAGTTTCTTACCGTCGCCTCTTCCCAAATTAGACTCATTTTGTCATTGCGGTGAATGCGTTGATACATGCTGAATAATTCATTGACTATGTACTGGAGTGGAGACACGCATCTCTTTGGCGTGACTGCTGAAATCAGCCCGTTCTTTGTAAATGTTAAGTGTTTCAACGTCCACCATCTCCGAGGATTGTGAGGAAGTCTTAAAATATCTGCAGGATGTAGATGACCCTTTATGTCATGGGGCTGTGCTTTAGGTCTACGAGTTGTACAGTAATTGGTTGTTTTCATATTCCATTGTTTTGTGCATGTAGAATGAATGTCATCCCATCACATATTATTAGCACCTTTTACAGCTATTAGTGTCCTTAGGCTGTGATCACTCCTGTAGACATCTTCTCTCTCAAGCTAGCCTACATCTTTTGTAAAGTTTATAAAGGCCTTCTGATGAATCATCCAAATTAGGTGCTGTATATGACTTGTGTGATGCATAATAAATCACACTGCATGTCTTTGGTAGAGATTGACAATATAGTTTTTTTAACTATATGACTAATTCAGATTATTTGAACGTTTTAAGTGCCCCATAACAATTGGAAATCTGAAACTTGTTTTTAATTCTTATTGTTATTATAATTATTATTCTTACACAATGGGAACTAAATAATCACTGGACACCAATAAAAACACATGATGCATTTTTCTTATTTTATTCGTAGTCATAATAATAATAATAATATTGTGGACACAAGTGCATTATGACAAAGTTGAATGTTTCCGCAAGGGAAATTGTAACATAAATTTTCCATTTGGTGTAACCTATTTCTAGTCTTTAGTACAGTTTACTGATAAATCAGGTGAAGTCTTAGGCTACTGTACATGTAAATGGCTCTTGTCTCTGCAGCATTTGTGTTCCCTCAACACTCTGTCTTAATGGCTTAAGTTTTGTGTATTGTTTTTTTTTTGTTGCAATTTCCTCCATCATACACAATTGCTCATGCATGACATGAATTTCACTAGAGAGGTGGGCAAAATGTAAGCCCTTTTAGTGTTCCATGCATCAGTTAATTTACTATATTTGCAGTTTATTAATATGAGTTAAAGACATGTTAAGACATATTTCGTTTGGTCTGAAAGAAGTTCAAGACATAAGTGGACACAAGTTTTAAAATGGACAGGTTTGTTGATGCATGCAGCAATTAAAATTATATTTAATGCTTTCTCTTGTCAATCACATTGATTTGTAGTCCATATACTTGTTGTTCACTACACAGTCGTCAGACAAGTGTGACAATAAATGGATATGCCTCAATGATATACACAATTATAAGAGGAAATGGCAAATTGAAACAATTTGATTCCTGATTCACAAATTTCAGATACCTTAAACGAGTAGAGTTAGAAAGTGTGATTCCAGTTTCCAAGGAGTCGAGACTTCCAAAACCCTGACATTACACTTGTTTGTTGTACCCTCTTTTGCAACCAGAAACAACTATAAAGTGGGATTCTGGTAAATCAAGTTGAAACAGTAGTCTTGAGAAAGTTTTACCAGCCCGTCTTCTCAATATAACAGCTGTTGCCTGCTTTGGCACAGTAAATGCTCAGCTGTTCCTGTCTTTATCAGTTTGAGAAGAAGGATGAAAGTGTAGTCTTTACATCAGCATTTTTACCCAGCTACAGATAATGCATTATCTATCTGCATTTTCACTGACATGTAGAAATGATTTCCTGCAGTACCATCATGAGAATCTGCTTTCTGAGTAGGATGTTAATGCACATCCAGTGACCTTTTGTTGTTTGCTTTATAAATGCTGGCGAATCCTGAGCCAGTTGGATAGTGAGATGCTACACTATAACTAGACTTAGTTAAACCCCATATGTGATGAAGATTACATGTTACTGCTGTTGATCGTTATAATTGCAACGAAATAAAATGCACCGTCGCTGTTTATCCGACCAGAAGCATAGCGTGGAGAAGCTTGTCATGTCATGTTTAGTGTCTGTACAGGGTTTGGTAAAGGCTGGTGTTGGCCTTGCTTTTGCTGGACAGATGCTGTCAGGTTGATGTTAAGCAAAGCATACAGACAGACAGCAGCCCGTTCCAGGTGAATCAATGTGCTAGAATCATGTTTTTGTGTGAGTGACAGTTTACTCCGCATTCTGCCATTGAGTTGACAGTGGGCTGGGCGGTGCCTGCTGGTCTGGAATATTTTGACCTTGCAGAAATGTGCAGTTTATGTATTTCTCTGTGTGCGTTTGTGCGTGTGTGCGTGCGTGCGTGTGTGTGTGGGCATGTGTGCAGAATTTAACTTGTTACACAGACAGATCCACAAGTGCACTCATGCATCGCAATGAATCCAATCATGCTGACTAGATTTGTCTAGGTAGTGTGAGATTGATTTTATTGGATTTGTCTCTTTTCTTCTTTCTTTTCTCTTTCTTTGTTTCTCTGCCTTCATCTTACCATACAGTCAAAGTAAACAGACATGTAATGACTTTTTTCGCAGGCAAAATAAAATAGTTTTCAGATTGACTGGTATTCGTCTGATCTGACTGATTTTTCCTTAGTTTCATTTCTATTTTTGGTCTGAATAAGAACTAATTAATCATTGGACAACAAAATATAGCCTATATTAAAAAAAATCTAATATATTATTTTCACTATGCATGACTAATATTTATGCGCATTTCATTTGTGATCTAAATTGTTGCCAATGTATTTTTTGACCTTCTGTTTACTTCTTAATGCTATGCAATTCTCACTTAAGAACTGTTATGTTAACAAAGTAATTTGGTCAAATAATACATTCTATTCTTTTACTATAAATAGTGCATAAATTTAGTTGAAAAGTACGGAGCCCCCCTAGTCCCACTTTGTCAAAAAAATTTATTATAACTATCTCGTTGTAACGATCACCAGCTGGAGTGCCCTCGAGAGCCACCAGAGGGCACTCCACAATAGACGATGATCACTTCCTCACAAACTACATTTCCCATACTCACTGCCTGGACTCATTATCACTGATCACATTCACCTGTGTCTTGTCATCCTGCTAGTCTCAGTCTATTTATACCATGTTCATTCATTCACTCACCGCAAAGTCTTGTTGTACTGTGTGTCTGCATTTCCGAGCGTTTTCCCGTGTTTGTTTTTCTGTTTTTGACTTTGGATTGTTCTTGGACTCTGATTCTTGCTGCCTGCCCTGACCTCTGCCTGTTTCTTGGATTCTCTCTGTGTATTCTCCATTGTCCTGTTTGCTGATTCTTGACCCTGCCTGTACGACTATTCAATATAAAGCTGCATTTGGATCTTCACCCCCAAGTCTCGGAGCAGTTCGTAACACTCGTGGCCTCAAGATAAGTATCTCGTGGCCTCAAGATACTATCTCGTGGTCTCAAGATAGTATCTCTATCTATCTTGAGGCCACGAGTTACTATATTGAGGCCACGAGATACTTATCTTGAGGCCACGAAATAGTTATAATAATATTTTTTGACAAAGTGGGACTAGGGGGGCTCCGTAGTAAAGTGTAAATATCAGTAAAAATTAAATTAATTAAAATTATATCATATTTAATGCATCATGCATCCTATTACAAATAACCAAGTTAGTTGAAAAGTGTAAATGTCAGTAAAAAAAATAATTTATCCTAAGTATTGTATCACACAATACCATATTTAATGGAAAATAAGTAAACAAATAAATTTAATAATAAATGAATAAATAAATGGAAACATATCAGAACATTATTTTAATTGCATCATGCCAGACAACTGTAATGCATTGAGAGTGTCCAGATGACCACACTGCTGGTGGACAGTAACTCAAGTTTACATAGTGTGACTAATGACTGCTTTGGAAAATGTGGCTTAACTAGTTCTGCAGCAATTTGCCTTTGCCTAAGCAGCATCTTATGTCATAAAGACAAATGGCTTCGTTTTCATCCTTCTGTCTGCTACAGTGTACTAATGAGTCAATGTGGCGTTGAATAATCCTTGGGTAAATGATATGGAGTAACTGATAGGAAGTAATGGACAGATTCATCCATCTGGTTTTATAGACACATGGAGCTGTGTGGCACAGCAGACAAGGCTTTCATTAGGCTGAACAGTCAGGAGCCATTCATCTCTCAATGGACAGCAGCAGGACAGCCATGTCCTCATGCCTCATAACAGCACTGTTTGTTTATTCAGGATCAGCTGTGATAAGACATTCATGAACTGTCTCGTTTGTGATGAGATCCACCCTTGGTTGTGTGTGGATGGATCATAGTTGATGATATCAACCTCCTCTGTTTCCCCTATGGTCCATGATTGTTAGTTCATCTGATGGTGAAACCAAACGAGCTGTATGATGTGCTGACACATCATCATTGTCAGAAAAAAACACTCAGTGTTTATGTGACACTGATTAGAAATGGATTGTGTTACCTCTTACACTTGCAATTGAACGAATTTGCTTTGACACCTGCTTTCTCTATTCTTTCTTGATTAATGTGACAAGTAAATACTCTTAGTTTAGTCACTATTTACTCATGTCACATGTCATGACAAAAATATAGTTTTGAAGCTTTTTTGCATACATGACAGATCATATTGGCTGTCTTTCAACTCCCCCCCCCCCCCCCCCCCAAAAAAAAAAAAAACACAATTAAAGTGTTTTAACTGAATCGGTGAGTTAAACTCAAACTGGATTAGTCAGATTTGTGAATGAATCATTTATTTGAATTGGTTCTTTTCATTCAACTGTTGATTCAGGTCACAAATCAATCAGCCTGAACGATTCATTGATGAATCAGACTGGGATGGGTTTTTTAAGAAGAATTGTAAGCTTAAGTAGATCGTAAACACCATTTGCTGCCAATATTTTCATTGATCTATGCAGCCCATGTCTGGTTCTTGAACTCACTGACTCTCTTTTTTTCAGCCCAATATGTGAACTGGATCAACGATCAGAAGGATTGATTTTCAAATGGGACTTATGCAATTCTTGTGTTCAACTCAATGATGCAGTTCTTGAGTTATCATATGGCTTTAGATAGAAGACTTGACATGTAGTACATGAGTCATATAGACCACTTTTATGCGGTGCCCTTTTTTAAGCTTGACAGACATGGACGCTGTGAACTGTTGTGTATGGAAGAAAGCTGTGAAAAGATTCTTTAAACATTCTCCATAAGGACATAAAAAATGTTCAATTGTTGTTCAGCTATCCCTTTAAGCAGTGGAATTACACTCTCAAATGTTAAAAACTAGGCCTTGAACTTTGATCTTACAGATTTATACAGAGAGAACAATAAAACTACGCAAGATCATTGCTCATAGTCCAACTGTGAAATATATCTATCATGCAATACAAATCCATAGTCAGCGTCTGCAAGCCATGTTAAAAGATGTTTGAATTTGTTCATTATTCATTGATGTACAAACAGTGTCAGGAAGTAACTATCCGGCCCACTTCTGCAGTTCAAACCAGACATATAAGGATAAAGAACCATGGATGCATCACTTCTGTTAGTGCTCTGTGACTCATGGCATCCCCCCAGACACAACACTAAATGCCGCTTATGCAACTCTCAGCATGCAAAATCAACCCAGTTATATGGAATAAATCCTTGTAACTGCTTCCTTGTGGGTCTTTAGATATCATAGGTTTCTTAAAAGTCTGAACACGAGGATATCTGTCCTGAAAGCACACTCTTACGACCTGGTGTCGAGGGTCTTTTTTTCTAATTGTTTTCTGCAGTCCTGCGGTAAATTGCTTATTGCCCGCTGCGTGCAATATCCTTCAATTAGACAGTAATGGAAAGAGTCGCATGCTGTCTTGCTGAGCGGCTTCGCTAATGTTGACTAATTGCAAGAAAAGTGAAATTTATGGAAATAATGCAGTCTTGGACTATTTATTCGGCTCTATTGCCCTAAATGGACACTATTATTTACTGTAGGTGGCGGTCTCTGTCCCAGGCAGATTAGACCCAGACTGTTTTTTTTTTTTTTTTTTGTGGAATGTAAGTCAGCGTTACAATCCGATTAAACGCCATTCCTGCTGAGAAAAGATCTTAGAATTGGGCATTAAGAAAGAAATATTTAAGGCCCTTAAAACCTAATGCTTAATACAACCATGATATTCAGTTTAGGCATAAATCCACCTTTATTCTGTTATAGAATTTTTTTTTGTAGATTGTACAAAACCTATATTTTTTTATTTCGTTTTTAAGCCACATAGCCACTTTGAAATGATAAGTATTTCACAATGACTACACATTGTAGCTGCTGTTGAATATTTATGCTTGCACAGAATGCACACTATGAGATTCATCCAGCAGGAAATCATAAATCACTGTATGAGGTCAGTACTGTCTGCTGTAAGGTACTCTGTCTAGAGCTGTACTTGCAATATTCGTTGTGTTGGTCCTCATTATTCTGCAGGTATCTGGGACATCTAAAGACATATTTGTGTAGTTTGAGGTAAAGGTTTAGTTTACTGTGTATTCTATATGAACTCTCTCTGCCACTGTAAAGCCAGGATATAGTTGATATTCAGTACACTACCGTTCAAAGGTTTGGGGTCAGTAAGATTTTGTTTTGAAAGAAATTATAGCCCACTTTTATTTAGCAAGGATGCATTACATTAATCAAAAGTGACAGTAAAGACATTTATAATGTTGCAAAAGAAAAAAAAAAATTGTTATTTAGAATTTTTCTATTCAATAAAGATTCCTCAATTTTTTTTATCACGGTTTTGACATTCTGTGTGAAGTAGTGATGGGCCGATCTTTTGAGTCTTGTTCAGCAAAATGAACGAATCTTTTTTCAAGTCATTTCGTTCACTTCAACAGAATATAATTGAAACGTGTCTTGTAAAAACTTACGCAAACTTACACATTTAGAATAAGAAAAAACGAGCCTATAATGCAGCCAAGGCCACGTGAAACAGAAATGAATTCATTGCCTAGCTGGGTCAACGATTTTTTCCCAATCGATTTTCTCTTAATTAATCGAATAATCTTTTGACTACTATAGCATAACATAACTACTTTTGATTGGCTAAATGAGCTAGGGATTAATATTAATAATCTCAAATTTATTGTGGAAATTCACACTAAACTCTGGATTTGTGAGGGTGTGAATATACACACAGTGTTTTCAGAGTATCTGATCCAGACTGTTCATGGTGATTTTGGCTGCGGGGGGTCATTAAGCTATTAACACAGTGTGAGAAGGATTAGACGAGAGTATCGCATAATATGGCTTATTGATTTGACACAAGTTTATATTTCACATAGCAACATTATTAACTTATGTACTTAAAGGTACGCTGTGTAACTTTTGTTTTGTTAAAAATGTAAAGAGTCAATTCATCATCAATCCTTCTTCCATAGGCTTGGCTTTTGGAGAACTGAGGGATTTGAAATGTTGTAAAAGTGATGCATAGATGGCGGTTTTTACTACTCAACAGGTGAGTAAGGTATTTTAGTGAACAGATAGATGGCCATATGTATCTCTCTAACAGAGTTCATTGTAAAGCATTAAAGGAAGGGTAATTTCATTATGGTTGTTGTAGCGCTGTGCTGGGTCTGGGATTTAGTTTAGAAGAAGTACCATGTAGGGGTATATATCTACAGTAACGTCTTCAGCTAGTCAGCTTGAGATCCTTTCCATCTAAACTGTTTATATCTCTTAAAGGGGTCATATAATGGTACAGTTGATTGTACTGAAATGTGTGTTGGCAGTGCCTGTACACAACCATCATAAAATTATAAAAATCCATCCAGTGTTTTTTTTTTAAAATCTCCTTATATGTTTTCCCCTGCCTCAAATTGAGCCGTTCGATTTTGTGACGTCACTCAATCGGACGCCCCTTCCACGATTGTTGATTGACAGCAGCGTTTCAACACAGACCCGCCCTCGCTCGTGAGCGAGCGAGCTGTCAATCATAGTCCGCGCGGACCGTCGCGGTCATTGTTGATATGCTGGAGCGCGGTCTATGAGCAGAATGGCGTCTAAGCGATTGTGGTGTTCTGTTCGTGGGTGTAATAACGAACACAGCAGTCACTTTAATGTTCCTAAATCCGAACCGCCGAAGACGCAGTGGCTGAGTTTGTTTTCGAAGG
This sequence comes from Tiaroga cobitis, assembly GCA_030578255.1. Lineage (NCBI taxonomy): Eukaryota > Metazoa > Chordata > Actinopteri > Cypriniformes > Leuciscidae > Tiaroga > Tiaroga cobitis. Next base: position 30,625,170 of record CM060605.1, read on the forward strand.
GAATATTCCCCACGAGCAACGTCAATGCTCTCATGTTTGCGCGAATCATTTCACACACCAGACTGCTTTATAAACGAGGATCAGTATAAAGCTGGTTTTGCTAAGAAGCTGCTCATGAAAAAAGGATCGGTACCAGATATTTGTGTTCCTGCTGAACCTCCAGAAGAACTGAAGTGAGTGTAATGTTTTATTAAACTTTATATTAATATTTATATTAATCTTTGCAAATCGCTAGCTGCACGCTTCACAATGAATGCGTCTAAGGTTTACACTCAGGGTACATTACGGCATGTTTTCTATGTATGACGTTCTCAATATAATTCATAATCCCACGTTTATACGGAACAACGCGTTATGGTTATTGTGTTCAAACGGTGTACGCACAGAACAGAGAGGCGGGGTGAGCAAAGCTCATTATCATTTAAAGTCATATGCACTGAAACGGCGTGCTGAAAACAGAGCTGTTTTTGACCAGGTAAAATAAGTGTTTTCTTACAATACTAATGAGAATTTTTACAAACTTTTAATTTAGACCCTAAAGAATCAAATTAGCTTGTTAAAAAAAATGGCATTATATGACCCCTTTAAGCCTAGTTATAAACTCTTAATGAGCAGTACGATAACCATATTCATCTGCACATGCAGTCATGCACAGCCGAAGCACAACCAAAACAATGTTCTTCCGCAAAATGCATGCAGTTTTGTTTTAACTGCTAGAGGGCCAAAAGTTACATAGCGTACCTTTAATATTGCATTTTACACGATCAGTGGTTTGGACTTCTGATGAATTGTGACTGACTTTGGTCTGCTCTTATCTCCAGTAAATGCTAGTTAAGACAAATTTTGTCATCATCTACCCATCCTCATGTTGAAACATGGTGAGACTGGGACTAACTTTCACAAGGCTAATATCTCAGTGACCATAAGGTAAAAAAAGTAACGTTGTTTACAGTTCAAAAATGGCACTTTTTCTCAAGTCTGCCCACAGGAAATGGACTGTAATGACAGACACAGACTCTGAAATGCTCCAGCTAAAGGCTTTTAAAATTCCTACTGGGCTTTAGAGTAAGCATAATAATCTCGAGAGCATGAAGAGAGAGGGAGAGACAGCGAGAAGCGGTCAAAGAAGGAGGGAAGGGGAGCTGTGATGTCAGCGTTCAGCTGCTCTCATTCAGGGCTTATGATGAAGGGGGTGGGGCAGGACAGCGAGGGGGGCCGCGCTGGGGTTTCTTGGTTACTGGGCTTGGCTAGAGCGTGCAGGAAACCAAACAATGAGGTCTGCTTGAGAAAATCCACAGCTCTGTCTGGTGTGTTTTTCATGACCATGGATAATCTTTCTAGTGTTTTGTGTGTGTATACATGGGAAATTAACGGTGGGGTGAATTTACTAAACAGTTGCACATGGTATTTCAGCTATTTTTGTGCATCATATTTGCTATGATTAAATTATATTATATATACAGTATTTGCATAGGGTTGGGTAAAAAAAAGAAACAATTTCTCGATTTTAATCAATAAAACAGCTTTCAAAAAATACGTCAAAGCCATTAGCTCGACAACTAGAAAAATGAACTATAGAGAGGGGCATTTTGCTAGTAGATATATGCACTATATTATATATTTACTCAACCTATTCTCCAATATTTAATGTATTATTTAATAAATCCATCATGAAAACAAGTTTATGTTTATGATAGCCATTATATTTATTATACATTATATTATAACTTTATTATTATTAAAAGCTGTCGTGTTATACACGACTTGTATACAAATTGTTTGTAAATGTATCCCCTAATATTATAGTATGTATCAACTGACACTGTTCCCTGTATTATTTACAGCTTTTGAGATTTAAGAGATTACTTTTTTCTTCAGAAAAATGGACATGGACATGTGCCGACAAATCGAATCGAATTGTGAAATTGATCTGTTTCTCTGACCATAAATCTGCTGTTTTGCTGTTTTCTTGGATTTTACCTGTTGTACAGAGTCTCTCCCTGAGTTCTGACAATAATTCCGGAGGAATATTTTTGGTTTCACTTCAGTTGTCACTCATTCTGTCTTAATTGTTGTTATTTCTAGGATAAACATGCCTATAGTCAAATCATCATCATAGATGGAGCCTGAATCACAAAACCTTTTATTGAAAATCAAGGGCATTTCTAGTGTTTCACTTTTTCCCAAAGCGACTTACATTGCATTCAAGGTATTTGTTTATAAGTTCATGCATCATAGGAATTGAACCCGGCGCCATGCTTTACCAGAGCATAACTGTCCCCATATTGTGGTACTCTTTTCGTTGTTGTGTTATGGAATACTGTTATGGATTATGAATATAATAATAATAATAATAATATTTAGACTTTACCTGCACTCAGTACAGTCACTCACAAGCTGCATACGCAAGAAAGAGCTGTCTTAAAAAGTAGGCCTATATTTCGATGTGAGAAACCGCTGCAAACAATGCAGTGCATGAGAGAACTGTCCGAATGAATCAAATAAATCACAAATAATTTCAGACCTTTTACATCCCTATTGAAAAGTGACGTTTGTGTACATTTTCTATTGATCATAACAGAATTAGAGGCTGTTTGCACAGCACGTGATTTTGCATTCAATTGTACCTTTCTATTCTGCTGTTTAGCTATTTCTCTTCTTTTCATTATTGCATCACATCTCAAAAGTGTGTCGCGAGACCATTGAGTTTAAAAAAAAAAAAAAAAAATCATTCCTGAGGGCTGCGTCTTACGTTTTTAAAAGCAAAAATGTGTTATTTGTGAATGGCCCCATAATTAATCAAATGATGATCAAAGGATTGAGAGCATCATACCAATTGTGTTACCAAATACCAAATATTTATGGCTTTTTAATGTGTCGTTTCAGGTGTCTGGATCATTTTTTAACCATGCATAATTTATTTTGTGAAATTGGTGCTAAAACAACAAACAACTGGTTTCAACTGAAACGATACTATCAGCGGGCATAATTTATTGTTAACAAAATTTCGCCAGGGTTGTAATATTTTGGAAATCTTTCTCGTCTTTATATTTATCCCAGTGGCTAGCAATAGTTGATCTTTCTCGCTCTCTCTTTGTGTCTCTCTCTCTCTCTCTCTCTCTCTCTCTCTCTCTCTCTCTCTCTGTGTGAACGGAGGAAGGAACTGGGAGGATTTTTAGGAAGTGCCTTTTAGAGACGTCCTTTTTTTCCTTCCTCCTGCGATGAGACAGAAATGAAAGGTGCGGTGCTCAGATAGATAATATTTCAAATGTGTGTGTGTGTGTGTGTTTTATTAAAGTCTGAAAAACCACTTTAGGGAGCATAAAGAGAACAGAATATTGCCGCAGCTCCTGGGCACCGCAGTCTGCTGCTTTTCCACAAGCTGGAAATGAAAGATTACACAAGAAGCACAGAACGTCTTGACGTTACAGGTTAGTCATGATGGAATTGGGAAGTTTCTAATCCCAGGATGTGAGGGATGAGTCTGCAGTTTTCCTGTCTTCTCACAGCTGCTGGTGTGTTCATTCATCACACTGCACTAATGTTAGCTACAGAGTACAGACCTTATTTGATTTGACATGAGTAAAAACGAGGCACTCTAATCCTAAAACCAACAACAGGGAATCAGACGTGGGTCAGAGGTGGAAAATCACGGCAGACGAGGAAGCACATGGATGCTGAAACAACAAACAATACCATTTGCTTACAAAAACACAGACAGACAGACAGACATATGACTCTCAATAACAGAAAGGCTGTTATGTTTTGGGTATCATGGGATTTCACATTTGCTTGTGAATGATAAACTGCTGCTCTGTTGTTCACATTCATTTATTCTGAACAACAACATGTTGTAGAGAACAGGGTTAATCTGTTTTCTATCTGAGCAGACAGATGTTCACATGGATGTGTGTCATGGATATAGCTGATGGCCAAAGTTCCTGCTTTCAGACACGTCAATCTGTTCATTCCTATGGACTCTTTTATGTCCTAGGGGTTGGTTTTTATTAAAACTAACAGATTTTCTTATTATACATACCATCATTCAAAAGTTTGGGGTCGGTAAGATTTTTTTATGTTTAGGAAAGAAGTCTCTTATGCTCACCAAGGCTGCTTATTTTTGATCAAAAAAATACAGTAAAAACAGTAATATTGTGAAAAGTTATTACAATTTACAATACCGGTAACTGTTTTCTATATTTTCTATTTATTCCTGTGATGGTAAAGTTTAATTCTTATATGCAGATTTGGGGCTTAAGAAACATTTCGTATTATCAATGTTGAAAACAGTTGTACTTAATATTTTCATGGAACCATGTTTTTTGGGGGGATTCTTTGATGAATAGTAAAGTTTAAAATAACCGCATTTATATTTTTGATCTTTTTAATTAGTCATTGCTAAATAAAAGTAATAATTAAAAAAAAAAAATCTCACTGACCCAAGTGTATAAACTGGTGTAGGAACTTTTCAAATGCCTGTTATATTTTGTTTTCCCCTAGTTCTGGACCCAGATTTTAACACTTAAAAAATATGAAACTACATCATAACATGAATGATTACATTTTAAATACTGGAGGGCATATTTTAGATAAAATATGAGATCTAAAATCAATGTAAATATTACTAGAATGTGTTGCATGTGTTGGTACTGTGCAACATTTTTAATCAATTAAATACATGTTTTTGTTTTGTAAAAGTGCGGAAATATTATTTCATTGGATTTAGGTGTGATTTTATTCCAGATCATGTTTAATTGTACTACCTTAAAACCTTGTCATGCATAAAAACCTTTATTGTGTGATTTTGCATGAAATGACAGTTTGAGATTATGCAAGATCTTTGCATAAACATGGGATTGTAGAGATGAAATATGCATATCTACAGCTGTATTCAAAGATTAACGTTTTCTCTCTCTCTCCCTCTCTCTTATAGTCTGAGAGGCCTCTGTCTCTTCATTTGAATGCCTCTCACGATGGCTAAGCGGGAAAGCGGCAGCACCAGCCCGGTGGTGCGTCAAATAGACAAGCAGTTCCTGGTGTGCAGCATCTGTCTGGAGCACTACCACAACCCCAAAGTCCTGCCCTGCCTGCACACCTTCTGCGAGAGGTAAACTGACACATCACAATAAAAGTGCCTCGTGGATGAATGATCGAATAGCCTGAATGCGACTTTCAGAAAATGCCCAAGACTGTCTGTGTTCACTTGTGTGGAAGAAATGCGCTCAATACTGCCCAAAACACTGGAGGTCTGTGGGTTTGGGGGTGTGTCTGTAAAATCACAGCAATCTAGTTGTCTTTAAGATGATCCAGTGTTGGGTTGTAACAAAAAAAAAACACACACACTAAATTAACTGCATTTTTAGTAGCATCACAAATAAATTATCCGGCAAATTGCGGTGTACATCTTAATTTTTTGTTGTTGTAATATTGTATTATAGCCCAGTAAACTGAGGTAATAATGAACCATGCTTGCGGTCCACTCTCTCTCTTATGAAACGTTTGGGAATTTTATTCATTTTAGTGAATCGGATCATTTGGATAGTTCTCTTACGAGAGGTTCTCTCGTATTGCGTAAGCTAGCTTACGCTACGGGAAAGATTCATCTTTGCTGAGATTTTGAAGCCAAAAAATTATTTCATAATTTGTATCCATTGACAACGCAGTTCCTCTGCAGCAGACCTAGAGCAGGCTAGCTAGCAGCTCATTGGTTCGCTCAGAGAGAACTGCTTAAGCCTATGGGAGAGCGGGACTGAACCCGCTGCCAATGAGAGGCGCCCGCGCGCTCATTGCATCATGGCCCGCCAGAATGGGCGTGGCTATGGTGTATATAACAGTCTCTCCCAGGCTTATATGTTGATTCATTTCATCTTCAGCGAGCTACACGCTTCTGCTGTTCTGAGAAAAGCCGTCGCCGTCGAGAAGGCATCCTCTAACGAGCTCCCGGACCCTGAAGAAGCCGGCCGTCTTCGTCACCTTCAGCCGCCCTGCAAGCTAGCGCCATCCAACGACTGTATCCTTTTTTCTACATCTAAAAGAGCCGAGCGTCTTTATAAAGATGCCTCGCCTTTCCTGCGGCTCTTGCCGCGCTCCTCTCGAGGACGGAGACCGCCATGTCATTTGCGCGCTCTGCCTGGGACTCGAGCACGCAGAACTCGCCCTCGCGGATGGAGGATGCGACTTCTGTGAGAGCCTGCCGTTGTCGTCCCTGCGGGCACGACTTCTGGCGGCACAATCCGCTCCCGCGCCGCCTATCTCTTCGCCGCGGAAGAAGAAACGCCGCGACCAAAGGCCGCTGGAGCCCCCTGCGGAACCATGCGGGCCGCCGCCGCCGCTTCCCGCTTCCCGCTCTCCCTCCCCGCCCCAGCCGGACATACAGTTGCCGCCGAGTGGCCGCTCTGTCGCTTCCGATGACGCCGCGGAGGAGAAGGATTCCTGTTCACTGCTTGCGTCAGACAGTGAGGAGTGGTCATCTCTCGGATCCACGAGAGAGTCGGCGGGGATCCGCGCTGGAATAGAGGAGGAACTAATGCGCCTCCTCTCACAGGCCATCGAACGCCTCGGTCTCGAGTGGTCTCCTCCACCCGAGCAGCCCCCGAACCGGATGGATGGCAGCTTTTTTAATCGGCGCTCGACCCCCGCGTGCAACCGGGCCGCCCCATTCCTGCCTGAACTTCACGCTGAACTGACGAAGTCCTGGAATGCCCCGCTCTCGGCTAGAAACCGCTCGGATATATCCGCCTCGCTGCGCACAGTGGACGGAGCCGCCGAAAAAGGGTATTCAGCCATGCCGCCCGTTGAGGACTTGGTCGCCGCACACCTCTGCCCGCCCTCAGCTAGATGGCGTTCCTCCCCCACGATTCCTTCGAAAGCTTGCAGAGCGACCTCGAGTTTTCATGCTCGCGCCTATGCCGCCGCCGGTCAGGCCGCCGCAGCGCTACACTCTATGTCCGTCCTCCAGGTGCTACAGAGCGATATTCTCCGTGAGTGGGCCGAGAGCGGTAGAAACCCCCCCTCCGCTGTCACGGATCTGAGAAGTGCTACGGACCTCGCCCTTCGCGCCACTAAAGCCACCGCACAAGCTCTGGGAAGATGCATGGCCAGCCTTTGTGTATCTGAGAGACACTTATGGTTCACGCTCGCCGACATGGGAGATGCTGAGCGCGCTGCGTTTCTTAACGCGCCTCTCTCCCCAACGGGCCTTTTTGGATCTGCTGTCACGGGAATCGTCGATCGCTTTTCCGAGGTTCAGAAAGCCACTCAGGCCATGAATTTGTTTCTGCCCCGCCGCGCTAGCTCTTCCGCAGGCCACTCTCGCGAGCCTCCTGCCAGAGCTCCACCGCAGCGGCCTCCTCCGCAGACTCAAACAGCCCAGGGCAGACAGGGCGGCCGCCCTCGCTCTCGCTCTGACAGCCGCCGCAGACCGCCGCCCCCACGGGGCCCGCGACCCAAGATCACGCTGAAGCCTGATCATCAGAAGTCTGCCTAGCAAAATTGAGAAAACGACGGCGCTCTCCCGCTGCGGCCGGACCGCCGTCAAAGCTTCGCCCTCTGCCAGTCCCCGTTGTTTCGCCGACTGCTGTAGTGTTTACCGCCACAAACAAGCCGGTGTCCCTGCCCGCTTGCGAGCGTCAAAAAGCCGTTTTTACGGCTACCCAGAGAAATCTCAAAAAGAGAAAATATGCCGGTTGTGTAGAAAATGTGCCCACAATCAGGTGTCCACCCATACACACAAGCATAACATATCCCGTGTCTCTCTCAGAGCCCCATCACATGAAACGGGCACAGCCCGCTCTAATATCAGAGAACATAAACACACCCACGAGTTCATGCGCGTGTCCCCTCTCTGCTCGCTCTGTTTCACGGCCCATAGACTCCTCTCTGAGTGCAAGTCCCGTTGCCACACACATTCAAAGCGCGCCCACACACTGTGTCCAGCCCGCTATGTACAGCAATCAGGGCGATATAGCCATTCGGCCACTAGCCGCATGCTCCAAAGCGTGGGAAGCCATTCCAGGCATTTCCCCGTGGGTGCTAAGCATTATAAAGAACGGCTATCTGCTACAGTTTCGCCGCCGCCCGCCTCGTGCGCGCGCTCGGCTCGAATCTACTGTCAGCCCGCTGGCCGCCGGCACGCTCCGCTCAGAAATTGCGATGCTGTTGCAAAAGGGCGCCATAGAGAGAGTCCCGCCATCTATGACCGAGTCTGGGTTTTACGGCCGTTATTTTCTGGTTCCCAAGAAAGACGGCGGCCTCAGACCGATTTTAGATCTCAGGTCTTTGAACAAAGTGCTCATGAGGAGATGCTCACTACCAGGTTCAAGATGCTCACTACCAGGAAACTCCTCGCGCAGGTGCGCCAGGGGGACTGGTTCATCTCTCTAGACCTGAAAGACGCCTATTTTCAGATCCAGATAAATCCCCGTCACAGGCCATTCTTGCGTTTCGCCTTCGAGGGTCATGCTTATCAATACGCCGTTCTCCCGTTCGGCTTATCCCTGGCGCCCCGTACATTCACGAAGTGCATGGATACGGCGCTCGCCCCCCCGCGGAGCCAGGGGCTGCGCATATTGAATTATCTGGACGACTGGCTGATTTTGGCCCAATCACAGACGGAGCTTCTGTCACACCGCGCAGTTCTCCTCGACCATCTGAAAACGCTGGGCCTCTCTGTCAACTGGACAAAGAGCTCCCTTCAACCCAGTCAATCGATTTCCTTTCTAGGAATAGATTTGAACTCGGTCACGATGACGGCTCGCCTGTCCACACAGCGCGCGCGCAGTGTTCAGCGACTAGCCGCCTCGTTTCAGATGGGCACCCGCACACCTCTGAAAACTTTTCAGAGGATGCTGGGTTACATGGCCTCAGCCTCCGCTGTGCTTCAGCTGGGCCTTCTGCACATGCGCCCGCTTCAGCTTTGGTTAAACAGCCGTGTACCCCACTGCGCGTGGAACACGGGCCGCCAGCTGGTCAGGGTTACGCAGACATGTCTCACGGCGCTGCAGCCATGGACAGTAGCAGAATGGTTTCGACAGGGCGTCACGATGGGGACCTTTTCCCGCCGGAAAGTCATCTCGACAGATGCATCCAACACGGGTTGGGGTGCAGTCTGCGAGGGCTCACCGGCCTTCGGCCATTGGTCGACTCAGGAAGGCCCCTTACACATAAACTGTCTGGAAATGCTTGCGGTCGAGAACGCGCTCTCGCGCTTCCTCCCGCTCATTCGGGGACACCACGTCCTGATCCGTTCGGACAACATGGCTGTGGTCTCCTATCTCAACCGTCAGGGCGGTGTCAGATCCAGGAATCTCTTTCTACTGACACACCGCATTTTAGTTTGGTCTCAGAGCCGCCTGCTCTCGCTCAGAGCGACGCATGTGCCGGGCCATCTGAACGACGGTCCAGACATACTGTCCAGGAACCTCATCTCCACAGGAGAATGGTCCCTGAACACACAAACGGTCCAAACACTGTGGCGACTATTCGGCAGAGCAGAGGTGGATCTCTTCGCGTCAGAAGAGAACGCTCACTGCCCAATATTTTTTTCAAGGAGCGAGGACGCGCTCGCCCAGGAATGGCCTCACCGCCCGCTCTATGCATTCCCTCCAATCGCTCTGTTACCGCAGGTACTTCAGAGGATCAGGGACACGCGCCACTCGGTGCTCCTCATAGCCCCGCGATGGGAGAGTCAGAATTGGGTTCCGGAGCTCACTCAGCTGTCACAGACAGCCCCGTGGCCCATCCCAGTCAGAGCAGATCTCCTCTCTCAAGCTCGCGGCACGATCCGGCACCCCCATCCACAGCGCTGGGCGCTACATGCATGGGTGATCAACGACTATTCGGCGATTTGCCAGAGGGAGTAAGAAACACTATCATACAGGCTAGAGCACCTTCCACGAGAAGGCTCTATGCGTCTAAATGGTCTGTGTTCTCAAAATGGTGCACCGACAAACATCTGGACCCACGGTCATGCGAGGTGCCGTCTTTGCTAGTTTTCCTTCAAGAGATGCTGGACAAGGGCAGGTCCCCCTCCACTCTCAAGGTTTACGTGGCAGCCGTCGCGACGTTCTCTGAACCCCGACGTGCTCAGTCCCTGGGCAAAGACGAGTTAGTCATCCGCTTCCTCAGAGGAGCTAAGAGGATGAACCCCCCGCGGCCCCCTTCGGTTCCTATCTGGGATCTTTCTATAGTCCTCGAAGCAATGAAAGCACCCCCGTTCGAACCGCTCGAGTCTGTGGACCTAAAATACCTCTCGCTCAAAACCGTTTTTCTGACGGCTCTGTCCTCAGTAAAACGCGTTGGGGACCTTCACGCGCTCTCATCCAGCGCCGCGTGTCTTGAGTTTGGACCGAATGATTCTGTTGTCATTCTCAAACCTAGGCATGGCTATGTCCCGAAGGCGATTGGTACCCCGTTCAGGGCTCAGATTATTTCCCTATCGGCTCTGCCTTCATCCGATAGTGAGCGCGACGCCAATCTCCTCTGCCCGGTGCGGGCTCTGAGGTTGTACACTACGCGCGCTGCCGCGTTCAGTCGCGCTGAGCAGCTTTTCGTGTCGTTTGGGGGGCGCACCAGAGGTCTGGCCGCCTCTAAACAGACACTGTCTAGATGGATAGTGGACGCTATCGCCTCTGCTTACGCATCTAAATGCCTGCCCTGCCCTCTGGGCATCAGGGCGCACTCCACTAGAGGCATGGCCTCATGGTGGGCATGGTCCTGTGGAATTTCCATTCATGACATTTGTGTGGCCGCGGGATGGGCCTCCCCGTCCACTTTTGTCAGATTTTACAACTTGGAAGTTCCCGCCTTGCAGGCAAAATTACTAGCTGTCTAAAGACCAGCTCCCTAGAAGCGGCATTACTGGGAGTCCCTCACACAACCGGTTCGCCCCTTGTGCTCTCCTTAGATGCTTATGTATACACTTCATGTGCCCGCTCTGCCGGCCTCATATTACATTCACTCCACGTTAAAAAAATCCCCCGGTATCACCCCGGGATTCATGAGTGGATTCATAGCGTGCACGGCGTTGACCAGGTGTTCCCGTAGCGTAAGCTAGCTTACGCAATACGAGAGAACCTCTCGTAAGAGAACGAATCGGTTACCTAACGTAACCTCGGTTCTCTCTAGAAGAGGGAACGAGTATTGCGTTCCCGGCCGTGCTTGCGCTACTAGCGCTTCGCTTCACGCTGAAATAAATCAACATATAAGCCTGGGAGAGACTGTTATATACACCATAGCCACGCCCATTCTGGCGGGCCATGATGCAATGAGCGCGCGGACGCCTCTCATTGGCAACGGGTTCAGTCCCGCTCTCCCATAGGCTTAAGCAGTTCTCTCTGAGCGAACCAATGAGCTGCTAGCTAGCCTGCTCTAGGTCTGCCGCAGAGGAACTGCGTTGTCAATGGATACAAATTATGAAATAATTTTTTGGCTTCAAAATCTCAGCAAAGATGAATCTTTCCCGTAGCGTAAGCTAGCTTACGCAATACTCGTTCCCTCTTCTAGAGAGAACCGAGGTTACGTTAGGTAACCGATTCATTTTGTTGAATGAGGCTCCATCCAGATGCCGTTTTTAAGTCTTTAAGTTTAAGTTTTTAAGTTCTGTAGCTATATTTAAAATTATAGAAGAATTATTCTTAAATATATAAAAAAATTAAATAAACATAATTTGCTGGAGGATACGTACAATGTCAATTTAATACACTTTTTAATTCTGCCACAGCCTAGCAACACTGAACATTTTATAAAATAATCTCATATTTATTGCATTTGAATAAAAATGTGATTACATTAAAAACGTACTTGATTTCTGAACGAATACATTATGAATCCATTTTCCAAACCGTGTTTTTGTCTTATCCTGAATCACACCTATAATAAGTGTTTATATTCAGACTATTTTAGGCTGGTTTGGGTCGTACCACTGCGGAGTATCACAGTACCCGCTTGACTCGTCATAGATATTTGGAGAGAAGTAGCTCCGGCTACAATGTTCTTCCGCAAGATGCATGCAGTTCTGTTTATTAACCGCTAGAGCGCCAAAAGATACGGATTGCAGCTTTAAAGGGGTCATATAATGGTACATGCATGCACTTTTTCAAGTTGATTGTACTGAAATGTGTGTTGGCACTGCCTGTATACAACCATCCAGGTCCATAGCCAGCCTATTGAAAGGGTGGGTTCTTTTTTTCAAAAAGTGGACCTTTTTGCAGTTTTTCTCCTCCTTTTGTATTTAATTATGAGGTTCTTCATTTTGGTGACCTTTTATGCACTAATTTGTGCTGGATTAGCTGACGTTGCTGCCTGCTTTCTCTTCCGTCTCTCCTGCTCTTTTCACCCCATACTCATTATTTGGTTGTACCGCCTGACATAAAAACATTCAAAACACTTTTTTTGAAGCTTTGTCAATGACTAAACACTCATTCATTAGATGCAGGGCAGGACTGGGACATAAAATCGGCCCTGGCATTTCATTTGTATATGTTTATAAACACAACCGAACTTTGCACGCCCTTGAATATGTATACGGTACCAACTCCTATTAAAACCACTAATGCCATTAGTGAATAGGAGTGAGTAAGAGTTAACAGATAACTACTGAGTTGAACTATACTCCACAGTGATGAATCCTAAAACAAGCTATAAGCTGCATTGGTAGCAATACCGTTTTTTTGTGAAATCTGTGGTGAGTGCAACTCTGTCCCTCTAGGGCGGGTTTGGGGGACATTTTTGTGCTTTTTAATGTTAAATTCATCAATCTGGTGCACTTTGAGAGTTCAAAATAAAGAGCTCCAACCCATATTCAGTGTGCAAATTGAACAAAGAAAAACTCAAAACTCTTTTAGTTGTGATTTAGTGTCTGTCTATTACACTACTATATAATAAAAGTTATAATATTAATCCCATGGCAGTAATAGCAATAGCAAACAAATGCACTGAAAAATAAAAGCAACTTTCATAATTAGTTTCGTACTAGTTTCTATACTTGAAAGAGATAAGCACATGATCTTTTATTTTGAAGGAAACAGCATCGAGCTTTTATTTTGGCGAAAAACATGGTTTACAAACTCGTCTCATTACAATAGGCTTTATGCACAGCTTCACAACTTCCTGAACTTTAGCCAGCTCCTTTGTTTCCTGTCTGCCATTATTGGACAAACTGATTAATCCAGGTGTGCCTGGCCTCAGTAACAATAATCAGGCACACCTGGATTAATCAGTTTGTCCAATAATGGCAGACAGGAAACAAAGGAGCTGGCTAAAGTTCAGGAAGTTGTGAAGCTGTGCATAAAGCCAATTCTAATAAAATGCGTAATCGTCATGAAGAGTACTACTTTTCATCTTTTTACTTTAAGACCGGGGTTTTGAGCAAGGAGAACAATTTACCTCAACAAGGACATAATGAACTACACTCGTCTCATTCGTGGAGGTGGAAAACAAGTTCTTAGTGACGTCCAAGATTTATTGTATTAAAATTTAAATGCAAAAGAAAAGGCATGAGAGTCGGCTGTTTTTGTCAACTTTAAGTTTTATTTTAAATGTTTGCGATTTTAATTTAAGTACATGGGTAAATATTTGACCACTTGCTTGAGCAGATTAATATATATAGAAGTAATGCATGGAATTATAGGCCTACGTTGTTTAAATTGTGTTTAAACGTGCATACGTCCATTCAAGTTTGTATATGTGTACAAAGAGAATCGCATCTAATTTAGGCAAAATTGTAATGGTTGTGGCAGACGTGCACTGCCTTCACCTCACAGTGATTGGCTGCTGCCCATTGTTTTTCACCACTCATTTGCATAAAGTTTAAGATTTCCCAAGATTTCAACACTCTCGCCACTCTTTTGTAATCCGCACACTTCTCTGTGCAGGTCTGCCGCTCAGCTCCTGAATTGAAATACCCCACTCAGATCCACCGTGCCAGTGAACATGTACAGTTTGACTTAATGCTCTTCCTGGGCTTCCAGAATTGTAAGAAAGCAATGACCCAGATGCTGGATTTTGGTTTTGAATGGCTGTCGTATGACATCATGTTTAGAAACCGCCCTGTAAAGCAAAGACAGAGATGACCATATTCCCTCTGGCGTCACTGACCTGGAATGTGAGCCTCAGATTTTATAAACCGATCACATGTACTCACATGACTGTTAACTACTTTTATTTTCTATCATCCTGTCAAAATATGTACTACTGAGATTTAATGAGACTGAAAAAATACAGACCACTATTAATCACGTCTTGGGTTATATCTTCTTCTACAATCCACGTGATGTGGAGGGAAATCTTTACAGGTTGCTTTTATGTTTTCATCACAGATGCCTCCAGAACTACATCCCCTCTCAGTCCTTGACCCTGTCCTGCCCAGTGTGCAGACAGACCTCCATCCTGCCAGAAAAGGGTGTTGCTGCACTGCAGAACAATTTCTTCATAACTAATCTGATGGAGGTGTTGCAGAGGGAGCAGGACTGCACCCGTCCCGAGGCCTCCAGTGGGCTGGACTCAGCCGGTGCTGCTACATATGCCCCACCCCTGTCCTGCCCCAACCACGAGGGCAAGGTAAGCACCCACACATACTGACAGGCCAGTACAGATGGGAGTAGTGCAGTGGCCTCCTACTATGAACTAAATGCACATACTTCGCTGCTGATAGGAAAAATATATACATTTGAACAAGTAGATGGTACAAGTATTTGGACATTTGCAGCCTTTAAGTTGTAATTATTATAGTTTGTAGTTATGTCCTTATGATTACATCAACATAATTCTTATTTACTCGAAGTGCTATTTTGGTATTATTTATATACTGTTATAGAATTTATTAATAATTTGAATTTTAAAATATTAATTAAAATGTTTCATTATATATATATATATATATATATATATATATATATATATATATATATTATAGTATTATTATTATTATGTCAGCTTTATTTTACCAAATTAAATTATTATATTTAATTATTAATAATTTAATTATTAAACCAACAATAGATACATTTTATTTATTTCTGTAAGTTGTTTTTATCCATGTACTATTTTAATATTTTCAGTTTTCTTTTTAATTTTAGTTTAAATTTAATAATTTTGTTATATGTGCTTTTGTCATTTGTATTGTTTTAAATATATATTTCTATTTAAGTGTAATTAAATTTTATTTTAGTTTTAGTCATTTTAGTACTTCAACTTAAACCTATTTATTTCAGATAGGTGTCAAAGTTTTTTAAATGTAAGCTTTATAATTTGATATTTATATTTTATTTTATTTCAGCTATTATTTATATAATAATCTTTTCCCATCACTGTTCAGCATTTCAATGAGTTTTTGCCGCCCTCTGCAGGTCATGGAGTTCTACTGCGAGTCTTGTGAAACGGCCATGTGTTTGGAGTGCACAGAGGGAGAGCACAGAGAACATGTGACCGTTCCACTGCGGGATGTTCTGGAGCAGCACAAAGGCGCGCTGAAGAACCAGCTGGATGCAATTCGCAACAGGTTCACGCAGCCAGAAATAATATTAAGCTCGCTGTTAACCCGTTCTTTATACAATAAAGTCACACTATGACCTCCTTATGGAAAGTTTGGCTGACCATTGTCCTCATTCTGCATCTGCAGGCTTCCTCAGCTGACTGTAGCTATAGAGCTGGTAAATGAGATCTCCAGGCAGCTCACAGACAGGAAGAATGAGGCAGTGAGCGAGATCAGCAATACATTCGAGGAGCTAGAGAAAGCACTGACCCAGCGCAAGACTGCCCTCATCACTGACCTGGAGAACATCTGCAGCACCAAGCAGAAGGTGAAAAGCTTACTCCTCAAAAGCATAGTTCACCCCAAATTTTTAATTCTGCCATTATTTACTCACCCTCACATAATTTCAAAGCTATATTCTATTATGTGGATGAATAATTGTAATCATATGGACTGTTGCTGCAGGTGCTGCAGACCCAACTCACTGCATTACTGCAAGGGAAGGAGAACATCCAGAGCAGTTGCAGCTTCACAGAGCAGGCACTGAACCACGGCAGCCCCACTGAGGTGCTCCTGGTGCAGAAGCAGATGGGAGAGCGGATGGGCGTTCTCGCCCGCCACGCTTTCCCTGAGCAGCCCCATGAGAACGGACACCTGGACTGTCAGGTGGAGACAGAGGGCCTGCGTCGCTCCATACAGAACCTGGGAGTCCTGCTCACCACCAGCGCTGTGGGCCACACCAGCGTGGCTACTGGAGAGGGTCTCAGACATGCTGTTGTTGGGCAAAACACCACTGTTACAGTGACCACAAAGGTTAGTAGTGTCAATCTTGTGTTTGAGTTCTATTTGTAAGCATTCTGTAACTTAACCTTTTATTGAAAAACCAAGCGGGTCTGCTATTGTGTCCAATATAATTTACACTGCTCCATTGTTCAAAAACAGCCTCCTTGCAAAGTCTGTATTACATTGTGATAGATTCATAAATCAGTCAGTGTTGTAATATATTTCATTTGTGAACAAGACGCTTATGCAATTAGTCTTAATTAGAATTAGAAAGTTCTGTCTGATACATAAATAATCAATAATGAATTAAACAATATTATAATTAATTAAAAATGAATCATGGAAATATAAACAATAACATTACAAGTAATTAAAATATAAAGTAAAAAATTAAGTAATCATTATAAAGTAATGCTTTTTTTATTTCATTTGAATGTTTATTTATTGTAAAATATTTTTATAATTTATTTGAAATGTATTAAATAATTATTTATTTATTATTGACAAAATATTATTCAAAAATAAGATATCTTTATGAAAATAAATCATAATATCTAAATATAATATTGGAAATAATAATTTAACAATAAATTCAAAAATAAATGATGTCAATTACTTTATATATACATATATAAATTATAATTATTTTTGTAATTTAAAGAATGATGTATATATTATTAAAATATTATTAATGTCTAATCTCTAAATCTCTAATATCTGCCAAAATTAAATCAGTTCAGTTCAAATTTAAATACATATTGTTTCAAAGCAGCTTTACAGAAAATGCATGATGTTGTAGGTTTGATCTAATTAAATGAGCAAACCACATGTTGTTTCAGAGGGAAAGTCCTAATTAATAAATGCTGTAGGTCGATTTAGGTTCATACTTCGTAGCATAAGTCTTCAACTGCCTTCCCTAGGACAAAGACGGTGAGCTAGTAAAGACTGGAAATGCTGCACTGAGGGTTCAGATCTGCGGTCCAGATGCAACCGTCGCCCAAACAGACATAACAGACAACAAGAACGGCACCTACGAGATCGGCTACACGCTCCGCTCAGAGGGCGAGTTCTCCTTCTCCGTCCTGCTCTACGGGCAGCCTGTGAGGGGCAGCCCCTTTCGCCTGCGAGCCATTAAACCCTGCGACGCCCCGCAGTCGCCCGACGACGTGAAGAGGCGCGTGAAGTCTCCCGGAGCAGGTGGAGGGGCTGGAGGACATGTGCGCCAGAAGGCGGTGCGCAGACCTTCAAGTATGTACAGTACAACGAAGAAGAAGGAGAATCCCATAGAGGATGAACTCATATTTAGAGTGGGTGAGTTAAGAGTACGGTTTATTTTATTTTACATCTTTACATCAGATTGTATTCTGAAATCCAATAATACTTGTTTGTAAATATACTTTAAAAGTACAGTTTGTAATATATTTTGGTATGTGAAGGTTTAAACTAAATATATTTCCAACTTGGGATTTTTTTTTATTTTATTTTGTACTAAATGAGATTTCAGCCATGGAAATTTATATAATCTTAAAATTCATGGAATTTTCAATGTCACAGGAATTGCTTAGCAAATTGGTACGAACGAAAAATACTTGCACTGTAAATCTACGGAGCCCCTAAAGGGACATGGTAAAGGAAAAAGTTAATCTGTTAAGATGAAAAGGTCATTTCTGCATTGTGCTTTATTGTTGGCCTGCGTCAGAATGTCTCAGCTCAGCTCTTATTTGATGTGACAGGGACGCGGGGGCGAGAGCGGGGGGAGTTCTCCAACCTGCAGGGCATCTCTACCACCAGCAACGGACGAATCGTAGTAGCCGACAGCAACAACCAGTGCATACAGGTAACACTAAGCAGCCTGTCGGACACCTTTAAAGGAGTAGGTCACTTTCAATTAAAAATTTCCTGATAAATTACTCACCCCCATGTCATCTAAGATGTCCATGTCTTTCTTTCTTCAGTTGAAAAGAAATTGAAAAAGACATTCCAGGATTTTTCTCCATATAATGGAGTTCATTGGCAACCAACGGTTTGAAGGTTCAAATGTCTCAATGCAGCTTCAAAGGCTCGACACGATCCCAGCCGAGAAATAAGGGTCTTATCTAGGGAAACTTATAAAAAAATAAAAAAAATAATATACTTTTTAACCACAAATGCCTGTCTTGTTCTATCTCTGAGATGCGCCTCGCATTTCGTCATCACGTTGGAAAGGTCATTCGGACGTAGTCGGAAGTACCGACCCAGTGTTTACAAGTTTGGAGTAGGAGGACCGTTCAAAGTTATTGTATGTTTTATGACACATATTTATATGTATTTGTGTCACTTTATTGTTTAAAATGGTCCTTACGTGTGCAAATCCTGAATGTTTAACGATGTCACGCGTGACCTTTCCAACGTAATGCGAGGCGCATCTCAGAGATGGTACAAGACGGGCATTTGTGGTTAAAAAGTATATAATTTGTATTATTTTTTTTAGAAAATTACCCTCTAGATAAGACCCTTATTTCTCGGCTGGGATCGTGTCGAGCCTTTAAAGCTGCATTGAGACTGACATTTGGACCTTCAAACCGTTGGTTGCCATTGAAGTCCATTATATGGAGAAAAATCCTGGCATGTTTTCCTCAAAAACCTTAATTTCTTTTCGACTGAAGAAAGACAAACATGGACATCTTGGATGACATGGGGGTGAGTAAATTATCAGGAAATTTTTATTTGAAAGTGAACTAATCCTTTAACAAGTAAATATATGAATACATGTGGACTGTGTAGCCGAAATCACTCTTGGTGTATTCTGTAATCGTATAGGTGTTCTCCAATGAGGGTCAATTCAAATTGAAGTTCGGGGTCAGAGGTCGCTCCCCTGGCCAGCTCCAGCGCCCCACTGGTGTTGCAGTTGACATGAATGGCGACATTATTGTGGCCGACTATGACAACAGATGGCTCAACATCTTCTCCCCAGACGGCAAGTTTAAGGTAAATTGCATTTCTTTTATGATTGCAGTTTTAATTGTTAAAAAAATAATTATATATAAAAGCATTAAATACATTAAACATAAAATGCATTAAAATTATAATAAAATACAGTAATTCATTAATAACTTTTTGAAATGATAAAATAAAACATTATTCTAGAAATGATAGAATTTTTGGGGGGGGGATTTAAAAATTTCATATAATTTAACAATAAAATAAAAAATAAACTGTGATTTCGTTCATCATAGATTTTGAACATTAAAAACTTACAATACCAAAAAACCCATGTATTTTACACACATTCTAGACACGCCCTCCTCATTAAAGGGGTCCTATTATGCTTTTCCACTTTTTCAACTTTAGTTAGTGTGTGATGTTGCTGTTTGAGAAAAAGATCTGCAAGGTTACAAAGCTCAAAGTCCACTCCAAAGGGAGATATTTTATTTAACAGGATTCACTTTCCAAGAACTACAACGAACGACTCGTTTGGACTACAATGTGATATTTCCTGAATCTTATGAAGTTGCAATGTTACTCATGTAAATAATACGCAAAAAGGGGACGAGGCGTGGTTGAGCTGCGCTAGAGAAGACAGTGTTGTCGCTATGTCAAAGAGACACTGTTTTGTCTACTCTGTGCCCAAAACTCATTTGTTTGACATTCCTAAGGCTGACGAACGTAGAGTGGTTAACTTATTTTAAACTCTGTTCCTGAACATTATAACCCCATTGTGTATCTGTGTGCTACACATTTTATGGAGAACAGCTTGATTTCTGTTGCGTTTGTCAAGTCAAGTCACATTTATTTATATAGCGCTTTTTACAATACAGATTGTTTCAAAGCAGCTTTCCAGAGATAACAGGAAAATAATGCAAAAAAGTTTGTTTCCAGAAGAAAATAGCGTCACAGTCCAACTTAAGTTCAGTAATTTTATATATACATAATATATATATATATATATAGCCGCTCTAGAGTGAACCATGATGTCATCATCCAGTTCAGTTCAGTTCTTGTATAATAGTGTCAATGCAGGCAGATCAATATTATTATTGAATATTATATTAAATTAAATGTTAATTTTAATGTTACCAACTAAGCAAGCTAAGCCATTGGCAACAAAGGTGGAAAAACGCGACAGTGGCAAGATCAGGATCAGCTGGCAGAATGGAGAAGAAAAAAAAAACTTGGGAGAACCCAGGCTCAGTCGGGGGGCCAATCGTTGGAACAATCAGAATATTATCCAGTTCCATCTGGTTGAAGATCGGAGTCACGCCGGTATGGAGACGGGTTTGTTAGGGATCAGTGTGTTGTGTAGATGAGGCCTTCACAGGGGAGAGTGTAGTTGACACAATCTCTGCTGACACTTCAGGGATGCGTTTTGTATGCGCTTGGTTTTGTAAGACGGTTCACTGCTCCTTAGGAAAATTAGCCATGGTTTTGTGATCGATTACTGTTTTTATTACCTTAGTTGGTGGATAACATCGTACCTATAATGTATAAGGAAATTACAAAAAACATACCACTCTGGAACGTCCTGTGCAATCCGTGTTTGCAAAGTCCATTTATGAAATCCGTTCTGGATGATCCTCTTGTTTGTTAACATTGTCAGGGTCTGAATCGCACTCGAATTGGTTTGAAATTGACGCCATCCGCAGAACTCGCATTTATTGAGGGGCGGGACATTTCCTGAACATGCGCTAAGCGGTGCCAATCACAACACAGTGTGCCAGCTAACCAATCACAGCACATTTCATATTTCGCAAGGAGGGGCTTCATCGAAATTGGCGTGTTTGAGCCAGACTGGGGAGAGAGGTGCAGTAATAATGTAAAATATGTGAAAAATAAAGCGGTTTTTCAATAATCAAGCATGAAAGTATATTCTAGTACACCACAAAAACAAGACTTCATAAAGGGGCATAATAGGACCTTTTTTTAACACGTGATTATGGGTAGAATCTAAAGTGACAAGAATAAGCATATGATTAAATAAACAGAAGAAGGGTGACAGTTGAAAAATTATTAAATGATAAATTGATGAGTAAAATTCATTCAAAAAATCCTTTAAAACTATCATAAATCTCTAATTAAGATATAATAAAGTATTATTATTATTAACTCTTTTATTTTTATTCAACAATTTATGTTGCTTGTGGTACTCTATAAATGTCTAGCACAGTAATTTGATTAATTAGTTGCTAATCAAGAGCTAATGTGTTTTACTTGGCTTCTGGCAGAATAAAATCGGGGCAGGTCGGCTGATGGGTCCTAAAGGAGTGGCTGTGGATAAGAATGGTCATATTATCACAGCAGACAACAAGGCCTGCTGTGTCTTCATTTTCCAATCCAACGGCAAACTGGTGACCAAATTTGGTGCCAAAGGAACATCAGAGAGGCAATTTGCAGGTGATGTCTCTTATTTGGTCAAGGTTCTTGTGCTACTGCACTGGTCTTGAGCATTCAATTCATGGCCACATCATGTTTTAATCTTTCGGTTTCTCTGCAGATAAAAGTACTCCGAATACACCAACTGAGCCAAAGCAGAGTAAATCTGGCCCTGCCTTCAGTGCGTATTCAACTTTTTAAATTTTTAGATGAACTATTTCTTGTTGAAGTTTGTATGATTGATTATTGAATGAGGTAATTTTAAAACAGAAAAACAGAAAACAATGAAAGCTTTGTAAAATAATTGATTATCCACATAAAGAGAGCAATGCTGAGAGAAGTGTGTGTGTGTGTGTGTTTCATAAATCAAGTGTTCTCTATGCTGCCACACTCCCTTAGAAACAAAACAACATCTTCTGAATGTAACAATAAGTCTCTCTCTCTCTTTCTCTCTCCTTCTATGGCCATAAGGTCCCCATTTTGTGGCTATAAACAACAAGAATGAAATTGTTGTGACAGACTTTCACAATCATTCTGTTAAGGTATGCTGAGCTCTTCCCTTTCATTGCGTAAATTGTTCCACATGCCATAACATGTATTCATCCAAATCTAACCAGGTCTGCTGTCTGTTTTTATGTTCTGCCTCTAATTAATGACATTTCAACTTTTGCAAATTTAAAGATGCTTGCTTTCTTAACATTGTTCGCTTTTTTTTGGTCTTTTTTTCCTCTGGATTTAACATGGATTGTTTGATTTACGGCTTCTTGCAGGTTTACAATGCTGATGGAGAGTTCCTGTATAAATTTGGATCGCATGGAGAGGGGAACGGCCAGTTCAACGCACCCACCGGTGTGGCTGTTGATGGCAATGGGAATATCATTGTGGCAGACTGGGGTAACAGTAGGATACAGGTAGGCTATGGAACACTCAGATTTTTATCTTCACATTTAATATAATTTATAATAGTTTTATAGTTTGGGCCAATTCATCAATTTTTGTCATAAAAGTATATGGAAACTTGACTTCTATATAATGACCCAAGTATTTGCACACTTTAGACAGAATTTTAAATTTGTGAATTTCATTGCATTAGATAAAATATCAAACAGCATCTGCAAACATTCAAATTATTATAGATCTTTCCTCAGAACTAAATTCTAAAACTAAATATAATTTTTATAAAAAGAAACAATTTGACTTTTCTGAGACATTTGCAATTACTTTTAGCCAAAATAAAATTTTATTTGAAACTTTTTTTTCATAATACAATTATATATTTAATTTAATAATGTGATTATATGTTTATTGTATTTTCATATATTATTTATTGTAATTTAGTTTTATATTAAAACATAATTAACACTTTACAATAAGGTTACATTAATTAACATGAACTAGCAATGAACAATACTTTTAAATTTATATACAAATAAATAAATACAAATTTATTAATCTTAATATTATTCTTAACATTTACAAATACATTTTAAGATCAAAAGTTGTATCTGTTAGCTGCACTGTGAACTAACATTAACGGAATGTAATAAATGTTGTAAGAATATATTGCTCATTGCTAACAAGACCTTATGGTAAAGTGTTACCATATAATTATATATATATTTTTTTTTTTGGTATTTATTATTTTTTTTATTTTTACTTTCTTAACTATTAACTTTTTCTTTTTTCTTTCAACCACCTAGCCCTGATTTATTTGTATACTTTTATTATGTGTATGTATATATGTTATAACTATTATTATAAAATCTATTCAAACTACATATTTTTGTCATGTAGGTGTTTGACAGTTCTGGCTCTTTTCTGTCGTACATCAACACGACGGCGGATCCTTTGTACGGTCCGCAGGGTCTGGCCCTCACGTCAGATGGTCACGTGGCCGTGGCAGACTCTGGGAACCACTGCTTCAAAGTATACCGATACCTGCAGTAAAGACTCGCCGTGATGGAAGAGTTAACAAATATACTGTAAGGTCTTTGGCATTTCATGTTTTCCTTTGCACAAGTCTCTGCACACATACATTTCCAGCCATTTGACTGATGTTGATGTGAACAAACCCAGGGCTTCATGAACGTTGCATCCCTATTTGATCAATTTGTGTTAATAGTCATTTCCTAAATGAATGTACTGTATATTGAACCCTAGCAAGTAATAACAGGCGCTGTGTATGTAACAGTGACCGAGAGGGCAGCTATATTTGTGCTTTTTACAAAATCTTTCATGCAAAACTTAAAGCTGCTCAACAAACCCCTGTTAAACTTAACAGTTTTCTGGGCAAATCATTAATGCAACAGCTTAAGAATGACCTGTGGATGGAGCTCAAAATTCTCACATCAAACTGGCCTTTTGTGCATTGACTAGCTGTACATGTGTACGTATTTGTATCATATGGTGTAAATTTGATCGCCATTGATTTGCTGTAATATCTTATTTTGAGATCCACTCTCTCTTAGTGCGCTAAAGCTCAATATTAAAGTAACCCAGCTGTCAATGTGCTTTACTGGCTTTACTAGAACTGCTTGTAGGTTCATCGTGCCTCTGACTTTAAAAGCGACTTGGGCTTGCTACATATCACTGACCACAACAGCACAATTGACATATTGCATGCTTTGTATTCACGTAAAAAGGTTATAAAGCAAGTTTATTTATTTTGTACACAATGGTATAATTTACAAGTTATTTTTCTAAGTTGAAGTGTTTTGTTTATCTGCAGTTATCTGCTGCCTTCAGTGGTTTTCACAAGGTGTACAAAGCTAATGTCTAGTGAAGTACAACAGTTTTTTCTTATGCACATGATAGTCACCACATCAAAGGGAATCTGTCATATCAAGACAACGGAAATATGAACATAAAACAATAAGGGAAAAATTAAATCACACAGCCACTGCTGCATTTTAAGTTGCCAAATTCATGGAAGAACAATTTGCAGGGTACTTGCCGTAGTTTACTGTATTACTGAAGCATTTACTACTGGTTTTTTATTTTGTTTTATTGCTTGTTTTCTATGAATGTAGGAAAATGAATAGTGTAAAAAAAAAAAAAAAAAAAAAAGATTATTTACTGCATTGACAGTTTGATCATTTTGGCCCAGATGTTACACCACCACGTTCACAAAAGCAAATCATTCACAATCAGGACATCACCTGTACTTTATATGGAGTCATGAACGAGTGCAAGCGATAAAAAGAGAGTGTTGTTTAAGCCACTAAATACAGTATTCCATAATAAAACTGTACAGTGTATAACCACAACAGGACACATTAAGCATTTTAAACATAGTATTTAAACTGCAATAATGCACTCATTGGTGCTCAGAAATACCCCTAAAAAGAGGACCCTTGTTTTATGGTGTTGTAACACTGAAAAGCTAAAGGTCAAGTTGTGTCAAAGAGATAATATCTGGAATTATCGTAATAAATTTCTTCCATTTGACTTCCCTCTATGTATCAGAATGAAAGGTGACGTGAATCTACTGTATTGCCAATAACACGGAAAACTGAATTGAAATGCTTGACTCTATTTTCCAATGTATCAAACAACTGTATCAGTCTCTTTATATGTCAGTATATGCACTAGAAATAAAAGCACATGATTTACAGAGCCAAATAATGATGTTTTAAGTGGTTATTATTTTACCATCTCCGTTATGTTTTCTAAATATCACAGTGTTTAATGGGGTGTTTCTTTATAAATTCATTAAGATGAAAGCAGGCAGAGCGACTTGAGGTTGCCTTGCATTGCTTTTCTTCTGGTATCTTCTCGATCCACATGTCATTGTTCAGTACATACCTGAAACTTCAGAAACAATAGAAGAACAATGTTTTATGAATCAAAAAACAATTTGCATTTTGTCTTTTCAATAAACTTCAGATTTCAAGGCTTACTGTTGTCCATCGTTATTCAGAACTGAGATTGCGTTGTTCTGACCCATGAACAGATATTGTGCTTCATTATTCAGCTCCATTTTATCACAAGATAAGCGCAGTATCATCTGGCGCGTGACATCTTTCTGGATACTAGAGTCCATCCCTTTAACAAGAAAGGTTGTGTTGATCTATTACTTATTGCGGTAACAATTTACATGCATTAGGTATAATTTTCTATGTTATTAGGAACTTTGCTGAATCTATTACTTTAAGTATGTACAGTCAGTCGGCAATTATCACAAAATAACTCCAGACAGCGTGGTCAGGTTGGGGTTTATTTTGCGATATATTAGCCTGACTGACGGTACATTACACAGATACCAAATAAACAAATACGTGGACTGTGGATAAGAGATGTTGGTTGAAATAATCGTATGATTTTACCTGGATGTTATCTTAAAGATTCCGCTATGAAAAAATAGTACATTACAACTTTTTGCCACACCTGCCAAAGGCTGGTGACTTTCAAAAAAAATGTACTGCCCATAAACATTTTTACTGGCCATGAAACTGTTTTTGCAAAAACAGGCAGTTATGACACCAACATTTTAAAATCCAGTGAAATTCCCAATTTTCACAGAAATTTTATAAAGCAGGCTTATCAAATGTAAAATAACGCTGCATAGTCTTCACTGTATAAATTAAACATAAGATTAAACCTATTAAAGTTACAGAGTTTATTCAATCAAGAGCAGTGAGTGTTTTTTAACAAGCAAAAAAAAAAACTGCAGATAGCTGCAGGTATATCAGGCTGCTGTCACTTTAAGACCACATGCACAGATCCAATATACCAATACATTCTGTACACCTGCATTTTCTTTCTCAACCTCATTCATTTTAAACACAACCGACTGTTTATAGAATTTTTTTAACATAATTTTGAGTGAATTTGCCAGTGGATGGCGCGATTCGCCAATCAAAACCAAGTATTCAAAACAGCCATTCAATAACTAATAGTTATAACTTTAATAAACCTATAGAACCTTATTACAACTGGTTTAGTTTTAAATAAAAAAATACTGAGGACCAAACTTACCAGTCTGAAGAACATCAGTGATTAATGTGGTATAGTGCATAAACACTTCATCTCTGCTTGAGTTGATCATTTTAATCACATAGACTATAGAAAACAGAACACATTTATAAATATAAGTCAGTATATTTTTAAGACTTGGCAACATACAGTATTTGTACATTATCTGACTTTAGTTCCTCACCATAGTCAACGGTAGGATCGTAGCATGCATATCTGCTCCGGGTGTTATTTTTCATATCCTTGCTGAAAGTGACTTTTAGATTTGGACAACCACCTGAAAAGTGTGAAATGTATATCTGGTTTTCACTTATGCATTTGTGGCCCATGTGTTCAAACATAATCACAGTATAATCACTACATTTTTCCCACCTTCTGCACATGTACACACATCCCCATTACACAGTTTGGAGATCATTGGGCTTTTCTGAGGGGCTGTATAGAATATGCCACATCTCTTTTCTGTGCATAACACATTGAATTGCATTAGTCGGTGTTCATACTCAAAAGTGTTGTCAATAAAGTGTTCTGTTCATAGTGTTTAATGACCTGGGCTGTAATAGTCATAGATGACAGCAGAAGCAGGTTGGACAAGGCCCATGGGAACAACCTGGTCAGCACCAAACTGAAGACACTCCTCGGTTTCGGTGATCTGTTGACATGAACCATATAATCAAATGATTCGTGTCTGCTGGATCTGTTGCATAAGTACTGATGAATAAAAGTGGAGCCAATTTAACTCAATGACATTTATGTTCAAATTCAGAAAAGCTGCAAACCATACATCAAAAAGAAACAATTTAAAATCCATGGGATTCTTGAATAGAAACTCTTCCATTACCTTCGCAAAATAAAGAAAGACTTTATTATGGTGGGTTTCGTAGTGATCATTGTACCTCTCTGAGCCCTTTACATTCTGTGGGGGAAAAAAATAGAAATTTAATTAATTCTTAGAAAAAAATACATTCATATTTTATATCACAAAGTCAGGAAATTACAGAAAACTTCCAGAAATATGGTGCTTATTGTAAGAAAACTTCTCTGAAATGGTAGATATTAAATATTATTAATACCTCGTACTCAAAGAATACAAACAAGTCATAGAAACATAATGTATGTTTGAGAACTACATGCAATAATAATAAAAATGATAAATGCATACGCACATGTTCCAAATCCTTGATGTTTGGCATCAGTCCACTTAGGAGTGAGATGTCCACCATGACCATGCCAACAGAATTTTTCTTTTTCATGCTTTAGGAGGACAGAGGGGAGCATATAGGCCAAACAATTCTGTTGAACATTTATACAACAAATCAATCATTTGTAAGTGCATAAAAAGATTGTTTACTGTGCTCACCCCACACACACTGTGTATATGAGTGAACTCTCTTTCTTTGGCTCCTCTGAGATTTGTCTTTTTCGGCGGCTGCGAAGATCAAACCAGTCTATGCTGCTCATGGGCTCATCTTTTTGATCCTCCTCGGCTTCGTAGTTGTAATAATCATCAAACGTTTCTTCCTTATTGTACATTTCTAGAGAAGAGCATATTGACTTTAAGTCTAAATTATTATTAGATGACGTTTGTAACTACTTCTCCTCGCCATCGGAGGTCACCCTCACCCAAATATTAGATCTGTGAAACGTTCATTTAATGTATAGTTTTTAACATCCTGTCTGGTTGAATAAAACATTTAAACTTAAAAAAAAAAAAAATTTATCCACACAATTCAAATTTAACTTCTTATTCAGAATGACCTACAACAACAGCGGCTGTCACATTATATGTTACGTACTGTATTCCAGCTCTCCTTCCACTGTAACACTAAGGTGAAAAAGATCACAGTACGATTCATCCTTTTTCATTGTTCTGTATGTCTGCACAACCTGTAATGAGCAAAAAGCCATTTAAAATAAAAACTGAAACATCATAGATCATCAATAATGTAAGTTTGGAGGAAAAAAAAAAATCTTACTGCTAATGTTCCATGTCCCGTTCCCTGAATATTTAGGGTAACTTTACCAGCATTTCTGACCTGTGTAAACAAGTGCACATACAGCACATACTTGTTATGGCATACTTTATCGCATTTAAAGACTAATAAAATCACTTGATGGGTTTTCTGCAGCCTGTTGATATTCCCCATTGAAACTAGATGTTTCAACATATCAAAACGTTTGTTCCTTTTTAATATTGGTTGCACCAAAGCCATGAACCTACTTTCTAGACGCTTGAATATGGAATATGGAACATGGGCTCACTCGTTTAAGAAAGAAAAGAAAAATCTGGACAGTACCGGATGAGTCATAACTATTTTTAAAAGTAAAGTATGCATATATCTGCTAAAGATATTATTCTATAGAAAGTATTCTTTCTTACCTTAACAGCTTCTGTGGTGAGCGCATTATATTTGGTCAATTGAAAATTTTGCTTTTTGCCATTTTCAAGGCACATTTCCACCCTCAGATCCAGGTCTCCTATATCGTTGTTCTGTATGCTGTATTTCGCCAGAGCCTCAAGGGCCACGACTGTATCCTGTGTGTGTGTATATATATATATATATATATATATATATATATATATATATATATATATATATATATATATATATATATATATATAAAACATTGATTAATGCAAATTCGAAAACCAACACAAAAGATGATAGAAATAGGGCTGACAAGTCTAAGAAAATGCTAATGTGCCATAATGACTTGGTCTTGGGCCTATAATCTTCACATTATAGTATTCCTTGTTTTAAAAAAAGCAACCTTTTTAAACAGTGAGATGACAAGGAAGTTTGCATCATGACCCCCTTGTTTTTTGGGTTGTATATGATCCATGTGCATTTACTATAGGTATTAAATCCACTTGTGCAGCAACTGTTGCCTGTGGTTTAAGGTCATAATAGTATTAGCTCATGGAGCACTCTTTAGTGTGTTTTAACCATCAACATATCTTTTATTATAATTACTAGTGCAATGCCCGTACAAAATCAGTTTGTGTGTGTTTTTAGTTATTGTTGGTTTGGTATGTTTGAGTTGCTTAATAGCCTAGGCTACTATTACAGCCTAAACTATGAGAAAACGATAACGTTACGCGCACAGGAATAAAATATAATATTCAGAATTAAACAGTCCAGCTGACTTAAATTGATTCAGTTAAATCACTACTTAAAAAAAATGAATCGCTACTTTTTAAAAAATGAATAGCTACTTTTTTCAAAAAGAATCGCTACTTTTTTCAAAAAGAGTAATGTAACAAAAAATAATGTAACAAATGTATTATAATAATAATAATATAACAAATGTATAATAACAATGTAATAAATGTATAATTACATTGTAATAAACGTATAATTACATTGCAATAAATGTATAATAACACTGTAACATGTATAATTACATTTCTTTACACTTTTTTCAAAAAGAAAAGCTACTTTTTAAAAAAGAATAACGTAACAAAATAATAATGTAACAAATGTATAATAATAATAATAATGTAACGAATGTATAATAACACTGTAATACATGTATATTACATTGTAATGAACGAATAATAACATTGTAATAAATGTATAACAACACTGTAATAAACGTATAATTACATTGTAATAAATGTATAATAAGACTGTAACAAATGTATAATAACACTGTAACAAATGTATAGTTACATTGTAATAAACATATAATTACATTGTAATAAATGTATAATAACACTAACATGTATATTTTTTTTTAAACTTTTTTCAAAAAGAATCGGTACTTTTTAAAAAAGAATGTTACAAAATAATAATGTAACAAATGTATAATAATAATAATGTAACAAATGTATAATAACACTAATAAATGTATATAACATTGTAATACACGTATAATAACACTGTAATAAATGTATATTACATTGTAATAAACGTATAATAACACTGTAATGTATAATTACATTGTAATAAACGTATAATTTAGTGCTGTCAAACGATTAAAATATTTAATCGCCATTAATCACATTAATGTCATAATTAGTGCTGGTCAAATGAAGCGTTTCGAAGCATTATTGCTTTCTGATACAATTGTGTTGAAAATGGTTCATTACTCGAAGCTTCATTCAGATAGAAATTGCAGCACCATCTCCTGGTGAAGTAAATGTAATGCAACAAAGCTGACAACCATAAAATGCAAGTAGGCTTATATGTTAACGCCCCGTTTATTACGTGTTTACCGAGGCGATCAAAGCTGAAACAGTGTTAGTGCTGTGAAACTCATTTATGTAGGTGAATTTTATAGATACTGATTAATTTCATGTGTTCACCTTGATAATAAAACATTAAGCATGATGTGTGTTTGTGTAATTATTTCTTTAGACAAGGACAGAAGATCAGACCAGCTTAAAAAAAGTTGGAACCACAGAAATTCTAATGGTTTCTATTAAAATACCAATAGGAACCATTGGCTTTTACCATTTAAACCACTACAGAATTATTTTTTGTAGTGTGTTTGGGACATATTCCATCAGGATTTAATGCCCCCACCAATAGAACCCAACACATATCAGTAGAGACCCACAGAGACCACTATAATTCCCATTACAACCAATAAAATTCCCATGAAGTTTGAAAATGTAATGGTTAATTCAATATAATTTCTGTAATGGTTTCTATAGTTTTTTTTAGCAGTATCATGTGTGAAAGCTTTATCTTGTTTATCTGCGGGAAGCAGAACTCTATAACTTGTTAACTGGTTGGACTGATATTTTTGTATGTTGAAAAGGATGTGCTTGTGTAACTGGTTGTACTTGTACTGTAGCATTGGGTTTTTGAAGTTTCTGTCTTTCTCCATATCATTCACTACATATGTAAAAATATTTGTATGCAGAACTGTCAAAGAACTAACTTTATCCGGGGAAATAAGTTTAAAGTTAAAGTTTAAAGTGTTCCCAAACTTGGGAACGACTTCTCTTTCTCGGGTCCATCACAATACTGAAATAAAAACAAATCCACTCTCCTCAACAATAACGCCAATCCAAACACCGACTACTACAACCCACGGTGTTGCAATGGTTTGGCTTCACTTTTATAAGAAATACAGCCGCCAGGTTTCAAATCTGTCAACACTGGATTGGGCTGTCAAAGCAGTCAGGTGGTTCACTACAGGAGTGAACCAGTGTGTTTGCTTCAGACGTCATTTTCACGTGACTAGTGACGTAATGATACAAGCTCCGAAGCAGTGGTTCATTGCAAGGACCGTTCGAGTTTGAAGCAAGCTTCGGAGCGTCGGTGTCAGACGTAACATCACTAGTCATAATTAACTCGCGATTAATCCCAATTAATCGCACATTTTTATCTATTCTAAATGTCTCTTGATTTTTTTTTGTCCCATTATTTTTTCTAATTGTAATGCTCTTATCAACATGGAAAAGTGGATCGGCTTGCTTTGTGCAAATGTTTCTTATTGAAAACAACATTGGCATATACTGTGTTCAATTTCACACTAACATTCTCACTTATAATAATCTCTCACACAATGTAACACTTTCCATCAATAAAAGGGTGAAAGAAATACTGACGAGGTCCTGATAATGACACGGGGCGGAGAATTCGCGTCAGCTGTGTGTGTGTGTGTGTGTGTGTGCTTGGCCATCATCAAGTGGTATTTCAGACTGGACGCGCTGCGATGATGATAGCTCAGTTCACAACGACAAAACACACAGATCACTTTTGTCTTGTCAATGGAACCATTTGGCAACTTTTTAAAAGTAAACTTTCCATTCAAAATCTTATTGGCATCCATTTCGGCGTCTCGCGCTCGTCATCCACTCAAAACGTAATGTTAACCTACTATTTGGCCGGCTCGCAAGCCCAAACAAGTGTGTGCGGCGTGCCTGTTGTTTTGTTTCCGCTCTAGCTAGATCCGCTTGCACTTTGGTCGACGAAGCAACAAAACGTCCTCGCGCGGCGCAAGCCATTGAAATGCTAGGCCAAAAACGCTGTTAATAACGCGTTTAACTGACAGCCCTAATAATTACATTGTAATAAACGATAATTAGATTGTAATAAATGTATAATAAGACTGTAACAAATGTATAATTAAATTTTTTTACGCTACTTTTTCAAAAAGAATAGTTACTTTTTTCAAAAAGAATCGCTACGCTACTTAAAAAAAATCGCTGCTTTTTTCAAAAAGAATAATGTAACAAAATAATAATGTAACAAATGTTACATTCGCGATTAATCAATTTGATAGCATGTTTGTGCAAAATCAGTTTTGTGTGTGTTTTTAGTAATTGTTGGTTTGGTGTGTTTGAGTGCTCATTGTTACAATTGCACAAAAAAAGTTCAGTGACATTTTTATTTGTGCATGGTTGAAAGCAAATACTGATACTAACATAATGACATACAATAAATTTGGAAAATTTAACTACATAGCCTATATAACTAACTTTTGACAACTAACTACTTCTGAATTACTACAATATTCAGAAGTAAACAGTGTAGCTGACGTTTAGCTGACTTTATTTTTACCACAATTTTTAAACCACAACCCTCTCTAATGTCAGAATGTTTATTTTTAAACCACAACTTCAATGTGTGCTTCTTTTACCGATATATTTAACGATATCTTTTTCATTTCTAATTCAAACAATGTCAAACTCGCCACTGCACTTACTCGTGCCCGAATCAAGACACCTGTCAAGTTTGAAATCCATCGGACTAACGGTTCGAGAGATATTTGATTAACAGACAGACGGACAGACAGACAGACAGTGTTACCACCAGATATGGAGATGGTTTGGCTTAATTTTTGATATATGTGAAATTTCTTAGAAATTAATAAAAGGTACACTACTGTTCAAAGGTTTGGCGTCAATAAGGCTTTTTTGTTTGTTTTTGAAAGAAGTCTCTTGTGCTTACCAAGGCTGAATTTATTTGATCACAAATAGTAACAATTGTGAAATGTATTTTAAAAGATTTAAAGCTGCAGTCGGCGGTTTTTCCTCTTTGTCGCCATCTCTGTTCGAAATCTGCAATTGCAGTTATTCGCGGAATTATCAACTTTACGTGAGTTGTACTTCGACACCGCACAGCGCGGATGAACACAATGTTTGAGGAGACTGTGAGGCTGTCGGTCACCGTGCCGGTGATACTGGCATTCAGAGTCACAGATTATTATTTTTGGAAGTATGACCAACATAAGAATTTTCACTGGTAAATGTCATCTGAACTAGTAAGAAACATCCACCACTTATGTTCTGGTTCTGACATTGCAGTAAATCGCGCTAATTAACTCTAACAATTTGAGAACAAAGTATAATTTGCACGGTTTTGCGTGATATGATAAGCGATTGTTAATGTTAACAACGTCAGCATTGCGTGACAACATGTAATGTCCTTCCGATATGTATCCTTGTTTTCGCATGGGTCCGGTTGCAGTCTCTTTTTTTCTGTAGCCACTCCAAAGTCCGAACGAAGTCTTTTGCATTTTACAACGGGTGAATCTGTTGTCACTGTTGATTGTCGTTTGAACCTTTCTGGATCCGCCATCAAATTGGTGTTTGATTATATCAGGTGCTGTGAGAAAAGGCTATAAATCTCCACCTCCAACATCCTCACACGCCGCAATATAGCCTACTAGCCGAGACCCCTTCTTTATGTGTACAGATGTGACGTAATGACGCAAAGACATGCTCGAATCTCCTGCGGAAATCCACCAGTACCACTGGAATTAAAAACATTCGAGCTAAGGCAACCAGATAGTTTTGAACACTGGCTGGTTATGTATTTTCTCAAATATGTATTTTGGATAATTTTTAACCCTAAAAAAGCTACGGACTGCAGCTTTAAGATCGTAATTTACAGTAGTGTAAATCAGTAGTGTCCAACTTTTCTGGTCCGGCAGATGTAATTACCACCCTATGAAGGAGTTAGCCAGCACTCATTTCATCAGAAATATCTTAATTTGTGTTCTGAAGATGAACGAAAGTCTTACATGGTTGGAATAACATGAGGCTGAGTAATTACTGACAGAATTTTCATTTTTGGGTGAACTACTGTAACCCTTTAAGAAACATTTTTTTTTATTGTTAAAAATATTGAAAACATTTTTCGTTGAATAGAAAATTCAAAAGAACAGTATTTATTTGAAATGGAAATATTTTGTAACATTATAAATGTATTTACTGTCACTGATGATCAATTTAATGTATCCTTGATAAATGTACATTTCTTCCAAAAAAATTTTTAAATGGTAGAATACAGGCTATTAAACTGTTTAGAACAATAAAATTCTAAATATAGCATTACAACACTTTATTGTTACTGTTTTAGGAATTATTAAGAATTGGGAGTAAAGTCATATTTCAACATTTAATAGTTAACTCTTTCCCTATATTGATGGACATTTCAATTATATGTGAGAAAACGCTTCAGCAACGGAATTTTCCGGCTTTTCACTGTTATAGGCTGGTAGAGGATGATATTAGGCAACTTCTGAAAGAGTACTGAATCTCCTGATCAAAACACATGCAAAGAAGATGCAGAAACATGCGTTGTCATATGTAATCATATGCATATGTAAAATAACGTGAACATTAAACAGCATATAAATCAAAACTGCCTAATGTTACTGAATGAAATGTCGACCCAGGATGACCTATAGGCGGCTGGCAACTTAAAAAAAAAAAAAAAAGCGCTGGTGGGGAAAGAGTTAAAATAATTCTGTAACCCACCTGTGTGGACTGAAATCCACCACCATATTTGCGCTGCTCTGTCAGCCAGTTTGCAGCGAGTTTAGCAGTCTTCATGTCAGGCACTGACAGCATACTGAGTAGAGCATATGCTGTGGTCTCCACAGATTCAGCCTCAGCTTTACCCACTAATTTGCCTCTGCCACCTTTGGCATCCCAAAAACACTTTTCTGTCCAGAAAGGAGAGAAAATTTTATGCATGGATTGGATAATATGATAACTGAGCTAAAAAAAAATTGTGACCACATGTTTTACATGCTAATAAGACATGCAGTTTTTTTTTTTTTTGTGTGTGTGTGTGATTCTTTATTTATTAAACATTTGATGTGTATAGACATGCAGTTTTTGAGAATATCTTCTGCTATGTTAGGTGGATTATGTTCTAAGAGAAAGAAATCAAGATGTAAAATTGCTGGTAATAATTTAATTACTGACTGTTGTCACAATTAGCAATGTCTTTTAGCTTCTGCTGCACTCGCCGGGCTTCTGCACTTTGATGGTCATGCAAGGTCAAGGCATAAGCTGTGATGGCAAGCGAATAGGGACTCTCCAAAGCATCCAACTGCCCATCTAGATAAGACTTTGCTTTATCAATAGCAACTCTCTGGAAATAAACAGAGGTTTGTATTGTTTATTCAGTAGTTAATGAACTGAACTGATGTCACTAGAGTTAATATGTTACCAGTTCTGTATCAGTTCCCAGCTCGTAGACTTTCAAAGCATGGTTCATTGATATAAGGAGAAAAGCAGTTAGGGGAACATCATCTTTCGCCTTTGCAACTCCTCCCTGAGGACACATATTTGTCTATTTTCAGTCAATGTTAGCAATCAATATTGATGAATAAAATAAATATACCCTTTTAGTTGTACCTTCATTCCTCTGTCATATAGGCGATTGGGATCATCCCATGCACCATTGCTCTTCTGTTTGGAAATGAGATAAGACATGGCATCCTGAATATATAGGTCATTCACATTGATAATGTCCCGGGACTCCGTCAGCTCCTTGGCAATATATGCAGTAAGCCTACAGGTAGGTTGGATAGAATAAAAAAAATAAAATAAAAAAAAAATAAAAAAAACACCTTTGTACTTATATATATCAAAAACAAAATCTTAAATTATGTGTGGATTTCTTGTAGTTAATATAAAAAATAAATTAAGCATTCTTGGCATTGCTAGTGCTATGCTGTACCAGTTGCGCTAGCTAGAGGAACCAAAAACGTACCAAATACTGCTAGGAGTCTGCAGAAAGGCTCCGTAAGAGCCATCCGTTTTCTTGTGTGTGAGGACTGTGCTGTAACCTGGTACATAAGAAGTTGAAACAAAGATGTATGTGGTTTAAGTTGATGTTTCAACATCCTAACATTTGTCAGTTATTTTAATACTTTAATACTTAATACTTTTGTATAATGTTGGGCCCAACAAAAACTTGTATCTCGCATATGCAAATATATGATATACAATACTGTTCAAAAGTTTGGGGTCAGTAAGAGTTTTTAAAATAAATTAATAATTTCATTCCAGAAGGATCCATTACATTTAAGAAAAGTGACAGTAAAGGCATTTTTAATGTTACAAAAGATTTTAAATAAACGCTGTTTTTCAAACTTTCTATTCAAATAATCCTAAAGAAAAATGTAACAAAGTTTTAACACAAATATTAAGTTTTCATCATTGATAATTACAATAAATCAAATCAGCATATCTGAATGATTTCTAAAGGACCATGTGACACGGAAGACTAGAGTAATGATGCTGATCAGCTTTGCCATCACATTAATAAATTATATTTAATAACATATTCAAATAGAAAACAGTATTTTTTATCTAATAAATGCAGCCTTGGTGAGCATAAGAGACTTCTATCAAAAAAACATTTTTAAAAAATCATACTGACTCCAGGAACGTGATTTCAATCGAGGAGGAAGAACATGAATACATTTGTGGGGGAAGCATTTTCCACCAAGGAGAGCCCACAGCAACAACCTGGATACCCTAGTTACGGCCCTGCTCATAGCTTATGACCTATTCGAATATTTACTTGATTTTTTGTCATCTAAAAGGTATCTCATAATGGATACGCACCAGTTTGGATCATTGATTTGGCCTCATCTCTTCGTTCAGCTTTCAGTGATATCCATTGGTCGGTGGCATCCAGGTACCTCATGGCATGAATAGCAGGAGACATCTTTACCATAACCTGCTCCGCACAGCCAGTGGGCAGCTTAATGAGTTTATCAACACCCTCCAGGTTTAGACAGTTATCTACCGACTCGCCCATCACACCACCTGGAAAATAACAAGGTCATTATCTAGTGTACCTCGACTCCATCCATCCATCCATCCACACACACAGGCTCATGCTATTCAGGAACAATCATAGAATAGGAATTCACTTACTCGATGGTTGGACTAAAACCTTCCCTGGAATTTAGCGGCTTAAAACTTTATATATATATACAATACCACCTCACCTTTTAAACTCAATAAGATCTCTGAGTCTGTCCCACCAGGGGTCTCATCATCAGGGACTGGTATATCAATCTCTAATTTCCTCACTGCATAAAAAGACAAAAAAAAAAAGTTTACTGCAATGATAGAAAGCCTAAGAACAAATTTACTATTTATATACTGGATTCTTACATTTTGGATCAATGTTGAACTCCCTGTCAATAGAGGCGATTTCCCCTTCTCCCTAAAGATGAAGGATTACCAAGAGAGTTTTTGGGTGAATACTGAATTACTTGTAGGAAACAAGCGCATTCCCTTGAGAAACACCTTTAATTTCTCAGGTATGTGGCACTGAAGCACAGTAAAATCATGTTATGCCACACTTTACCTCCACACGGAGCTCCTTCTCTACTCGATCGTGGGCAGTGTCTGAGGCGTAAGCCAGTACGGTGATGGGGATATTTCCGATTACAATGGGCACCACGGTGAAATACACGGCCACTGCAGAGTTACCAGCAACCGTGACCTCCTCCCTCACCTCACTGCCGCCAGCAGTGCACAAACCTTCCTTCTTATTCATCTTCACTATTACCTATAGAGACATGATATGGCATTCTCAGCCCTTAAACAGGAACTAGAGTTTTGCTGAGTTTCTACAAAGCTTTTTAATCCTGTTTGTCACACTAATCTTTTTTTTTTCAGGCACATGCCCTTGTTGCTAGTTAAAAATAATAGCACCTGAAATAAAGATGAATTAAATTTACCTGTAAAGTCTCTTGCTTGTAATTGTACACAACAGCTTTAACCTGAAGCTGCTCATTTCTTTTCACAGAGTAAGGAAGGTTGACGGACAAAAAGAAATCTTGGAAGACCTTCAGGGGCTTTGGCTCTGCAATGCAGAATCCTAAATAATAATAATAATAATAA
Organism: Tiaroga cobitis; assembly: GCA_030578255.1. Lineage (NCBI taxonomy): Eukaryota > Metazoa > Chordata > Actinopteri > Cypriniformes > Leuciscidae > Tiaroga > Tiaroga cobitis. Next base: position 30,663,866 of record CM060605.1, read on the forward strand.
TAGTATTAAATACCTTTTGAAAAATGATCAGCATTTAAATAGCACACCAAATGGCAGATTTTAAGTTAATAGCAACCTTTTGTGGAAGAAATGCCCACAGCCTGTATTTCCCAAGTGGTTATAGAATCAGGAGCAACTGCATCATGCCTGAAAGTTTACAAAAGACAAAAAAGTATTTACATATAAAAATTATGTTAGAGGTGATTTATTCTATTCATGAGTATAGTCAAACTCATTATAATGTTTATTTATTTATCTGATTAATTGGTGACCTGATAATGCCAGTCCTATCTGATTCAATGACTGTCCACATCCATGACTGTGGGAAATATTTACGGAGGTAGATTACATCCTCATTAATAACAATTTCGTCCAGTGTGTCGTCAGTGACTACAGTGAGAGACAGATAAGGAAAGTAGATTTCAGTTTTTAAAAGTAGCAGTAGTAATATAATAATAGTAATAATAATAATAATACATTTTATATCTAATAATTTATATTGTATATAAGTGTAAGCAGCCAATTTAGTATTAATATTGACAATATTGTAATAATGATAATTATAATAATTATGATTATATACCTAGTGACTTCACTGCTCAGTAATTTTTTAAATATTTTTTACATTTTATAATTTAAACTATAGTGGCAATGAAGCCAATTATTGATATAGACAATATTTTAACATTATTATTATTAAGGATATTAACACTAATAATAATAATAATAATTACTATTATTATAAAAAAAAAAAATTAAATTGGCTTCAGTGCTCACTCATTTCTTTGTTTGGTTTTATTTAGAAAGACAAATCACTGTAGAATTGTGTAATAAATGTGGTTTTAATCCAAGAAAACCCTTCCAAGAAGTTATGCAAGACAAATTGTACCTCTTCCAAGGCTGGTTTTTCTCCTCTCAAATTTCTCCCTCTTCCTCCTCTCATTTGCAGCTTCGCAGCATTGTTTAAAAGCATTACGACAGCTGTCCGATTCTTGTACTCTTTTGAGACGCTCATCACAGGATGTATGCAGTTTGCTTGGCCTTACACCATCAATACAGCATTTCTTGTCTTTGTTCTTATAGCTGTTGACTGTTGATGATGTTATCAATTGACATATGATTAAAAGACAAATCATGTGAGGAATGATCAAGGGTTGTCAACCTGTTGTTTTGCGTCTTACCGACTGCATTGTATTTTGCAACATAGTCCGCTGCTCTCCTGATACGAGGTTTAGGGTTAAAGTTACACTTATGGCCTGAGAAGAAGTAAAACAATTGTATTGATCACGCTTTCATGCTCTTATGGTTCTTGAATAATAATTCTTCACAAAATAGATTGTCAGCAGGTATTTTACTTGTGGGTATAGGGGTTTCCAGATCACAGTTACACATATAAGTTAGCCCAGCTCTCTGCAGAACAGCACTGGAGTCCTCTCCTCCTCCGACAGAGCAGGCCAAGTCATACGAGTTCATATACTCAAACATCTGTGGGAAAAAAACAAATCATCATCATCGTGAGCGGCAATCTTGAAAAGGTATATGTAGTACTTTTAGGAGTACAATAGCATAGCGTACAAGATATCCCAAAAACTTTTGTACATAATGTGCAGCACATAACCCCAAATACATTACCTTTTGAAGGCTTAGTTTGTTTTTGTTCAGAATGTAAACAGCTGAGTCCACTGCTGCAAGAGCCACCTTGGCCTTTGGATCTGTTCTGACCGTCACCTTAAACTCAGTTGCAGGTTTTATCTCAGCCATTGGATCAATTTCCACCTATCCAAACAAAATGGTATGTGGAAACACTCACTTCTAAACCAATATTTCACCATATTTAGATTCTGAATGATGTTGTCTTTGATGTACCTTGCCTTTGCAGACATCTTTCACATCGACCCACACAGAGTCAGCCACTATTTTTTCTTTTGGTGTGAGGCCTGTAAAATAGTAGGCGACCAGGCGAAAAGAAGGCACCATATCCACTTTAAAGTTCACATTGATTGTTGTGATTTCAGTTCTTGGCACCCTCCCCAACTGCACAATTTGTCCTTTACTCCAAACCTGTTTGGGGAATTTTTTTTTTTTTTTTCAAATGATGGAAGACATTAAATTGAAGATAAAGCAAATATGGTAAAGACCTATTCAAAAAATGACATCCAAGCTGATTGTTCTTAGTCTTACCATAAAATAAAATACAGTTGGTTTTTCTGAACCCTGGGGTGTAATGTCCCGTAATGTGGCTTTCAAGTCTTCTCCAGGCTGTAGGAAATGTTGCTCCACTTCTAAACTAAGATAGCTGTGTTCTTCAGCTTTTATTGCACTGGCTGTCATCTTTTTATCACTACGAATTACCTCCTGGTCTCTCCCCTCGGCAAAAACCTGCAAAATAAGGACCATATAAAATTAACAGTCCCAGTCCTGATTGGTCAATACCAAAGCCACAAGGATACACGAAAGGTTAATACTGTTGTTGACAGCAGATTTAAAAGAAGGTAATTGTATATTGTGGCCACTTTGGAATGGTAATAAAGATATATCAATTATCATGTGAAATCTCACCGTTATAGCTAAATTCTTAGCCTGTGGTGGAATTTGAAAGGACATGGATACATCTCCCATTTTAGTTCCCCAGCCCTCATTGCTCAGAATCTGCTCTGGTGATTCTTTTATTCCAACAGTGGCTGTAAATTTCAAGTTTGGGACTCTTTGGCCATTTGGATATGTTGCAGTAGCCTGAAAAAAAATAAATAAAAAAAATGCAGTAATCAAAACATAATTTAATTTATTTATGTATGCAGGTGTGATACTAACATATATTTTAAAGCCAGAGAATATAAAAATAACATATTTAAGTTAAAAAATTATTTAGGCCACATACCAAAATGGAAAACAGGCCACCCGGGGTGAAATATGTCTTGGTTTTTGACAGATCAACAACATATGGTGATGTCACAATCTTCACAGAAGAACTTTCAGCTTCCTCTAGATTGCCACCTGCATACAATAAATGAAAATATTCATTGTGATATAATTTTCAGTCATTAAACATATTTTAATACCCATCTGAGGATAAAGAGTAACTTTAAGTAAATAAAATAAGTGAACAAGATGACAATAATAATAAGACAAAGAAACACTAATTATTTCATCAATATACTTTTGCACGTGTGATAACTAGAATTTATTTTATTGCATAGATTTCCTCATCTAATCTTTAGGCTACTTTCCATTTATTACTCACTTGCTTTTTCCAAAACTGAGACTGCAATATAAAGATAATATCCCTCTATATGGCCTTGAGTGTTATTTTTTGATGCCGTCTTTAAGACCTCAGTGCATACTTCTGTATTTGTAGTGCCATCCTCTACCTACATAACAGAAGAATATAAACAAATAAACCAAATCAGATACTGATAAGTACATTTTACACATATAGATTATATATATATATATATATGTATATGTATATGAGTGTGTTAAATGTACTTATCAGTATCTGATTTGGTTTATATATATATATATATATATATATATATATATATATATATATATATTTCTTTTTATTATCTGAAAGACTTTTTTAAGCTTTTTTTCTACTGCAAAATTATTTACTTACTGCTATCTGCTGTTCAGTGCCTGGAAGATATATCTTATTCCCCATTCCATCAATAAGTCCAAATCGAACATATGCTATCCCATTGACCCCCTTCCCATAAGTATATCTGAAAACACCAAAAACTGATGAGTTACATGGTAAAATCTGGGGTCAACAACAAACCCCATCAGCATGTGATGGAGTAGTGTACATACCTGGCGGAGATGTTGAATGGAAAGGACTTGCTCATCAAAATATGGTAAGGCTGTGTAGACTCAATTTTAACCTCAAATGTGGGCAAAACTGTGATAAATGAAAGGTTAAAGTGACCGATTAAACGAGAAATCTTAAAATAGATGCACCTGCAATTTCATAATACCTACCGTATTCCTTGACCTCAAACTCCAACGCTGAGATAGATTCAGGGTACTTATGGAATGATGCAATGATTTTCCATTTGCCAGCCCTGAATGATGAATAAAATTACACACGCTATATCAGTGAGGTTCATTACAAGTCCATAGCTGCCCCCTATAATGTAGCCCATTGTATAAGAATATGTATACCGTACTGTATATGCAAATGTGATTTTTACAACCAAAGCTTCAATCACTATATTATTTAGTGTAAGTGTTGTTTAGTGTTCATGTGGTGTTCATGTAGTTAACTTACAGCTCCACGTCCGGTATAGTGATAGTTTTTTCCAAGATTTGGTCAGAAATCAAAATATGATTGTAAACAATCAAGCCTTTGCAATTCTGTAAAAAGAAAGTTTTTCACCTGCTCATTCCAAGTATTTGTGCATATTATTTGCGTTTCATCATGGATAATAACAACTTACTGCTATTTGAACGTGAATTTCATCCTTTATGGGGAGCATGTAGTTGTCTAGGGTGAAGATTCTGTATTTTGCTGAAAAGCATGGAATAAAGAGAAATTAAACTAATGTGGCAATTTTTAATACTGGTAATCAAATAATACATAATTAATAAAAGTAAATAAGTAGAAGAATAGGAAAAAAGAAGAAAGTGAATAGTCATACAGTACCTTTTTCCCCTGGATTATAAATGGGCTTGTCTGTTTGGATAAAAATGTACCCCCTTTTAGTTGACAAAAAGATGTTGGCTTTTTTGACTTGGGCAAAGACATCCTTGCTTGTAGCTGCAAGCTGAACATATGGATCCACTTTCTTACTTCCAACAATCTTTCCATACATCTTAGGATCAACCTACAGTACATTGGTTTGAAAAGACATTGGCAGAGTTTGCTGTGGAGACATAGATTTTAACACTTTTAAAAATCTTAAGTGTACAGACTTACCTTAAGTTTTACCACAGCTTGGTAGTAATTGTCCTTGTTAAGGATTATAGATTTCCGTTCTGACACTTGTATTGAAGGATTCTGTTTTTCAAAGTATAGCTGCATGCTGGTTTCTTTAGTTGCTCCATGAAGTTGCACACTCACCGTCTCTTCCACTCCCAGGTGAATTTTATTTGGAGCAACAATTAGGCATCTGCGGTAAAAATGCATACAAATGTATATACGCACTGATTGGATAGAACAAAATGCAAGAAGTGGGTAATTATGAGAAAACTATAATCATTTACATTTTAAAATTAGTCAATAATTCTAGTACTTACGTGGGTCTCTGTGCATCCACTGCAAGAAAAAACAAAAATGCGAAAAACAGAGGACAGATCATCTTGCTGTTTTACCTTGCTCATATGTGATTATTCCATTAGGACAGTGACTAACATCATCTACCAACTAACTGAGAAAAGACTACGAGGGCTATTTCCCACCTCCGTCAAATTGGGCTTTGAGACTGAAAAAAAGGAAAAATCTTGGCAAAAAAAAAAAAAAGCATGGTCATGTGATTTACAAGAAATCTTGTTTATAACAGAACACAGCAGGAACAGCAGGAACAGCAGCTGTCTGGAGCAAAGGCAATGGGAAAAGTGTTGTGGAAAAATTAATATTTTAGTTTTTCATTTTGACATAGTGTGGGTTTTCTTTTTATTCAATCATGTATTTTCTCTTCTGGAATATTTGCATATACCTGGCAGGAACAAAGGCACACACACAGACATAACAACTGGTCAGGAAGAGCCTCTGAACTCGTTAGCATGGGTAATCAGGTAAGACAAAGGGGGCTATCCAGCCTTTTGACCTCACAGGTATGAGAATAGCAACGCCCAGAGAGAAGGAGGGGTCGGAGGGACCATCAGACCATTGTATTTCTAACCAACCAGCCAGATCTGGTTTTATTAGGGTGAACGGAAATTTACAGGAGAAGGAACTCTGAAGAAAAGGGGTATAAAGACTGGTATGCTTGCTGTGTGATTTCAGGTTTTGTTCCTGCCACGAGGTAGCTGTCGTGGTATGTTTTTGTGAACAACCTCCTTTAAAAGGAGGTTCATAAACAACTCTCTTCACACTGGTACCTTTCCCACAGCTTTTAAGCAGGCTCGAGTAACCCCACTGCTTAAGAAACCCAATCTAAATCCAGCACATCTAACAAGTTACAGACCGGTATCTCTTCTTCCATTTGTCGCGAAAACACTTGAACGAGTTGTTTTCAACCAGATCTCCTCCTTTCTTACACAGAACAACCTCTTGGACGACAATCAGTCTGGTTTCAAAAGCGGACACTCAACTGAGACTGCCCTGCTCTCAGTAATTGAAGCTCTGAGACTGGCAAGAGCAGCTTCCAAATCCTCAGTCCTCATCCTGCTGGATCTGTCTGCTGCTTTTGACACAGTTAACCACCAGATCCTCCTGTCAATCCTAAAGATGAAGGGCATTCCAATGCACTCCAATGGTTCGAGTCTTACCTCTCAGGTAGGTCCTTTAGGGTGTCGTGGAGAGGTGTGGCGTCTAAGACCCAACATCTAGCTACTGGGGTGCCTCAGGGCTCAGTGCTCGGACCACTCCTCTTCTCCATCTACATGACATCACTAGGATCTGTGATTCAGAAACATGGCTTTTCCTATCATTGCTACGCTGATGACACGCAACTCTACCTCTCATTCCAGCCTGACGATCCGACGGTAGCTGCTCGTATCTCAGCCTGCCTGACAGACATCTCTGGCTGGATGAAGGACCACCACCTTCAACTAAACCTTGCGAAGACAGAGCTACTTGTGGTCCCGGCCAACCCAACACTTCATCACAACTTCTCCATTCAGCTAGGCTCGTCATCCATAACTCCATCAAGGTCAGCTAAGAACCTTGGGGTTGTAATTGATGATCAGTTGAAATTCACAGACCACATTGCTAGAACTGCCCGGTCCTGCAGATTTGCTTTGCACAACATTAGGAGGATCAGGCCCTTCCTTACAGAGCATGCCACACAACTCCTTGTCCAAGCACTTGTTTTATCCAGACTGGACTATTGCAATGCTCTCCTGGCTGGTCTTCCAGCTTGCTCTGTCAAACCTCTACAATTGATCCAGAATGCTGCAGCCAGAGTAGTCTTCAACGAGCCGAAGAGAGCACACGTCACTCCTCTCCTCACACAATTGCACTGGTTGCCAGTTGCCGCTCGCATTAAATTCAAGGCACTGACGTTTGCCTACAGAACAACCACTGGCACTGCTCCCTCTTACCTAAACTCATTACTTCAGACTTATGTGCCATCCAGAAACCTGCGCTCTGCTAGCGAATGTCGTCTTGTGGTACCATCTCAAAGAGGCACAAAATCTCTTTCTTGGACCTTTACAATGGCTGTTCCCTGTTGGTGGAATGATCTACCTAACTCAACCAGAGCTTCTGAGTCAGTAGCCACTTTCAAGAAACTGCAGAAGACATATCTTTTTCGGCAGCACTTGATTCAGTAGAATTAACACTTTCTCTTCTCTTCTATTCTATAAAAAAAAAAAAAAAACTGCACTAAAATTAAACTGAGAGGGGTTATAGCACTTACGTATTGTTGTCCTACTGTTAGTTTAACTGCTTCTATTGTTCTCATTTGTAAGTCGCTTTGGATAAAAGCGTCTGCTAAATGAATAAATGTAATGTAATGTAAATGTAAAAGAATAAAACATCTTTAAAAGTACAATTTAAATCTGATGTCTCTTACTGTGATGCTTGTTTGTTAATTATTGATTTTTGCCATATCAAAAGAAAACACCAGTCTAATTAATACAGCCTACATTCTAAATGTTATGCCACGTCTTTGTATTCATTTTAGTAATGTGATTGATTGGTTTTTATCCCTTAGATATTCCACCAATATGATAGGGTTGGGTATGGAAGCTTGTTTCCACCACGGAATAAAACATTTTAAAAGATAATTGTAACTTTATATCTCACAATTCTGACTTTTTTCTCATGTTGAAAGATATAAACTCGCACTTGCGAGTTATGTCAAAATTGTGAAACAAGTTCACAATTGCAAGAAATAAAGTCAGAATTGCGAGATAATGTATAAACTCGCAATTGCAAGGAAAAAAGTAGAATACATTTTTTTAGTTTATATCTTGCAATTTTGACTTTTCTCAGAACTGAGATATAAACTCACAATTGGAAGTTATAAAGACCAATTCTGAGGGGGTAAAACGATTCTGACTTTATAACTCGTAATCGAGTGGCGAAGGTATGAAAACTAATTCACCACTGGTTCCAGAGATTTCCCGTTTTTTCGATTTATGTGTAAAACCCCATAGAAAATCTAAGGAACCAGCAGTGAATTAGACTTCATCATACTGAACCTGCACCTGTCAGTGATGAACGAGACACATGGAATCGCAAATGCAGTAAGGTGAATTTATTAGATATACACAAGTGTCAACAGCAGGCAGATACTGGTACAGACAGTGGTGGGTATTCAGGCAACAACCAGAGCCACAAACAGACAGTCCATAAACAAGATCCGAATTCGTCAGTGTAGCAATCACCCAGACTGGAACAGGATTGAGGCACAACTGTGAGCTGTATAACAACTGCACAGCAAACACCTAACTTCTGACAACACAGAACAGAAAAGGCACAGGTTAAGTAGAGTCGTGCTAATGAGGACCAGGTGAGATGACTCAATCAGCACTCTTGTCGAAATCGAGGATTTTGGGTGCGAAAGAGAACGGCTATGGGATGATGCCTAGAACGAAAGAGACTTTAGCATCTTTCTCTTCTCCAACGTTGCATCATTCCTTAAGGCCCCGACACTGCCCACAAAACCCTGCCAAACTACAACTAATGTGGTGGGCAGAGCATATATGGCGGCAGGTCAGGCTGGTGCATGTCTGCACATGCACACAAAAAAAAAAAGGCATACCAAGCCGACCTATTAAGGGACCTCGATGCGTTTAACAGGTTCATCCCTCTCCACACTCGGTACCAAGAGGAAGCGGCTCGGTACCGACAGGTGTTTGTACATAACTTTCTATACTTATTGCACGTCGATAGACAGCAAGAGGTTTATTCTGCACTTCACTTCACTGCACTTATTAACCCACCTCCTCATCACTAGCTGTGTGAGCCAGGGGTGCATTCGGAATTGGATTACAGTTTATTCAATCAATACATAACGAACACAGGCGTCGATTTTGTCATGAGTCATTTTGTACGTGCCATTTTTTTAAACAAATAAATTACAAATCTCCAGTTAACTAGCAGAGCATTCATTTTGTTCGCTATTAAATAAGAGATCTAGCGTTAAATGGTTTGGTTTTATGTATCAAAGATGATACATCTCGTTGCCGCTGCTATCAGTTGCATATTCTCTTGTGGCGCGCGCGCAGTCTTCACTCGGACGCGCTCTTCAATCTATCACCGTTGTGGAGAGTGGAGACTCTATTCATTCCGGTGAAATCACAAAATAAAATGCACACAAACGTTTCCCTGATTGATATAGACTGTAACCACTGATGAACATATTCAGTTTTGATGAGAAAAAAAAAACTATACTAGCGTGGATTAGAACCCGTAACCTCTGACACGCTTGGCAAAAGATCTACTACTAGACCATTCAAGAACTCAAACTACATATGCGGATTGATGGATTTATTTACGGGTTGAGCAGAGAGACTGCAGTTTGACAAGTTTGTACCCAGCACTTCTGAAAATGCACTTCTGAATGCGTCTCTGTCCCCAGCACCTTTCAAACCAAACTGACGCCTGTGGTAACGCACCGCATTTAACGTCCAGTAACGTTAACGGCGTTGTAACGACGGGAAAAGTAATTAGTTAGATTAACCCGTTACAGAAAAAATAACGTCGTTACCTAACGCCGTTATTTTAAACGGCGTTATTACAAACACTGTTAATTACTAATAAGTTCCCTATATTTTCAGTTCCCAGACAACAGACACACACAGTACTGTATATAAAATATAAAAACTAATCGTCTCGGTTACATATGGTAACCCTCGTTGGCTGAGGTAGGAAACGGAGACGTAGGAATCAATAGGAATGACCAATAGGAATCTCGCTAGAGAGGCCAATCTAACAAGCCAATGCTCATTGGCATGCAATCATTTGCATCAGCTGTGCAGCCTCGCAGCGCAGATATTTAACGAGCAACTGTTGCGATTGCACACTAGTTTTTTACTGAGGAGCCAAGCCTGAAAAAGCTGGCCACCCCAGCGGGCGGCAGCAGATGTGGCGACGGGACCTACTTCTCCGTTCCCTCCCTCAGGGAACAAGGGTTACCATATGTAACCGGCACGTTCCCTATCGGTCAGTCACTACAACGTAGGTCATGACTGACCAATAGGAATCCCTACCAAAGCTCCACAGCCGTTGCACCCCATCCAGCGCCCCATGCAAGCCTCTACACCTTCTTGCCTTAGAAGGACGATAGGAGGAGGCTTACACAGAGTGAGTCTGACACTGTTGTTCCGTGATAGCACATACAGTGAGATATTGGATAACACTGGGAAAGCGTGCCCTTTCTATTTAGGAAGGAGAACGCAGCGGAAGCCACTTCTTCAAAGAGTTATGTGGAAAATACATATGGACTAACCCGAAGGTTGTACTGCATATGAATAATGGGAGACTTAGCCCAAGGGAAATACACGGGCTTCCGATAGGAGCAGCCGTGGAAAACATACACATATGGGTTCCACGTTGGGTCACACATATGGAACCCAGCCCAGATCCGGTTTTCAAGGATTCAGCGGATAAAGGCCTGGCACCGGACGCTCCACCATGTCCGGGCCGAGGGGTTTTGGAGGACTCAACAGGTTTTACTCTGGATTAAGTAGGTTGCACAGTAGGGTGCAGCAAGCCGACAGAGCCAGGCCTCTCGTGCTTCTACCCATCTAGGGTGATAACACGGTAGAAGACCGGCTCTACACGTAGGCTATAATATCTAGCGAACGTGTTAGGTGTCGCCCAGCCCGCAGCTCTACAGATATCTGTTAGTGAGGAGCCACGTGCCAGCGCCCAGGAGGATGCAACGCCTCTCGTGGAGTGTGCATGCAACCTGAGCGGGGAGGGCACGTCTTGTGCTTGGTAAGCCAAGGCGATGGCATCCACTATCCAGTGGGCCATCCTCTGCTTGGAGACAGCCTTTCCCCTCTGCTGGCCTCCGTAACAGACAAAGAGCTGGTCTGAGGTCCTGACGCTTTGAGTTCTGTCCACATACATACGCAGAGGGCGAACGGGACAGAGCAAAGCCAGGGCTGGGTCTGCCTCCTCCAAAGGCAGCGGTTGCAGGTTCACTACCTGGTTTTTGAAGGGAGTGGTAGGAACCTTGGGCACATAGCCAGGCCGGGGTCTTAGTACCACATGGTTGTCACCCGGCCCGAACTCTATGCACGATTCGTCGACCGAAAATGCGTGCAGGTCTCCTACCCTCTTGACAGAGGCCAGTGCAACCAGTACCAAAGTCTTCATGGAAAGAAGCTTTAAGTCTACTGATTGCAGAGGCTCAAAGGGAACATCCTGAAGTGCTCGAAGCACCAGGGAAAGGTCCCAAGAGGGTAAGATTGAATCGTCTCGCCCCCCTAAGAAACCTGACGACCAGGTCGTGCTTCCCCACTGTTTTGCCATCTATGTGGTCGTGATAAGCTGAAATAGCGGCAGCATGTACTTTGAGGGTGGAGGGAGACAGCCTTTGCTCCAACCCTTGCTGCAAGAAGGAAAGCACAGACCCTATCGAACATCTTCGGGGGCCTTCTCGGTGAGAAGAACACCACTCGACGAACAGGTTACACTTCAGGGCGTAAACACGTCTCGTGGACGGCGCCCGTGCTGAAGTGATGGTGTTAAGTACGTCACCCAGAACCTCTGCGTCCCGTCCAGGGCCAGCGAGGGACTGTCACAAGGAGCATGAGTTCTGGGAACCAAGTCCAGGTGGGCCAATAGGGAGCCACCAGAAGGACCTGCTTCTCGTCCTCCCTGACTTTGCACAGTGTCTGCGCAAGTAGGCTCACTAGGGGAAATGCATATTTGCGGAGGCCCCAGGGCCAGCTGTGTGCCAGTGCATCCTGCCGAGTGTCCCCTCGGTCAGGGAGTAAAACAGCTGGCAGGTCTCTGAGGAAGCAAACAGGTCTACCTGAGCCTCCCCGAACTCTCTCCAGATCAGCTGAACCACCTGGGGGTGGAGTCACCATTCTCCCGGGAGCACAGCTCGTGATAGCTCGTCGGCCACACGGTTCAGCACACCGGGGACATACATGGCTCGAAGCGACCTCAGATGCTTCTGACTCTAGAGGAGGAGATGACGAGCGAGTTGTTGTCCGTGCGGGCTAGCACGTCCCTGCCCTGTAGCGGCCTTTTCAAGTGGCTCAGAGCGAGATGTACTGCTAGCAACTCGAGGCAATTGATGTGTCAATGCAGTTGGGGGTCCGTCCACACCCCTGACACTGCATGCCCGTTGTACGTGGCACCCCAGCCGGTGGCAGAGGCATCTGTGAATACCACAGCATGCCTGGAGACCTGTTCCAAGGGGACCCCTGCCCGAAGGAATGAGGGGTCTGACCACGGGCTGAAGGTCTGGTGGCAGGCCGGTGTGATTGCCACCCGGTGAGTGCCGTGACGCCACGCCCATCTCGGGACTCGGCCGTGAAGCCAGTGCTGAAGCCGTCTCATATGAAGCAAGCCGAGCGGGGTTACCACTGCTGCCGCTGCCATATGCCCCAGGAGCCTCTGAAAAAATTTCAGTGGGACCGTCGTCCTGCCTTTGAACGTGTTCAAGCAGTTCAGCACCGACTGAGCACCCTGCTCTGTGAGGCGCGCTGTCTGTGCGACCGAATCCAACTCCATACCGAGAAAAGAGATCCTCTGCACGGGGGCGAGTTTGCTCTTTTGCTAGTTGACCTGAAGACCCAACTGGCTGAGGTGCCTGAGCACGAGGTCCCTGTGTTTGCCTAGCTGATCTCGAGTTTGTGCTAGTATGAGCCAGTATGAAGACACGGGGGGACAGGGACAGCCCGAAGGGTAGGAGCTTGTACTGATATGCTCGACCCTCGAACGCAAAAAGCAGAAACGGCCTGTGTCGAGGAAGAATCGAGACATGAAAGTACCCGTCCTTTAGGTCAATTGCTGCAAACCAATTTCGGGGACGGATGCATTCGAAAATGCGTTTCTGCGTGAGCATTTTGAACGGTAGCCTGTAGAGGCTCAGATTCAAAACTCGCAGGTCCAAGATAGGTCGTAACCCACCACCTTTCTTGGGTACAATGAAGTAGGGACTGTAGTGCCCTGACCTTATATCGGCTGGAGGGACCGGCTCTATTGCGTCCTTCGCCAGTAGGACTGCGATCTCCGCACGCAAGACATGGGCATCGGCAGCTCTTTACTGTAGTGGAGTGGATGGCCCGAAACTTGGGGGGACGCCGGGCGAACTGAATCGCATAGCCGAGCCTGATGGTCCAAGTGAGCCAGCGAGACGGACTGGGGAGCGCTAACCAGGCTCTCAGAGACCGTACAAGCGGGACCAGAGGGACCGCAGGCGTACCCGGAGTGGGGCAGCGAGGTGGAACACAGGGACACGGCTCGGGAGGCTCTCTCTGGGAGGCGGCCCATAGCGGGGTCTGCATGTGCTGTGCAGCACTTACCTGGGGCAGGAGGTGCAAGAGGCGGATTGGTGGCGTTCTCGGACCGTACACTGCTGCTCGCTGGCGATAGAAGAGGCGGATGAGAGTGGTGAGGATTCCGTCCCCCCACTGCTCTCCAGGTCCTCTTTGGACCCAGAGATGATAGAAACTGCTCTTTTATTGAAAATTTGGGTACCGCTGGTTTTAAGGCCAGAGGCAGAACACAACCAAAATGAAACAAAGGATTTTCCACCCGGCCCTCTTCCGGGGGAGGGAGCGATGCGGTTATCGTCTCCTGGAGTCCCTTCCATCTCTGGGTCGCCCGTCCTAGGGTCGCTTACCCCGGCTTTGCTGTCCTTCTTGGCGGGGGCCTGGACGGGCGGGGCGCCCTGCCTGCGACTGGCTCCACGGCGCCGTTTAGATGGAGGCTGCTGCTGTGGCGCGGGAGCAGGGGCAGACGCAGGAGGACGCCCCCGGCGACAAGCAGACTGAGGAGCCGCGGGCGGTGGGGTGGAGGCAGCAGCTGACCGCCGCGGCAGGATGTGCTTGATGGCCCCAGTCTGCTTCTGTACAGCCGAGAACTGCAGGGCAAAGTTCTCGACCGCGTCGCCGAAGAGGCCGGTCTGGGACATGGGGGAGTTAAGGAACCGGAGCTTCTCGGTCTCCCGCATGTCGGCCAGACACAGCCAGAGATGGCGTCCCTGGACCACCAGGGTGGACATCGCACGACCCACTGACTGCGCGTTAACCTTTGTCGCACGAAGCGCGAGGTCCGTCGCGGCGCGCAGTTCCTGGAGAACTTGTGGGTTGTGATCACCCTTGTGCAGGTCCTTCAGTGCTTTGGCCTGATGGACCTGCAGCAACGCCATAGCGTGCATGGCAGAGGCAGCTTCCCCACAGGCCTTGTAAGCCTTGCAGGTTAAGTCCGACGAGTAAGTGGAGTTAGGGCACAGCTTCATTGTAACGGCCCGTTCCACTGGCGGAATACGCGTGTATCCCTTAGTTGCCCCGCAATCAAGGGTGGTGAGGGAGGAGGAGCCACCGGAACGGTTTCTGGCAGTGAAAGGTGCCGTTCACGTCCCCGTAAGCTCCTCATGCACCTCCGGGAAGAAGAGCACTGAGGTGGGTTGCTGAGAACCAGCGCGAGGCATACTCAGCATACAAAGTGCTTGGCTACGAAGCAAAAAGCTAGTGTGCAATCGCAACAGCTGCTCGTTAAATACCTGCGCTGCGAGGCTACACAGCTGATGCAAATGATTGCACACCAATGTGCATTGGCTTGTTTTAGTTTCACTCGAAGTAGATTGGCCTCTCTAGCGAGATTCCTATTGGTCAGTCATGACCTACGTTGTAGTGACTGACCGATAGGGAACTGAGGTTAGTTTTGTATGACTGTTCATTAGTTACTTCTTAGTTATTTTTCTTGAACCTTAATTAGTAGATAATTAGTAGTAGTTCTTCAGGAGGTATGACAGAATTCATTAGTTATTGATTAACTAACTGTAACTTAACACAATCATACAATTCTATTACATACTGATTACTTAACACAGTTAATGAAGAATTACCTACTACTTCTTCAATAATTCCATATTAGTTGGAATTAGATAGGCTACAGTATTCTAAAGTGTTACCCAGCTCAGTTCTACTGTGAAGTAAAAAATCAACTTGTCAATCTCACACAGTTGAACTGATGTGAAAAAATATCTGATGTGGAATGTAACATCTATAATATACTTTTGAGTGAACTGAGTTACCATTTGAACGTTCTATCAGAACTGTTGTTGTTTTACTATTTCTGTTTAGTTTGAGCATTATTGAATAAAGAAAAGAGACTTCAAACTGAACAGAGCTTTATTTTTTTGTTTGTACGTTTTGTTTGTTTAAAGGGTCATTCCACCCATTTCAACATTAATCTTTATTGAAAGTGGGTTATATATGTAGTCGAAATGTAAAAGAAATTTTGAATTTGGTGCCCTCTTGACCGAGAAAAGACAGAAAATAACTTTAGGGCACATTTGTATGTAAAACAACAACTCCCACAATGCACCACATTGCACAGCTCCGCAAGCCACTCCCACTAATCCAGAACAGCGCGCAAACATCAGAGAAATCCCTCTTCCGTCTACAAGGCTAGCTGCCAAAAGAGTTTGAAATTAATTTCACACAAAATGTCTAGTTAGTTGGCTGTGGCGAGCAGGACGAGGACGAGGGCGAGGGACGTGAGAGGACGGCGCGAGTGATAATGAATGAGAGGACGGCGCGAGTGATAATGAATGAGAGGACGGCGCGAGTGATAATGAATGAGAGGACGGCGCGAGTGATAATGAATGATGCCTGTGAGACGCAGCGGTCTCATATCTCTCACGGAGGAGCGGAAGCACAAAAGGAACAGGCCTGATTTTATGTTTTGTTTCTGTTGTGTGTGGCCAGCTGGCTTATACTTTTGTTTTGTATTTGTATTATTTTACTATTAAGATGTTTAAATGTTCGCCGGTTCCCACCTCCTTCTTCCCACAACAACGAACCCCGTTACATTGGCAAACTCATTAGCGAATTACTCGTTTGTATTTCTTTCTATATGGTGAATTATTGCATGTTACCTGGATGTTCAGTCAGAACATATGCGGTGCGACACTAGGATGGTTCACACCACAACACAAACGTCCGTGTGCTCGTCTGATTCAGAGATTTCGTCCAGGAGAAATTGCTATCGTTGAAATTCTCTGCAGCAGACGGACTCCGTAGCGCACAGCGAGAGCACAGGCACCAGCAGTCCGCCCAGCTCGAGCCAGTCCGGGCTCCTCGTCCGCAACAGGCAGCCGCCTCCTGTTCCTCCAGCTGCTCTTCACTATATTGCGGCTCGTAAAGATAGCCACGAACAGCGGATTCGAGCAGCAGAATTTCAAAATCCTCTACTTCCATATCATGTTTAGTTTCTTCCATATCGTGTTTAGTTTCTTCCGTCATTGTCATAACTTCCTATCTCCACAGCGCTTGTTAGCTTAGCTTATAAACAAGATGGCTGATATTGATTTCAGTATCTACAAGTGAAGTCCCACCCACTGCTCTGTGATAGCTCTGTTAGCGCATTAGGTCCAACCTATGGGCGGGTTTGAAAGGGTGGGATCTAGTGCTTGTAGTCTTTAGAGAAATCCACCCTTCTTACACTTCCTCCTACAATGACGTAAAATGACGATTTTTGCGTCATTGTAGGAGGAAGTGAAAAAGGTAAATAGCAGATTTCTCTCGTCTCAGGGGAAAATGAGAGAGTGTTGCACGACCATTCAATAGTATGACTAGGTTTCTAACAATGGAAAGCTTAATGCAAATGGGTGGAGTGTCCCTTTAAACCATACAAGTGAAATAAGAGTTTATCTCATGACTATTACTCTCTTTATTTAGTTTTATTTTTATTTTAGAGCTTTATTAATCCCCGTGGGGCAATTAATTTGAGCTTAGCATATACATTCACAGAGCCGGCCCTAGACCTTTGGGGGCCCTAAGCAAAATTTGGTTGGAGGCCCCTTTGACTGTTTTAAGGCCTAAAGAAAAGCAATGACTACCTTATAACTATACCATACTATATAACTATATTATACTGTATATACTATGTTTGATGTCTAACAGGAAAATTGTGATAACACTGAGCTGAATGGCAGTGCAAGACACACACATACACACACACTGATTAACTTGCTGAATAAAAAGACAGATAAAGTGATTATCACTGAACAAAGATACATTTTTATTGACACCAGAGTTTAAGAGTCACAAACTACAGCACACACACACACATATATATATATATATATATATATATATATATATATATATATATATATATATATATAATTTAAATTAAATAGAGCAAATAGAATAACATTTAAATATAATAGTATATAAAATAATAAATAGATTTTTCAAATAAACAAAATTAACAATAACATCTAAAACACCACAAAGAAGATCAATAGTAACAATATTAAGAATAAGGTAACATTTCAATATAACTATTAAAATCCAATCCAAATAAAGAAAATAATTATACATAAAGTTAGACTTAATTTTTAAAATGCAGAAGGTTATCATTTTACAGCCCCTTTATACTCACCAACAGCTGGAGCTTTGCTTACTGGCAGCATATAACGTTACTTTAATAGTGCTCCTAAGGGGACATAAGGAGTAAACTAATGTTAGCCCTTTAGTGTAGAATCAAAACTGGGTTTATATTGTTCTGTTAAATGCTTTAACAGTAACACCACAGCAAATGGTATAGGCCTAATACTAAACCAATTTTATACAGCATGTTATTAGCATGTAAGTTAAACAACTGTAGAAAATTAATACAAGCACGATTTAGGCTAATGTTAAGACTTTTAGTGCAGATTATCCATATTACAGAAATCGGAAAATTAAGCCTACAGGCTTACGTACCTTTATCTTCTTGCTTCGTCTCTTCTTCCAGGCTCTTTTTTTGTCGTTTTTCTTGGCCAGAAAGATATTTTCGTTTCTTGTCAGACACCGTCGATTCGTCGGAGTCGCTAACTGACTAGTCTCGCGTAGCCAGACCTTCAGACTGACGGCTGAACCTGAATCTGACTAATTATAACTCACCCAGAACTTTTTACCTATTAAAATACCTGTAAAGGTATGTATAATCAGATAAGATTATACATACTCAGTCAGATTTAACCCTCATGAATATAATCAACTAATTTCAGGGCAGAAATAACCTTTCAATCAATAAGTAGGCTTCAATCACTTTTTGGCAGGTGAAATACTGCATTATAATGGTTGTATTGGCCCTTTACAAGTATTTTAATAGGTAAAAAGTAGTAGGTGAGTTATAATCAGTCAGATTTAACCCTCATGAATATAATCAACTAATTTCAGGGCAGAAATAACCTTTCAATAAATAAGTAGAGGCTTCAATAACTTTTTAGCACACTCTAAAAAATGCAGGGTTAAAAAATAACCCAACCTTAACCACGCCGCTGGGTCACTATGGGACAGAACACGCGCTGGGTTGGTTTGACCCAAGTGCTGGGTTTTTCCATTTTACCCATATTGTTGGGTCATTCATTTGACCCAACTAGTCGGTGAAATTGACCATCTTGCTGGGTTAGGTCTTACTCATGTGCTGGGTTATTTCCTGTCTCATTGCCTTATTAAAATTAGTAACACATATTTGTTATATTACGAATGTAAAATAATTATTGTCTCTGTAATACAATAAACCAGAGAGGCCACTGTATGTGATTTCAATCATTTATTTATATTTTTTTTACATTTTTAATACATCTCTTTAATATTTTTTTGTATACAATTATACAATGTACTAATTCTAAGGTAAAAAAAAACCATAACGATTCATTATGTAAGGTCTTTATACACCACTGAAAACATAGTTATGTATATGATATTGCATTTCTGTTAACAGATCCTCCTAAATATTACACAATGCACCTTTAAAAGCCATTAAGCAACTCATTTGAACTCTTATACGATTATGATTTCATTTATTAAGATGTGTTGAATTATTAAGAATAGCAACAAACATTTAAAATGCGAACTAAATATCACATGGGCCTGAATTTTTTTTTCATCAAATTTGACAGGACGACTCTTTTCCATTAATTTGATACACTGCTTCGAGTATTTAACATGAAAAACAAAATAAGACTTTGAAACAAAGATCAACAGCCTCCAGCAAAGACTCGGTCTCAATGGCATGGCCTGGAACTGTCACGGTGCGTGGTGTGGAATAAATCCGTGGATTCAAGTGCAGAGTAAGAGGAATTTAATAAAGACCAAAACATAAAATAAACAAAAGAAAACTACAACGTACAAACTCAATCCAGAACAAACAAGGCAGGGCAAGAACAGAACTCAACACGACGAATACACGTAACAAATACAACGAACGAGCACAGGACAGCAAACACAGGAAGACTAAATAGGAAGGCAAATAAGGCGGGTAACGAGGATAACAGGTGGAACAAATAAACCAATAATGAGATAACAAGATGGGCGGGGTATACAATGACAAGAGAACACATGGTATCAAACAACAAACACCCAAGTGCAACACAAGACAGGACAGGCATGTGACATTACCCCCTCCCTACGGAGCGGCTACCAGACGCTCCATCAGGCGGGACGGGAGGAGCAAACCAGGGCGGGACGGGAGGAGTAAACCAGGGCGGGACGGGAGGAGTAAACCAGGGCGGGACGGGAGGAACAAATTTCTTAGTCCTGGGAGACCCGGGCGAAACACAAAGTCCATCAGGTGGCCAGGGTGGTGCAGACCCCTCGGGCGGCCAGGGCGGAGCAGACCTTTCGGGCGGCCAGGGCGGTGAAGACCTCTCGGGCGGCCAGGGCGGAGAAGACCCCTCGGGCGGCCAGGGCGGTGGAGCAGCAGCAGGCACCGGCTCGGGAGCAGCAGCAGGCACCGGCTCGGGAGCAGCAGCAGGCACCGGCTCGGGAGCAGCAGCAGGCACCGGCTCGGGAGCAGCAGCAGGCACCGGCTCGGGAGCAGCAGCAGGCACCGGCTCGGGAGCAGCAGCAGGCACCGGCTCGGGAGCAGCAGCAGGCACCGGCTCGGGAGCAGCAGCAGGCACCGGCTCGGGAGCAGCAGCAGGCACCGGCTCGGGAGCAGCAGCAGGCACCGGCTCGGGAGCAGCAGCAGGCACCGGCTCGGGAGCAGCAGCAGGCACCGGCTCGGGAGCAGCAGCAGGCACCGGCTCGGGAGCAGCAGCAGGCACCGGCTCGGGAGCAGCAGCAGGCACCGGCTCGGGAGCAGCAGCAGGCACCGGCTCGGGAGCAGCAGCAGGCACCGGCTCGGGAGCAGCAGCAGGCACCGGCTCGGGAGCAGCAGCAGGCACCGGCTCGGGAGCAGCAGCAGGCACCGGCTCGGGAGCAGCAGCAGGCACCGGCTCGGGAGCAGCAGCAGGCACCGGCTCGGGAGCAGCAGCAGGCACCGGCTCGGGAGCAGCAGCAGGCACCGGCTCGGGAACAGACACTAGAACAAAAACAGTCACAAAGACAGACACAAACACAGAAACAAATACTGGGTCCGAGACCGACATGTGCTCCAGTTCTGGAACAGGCACTGGCTCTGCTACCGGCTCTGGAACGAGCACCGGCTCCGGCTCAGGAACGGGCACCGGCTCCGGAACGGGCACCGGCTCAGGAACGGGCACCGGCTCAGGAACGGGCACCGGCTCAGGAACGGGCACCGGCTCAGGAACGGGCACCGGCTCAGGAACGGGCACCGGCTCAGGCTCAGGAACGGCCACTGACTGTTCCACTGGCTCAGCCTCCGGCTCGGGAACGGGCACTGGCTCTGCCTCCGGGTCAGAAACCGCAGACACAGGCTCTGCCTCCGGCTCAGGAACAGCAGCGACTGGCATATCCAATATCCGAGCCAGACGCTCCAGGTAGTCCCAGCTCAGGAAGGCAGAGGAAACCGGGACAGTCTCTCGCTGGGCAGACGGGACGGGGACAGTCTCTCGCTGGGCAGACGGGACGGGAACAGTCGCTCGCTGGGCAGACGGGACGGGAACAGTCTCTCGCTGGGCAGACGGGACGGGAACAGTCTCTCGCTGGGCAGACGGGACGGGAACAGTCTCTCGCTGGGCAGACGGGACGTGAACGGTCTCTCGCTGGGCAGACGGGACGGGAACAGTCACTCGCTGGGCAGACGGGACGTGAACAGTCTCTCGCTGGGCAGACGTGACGTGAACAGTCTCTCGCTGGGCAGTCGTGACGTGAACAGTCTCTCGCTGGGCAGACATGACGTGAACAGTCTCCGAATGGACAGGCACAGGTCTCCTCCTCCTCCTCCGTCCCTTCTGACAGATATACACAGACTCAGGGCTGGCTAAAACCATCGACGGAGTACCAACACTGGACGGATCCAGTGACGATGATTTTCTTCCTGAAGAGACCAGTGGAGAAGACTCTGCTGCCCTCCTCTCCTCATTCCTTTGAGCGCACAAGGAGAAATATTTTAAAAGAGAAATCCCATTCTCCCTTTCTGCAGGACAAAGTTCGCTCCGCTGAATCCACATAAAGGCTCGTTCGTTCTGTCACGGTGCGTGGTGTGGAATAAATCCGTGGATTCAAGTGCAGAGTAAGAGGAATTTAATAAAGACCAAAACATAAAATAAACAAAAGAAAACTACAACGTACAAACTTAATCCAGAACAAACAAGGCAGGGCAAGAACAGAACTCAACACGACGAATACACGTAACAAATACAACGAACGAGCACAGGACAGCAAACACAGGAAGACTAAATAGGAAGGCAAATAAGGCGGGTAACGAGGATAACAGGTGGAACAAATAAACCAATAATGAGATAACAAGATGGGCGGGGTATACAATGACAAGAGAACACATGGTATCAAACAACAAACACCCAAGTGCAACACAAGACAGGACAGGCATGTGACAGGAACAATGGCAAAGGTCTGACGTGTACCCCTCGTCGCATCCCTGATGCTCCAGTCATTTTGCAAATATTCATCAATTTGGTCTCCACCTGTTGATTACACACAATCACTTAGAGTGTTGTAATCTAACTGACATGCAACTTAAACTTTTTTTGTGGAAGTATTTATATTTTTTTATTGCAAACATTACCAAATATGGCCAAATGTGAAAAACAAACAAAATGTCTATTTACACATCTAAATAGACATTTAGCAGTCTAAAATAGTCTGGGATTCAGGATAAGACAAAAACACGATTTGTAAAATGGATTCATGATGTACTCGCTCACTATAAACATTTAGTAAATTTTGAACAAAAAAAAGTTATGGACTGCAGCTTTAAAAATGAACAAAAATCTATTTAAAAAAAATGCAATTTTGCAAACAGAGATTTAACCTTTAAATATTCTAAACCTAAATTACTTTCATAGTTATCAAGCATATCAAACGTCGACCCTTATTGAAGTAGAAACACTTAAGCAACTTACAGGTTGCAGGACCTCTGTGCCTCTGTGGTGGGTCTGAAGCCCTTTCCTCCCCTCCTGTAACGTTAGATGGATGGGGGAAGCAGTTTGCCGGACCTTCAAAGCTGTCTTCCCTTTAGCAGCTAAACAATATGAGCAGAATACATAAAGTTTGATTAACATTTAAATAGCATGCTGTATATAACAATTCATATTTCTAAAGTAGCATTTCTGACTTTTCTGCCCTGGTGTTTAAAATGGCGCTGTTGTGAATATAGCAAAAACGATTATTTGGCCTCAAACATCGCGCACACTTGGCCCATGACCACTGCCTTAACACTAAATTATTCTTAGTAGGCCTACCTCAGGTCTTAACAACTTGTAATGGGTTCAGGGCGAGAACATGCTTAATAGGAATCGATTCATTTCTCCTTGCCTCAGCCGGCGTTTGTAAAGATTGCACGTCATGCAATTTACAAAAATATTTTTTTTTTTTGCAAAAACGATCCTGGTTCCGACATAGACATTACAGAAGAAACACGCAGAATGTGCTGGAACTTACCCCGTAGCTTCTTCTGACGAGAATTTCTTAAATGTGCCAGCAGACTTTTCACTTTTCACTAGACTAGGGACTAAAACATAGCCTACTGCGCGTGTAGGCCTACGGTTTCATTCAAAACGCTTTCCTCACCTTTAATTACTAAACGTCCACAATAAATACGATATTTACGTGATGAAATTACAATTTAAACTGCATATTTCATTAAGGCTGCTGTCGATATAGCTGGTTTAGCCTACAACTAACGCGGCATTTTGTAAAAAAAAATCTAACCGGCTAGCTGTTACTATTTAATTTTTTACAGAATAAATACGTTACCCCTCACACTTCCATATCAAAGACTGTATGCTGAGCTGTACAGTTAAATTATTAATGTTAAAAATATTGGTAAACATTCGTATTAACTTACCGTAAAACACTGCCTGCTCCAAGTGATGTCCTCCTCGAGTCAGAAGTGAAGAATCCAGAAAGTTCCACAAAGAATAAACCAGTTGCTGGGTCAAAATAACCCAACCAGCTGTTTATTTGTGAATTACCCCCTTACAACTCATTTGACCCAGCATGAGCAACCCAATAATGTGTTTACAGTGCCCCAAACAACCCAGCATTTTGACCCAGCACAATCAACCCAACAATTTGTTTACAGAAACAACCCAGCATTTTTTTGAGTGCAGCTGAAATACTCCAGTATAATGGTTGTATTGGCCATTTACAGGTGTTTTAATAGGTAAAAAGTACTGGGTGAGTGATGTTTATTTGCACGTTATGTCTGTTTGATCCACATAAAAGCAACTGCATTCGTAAAGAGAATGGGCGATACATCTTTAACACGCTGCGCGCGCTCCCGCGGCCGGCCATCAATTTTCCATGCCATGATAACAATGCCATTTATATTACTTAAAGACAGCAGTATCTCCCTACGGCCAACGTAAAATAAAACCGGATTAAATTTGAAAGGCGGGACATGTTTACTTCCATGCAATCCAGCTAAAATAGAGCTCCTGGCAGGATTTTGAAGGATCTCGTTAATTCAGAAAAAAAGAGCAAAAACTTTTTTTTCCATAAAAAATTTACTCGTTAATTCAGAAAAACAGAGCAAAAACCTTTTTTTCCATGAAAAATTATCTCGTAATTCTGAGATAATTAACTCGTTTATTCAGAAAAACAGAGCAAAAACTTTTTTTCCATGAAAAATTAACTCGTTAATTCAGAAAAACAGAGCAAAAACCTTTTTTCCCATGAAAAATTATCTCGTAATTCTGAGATAATTAACTCGTTAATTCAGAAAAACAGAGTAGATTTTTTTTCTTCAAGTGAATGCAATACGCTTCCGTACAATACGCTTCCGTATATAATATCTAAAATATAATTAATATATAAAAACTCTCCTACAGTCCAGTCACCATCAGTCGCGACGGTCGCGACTCGCACATATTTTCATTTAAACGTCACTCACTGGCGTTTTCTTAACCAGAAAAAAACCGATTGCCCTGCTCTACCTCTGATTGGCTAGTACTCGTTGCCATCTGGGTCAGAGCCAATTAGAAGCAGGATGTGGGTGGGAAAAAACTCTACTGTCTCCTGTGTGTATGGGGAAAGGGGAGGGACAGAGGGAGCAGGCAATACAAACTCCTTCGGTTTAAATAACATATAGAAAATATCTGCTTTACAACGAGCTGGGAACAAGCCCAAATAAGCAACTACACTTTAGAAACAAGCCCAAAAAAAAACGCGACCCGCGACTACCAATATTTGTAAGCGACTTTACAGAAAAACAAGCCCAAAGTCGCAAATAATAAGCGGACTTGGCAACACTGATTGGAACGAATGCGTCAATAGAGCCGCCATCTTGAAACAGGGGAACCCCTCATTAGCGTCAATGTAGGAAATGCTCTAACGGAAATAAAATCACCATAAATCGTCGTGAATGCGATTTTCTGGTTGTTTTGGTTCGTTCAAACGGTCAGACATGTATTTATCATTAAGTCCAGAGAAATTTAAAAAAATGTACAAAATTTCACAATCTTGTAAAATGTAATCCCTTGATGTCTGTTTTTTAGATTTCGTTCGTGTGAACATCCATACGCAGCACAAAAGTCCAGCATCATCCATGAATTCAGCGTTACCTAGCTACTTCCTATGACAAGACCCCTGTTCCAAGATGGCGGCGGTTTTGACGCATGTATAGAACCCCAAGGCGACATCTAGTGTTTATATCTATGCCAAGTGACAACGAGTGACATCATAGGGGCAGTCGGGATCAAGACGCGCGCGCGCCTTCGCGGGAGCTCCCGGTTGATTTGCCATAATACAGAACTAAATAAATAACAACTCTGTGCTTATCATGATGCCTGATAAAGAGCGCTGTAGGTCCATTTCTTTTTATTTATTTATTTTATGTTACTTTCGTTGTGCGATTTTTCCCCCCCCACTAGCTAGCAGTGACTTTAGGGGGCCCTCTGCTGGCCACGGGGCCCTTTGCAATTGCAACGGTCGCTTAGTGGCTCGGCCGGCTCTGTACATTCAGATACATAAATAAAAATAAATAAATTAAAAAACATTTAAAAAATCACTTTGGTTTATTACATAACCGTACTGCTTCAGGCATACACAGCGGGTGTGTACTATCTCCTATTAGTTTATTCTCAATGAACATTAAGAAAATAAGTCTAAAACTACTGTCCTCTTGGAGTAGGGCATTCCTCCTGTCTTGTAGGCTGATAGTATAGGGAACAGGATAATTAATTTCCTCACAGTCTGAGAGACCGTGTACATTTTGAGTCTTGGAGCCTTCTCACCAGTCATCACTAACAAAGAAACGCAAACTAGACAATAGGAATTATTTTGATCTAAGAGTGGGGACCTAGATCCTGTAATTTCCATAGTCATCCAAGGTAGTGCAGAAGAAATCACTGAAATTTCCCTCTACATTCAGACGCAGTAGCCTAACACTGAAGGTGTTCCCTGAGGTGTTGTCATACGACACAGCGTAACTCGTAACTCTTGATGTTTATTGACGCAGTTCAGTCAGTTTGCTATTTTGTTCCCACATTTACTCCTGATTGGAGGCTTCTGTAAATATTTCGTTACTACAGTAACACTTCAGTATAGCCTAATGGTGCAACGCAAAAAATATTTAGTAGGCTACCTAAGTTGTAACTTAGTGTCCCTTTATGTCAAAATTATAGGCTAAGTTTGTAACTTACGCACAGCTGAGGCCCCAGGCCCGGACACTTCAGTTACTGTGCCCCCTCACTTCTGTTCTTTTTTGGACTTTTATTGTAGCCTATTCTTTTTTTCATTTCATGGTTTGGTATTGGTGTTTAGTGAAAGGGTTATCATTTTAACACCATCTTATTCTTATGTAAGAAATTACATCTGATAGGAAACGAAAAAAGTTCCTCTGTTTAGGAAAATTTTCAGTTGATAAAATATACATTATAATTATTTCCAATGGCTGTTGTAAACAGTAGGCTACGCAACAGCAGATGGTGCTGTTGTCGATACTTTGCAGGAGAACACCAGAGCTTCGTTAGGGTTTATTTCTATATTACACAGGGTGACCTATTGCTATAATGTGGCAGCTAAGTACTAGCCTCGCTCCGCCCTACTACATACTTCTGCTCAATTTTCATTTTCCTTCAGTAATACTTCTGGGTTTGTGGTATATTCGTGGGCTTCCAATCAGCGAACAGACGGAGTGGCTGAGAACGATGACGTTGAGGTTGTGTGCTAGTTTGAGTTGACATACGTCTTAACCCAGTAGCACCTCAATGCAGTACATGAGATCCACGGGGAGGAGTCGGATCAAGATCCAAGGGGTGGAGATGGGTTGGATTAGGGTTGGGTTTAGGGATTAGGGGTGTGTTTAGGGATCAGGGGGCGGAGATGGGTAGGTTTAGGTGTATGTAAGGTGGGAGGAGTTGGATCTGGATCCGACTCCTCCCCGTGGATTTCATGTTCCGCAGTGAGAACCATCTCTCTTAACCAAACGTTATGGCAGATCCAGAGTGGTATGGCAAGCCCTTTTATATGGCAAGCCCTTTTAACATTTAAAAGCTAAGTTTGACTATCTGGAATTAACATTGTAGATATCAATAACGTCTTTCTGATTAGTCGTAATTACATTTTGGATAGTTGGAATTGTCATTCAAGATATCTGTAACGTAATTGTGACTAGTCGAAATGACAAATAGAGATATCTGTAATTCAGTTTTGACTAGGCAAAACTGAATTACAGATATCTGCAATGACTTCATTGAAAAGGACATTCAACTCGTCACACATCTTAAATGACAACTGCAGATATCTGTAATTCAGTTTTGACTAGGCAGAATGAAAGTTAAAGATATCTCAAATGTCATTATGACTAGTGCAAATTATTGTGCATGACGTTGCTCTATTTTAGATATCCATAAACGTAATTTCCCCTCCCCGCCATAATCAAAGAAGAAGTGGGTTAATTTCCTTATTTTATGAATGGAAGAAGAAAGAAGCATTCATGGCGCTGGCTGTAATCGAAAAAAACACCATAAAATGTTTCCATGTTTCCAGCATGACACAAATTGTATTCATTAGCATTAGCCTGGTGGTCTCTCAAAAATATTGGCAACATGCAATGTTTTTTAAAAAAAGTAATTGTGTGCACATCCCACCTTCTGGCAGGTGCAGGACAAAAGGAACCTACTAAAGTGAAAAGAATGAAAAAAAATATATATCCTTCTTATATACGTGACTCATATCGATTTTATCAATTCACTGAAAACCTTTGATGTTACCTCTGACAACATGCTGTTGGCTACTTTTGACGTTCAGAGTTTTTACACAAATATTCCACATGACGGTGGCCTTGAAGCACTCCAGTATTTTCTCTCTTTAAATTAGGTTGAGCCAAAACCCAGCACTGAGTGCATTTTAGACTTGGCTAATATACAGTAGTTCAGACCAATACATTTTTTTGTTTTCAAGATGAGTTCTATCTACAAAAGAAAGGCACTGCCATGGGAAGTAAAATTACTCCTAATTATGCCTGCTTATATATGGGTCTCTTTGAAAACCAATTTGTGCTGCATGAAATCCATTCTATTCTAAGATATTATTCTACAGCCGGTATTTCGATGATATTTGTCTGCTTATTGACTGCACATTAGATGAATTAATGGGTTTCCATGAGTATCTTAACTCTTGTAATGAACATTTTAAATTTACTTTGGAATATGATAAACATCGCATCAGTTTCCTGGATATTCAGGCGTATAAAGATGGCACGACCATAAAAACTGATCTTTTTCGCAAGCCCACAATCCCAACACTATATTGCATGGGGATAGTTTTCATCCCAGGCCGTTGGTAAAAAGTCTTCCCATCAGTAAGTTTAACCATGTACGTAGAATATGCAGTGACAATACATCTTACTCAACGCAGGCTGCAGACTTAACAAAAAGATTACGCAATTGAGGTTATAAACAAGATTGGGTTGATTCGGCCAAAAAACTTTTTGTTCAGATAAATAATCAAATAAGCACACTAAAAATCCAAACAAGTCCCCTTTATGTTGTGTAAAATATTCCCCACTTGCGTCAGAATTTAGAAAATCTGTTTACAAACATTGGCATATTATTGATTCGGACCCTAAACGAATCAGAGTTTTTCCATAAAAACCTAAGCTTATTTTTAAGCGTGCCCCTAACTTAAAAGACCACCTAGTTAAAAATGATATACATCCGCAACTCACAACGTCCTTTCTTAGTATGCTAGACCGTAGATGTGGCAGTTGTGCCCAGTGCTTGTACACGCATAAATGCAAAAATTGTAATCATCCACACACTAGCAAGACATTATCCATTCGCGGTGTCATTACATGTAGCACCACATATGTTATTTATTTAATTCGCTGCCCATGTGGCTTAGCATATGTGGGCAAAACAACGAGAGTGTACAGACCAGATTTAGGCCTTGTCCACATGGACATAGGTATTTTTATAACCAGATTTTTTCCTCCTGCGCTTAAAAAAAAAATCCTGTCTACATGAAAACGCAAAAAACCGCTATCAAGCGCTGTCAAGAGCATGCCACACCAGCAGGCGGAGATATAACCCTAACCGTAAAGCCACGTTGGCCAATCAGAAGCCTAACAAAAAGTTATTAGTGGTTCATATACAGTAAAAGAAATGGACACAGCGACCCCATAGACTTCAAAGGAGAAAAGTGAAGCCCATTAGAAGCACTCACTTCCTGATGGCTGAGCGTACTGCGCAGGCTCAAACTGAGCTTGACGACGTAGATGTGACGTGAGCAACCTGTCTGACAGTTGTACGTCTTCTAGTAGCTGTGTCAAGACAAATCTGAATTGAAATCTGAAACAAATCCATTGTTGAAATATTTTGTCCCGTTGCTTTTATGGACTCTCTATCTATGGGCTTCTCCTTTGACTTTATGCCTCCATGTCCCCCCGATTGCCTCATAGACAGTAAAAGATTGCCTGCGAGCTTCTCCTTCTGTCCATACGGTAATTTCTCTACTGTGCAACAGAGAGTCCCGTGGTTATGACGCAATCGTTAGCCTATGTGGCGAGCAGGACGAGGTCGAGGGACGTGATAGGACGGCGCGAGGCCGGTGGCGTGAGTGATAATGAGCGACACCTGTGAGACGCACTGGTCTCGCATCTCTCACGGAGGAACAGAAGCATAAAGGAGGAGCGACGACAGTGCAGATGAAGAGACCAATGCGTCTCACAGGTGTCGCTCATTATCACTCACGCCACCGGCCTCGCGCCATACCCTCATGTCCCTCGACCTCGTCCTGCTCGCCACAGCCTATTTTTTACATAAACGGCTTCTATGGGGCCATAACATAAGATACAAAGTAATGGAGCCTTTTATACATTGTCGTGTTTCTTCAGAAATAAATAATGGACAAATGGATTCTTTGGATGCCTCAGATGTAAAGTTATTATCAAAGTGACGCCAAAATGAATTGGAGTCAATGGAATGCTAACAGCAGGTGATGGTCTGCTACAATGGCAGCCCCCAGAGGAAGCTTCAGTTTCCGGCTGATGGATTACCCCCTTGGTTCCGATAGGCGGATAACAGCGCACACTCTGACGTCAAACACAGCGGATAACGGCGCACACTCTGACGTCAAACACAGCGGATAATGGCGCACACTCTGACGTCAAACACAGCGGATAACGGCGCACACTCGGACGTCAAACACAGCGGATAACGGCGCACACTCTGACGTCAAGCACAGCGGATAACGGCGCACACTCTGACGTCAAACACAGCGGATAACGGCGCACACTCTGACGTCAAACACAGCGGATAACTGAGGTTCCCTTTCGTAGTCACTCCGAGTTACGTCGGATGACGGAGAATGGGGGTTTCGCCAGAAAGCCAATCCTCTTCGAGTATTTAAAAACGAGCCTATGGCAATGAAATGCCAAGGGTCTGCGGAATTTGCATAATGTATCTCCGCCTCACCGCGTGAGTATTTAAGGAGAAACAGCTGCAACAGCAGATCATGTTTTCGCTTCGGAGCCAAGAGAATCTCTTCACTCCACAAGCCAAATCCTGAGTATTCTCAGTGACTACATCTCTTCGAGACGAGCGAACTCTCTGATGTTGGTGTGACGGCGGTATCCAGCGAGTTTCATATTGCCTGTGATCTGAGCAGTGGTCTGCCGGTCTGTGTGTCTCTCCCTGGTCGCTTCAGCATCCGCAGAGTTTTTTTCCTCTCACTAAAAGAGCGTGCACGCGGCACGTCTTTTTAAAGACGCGTCTTTCTAAAGACGATCTGCCCGTGTATTTCTGAGTGCGGTATTCTGATAGATTCAGCTGTTGGGCGCGAGCGCTGTTTGGCGTGTTTGGGCTTTGATCACGCTCGGACAGCGCTCGTGGGTGTGTCACGTTCTCTCTGTGGGAACGTGACCATCGCAATGTATACGGTCGAGACTCTGTGAGCTCATTTGAGTGAGAGTCCCCTCATCCATCACCCGATCTATTTTTCTCCACGTGAGATAATACTTCGGCTGGTGGCCAGGGTGACTAAGACGTCAGGTCTGGAACTAACCGACGAAAATTCCTCGGTCCACACCCCGTCTTTCACGTTGCAACCCACGTGGTCCCGAGTGGATTCGCCGGCCCGCCCGCGGGCCCGCGTTCTCATTCGGTCCACCAGCTGATGAAATCATGTTTATCGCCGCATCACAAGGTGAGCTGGAGTCCTCTGGAGATGGCTCGTCTGTGCTGCTGTCCTCGGATGTGCTAGCATAGCGAGCTTGATTCAGAATTCACAGCTATGCTTTCCCGGGCTGCCACGAGTATCGGGTTTGTGTGGAAAATTCTGCCATATCCCGAGCACTTGAGGCTGATGATTGGTTTTTGGGGGTGGCGAACCCAAATCCTTTCTACCCGGATGTGCATGAAGAGGCCATGAGATCGTGGAAGTCTCCTTTGACTTTTCGCGACTGCTCTGCGGCCTCTTCCGCCTTCTCTGCCCTCGTAGAGGCCGCAGTCTACGGTACACTGGGGTTCCCCCCTGTGGAGTGTTCTGTGGCAACACTTAGGTGTCCCCACAGCGCCTCCACCTGGCGTGGCAACCCTAAGCACCCCCCCAATGCCTGTAGGTTCTTGTCTACTCCGGTGGCGGGGACCTATAGAGCTGCGGGGCAGGCTGCCACCTCACTGTGTGTTATTGCCATCCTTCTGGGTGTTCAGTGACATGCACGAGGGTAGGGCTGATTCAGGGCTCATCCTTGAGCTGCCTGCCGTCACCGACCTTGCTCTACGAGCGACGAAGGTGACCGCACGCTCCCTGAGTCAGGTGATGTCCACATGTGTGGTCAGACATTTCTGGCTTAACCTGGTTGATGTGCGCGAGGCTGAGTGAACCAGTTTCCTCAACTTCCCCATATCCCAGGCTGGCCTCTTCGGCGGCGCGGTCGAGAACTCTGCCCAACAGTTCTCGGCCGCCCAGAAGTGGACTGTGGCTTTTTTCTGACCCTGCGGCTTCTGCTGCCAATCAGCCGGCGGCTCAGACGCTTCAGTCCGCTTGCCGTCGAATGCGCCCTCCTGCGACTTCCGCCCCCTCCCGCCCGGCCCCAGCAGCACCGGGCCGGGCCGTGGAGGTGGTCGCAGGGAGGTGCCCCTGCCCGTACCAGCCCCGCAGCCCCGCTGTACGCCAGGCTATGCGGCGCTCCCGTTACGGGCAGCTCAGTTATGGCTTGCAGTTCTCATGGAGTGGTTGCAGGCCCACTCCTTCCCCCGGTGGAGGGCTGGGGGAGAATCTTTTAAAAAGAGCTGCATCCCATCTCTGAGCACGCAGAGCTGGACGGCAGTGCGCGACGCCCCCGAGCCTCGCCACTCTCGTTCCCCTCTGTCTCTGAGGGTGCGGATGACAGTGCGTGCCGTCTCCAGACCACACCACTCTCGTCCCCCTCTATCGCCAGACCCCTGGCAGAGCAGACCCCCGCGGAACGCTGGTCCTTCCCTGGTCTCCTCTGTCAGGACGCGGAGCATGACTGTGCACGCGTGCTGGGCCGCTATGCCACCCTCACCTGTGCCGGTCACTCCGCTCCGCTGCCCCTCCGGGGGGACGCCTGTGGCTCGGATGATTCCACTGGATCAGTGTTTGGTGGCTTGGTTAGAGCTCCCCAATCTGTCCTGTTGGGTCGCCCGAATGATCAGGCTCGGCTATGCGACTCAGTTCGCACGGTCTCCTCCCCGCTTCAGGGGAGTCCGCTTACTGTGGTCGGTGGCTATGCCCCGATCATGAGAGCGGAGGTTGCCACCCTGCTGGCGAAGGGTGCAATCGAGGCTGTCCCTCCAGCCGAGGTGGAGTTACGGGTTTACACCCCGTACTTCATTGTCCCCAAGAAAACCGGTGAGTTACGGCCAATCCTGGACTTGCGCGTCTTGAACCGCTCCCTTCACAGGCTGCCGTTCAAGATGCTCACGGCCAAACGCATTTTCGAATGCGTGCGGCCACAGGATTGGTTTGCAGCGATAGACCTGAAGGACGCCTACTTTCATGTCTCCATTTTACCTCGACACAGACCGTTTCTTCGGTTTGCTTTCGAGGGGCAGGCATACCAGTACGCGGTTCTCCCATTCGGGTTGGCTCTGTCTCCTCGCGTCTTTACGAAGGTCGTCGAGGCAGCCCTTGTTCCCCTACGCGAACACGGGGTTCGCATCCTGAATTATCTCGACGACTGGCTAATATTAGCTCACTCTCGAGATCAGGTTTGCGAACACAGAGATTTAGTGCTCCGGCACCTAGCCCGTCTGGGCCTTCGGGTCAACTGGGAGAAGAGCAAACTTTGCCCCGTGCAGAGGATCTCTTTTCTCGGTATGGAGATAGACTCGGTCGCCATGTCCGCGCAGCTTACGAGCGAGCGCGCACACTCACTGCTGACTTGTCTTCGACAGTTCGAGGGCAAGAGTGCGGTCCCACTGAAACTTTTTCAGAGGCTCCTGGGGCATATGGCATCCGCAGCCGCAGCAACGCCACTCGGATTGCTTCATATGAGACCGCTTCAGCTGTGGCTTCGCGATCGAGTCCCGAGGTGGGCATGGCATCGCGGTACGCTCAGAGTTTTAATAACTCCGACCTGCCGTCAGACCTTCACCCCGTGGCGGAACCTCAGCTTTCTACGGGCCGGGGTTCCCCTAGAACGAGTTTCCAGGCATGTTGTCGTCTCCACAGATGCCTCTGCCACGGGCTGGGGCGCCATGTGCAATGGACATGCAGCCGCGGGCTTCTGGACAGGACCCCAGCGCCTCATGCATGTCAATTGCCTCGAGTTGCTGGCAGTACGCCTTGCCCTGCACCGCTTCCGTGCGTTGCTCCTGGGTCAACACGTACTTGTCCGCTCGGACAATACCGCGACTGTAGCGTACATCAACCGTCAGGGTGGTCTACGCTCTCGCCGTATGTCGCAACTCGCACGCCACCTCCTCTTATGGAGTCAGAAGCACCTGAGGTCCCTTCGTGCTATTTACATTCCTGGAGTGCGGAACCGTGCAGCCGACGAGCTGTCACGGCTCCGGCCAACCTCTGGCGAATGGAGACTCCATCCCCAGTCGGTCCAGCTGATATGGGACCAGTTGGCGACGCACAGATAGATCTGTTTGCCTCCCACGACTCATCCCATTGCGCCCTGTATTACTCCCTGACCGAGGGCACGGATGCACTGGCGCACAGCTGGCCGCAGGGCCTACGCAAGTATGCGTTTCCCCCAGTGAGCCTTCTCGCACGGACTCTGTGCAAGATCAAGGAGGACGAGGAGCAGGTCATATTGGTCGCCCCATACTGGCCCACCAAGACCTGGTTCTCCGAACTGATACTCCTCGCGACAGCACCTCCTTGGCCAATTCCTCTGAGGAAGGACCTCCTTTCTCAGAGACGGGGCACCCTATGGCACCCTCGTCCCGATCTCTGGAGACTCCACGTGTGGCTCCTGGACGGGACGAGGCAGGTTTGAGTACCCTGCCACCAGCGGTGGCGGCTACCATCACTTCCGCTAGAGCATCGTCCACGAGACATGTCTAGGCGTTGAAGTGGAACCTCTTCGTCAACTGGTGCTCTTCTCGCCGAGAAGACCCCAGGAGATGCTCGATCAGCGTTGTGCTTTCCTTCCTGCAAGACGGGTTGGAGCGAAGGCTGTCTCCCTCCACCCTGAAGGTGTATGTGGCCGCTATCGCCGCATATCACGAAGCAGTTGAAGGTAAGTCTCTTGGAAAGCACGACCTGATCCTCAGGTTCCTGATAGGAGCGAGGAGACTGAATCCTCCTCGCCCTCCTCTCGTTCCCTCTTGGGACCTCTCAGTGGTTTTAAGTGCCCTGCAGAGGGCTCCCTTTGAGCCTCTGCAATCAGCTGAGCTTAAGATCCTGTCAATGAAGACAGCGCTCCTGGTTGCGTTGGCCTCCATCAAGAGGGTAGGGGACCTGCACGCATTCTCCGTTGACGAAGCGTGCCTGGAGTTCGGGCCCGGCCACTCTCACGTGATCCTGAGACCCCGGCCTGGATATGTGCCCAAGGTTCCCACCACTCCCTTCCGGGACCAGGTGGTGAACCTGCAAGCGCTGCCCCGGGAGGAGGCAGACCCAGCCTTGGCACTGCTCTGTCCAGTACGCGCCCTCCGTGCTTACGTAGACAGGACGCAGTGTTTCAGGACCTCAGACCAGCTCTTTGTCTGTTATGGTGGGAAGCTGAAGGGAAAGGCTCTCTCCAAACAAAGGTTGTCTCACTGGTTAGTGGATGCCATTGCTTTGGCATACCAGCAGCAAGGTCGACCATGCCCCCTTGGTGTGACCGCCCACTCCACCCGGAGTGTGGCGTCCTCTTGGGCTTTAGCGCGTGGCGCCTCGCTAACAGACGTCTACAGAGCTGCAGGCTGGGCGACACCTAACACATTCACCAGATTGTACAATCTCCGAGTGGAGCCAGTCTCCGCCCATGTACTGTCTTTTTCAAGCTAACATGGGAGCTGTTAAGTGTCTCGCTTGCTCGCCATTCCACTCCACGGACTGGATACGTGCGATATTTCCTCAGGTGAGCCTTCCTCTCTGAAGCCCTGAGTTCCTCCAGCACTGTTGACGCTGGCGCCAGTGTCTATTGCCTGTGCGTCGGCTAGGTGCCTCCGTGTGCATGGTTCCTCCTCTGAGTAACCCCCACATGTGTATTTTCCACTGTAAGCCTCTTTGAGCATGTGTCTTTCCCTCGGCAAGTCACCTGCCACTCCTGGAGTTGAAAGTAGATGCCACCCTACGGGCTGGTCACTCCAGTGTTCCTCCATATGTAGCCCCCTTGGGCCATATGTGTATTCTTAAGTCCTCCCTATGGGTAGGCATGCTGCGGCATATCTCCCATGAGATATGCTTCCCAGTGTACCTTGGTATTCCTGTGTTAAGTAGGACTCCTTCGTCCGTGCCTATATCACGACAGGGAGGTCAGACTTCGCAGGGCACTGGAAGACAGCTGTGAAGGTGGCGTGATTACACGGGGACCCCCATTCTCCGTCATCCGACGTAACTCGGAGTGACTACGAAAGGGAACGTCTCGGTTACGGATGTAACCCTCGTTCCCTGAGTAGGGAACGGAGACGTTACGTCTCCCTGCCACTTCCGCTGTACCGCTGGGTAGACGCCTGAGTTCAGTCTCGGCTCCTCAGCGAAGACATGATCTGCTGTTGCAGCTGTTTCTCCTTAAATACTCACGCGGTGAGGCGGAGATACATTATGCAAATTCCGCAGACCCTTGGCATTTCATTGCCATAGGCTCGTTTTTAAATACTCGAAGAGGATTGGCTTTCTGGCGAAACCCCCATTCTCCGTCATCCGACGTAACGTCTCCGTTCCCTACTCAGGGAACGAGGGTTACATCCGTAACCGAGACGATTCTGAAAATCCTCAACCTGGCAGGGGTTTTCAAAAATGTTCAGTTTCAGTGACCTGATACTGCGTTTCCGTGTGGACGAATGGGCGAACCGCGTAAAAAAAAGTCACGGTTATAAAAATACCCGTGTCCGTGTGGACAAGGCCTTAGTGAGAACAGAAGTACCATTAGAACAGGGGATGAGCGCAGATCTGTCGCCGCTCATTTTAAACTAGCCGGGCATAATGTCAGCGCCCTTAGATATATCGGGGTGGAGCGGGTTAACAAGCCGTCTAGAGGAGATCATGATAAAAGGCTTCTCCAACGGGAAACTTTTTAGATTCATTATTTACAATGTCTCCCCATGGTCTTAATGAAGAATTTGATATCAAACCATTCTGTAAGAAATTGTCTGTTTCTATGCTGACTACATTTCAGCAGGTTTTATGAATATGTGGGGTAATTTTCTTTATTTGTTTGGGGTTGGCTTGTATATATGGAATTGTTTCTTCCACTGATTTCTTCCACTGTTTTTCTTTTTACTTTTCTTTTTTTCCCCCCATTTGCCTTCAATTCTCAGGAAATCCAGATTTAGAAGGTGTCCAGCATCAGAATTTTTAAAATGCACTTGAAGCCAAATTTCTTTTTGCACATATAAGTTTAAGGTCTGAATTTACTATAACCATTGTTTTTAGAAGATTTTAAAAAAATAATTCCTATATAATTATTTAATTTTTTTAGATGAAGTCCATAAAAAATTATCATTACCGCAACATGACATTACATTACACATATGGTTAAAAATTAGTATTTTTGGCTAATGTTAAAGTAGACTCTTATTACTCAACTCTGGAGAGATTACTTTTTCATATTTATTATTTTTTGTAATTTCCTTATTTTCTCTCATTACCGAAACATACATGATGATTTACAATTTCTTTTACTTAAATGTTTTACGATTTCCATTACACGAGAGTAGATGTTAAAACTTAATGCTGATTTGTACTCCGCTTTCTCCAAGATAAGCGACACTAAGACGTAGCTTTACAGTAAACTAAGCTTCAGCCATTTACGCTTCTTTCCATATGGTGGTGTGACTCCCCTTCTGTCCGGCGTTAACGACTGCAGTGTACTTGGCGCGTCAGCACACACGACGGCTGCAACTACAGTGTGGTCTCCCTAGTGGACCAGCACGAGAACCGTCTGCATTGAGCCGAGTAGGGGACATCTCTAGGGTCTTCAAGTGGGCACCATCAGTCCTCAGTGTTTTGTCGACTAGCCCACGACACCTCAAGAGGGCTCGACAGTGACTCTAGCGTCCCAGAGTCACCCCCCTCCGTCCCCCACTCAACTCAGCCCAGCTTACTGACCTCTACATCCCTCCTGCTGCTGAGACCTAACCACAATCTCTCCGCAACCCAACCATA
Organism: Tiaroga cobitis; assembly: GCA_030578255.1. Classification (NCBI taxonomy): domain Eukaryota; kingdom Metazoa; phylum Chordata; class Actinopteri; order Cypriniformes; family Leuciscidae; genus Tiaroga; species Tiaroga cobitis. Next base: position 30,701,768 of record CM060605.1, read on the forward strand.
CGCGGCAACCCGTTGGACTAAGGCTGTCGAGCCCCATTAGTGCGTTAATATGCAGTTTCAGTGGCAACGGTTCCGTATGGCATACCACCTACCGCAAAAACACAATATCTGCCCAACCACCCGTCATTCACGCAATATGCACAGGAACGTAATGACTGTAAATACTATACAACATATACAAATAAACCAACAGATTCTTCAAGTTTTCAAGAATTCTACGAAACCGTAGCGTGGCGGCCTGTACACACCCAGCTAGAATCTTTCCGTCTCAACCACAGCCAGTTGCTGCTCCTTTCTGCTGCTTCAGATAAGTTCTTTACTGTGCGACGCAATTCTTGGCCACTGAATCCGATGTCTCTGAGGAACCGGATTGTAGAGTGTGCCACAAAACCTCGACAACCCACTTCAACTGGATAAACCTGGACTCTCCATCCTCGCTGTTCTGCTTCAGCGGCCAGATGAGCATACCGCAGTTTCTTCCTCTCATATGCCTCATCTACTGCATCCTCCCATGGCACTGTTAACTCTATCAGTTGAACAATGCGTGCTGATCCAGACCACAAAACAATATCTGGTCGTAGGTTAGTGGTGGCAATCTCAGGTGGAAAAATAAGCCGTTGATCAAGATCAGCCAGCATTTTCCAGTCCCTAGCAGCTTCCAGTTGTCCTGGGTGAGAATTGGTGTTAGCACCTTTTCTTGGTGGTTGCTCGCCTGGGCGGAGGAATATTGTCTTCTGCGTGTAATGTTTTGCTAGAACAGGCGGCAACTTATTGGTCATACTACGCTTGCCTTCCAATGCTAAAGCCAAACATCGCAATACTTGGTCATGGCGCCAAGTAAACCGACCTTGGCTAAGAGCCACCTTACATCCTGTCAAAATGTGCCTTAATGTGGCAGGTGATGAACACAAAGGACAAGAGGGATCCTCTCCTACCCAGAGGTTTAGGTTCTGGGGTTATGGGAGAACATCATATGTTGACCTAATAAGGAAAGTGATCCTACTCTCTTCCATTGACCAAAGGTCTTGCCAGCCCATTTTGCGTTGTTCCACACTCTCCCTGCTTGGCCTAGGAAATGGCCTTTATACACCTCATCCTCTCCTAGGGCTGTCGCGGTTATGGAATTTCCCTTGCGGTAATGTTGAGTGGCTCAATAGCGCGATATGCGGTATTACCGCCATTTATTTATTTCATTTATATGTATTTGTTGCTATATAAATAAAGTTTACGATGTGGACAAAAACGAGGACATTTTCAGTCACCAATGTAACCGAAACTAAACAGCGTCTATATGCGCATTGAAAGGCTTTCACTCAGCGCGTATGTTGTTATGACAACGGACTTTGAGTGAGTCACAGGGTGAGTCATTAGACCGTTCATTCAACGAACACATTTAAAAAAGCTGATTCATTAAAAGAGATGTAATGAAACAAGGTGTTAATTATTTTTAACTTTGAGGTCCACTTTTCAAGGCTCAGCTGAGCAGCAATGCGTCGCATGGGTAACGCTGAAGCTGATGCTTCACTTAAATTAGAGACCAATATGGCATTGATTCAATGCGTGACTTGCTGGTTTTATTTCCCCGCGGCTTCCTCGCGCAGTGGGATGCTGCCCAGTGCTGCTGCTGACGTGCATTTATGGGAAATACCCGTGACGTGAACGTTAAAAGGATGATACGACAAATATTTCGCTTTCCTTTGACAAGGCAACGTTTTCACGACTTCAAAGACAGACGCAGGTAATCGCACGCGCTCTGCCGACCTCTCTCATTCACTGTCCGTGTGAAGCCTCTGTAGGCTACACATCACCAAGATAAACAGTCTTTATCATTATGAACGTTATGTTCATTATGAATCATTATGAATCATGAATGAACAGTTTTTATCATTATGAACTTGTTCAACATTCAATAGACATGCATGAAGTTCAAAACAAGAAGGGTATAGCCTTATAAAAAACGTGAATATCACGGTTGTTGCGGTAACGTGCGGTCCTCTGCGGTTGACTTGTCAGAAGCACGGTACTACAATATTGCGGTTATCGCGACAGCCCTATCCTCTCCTCCTGCTTTCGCACCTCGTTGACTACTGCTTCCTCCTTTGAGCTGGGCCTGCCCTGTGCCATTTAGGAGGAGCTAAACTGAGCCCAAAGCCCCCTCTTCTTCCATGCTGTACCTGTCCAACGATATCCCCAATTTGAAGGCCAGCCTTTACCTCTACTACAGATTTCTTTGCTGACCACTTTCTACCAGTTTTTAACACAGGTGCTGCCTCCCTTACACATTTGTCGCGTAACTCTACTAAGGTCATTTCCAGTCTGACCTTGGCACACTTAAACTCCTCGGTTAAAGCAGAGACTGGCAGCTTCAATATTCCTTTACTATAAAGTCCCACTCTGCTAAGGCAGCGTGGAACTCCCAACCATTTCCTGATGTATGAACTTATTAACGCTTCCAGCTTATCCACTGTTGTCAAAGAAACTAAAGAGTTTTAGTTTGCCTGGTAGAGCACAGCTGTTTATGCTCTTCAACCCTTCCACTGCTTGTCGTCTAACTTCTCCCACTCGAACTGTGTCCTTTAGATCCCCATCGTACCATCTCCCAAGACTCTTCACTGGCTTCTCAGAAACTGTTGATATTGCCTCACCATTAATAAAGAATGTTTTATCTACTACCTTTCCTTTAACTATCGAGATGCTCCTTGATTTAGAGGGCTTAAATTGCATTCGTGCCCATTCAATATTATCTGTTAACTTCCCCAATAACCGATTAGTGCAGGCTACTGTTGTAGTCATGGTTGTCATGTCATCCATGTATGCTCTGATTGGTGGTAGTCGCATCACAGAAGCCAAGCACTCTCCTCCTACTACCCATCTTGATGCCATAATGATTACTTCCATTGCCATGGTAAAAGCCAGTGGAGAAATGGTGCATCCTGCCATTATTCCAACCTCTAAGCATTGCCATGCAGTGCTGAATTTTGGAGTTGAGAAACTAAATTGCAAATCTCCAAAATAGGCTTTCACTAAATTTGTTATTGACATTGGTACTCTGAAAAAATCAACTGCTCTCCTTTTTAGCTGACTGAATTCGTTGCCAGATAACATTGTTGGCTGTGTTCCAATGTGAAGGCTGCATTCTCCGAAGGCCGCATTTGAAGGCCGATTGCGTCACAGCGGCGCGACGAAGGCTGTCCCAATTCAAAGGCTGCATCCTCGAAGGCCGGATTTGAAGGCCGATTGCGTCACCGCGGCGCAATGAAGGCTGTCCCAATTCAAAGGCTGGATCCTCGAAGGCCGGTTGTGTCATCGCGCCGCGACGAAGGCTACCCTGATTAAAAAGCGACGCCAAATGCACCCTTCGTTTCCCCGTGAAAGAGAGGATACATAAATGGATCCTAAGCGGCCTATCCTACCCTATAAGTCATTGCGCTGGTGACGAAAGCAATTTATTTTTATTTTTTTAAAGGGCGGCCGAGAGTTTGGTGGTGGATGGCAAATTCACATTTAAATGTAAAAGTATTATGTTTTCATTTACTCAAATAGCTAGAGAAACCAGAGTTAAAAGCCACAAGTTTTTTTTTTCTTATTCATCTTAACTCATTCGTCACCATTCCGTGGCTTCATTTGTCATGTGGAAACGCGAATAATTTCTGTACATTATTTCTTTATTATTCATCATTTTTTATTATTTTATGCAACTTTAAATGTGTAAATAAAATAAAATTCATGGCTCTGGACATTGTTTATTTTTGTAATGGTATCTGAGTGTTCGCAAGGTTGATACATTTAAACCATATACTTTTGTGTAGTTTAATGTAAAACAATGCGTAGTGTTGCTGTCCTGTGAGGGAAAAAGTAGGTTACTTCACATTTGTATGTGAATAGGCTACTTAACGCAGTATGAAGTTCCTTACATTCCCTCACTGGTTATTTTGAAAATTAAAGTAACAAAATGTAGGTCTATTGTCACAATATTAACAAATTGTTGCTAACTAGGCCTACAGCTGCGTCCCATATCAAAGTGCGCATCTGAAGCGCACGGACCGGTCTATGGAGAATTGTTCTTGTCGCCTAGCAACTGTGACTGACAGCTGCCGATGACGAGCGGGAGTAACGTTACGTTTACACTGGACTTTTTATATTCAACTGGTGTTAAAGATTCAAATAGGGTTGACAACCTGTATAAATATATTCACCATGGTCCATTTCTGTACACAATAAAAAGAATAGGCCTACACTACAAAATCGCATCAAGGTAGGCTACGATATAAATGAACATTTGAGGCTATATATGTGCCTATGTAGGCTATGTGTTTTTTTTCTTTTCATATTTCATTACATTATTTACGCAAGTTAACACCCAATACTTGAACAGTTTAAAGTGTAATCCGGCCATTCAGGACGCATGCAGCCTCTGAATAGGTAGATACGCAGTAAACCATCTCTGGCCAACTCTTGGCTAAGCCGAAAATACATAGAGGGGTTTCACGACACGTCATCAATCCGGAAGTCGGCCATTTTGGAGGCACAGAACGTAAATAATGCCACTGACCTGAATGGACTCGCAAATTTGGCTGATTATTGCTGCTGAAAAATAGTCGAGTTTTGGTCTGTACCAATCGGTCACATCGGGAAAAAACATGTCGAGTGCTATAGACTGTCAAAAGTTAAAGAGAAGAGTGCAAAAAACTGATGAAAGAAGGCTTTTGTGATTGAGAGAGGTACAGCATCAGACACGTATAAATGAAGCGTTGACTATGGCTAAAATGTCGACGTAGTTAACTATGGCTACATTCACACTATCAGTTCAAATCTGATTATCTTTGTATTGTTATGGAATTTTTCCTTTATTGCTCTGATTTCAGTGATTCCTAATGATGGCCTCATCTGTTCTCACGAATGTAGTGAGAGGGGGCCTTTGATTGATAATTTACTGTGGTTGGGAGTCAGTGGAGGTAAGGAAAAGCAGGTGGTCAAGGGGTCATCTTGAGTGCATTTGTACGTTATAGCCTAAAGGGTTAAGGGGGCATTTACCTCTCAGGGCCAGGGAGAAATAGGAAAAAACAAAGTATATCTCTCCTGTGAGGGGAGGGCAGAAATAAGGCCTTGGAGGACACAAGATATAAAAAAGACAGACACTGCTTCTCCTTATCTCTCCTCACTTACTCACGTATTGGTGACGAAGATCTCTCTTGCAAGAGAATAAATACTTTATAAACTATTAAATTGGACTCAGAGTGTCTCTTACTCAGTGATGATGTTTGTTAATAAGAAAAAAAGCCACAACAGTATCAAATTGGAATCTGATCTAAAATGATGTCCACACTGTGTATCGCAACTGTTCAGATCCCACGTGTGTCCATGCATGTTATTTGGTAATATGGAAATGACTTTGCGGTGATGGAGGGCGTTGCATTTGCAATATAATGTTAGATGTTGTCTTATTTAAATGTTACAACATGGAAATGTGTAGCTGCCGCGCTGGACTACTGCGGCAGAACTGTAGGAGGCTGGTATGTAGCTACTGCTTTTTTCCCACGCTCGTCTGCGCCGGTTTCAGAAATAATACTTTTCTGCTCGTCCGGCACTTTGCAACAACACAGCATTGTTTCGGCAGTGACTTTTTTAGCATGTTTCCTATAAATGACGTTTGCATTTTAAGACATACCACGCTAAATCCGATCGTTCAGACTGAGGCTGATGTCCTAATATGTGATTTGAATACGATTTCAAACCACATATGGATGTAACTTGAAACGGATTTCATGTGCTTTTTTGGACTGACAATCTGAACGTATCCTATGTCGGGATAATAAATAGATGGAAGAATTGCAGTAATGTTACGTGCTAGAGAAGCTAAGTTAACTCGTTCGGATCTTTACCACATATTAACTTTAGTTTGTCAAAATGTTGCGCTCTCTCCTGCTTCCCAAGTCATTCTCTATATGATTTCGCACCTACCACGTGTTTTTTCCGTGGTTTATTAGTGTAACAATGTGTTCAGTAGTACATAAACTGTGCAATCCATGCTGTTGTTTACATCCGAGTGCCTCCATAATGGCCGCGCATCCGGGTTACCGCCCAGAACGTGACGTTGGTGAAACCCCTCTATAACTCGGCGGCGCGGGGCTGGAACATCCTCCCATGCAGTGGCATAGCCACGAGGGATTTGTAATGTATTCTATGTAACGTGTAATACGTACTACGGAATGACGTGACAGGAAATAAACAAGAAGCATGGAGTTCACAAGCAACCTGCGTGTCGTCTGATTTGTTTAAGTAAAACAAACGATAATACATGGTGTCAGAAGTTGTAAGTGCATCGAAAGAAGTATGGCACAGTTACAGCCACCATCGAACCTATGTCTACAAGGAAATCTTTCAGAAAATTGGAAGATTTGGATACAAAAATTCGACTTGTTCCTAACAGCTAGCGGCATTGCGGAAAAGACTGAAAAAGTGCAATGTGCCACGTGCAACACTCATCGAAACAGTCACACAAAAGAACCACTAATATCTCATGCTGTGCCAGATAGACCATGGGCAAAAGTTGGTACTGATTTGTTTCAGCACAATGGTTCTGAATATTTGATGTGTGTGGACTACTACTCCAAGTTTCCAGAGATTGCAAAGTTGAATGACACTACCAGCAGAGGTGTAATACTTGCAATGAAATCACTGTTTGCAAGACATGGTATTCATATATATATATATATATATATATATATATATATATATATATATATATATATAAATAACAGCCTATGTATATATATATATATATATATATATATATATATATATATGTTGCCCCTTCATTTAAAGACGGGACCCCCAAAATTAAAATTTTGGCTACGCCCCTGATCCCAAGTCCTCCAGTAAAATATAAAACAAAAAAATGACAATAGCCAATTCTGGCTCCATAGCTGTTTACTCAATTTTATCAAATGAATGATCAGGATGGCAGCTGTACTCTCGCACTGTTGCTTGGCGCCTGGGTCGGTAATCGGGAACACCTGGTTTTGAACTGAAGTGTCAATGAAGCCATTCTTTAATAGGTAGGTGGACAATCTCTGGGCAATAATGCTGAAGAAAATCTTACCTTCAAGGTTTAATAGTGAAATAGGACGAAACTGACTGATGCTTGTAGCATCTTTTTCTTTAGGTATAAAGACTCCACCTTCTCTGCGCCATGCTCTAGGTACAACCTGTTTTTCTAGCCCGTTCTCATCCTTTGGCGTCATATAGGTGACGCTATATGACAAAACGTCGAAATACTACGCACATGGCACCCTTTAGCGTGAATATAACACGCGAACCCAAGGCGTCATAAAGTTGACTGGCATCCTTTAGCGTGAATATGAGACGCAGACCCTACCCCACACCTAAACCTACCCATCACTTCGCGTGTTATATTCACGCTAAAGGGTGCCATGTGCGTAGTATTTCAACGTTTTGTCAGGCGTCACCTATATGACGCCAAAGGATGAGAATGCGTTGGTTTTTCCCATGCCACTTTTATCAATTTCCACAGAATTCGCAGAACTCCTGAAGCACTATTGTACACTTTGTACGGAACTCCATTAGGCCCTGGAGATGATGAAGCCCTTGCCTTTCTCACAGCCTGCTCTACCTCTTTCCACTTAGGTGCACAGACCTCCATTTGGTATTCTGGTGGGTTGATAGGTGGTATTTCTGATGGAATTGACATAGGCTCATGCCTTTTTGCATCTGTATGCGTTTCCTCCAAATATCTCTCTAGCTTAACCCTAGATGCTTTTAAAGTGCCTTAAAAGATAACATACACATTTGTAACAGACCTTAAATAAGTAGTGTTGTCTAATATGAATATACATTTTTAAACAAAATATGATTATCCAGTTATTACTTAATATGTAAAAAAAGATACATGTTGCGGTAATGAAAATTACATTTCGATTTCGGTAATGAGGATCAATGTTTCGGAAATGAGATCTAGCTCACACATTCACTGTTGACAAAGGGGTCTGATGCCTAACCATATTTTACATATTTAAAACGCATAAAATTTTTAAAAGAATATTTATTTCATAAACAGTGTTTCATTTTCTCCTTTATCGTAATCATCACAGTACCATGTGATGTGTAAACAAGTGTTGTGTATACAAGTTGCAATCTTAAGCTCATAAAGAATCATGTCATGTAGCCTACACTGTAGTACTAACAATATACAACCATTAGTATAAATATTATCATTCTAGTATAACATACCATCATGTGGTCCTGAGAAACATTTAAATGTAACAGCATCATGTGCTCTTTTAAAAAGATTTTGATCCTGACATTCAACCACACAACCTTTTTCTGAGAATAATTTCATGTAAATAACTTGAATAGCAGAAACTTGATTTATGAGTTGGTCAAACAACTAAAACAAACAACTGGAACTATACAGTAACTGCTTTGTACCAATCACCTTTTCCCCTAACTGTAACTTATTCATGAGAGTTTTTTGTGTTTTGCCCATATGTCAGGTAAAATCCAGGAATGTCTAGCAGAGGAGGTGACAGGAAGTGGTTCTGGGATAATGCATAGACAGTAAAAGAAATGGACAGAGCGATCTCATTGGAACTCAGTTGAGACAGTTGAAGCCCACTTTTAGCGATTTTTGAGCACTTCCGTTCCTGACGCGCAGACTCAGACCGACTCAAACTAAGCTTGATGACGTGAGCAACCTGTCTGACAGACGTTAATCTTCTAGTAGCTGTGCGTGAAAATTGCCAACGTTAATCTTGCAGAGACGGGGAACTTGAGCAAAGAGTTCTTTGGCGTGAGTGAGCAGGAGTAAGTATTCCGTTGCTTTTATGGACTCATTATCTATGGGCTTCTCCCTTGACGGGACGTCCCCCCGATTGCCTGCGAGCTTCTCCTCCTGTCTGTACGGTAATTTCTGTACAGCGCGACAGAGAGTCGAGTGGTTATGACGCAATCGTTAGCCTATTTTTACCAAAACTGTTTCTACGGGCCATAATGTAACATAGAAGGTAATGGAGCCCTTTATACATTGTCGTGTTTCTTTAGAAATAAATAATGGACAAATGGAGTCTTTAAACGCCTCAGATGTAAAGTTATTCGCTGTCAAAGTGACGCCAAAATGAATGGGAGTCAATGGAAATGCTAACGCAAGTGAAGTTCTGCTACAAGATGGCGGCACCCGGCCGACTTCAACTTCCGGTCGATGGATTACCCCCTTGGGATAATGTCCCGTATGTTTTTTTTCTCTCATGCTGTCTACTTGTGAGGTCGCGCGTGTGTGTGAGTGTAAGGACGCTCACACACATGGGCATGCATGTCTGTGTGTGATGTGTGTGAAAGAGAGTGTGTATATACAATATAGTGTATACTGCAATTATGTCAGCCTTCATGTTTGCATGTGTTGAAGATTTTATTATTTAGAAACTAAGTCATTTAGCTATATAAGAATACACAATTATTTCTTGTATGAGTTATTTCCTCTAATATGACTCTGTCTAGGTGACTTTGAAAGCTGCAAGACCTTCTGTAAAAAGACCCTGAATGTCAATTCTATTTCAGTATGTCACATGGTACAAGACCTTCACCCAAAACGTATCTATATGTGTATGATCATCTTTGGAAAAGGATGTATGTATATAACTCTGAATCCCAAAACACTCGGGAGCGCTAGAAGGCCGAAGGGCCAGTGGGCCGGAGGGCCAGAGCATTAGAGCGCCGTTCTATCGAACGGAACGGTGTTCGAAAATAAAGTCTAATTATTTCTGGCATCAAAGATCTCTGCGAAGTTATTTACAGAACAATTGAAACCACTTCAAATGTCAGCATCCGTGTGTATGTACACGAGTGTGTGTGTGTGTGTGTGTGTGTATGTACGCACACACGGGGATGCATGTCTGTAAGTGATGTGTGTGAAAGAGAGTGTGTGTATATACTGTACAATTATGCCAGCCTTCTATGTCAGCATCTCTGTGTGTGTGCACATGCATGTCTGTGTGTACTTCTGTTTCTGTGCGTGTGCGTGTGTCTGTGTGGGAGTGATTGCAAGTGTTGGTGAAAACAATGAATGCAAGTTTTCTCAAGTAACACTGTATTGCTGTATATTTTTTCCCTATGCTGTAGACAGCGCATTCATTTTAAAAGAGGAACAGAGAACCGCGATCAAGGCATTTGTCGATCCAATTGAGTGCAGAGACATTTTCTTTCCTGGTTCGGTTGAAACACGCCCCATAATCACAGCCCAATGGAGCAGTATCAGACTCACATTCTGACTAGAATCCGAGTATGACGACGTCAGGCTAAGAAATGCATTGTTTCACAGTAAAACTATTAAATATTACATTTAGAGTAGGTGGCCTATACTGCATTCATACTGCTTTTTGTGGAAGTGTCACCGGGTGAGACAAAGAGGAACTTTTAAACCGGGATTTGTTGCACGGGGGAGCGACTTCCGGTGTAACACTGGGCCGGTTCCGGTGGCATGTCATGGTGTCTTTTCAGTGTTGACGAGCGCCAGCTGTGGGCACTAATCAGGCCGTTATCGGTGAGCACATGCGGGAAGAGGCATATATAAGGAGAAGTTTGAAGACATAGGGTGTTGTTGTTTTTGTTGGTGCTTGGGTTTCCACGTTGGGTTCCCTTGGCGTTTTTGCCAGCAGCAACCGCAGTGCATACAAGTGTGGGGATGTTTACACATTGAAGACGGGTGAGTGCCCGACATATGGGACTGAGAGAACAGAGTGATTAAGGGCAGCGCTGAAGATCCATGCTGTTATCAAGGAGAGAAGTTAAGTACACTTGGTTTTTCATCCACGTATGAAGAGGTGATGTTATGAAGATTTACCAAGAACACTCTGAATACTGATTTGCACTGGCTGGCAGCGTGTGTTGTCTCTCTCGTTGTGAGTCTAGAGACCAAGGAAGGAACTGGGCTTTATAGGATTGCTCTTGAAACCTGATACCCCTGTGTAGAAAGCCATCGGTGGATTGTCTGACCCCGCAAAGATGGAACGAAGGCCTGTTGTTCTTGAGAGGTGATGTGGCATTGCAGTGTCTGAAAGTGTGAAGTGAGCACCTGTAAAGAGTCATACTATTTTTGCATGCACGAGTGTGGGAGACCAAATCATTACCATCATTTTATGATTTTTGTTTGGGGAAGCTGAACCAGTGGAGTATCAAATCTAATCTGATCCGTTGATTGTAAAGTTGTGTCCAGCTTCCAACCACCTGATGTTATATTGAAGGAAGAAGTTTAGCTCTGTGTGTTGTTGGGAAGATCTGCATTCTGCTATTGCTGTCCTCTGGTAAGAGAAGACTCAGTTATTAACTGCTGGATGCTGTACTCACCATTGCTGTTCTGTGAACAGAGAGATTCTGCCATCCACCACTGCGCCTTCACCGTCTGTCCTGAGAAAGAGCCGAGAGTCTGCTGACTGCTGCGCCCTCACCGTCTGTCCTGAGAGGAGAGAGAGCCGGTTAGTAGTGGTAGGATTTCATACTCGCGATTGTGTTCCGTGTGCATAGAGAGTCTGCTGACTGCTGTGTCTGATCTGCTGCCGCTCTATGAGCTGAGAGATCCTGTGAACCATTACTCTGAAGGGGAGTCTGCTGACTGCTGTGTCTGATCTGCTACCGCTCTACGAGCTGAGAGATCTTGTGAACCATTGCTCTGAAGGAGAGATTGCTGACCGCTGTGTTCGATCTGTTACTGTTGGAGGAGCTGAGAAAGCTTGCTACTGTTACCCACCTGTTGTCCTCCGGTGGACGGGAGAGATCTGGTCCTCAGAGCCGGTGTTTCGCCTCCGCCATCCTGCAAGGAAAGGGCATGCATGGCTGTGCCAACGTTACGAGCCAAAAATCCATTCTCTGCTTCTTACCTTTTGCTGCCAGCCGTCACAGACCCTCTCGACATTCTGCTGGCCAGAGTTCCCCTCGTCGGAGGCCCATGCGGGACATCCTGGAGTGAAGTAAAGAACCCGGAGTCATTCTGATGCTGTTTTAAGTGTTATTAATTTATAAATGAAAAGAGATTTTATATTATCTGTTGTCTCGCCCGATTGGTGTCGGCTCCTCCAGAGTGTGGTTATTGACCCTTGGCCTTGGGAAACGGTGACAGAAGCACTTCATAAAAATGTTAAATTAGTGACCCCTAATGGGGGGGTTGTAATAGCCATTTTGTTTACGGAATCTGTTCAAGAAGTGTTTAAGGCAAATATCAAGTTATATTGAAATGAGCAAGAGTTATAGTGCACGTCCCTCCTTCTGTTTCTCATTACTGAAACATTGAGTATCTCCACCGCAAAAGGCCTTCAATTGTTGCAGTGAATGATAATGGTGTTGCGGAGGATGAGCGACCTTAAACAATCTTGCTAACTGTGGTAGTTAAATGAGGGTTAGCTAAACTCTCCCTCTCTTTTTATATGTAGACCATAATTGGGTATTTAGTAATCAAATTAAAACGGCAACTTTTTTAAAACTTCACACTCATATTTCATTAATGAGAACTAAAAAGTCGTGTTGGTACTATGACAAACAAAATTTGAACTTTTATCTGGAGAGAAAAAATAAGAACCGCTTACCTGGAAGCCATCTTGAGTGTCACAGTCAATTATGTCCCTTCCAACAAAATTCCTTGAAAATGTTAGTTCCTTGAGGACTTAAACAATGATTGAAAATTGTTGCGGTGGATGAGAAAATTGGTCTTGGACATTTATAAATGTGGAAAAAACAACAAAATTGGTTTCATTTGTAGTCAAATAGTACATGAAGAGATGTTTATAACTGTATCCTTATTTTGATAGCATTTACTGTTATTAAAATGTTTCATGATACCTCATAAGTCTAATTTCACGAGAATCACAACGTTGCCTTTTTATTAAATATTGGAGTTTAAAGCAGTGTTGCGGACATTACATTTTTTTTTCAACATGCAATGTTTGCCATGCATTTCTATGTTTATGATCATGCTTAAAATTACCGTAGGTTATTGTTGACATAAGATTTATACGTGAGAGAGATTCACACTAATTCACTTTAATAAAGATGCTTACATGCATGCTAATCTTGCCATGGGAGTGCAATAACTGTCAGGATTCCACCAGTTTCACTCACTCCTTCATTTTCCCCTGAGTTCTCATCACCTGCACCTCATCATTCCACCACCTTTATATTCCACTCTCCTTCACACACTCATTGTCTGGTCTCATCTCTACATGACACACAGACTCACCTGACATACATTTGACTATCTTCATAACCCTTATCTTATTCTGTCTTCAACCCTTCCAATGTTATTCTCCATCTGCATCTGAAACAGAGACTGTAGTTTTCCTTCAGTTAAGCTCCCATCTGCTTATCAACTGTTTGAATACTCACCATATATCCGTCTGCTTCTGCAATCCTGTTAATAAACATTGTTACACTTCCACCTGTCGGACTCCTGTTCCATCCGTGACAATAACATTAACTTCCTTAGATGAGAAAAAAAGTTCTTTCAGATTACACCCCCACAGTAAAAAGCCATGATAGCGTGTAGGTATTGATTTCAGGTTGAAACAGTAGCTAACAGCATTAAAAAGACAATTAAAAAACTCTTTCGCCCTCTGGCTGCTCCGACATGGTGTTAATCAGTGTTAATTACAAGTTAACAGGTGCTATGTGATTTGATGATTTGAACAACAACCCACTCCTTTAGGCTCCCGCCTAAAGTGGGATGCAGCAGGGTTGCCAACTCTCACGCATCTGGCGTGACACTCACGCATTTAGCCTCAATCTCACGGTCTCACGCTCAGCAAAGAAATCTCACGCTAAATTAGACATTCTTCTGTGCTGTATTTTTTTTTTCACTCATGTGCACTAATTTCCGAATTACTATAAGCAAGTTCAGGCTCTTAACTACTGATTTGACCACTGCATTTTATCGCAGAGAAAAATCGCGGACAAAGAGGACACTGACACCGACTGAATAGACAGAGAAGGTTGCTCAGGAATGAGGCACATATACAACGCCATAGTAGGAGCTCAGTAATGGCGTCGCCACAAGATGGCAGCCTACACCGCTCGTCGGATTTGTGTATATTTTCTTGCTACTTAGTACTTATTTTTTAGATAGGCCTACTAGTGCTAATTCTTTAGGTACTAGTAGGCCTACCCTTTTAAAGATAATTAGAATCTAGTGCCTGTTAAATTGGTACTAGTATCATAAGGTAGGCTACTAGTACTTATTCATTAGTTACTATTTCGATAGTGACTAGTAACTATTCTTTTGTAGTAACCAATTTAACTTTAAATTTAAACTTTGTGGATATCTGAAATGACAATTATGGATAGGAAGAATGTAGTTGCGCCACGGATATCTGAAATGTTCTTTTTGACTAGGCAAAACTGAATTACAGATATCTGCAACACATATCCAGTCTAGCTGGTATTATGGTATAGCTGTTAAAATGGCTTGTCATAAATACTCGCCTTCAAGGAAGTTAACACTTGTCAATGGAGAGTGGCCAGGCCCAGACTCTCTGTAGCTACAAATGAAATGTATGAGAGTCTGATAGGACCAGGCTAGCTAAGTACCACCCACTAATACCTGTCTAATACCAACATCAGTCTTAGCCACACAGTCACAGTATTCCCTACACACACACACACACACACACACTAACCATTCAAAGAAAACGCCATTGGACTATTACTTAAACAAATACATAGCCTATCTTCAAAAAATAAAATGGAGCTTGAAACTCGGAAACAACACTGTAAGTCATTTCTGAATACTTTTTGGCATTTGTTTTTTCATGGACATAGGGTAATATTAAAATAGGCTAATATAATTAATGTAGGCCTCTACATTATATATGCCTTAATTTGGTCACTGGTCAGCAAACAATTATTAAAAACATTTTATGTATGCCTTAATGAATTTGGTCACTGATCAGCAATAAAAATTTAGAAACAAAAGATCCCCCATATTAGGATCGTTATATTATCAGTGAACCTGTGGTGATTTGCAAAACAAGTCTACAAGAACCATTTTTTATGCATTGTTCAATGAATTGTTACCACTTTAATTTTTTTGTAAAGAAAAGCTGAAGCCCTGTGTAGCGAGCAGGACAAGGTTAAGGGCCGTGGCAGATGTCTTTCATCAGTAATCACGCCACCGGCTTCTGCTCGCCACACTTGCATTTCAGGTTTGGGGCTTGGATTTTATTTTTTAGCTTGTAGCTACTACAAAAGCTTTTGAATGCGATTGAATGGACTTAAATGTTCACCTGAGATAGAAATAAACCATGTTTGGATTGTATAGGTGTAGCGGTTGTTCCTCTGCGTTGTGTAATTTTAGATGTTGTGAATAAAATAATTTTCGACACAAAGCTGGTTGCACTGGATGATGAATTTATTAACGGTGCCTGTGTGATAAAACACATAAACAGACAGGCACTCTTAAAGGGTTAGTTCACCCAAAAATGAAAATTAAGTCATTAATTACTCACCCCCATGCTGTACCAACCCCGTAAGACCTTCGTTTGTCTTCGGAACACAAATGAAGATATTTATGATTAAATGTGACAGCTGGATCACTCCTCCATAGGCTCCCTAAGGGAATGAATCCTGACAGCCCAGAAAGTCAATGAAGAAAATGTTTAAATATTCCATGTCACAACAGTGGCTCAACTATAAGTTTATCAAGCGACGAGAATACTTTTTGTGCGAAAAAACAAACAAAAATAAAGACTTTATTCGACTATTCCTTTTCTTCCTTGTAGGCCTGAAACGAGACTTCGAGAGATTTCCACGACGCGCACGCGCGAGAACTTAACTGAAGTAGTTGAAGGAGATCGCAATTCTCGCGCATGCGTCGTGGAAATCTCTTGAAGTCTCGTTTCAGGCCTACAAGGAAGAAAAGGAATAGTCGAATAAAGTCTTTATTTTTGTTTGTTTTTTCGCACAAAAAGTATTCTCGTCGCTTGATAAACTTATAGTTGAGCCACTGTTGTGACATGGAATATTTAAACATTTTGGGGGAGTGATCCAGCTGTCACATTTAATCAAAAATATCTTCATTTGTGTTCCCAAGACGAACGAAGGTCTTACGGGGTTGGTACAGCATGGGGGTAATTAATTACTTAATTTTCATTTTTGGGTGAACTAACCCTTTAACCACAGCTCTTTCGCCTCTCCTCAAGTGACATTGCAGGAAAGAGCAGACAGACACACACTGTGTCACACATATACACAATATATGTAATAATAGCAATATTATAAATAATAATTATTATCAATTCACAAAAATGTCATTGTATGCAAATAATTCAAAAAAGCATTACAGTGCGTCTTAGATACCGATTAACATACCTTGTGTGATAAAACACATAAACAGACGAGCACTCTTAACCACAGCTCTTTCGCCTGTTAACCACAAAATACATGTTTAAACACACCAGTTAGTTAACTACAGACCACACAGTCAATTCAATGTCCAATATAGATTAATAAACTAGAATATATTTAATATGCGTACCAAATATACACATCTATATATATGTATATCAAATTTAATTTAATCGAGACGTTAGCCGCTTAGCCACTAACACATCTCACTCGTCGTGACACACACACCGCGCCGCCATTTCACGTAAGTCACTATTCACTCATTAACAGCACACAAATAAACGTAATTTAACAAATTAATGACTCGAACATATAGTCAAATGTAATACCTCAATGAATACTCTTTCACAATTGATTGTTTAAACCGACATAACACTTATAACTCAATTTTTACATCAAGTGCACGGAGCTCATGAAATCGTACCTCTCCTCAAGTGACATTGCAGGAAAGAGGATGAATCCCTGATTGCACTGTTTTTTTTTTTTTTGTTTGTTTTTTTTAATTGAACAAATATAACCACAAATACACAGTTATATCTCAAAACAGAATTAACCAACAATAATATACCTATAAACAGTAAGCAAAAAATATAGTAAAAGCAAGTAAAATAAACAGACAAAACTTTAAAACAAAATAAATAATAAATACAAAAATAAAAATTGAGCCAGAGGTAACATAATTATTAAATTAGGCTAATATAATTAATGTAGGCCTCTACATTATATATGCCTTAATTTGGTCACTGGTCAGCAAACAATTATTAAAAACATTTTATGTATGCCTTAATGAATTTGGTCACTGATCAGCAATAAAAATTTAGAAACAAAAGATCCCCCATATTAGGATCGTTATATTATCAGTGAACCTGTGGTGATTTGCAAAACAAGTCTACAAGAACCATTTTTTATGCATTGTTCAATGAATTGTTACCACTTTAATTTTTTTGTAAAGAAAAGCTGAAGCCCTGTGTAGCGAGCAGGACAAGGTTAAGGGCCGTGGCAGATGTCTTTCATCAGTAATCACGCCACCGGCTTCTGCTCGCCACACTTGCATTTCAGGTTTGGGGCTTGGATTTTATTTTTTAGCTTGTAGCTACTACAAAAGCTTTTGAATGCGATTGAATGGACTTAAATGTTCACCTGAGATAGAAATAAACCATGTTTGGATTGTATAGGTGTAGCGGTTGTTCCTCTGCGTTGTGTAATTTTAGATGTTGTGAATAAAATAATTTTCGACACAAAGCTGGTTGCACTGGATGATGAATTTATTAACGGTGCCTGTGTGATAAAACACATAAACAGACAGGCACTCTTAAAGGGTTAGTTCACCCAAAAATGAAAATTAAGTCATTAATTACTCACCCCCATGCTGTACCAACCCCGTAAGACCTTCGTTTGTCTTCGGAACACAAATGAAGATATTTATGATTAAATGTGACAGCTGGATCACTCCTCCATAGGCTCCCTAAGGGAATGAATCCTGACAGCCCAGAAAGTCAATGAAGAAAATGTTTAAATATTCCATGTCACAACAGTGGCTCAACTATAAGTTTATCAAGCGACGAGAATACTTTTTGTGCGAAAAAACAAACAAAAATAAAGACTTTATTCGACTATTCCTTTTCTTCCTTGTAGGCCTGAAACGAGACTTCGAGAGATTTCCACGACGCGCACGCGCGAGAACTTAACTGAAGTAGTTGAAGGAGATCGCAATTCTCGCGCATGCGTCGTGGAAATCTCTTGAAGTCTCGTTTCAGGCCTACAAGGAAGAAAAGGAATAGTCGAATAAAGTCTTTATTTTTGTTTGTTTTTTCGCACAAAAAGTATTCTCGTCGCTTGATAAACTTATAGTTGAGCCACTGTTGTGACATGGAATATTTAAACATTTTGGGGGAGTGATCCAGCTGTCACATTTAATCAAAAATATCTTCATTTGTGTTCCCAAGACGAACGAAGGTCTTACGGGGTTGGTACAGCATGGGGGTAATTAATTACTTAATTTTCATTTTTGGGTGAACTAACCCTTTAACCACAGCTCTTTCGCCTCTCCTCAAGTGACATTGCAGGAAAGAGCAGACAGACACACACTGTGTCACACATATACACAATATATGTAATAATAGCAATATTATAAATAATAATTATTATCAATTCACAAAAATGTCATTGTATGCAAATAATTCAAAAAAGCATTACAGTGCGTCTTAGATACCGATTAACATACCTTGTGTGATAAAACACATAAACAGACGAGCACTCTTAACCACAGCTCTTTCGCCTGTTAACCACAAAATACATGTTTAAACACACCAGTTAGTTAACTACAGACCACACAGTCAATTCAATGTCCAATATAGATTAATAAACTAGAATATATTTAATATGCGTACCAAATATACACATCTATATATATGTATATCAAATTTAATTTAATCGAGACGTTAGCCGCTTAGCCACTAACACATCTCACTCGTCGTGACACACACACCGCGCCGCCATTTCACGTAAGTCACTATTCACTCATTAACAGCACACAAATAAACGTAATTTAACAAATTAATGACTCGAACATATAGTCAAATGTAATACCTCAATGAATACTCTTTCACAATTGATTGTTTAAACCGACATAACACTTATAACTCAATTTTTACATCAAGTGCACGGAGCTCATGAAATCGTACCTCTCCTCAAGTGACATTGCAGGAAAGAGGATGAATCCCTGATTGCACTGTTTTTTTTTTTTTTTGTTTTTTTTTTTTAATTGAACCAATATAACCACAAATACACAGTTATATCTCAAAACAGAATTAACCAACAATAATATACCTATAAACAGTAAGCAAAAAATATAGTAAAAGCAAGTAAAATAAACAGACAAAACTTTAAAACAAAATAAATAATAAATACAAAAATAAAAATTGAGCCAGAGGTAACATAATTATTAAATTAGGCTAATATAATTAATGTAGGCCTCTACATTATATATGCCTTAATTTGGTCACTGGTCAGCAAACAATTATTAAAAACATTTTATGTATGCCTTAATGAATTTGGTCACTGATCAGCAATAAAAATTTAGAAACAAAAGATCCCCCATATTAGGATCGTTATATTATCAGTGAACCTGTGGTGATTTGCAAAACAAGTCTACAAGAACCATTTTTTATGCATTGTTCAATGAATTGTTACCACTTTAATTTTTTTGTAAAGAAAAGCTGAAGCCCTGTGTAGCGAGCAGGACAAGGTTAAGGGCCGTGGCAGATGTCTTTCATCAGTAATCACGCCACCGGCTTCTGCTCGCCACACTTGCATTTCAGGTTTGGGGCTTGGATTTTATTTTTTAGCTTGTAGCTACTACAAAAGCTTTTGAATGCGATTGAATGGACTTAAATGTTCACCTGAGATAGAAATAAACCATGTTTGGATTGTATAGGTGTAGCGGTTGTTCCTCTGCGTTGTGTAATTTTAGATGTTGTGAATAAAATAATTTTCGACACAAAGCTGGTTGCACTGGATGATGAATTTATTAACGGTGCCTGTGTGATAAAACACATAAACAGACAGGCACTCTTAAAGGGTTAGTTCACCCAAAAATGAAAATTAAGTCATTAATTACTCACCCCCATGCTGTACCAACCCCGTAAGACCTTCGTTTGTCTTCGGAACACAAATGAAGATATTTATGATTAAATGTGACAGCTGGATCACTCCTCCATAGGCTCCCTAAGGGAATGAATCCTGACAGCCCAGAAAGTCAATGAAGAAAATGTTTAAATATTCCATGTCACAACAGTGGCTCAACTATAAGTTTATCAAGCGACGAGAATACTTTTTGTGCGAAAAAACAAACAAAAATAAAGACTTTATTCGACTATTCCTTTTCTTCCTTGTAGGCCTGAAACGAGACTTCGAGAGATTTCCACGACGCGCACGCGCGAGAACTTAACTGAAGTAGTTGAAGGAGATCGCAATTCTCGCGCATGCGTCGTGGAAATCTCTTGAAGTCTCGTTTCAGGCCTACAAGGAAGAAAAGGAATAGTCGAATAAAGTCTTTATTTTTGTTTGTTTTTTCGCACAAAAAGTATTCTCGTCGCTTGATAAACTTATAGTTGAGCCACTGTTGTGACATGGAATATTTAAACATTTTGGGGGAGTGATCCAGCTGTCACATTTAATCAAAAATATCTTCATTTGTGTTCCCAAGACGAACGAAGGTCTTACGGGGTTGGTACAGCATGGGGGTAATTAATTACTTAATTTTCATTTTTGGGTGAACTAACCCTTTAACCACAGCTCTTTCGCCTCTCCTCAAGTGACATTGCAGGAAAGAGCAGACAGACACACACTGTGTCACACATATACACAATATATGTAATAATAGCAATATTATAAATAATAATTATTATCAATTCACAAAAATGTCATTGTATGCAAATAATTCAAAAAAGCATTACAGTGCGTCTTAGATACCGATTAACATACCTTGTGTGATAAAACACATAAACAGACGAGCACTCTTAACCACAGCTCTTTCGCCTGTTAACCACAAAATACATGTTTAAACACACCAGTTAGTTAACTACAGACCACACAGTCAATTCAATGTCCAATATAGATTAATAAACTAGAATATATTTAATATGCGTACCAAATATACACATCTATATATATGTATATCAAATTTAATTTAATCGAGACGTTAGCCGCTTAGCCACTAACACATCTCACTCGTCGTGACACACACACCGCGCCGCCATTTCACGTAAGTCACTATTCACTCATTAACAGCACACAAATAAACGTAATTTAACAAATTAATGACTCGAACATATAGTCAAATGTAATACCTCAATGAATACTCTTTCACAATTGATTGTTTAAACCGACATAACACTTATAACTCAATTTTTACATCAAGTGCACGGAGCTCATGAAATCGTACCTCTCCTCAAGTGACATTGCAGGAAAGAGGATGAATCCCTGATTGCACTGTTTTTTTTTTTTTTGTTTTTTTTTTTTAATTGAACAAATATAACCACAAATACACAGTTATATCTCAAAACAGAATTAACCAACAATAATATACCTATAAACAGTAAGCAAAAAATATAGTAAAAGCAAGTAAAATAAACAGACAAAACTTTAAAACAAAATAAATAATAAATACAAAAATAAAAATTGAGCCAGAGGTAACATAATTATTAAATTAGGCTAATATAATTAATGTAGGCCTCTACATTATATATGCCTTAATTTGGTCACTGGTCAGCAAACAATTATTAAAAACATTTTATGTATGCCTTAATGAATTTGGTCACTGATCAGCAATAAAAATTTAGAAACAAAAGATCCCCCATATTAGGATCGTTATATTATCAGTGAACCTGTGGTGATTTGCAAAACAAGTCTACAAGAACCATTTTTTATGCATTGTTCAATGAATTGTTACCACTTTAATTTTTTTGTAAAGAAAAGCTGAAGCCCTGTGTAGCGAGCAGGACAAGGTTAAGGGCCGTGGCAGATGTCTTTCATCAGTAATCACGCCACCGGCTTCTGCTCGCCACACTTGCATTTCAGGTTTGGGGCTTGGATTTTATTTTTTAGCTTGTAGCTACTACAAAAGCTTTTGAATGCGATTGAATGGACTTAAATGTTCACCTGAGATAGAAATAAACCATGTTTGGATTGTATAGGTGTAGCGGTTGTTCCTCTGCGTTGTGTAATTTTAGATGTTGTGAATAAAATAATTTTCGACACAAAGCTGGTTGCACTGGATGATGAATTTATTAACGGTGCCTGTGTGATAAAACACATAAACAGACAGGCACTCTTAAAGGGTTAGTTCACCCAAAAATGAAAATTAAGTCATTAATTACTCACCCCCATGCTGTACCAACCCCGTAAGACCTTCGTTTGTCTTCGGAACACAAATGAAGATATTTATGATTAAATGTGACAGCTGGATCACTCCTCCATAGGCTCCCTAAGGGAATGAATCCTGACAGCCCAGAAAGTCAATGAAGAAAATGTTTAAATATTCCATGTCACAACAGTGGCTCAACTATAAGTTTATCAAGCGACGAGAATACTTTTTGTGCGAAAAAACAAACAAAAATAAAGACTTTATTCGACTATTCCTTTTCTTCCTTGTAGGCCTGAAACGAGACTTCAAGAGATTTCCACGACGCGCACGCGCGAGAACTTAACTGAAGTAGTTGAAGGAGATCGCAATTCTCGCGCATGCGTCGTGGAAATCTCTTGAAGTCTCGTTTCAGGCCTACAAGGAAGAAAAGGAATAGTCGAATAAAGTCTTTATTTTTGTTTGTTTTTTCGCACAAAAAGTATTCTCGTCGCTTGATAAACTTATAGTTGAGCCACTGTTGTGACATGGAATATTTAAACATTTTGGGGGAGTGATCCAGCTGTCACATTTAATCAAAAATATCTTCATTTGTGTTCCCAAGACGAACGAAGGTCTTACGGGGTTGGTACAGCATGGGGGTAATTAATTACTTAATTTTCATTTTTGGGTGAACTAACCCTTTAACCACAGCTCTTTCGCCTCTCCTCAAGTGACATTGCAGGAAAGAGCAGACAGACACACACTGTGTCACACATATACACAATATATGTAATAATAGCAATATTATAAATAATAATTATTATCAATTCACAAAAATGTCATTGTATGCAAATAATTCAAAAAAGCATTACAGTGCGTCTTAGATACCGATTAACATACCTTGTGTGATAAAACACATAAACAGACGAGCACTCTTAACCACAGCTCTTTCGCCTGTTAACCACAAAATACATGTTTAAACACACCAGTTAGTTAACTACAGACCACACAGTCAATTCAATGTCCAATATAGATTAATAAACTAGAATATATTTAATATGCGTACCAAATATACACATCTATATATATGTATATCAAATTTAATTTAATCGAGACGTTAGCCGCTTAGCCACTAACACATCTCACTCGTCGTGACACACACACCGCGCCGCCATTTCACGTAAGTCACTATTCACTCATTAACAGCACACAAATAAACGTAATTTAACAAATTAATGACTCGAACATATAGTCAAATGTAATACCTCAATGAATACTCTTTCACAATTGATTGTTTAAACCGACATAACACTTATAACTCAATTTTTACATCAAGTGCACGGAGCTCATGAAATCGTACCTCTCCTCAAGTGACATTGCAGGAAAGAGGATGAATCCCTGATTGCACTGTTTTTTTTTTTTTTTGTTTTTTTTTTTTAATTGAACAAATATAACCACAAATACACAGTTATATCTCAAAACAGAATTAACCAACAATAATATACCTATAAACAGTAAGCAAAAAATATAGTAAAAGCAAGTAAAATAAACAGACAAAACTTTAAAACAAAATAAATAATAAATACAAAAATAAAAATTGAGCCAGAGGTAACATAATTATTAAATTAGGCTAATATAATTAATGTAGGCCTCTACATTATATATGCCTTAATTTGGTCACTGGTCAGCAAACAATTATTAAAAACATTTTATGTATGCCTTAATGAATTTGGTCACTGATCAGCAATAAAAATTTAGAAACAAAAGATCCCCCATATTAGGATCGTTATATTATCAGTGAACCTGTGGTGATTTGCAAAACAAGTCTACAAGAACCATTTTTTATGCATTGTTCAATGAATTGTTACCACTTTAATTTTTTTGTAAAGAAAAGCTGAAGCCCTGTGTAGCGAGCAGGACAAGGTTAAGGGCCGTGGCAGATGTCTTTCATCAGTAATCACGCCACCGGCTTCTGCTCGCCACACTTGCATTTCAGGTTTGGGGCTTGGATTTTATTTTTTAGCTTGTAGCTACTACAAAAGCTTTTGAATGCGATTGAATGGACTTAAATGTTCACCTGAGATAGAAATAAACCATGTTTGGATTGTATAGGTGTAGCGGTTGTTCCTCTGCGTTGTGTAATTTTAGATGTTGTGAATAAAATAATTTTCGACACAAAGCTGGTTGCACTGGATGATGAATTTATTAACGGTGCCTGTGTGATAAAACACATAAACAGACAGGCACTCTTAAAGGGTTAGTTCACCCAAAAATGAAAATTAAGTCATTAATTACTCACCCCCATGCTGTACCAACCCCGTAAGACCTTCGTTTGTCTTCGGAACACAAATGAAGATATTTATGATTAAATGTGACAGCTGGATCACTCCTCCATAGGCTCCCTAAGGGAATGAATCCTGACAGCCCAGAAAGTCAATGAAGAAAATGTTTAAATATTCCATGTCACAACAGTGGCTCAACTATAAGTTTATCAAGCGACGAGAATACTTTTTGTGCGAAAAAACAAACAAAAATAAAGACTTTATTCGACTATTCCTTTTCTTCCTTGTAGGCCTGAAACGAGACTTCGAGAGATTTCCACGACGCGCACGCGCGAGAACTTAACTGAAGTAGTTGAAGGAGATCGCAATTCTCGCGCATGCGTCGTGGAAATCTCTTGAAGTCTCGTTTCAGGCCTACAAGGAAGAAAAGGAATAGTCGAATAAAGTCTTTATTTTTGTTTGTTTTTTCGCACAAAAAGTATTCTCGTCGCTTGATAAACTTATAGTTGAGCCACTGTTGTGACATGGAATATTTAAACATTTTGGGGGAGTGATCCAGCTGTCACATTTAATCAAAAATATCTTCATTTGTGTTCCCAAGACGAACGAAGGTCTTACGGGGTTGGTACAGCATGGGGGTAATTAATTACTTAATTTTCATTTTTGGGTGAACTAACCCTTTAACCACAGCTCTTTCGCCTCTCCTCAAGTGACATTGCAGGAAAGAGCAGACAGACACACACTGTGTCACACATATACACAATATATGTAATAATAGCAATATTATAAATAATAATTATTATCAATTCACAAAAATGTCATTGTATGCAAATAATTCAAAAAAGCATTACAGTGCGTCTTAGATACCGATTAACATACCTTGTGTGATAAAACACATAAACAGACGAGCACTCTTAACCACAGCTCTTTCGCCTGTTAACCACAAAATACATGTTTAAACACACCAGTTAGTTAACTACAGACCACACAGTCAATTCAATGTCCAATATAGATTAATAAACTAGAATATATTTAATATGCGTACCAAATATACACATCTATATATATGTATATCAAATTTAATTTAATCGAGACGTTAGCCGCTTAGCCACTAACACATCTCACTCGTCGTGACACACACACCGCGCCGCCATTTCACGTAAGTCACTATTCACTCATTAACAGCACACAAATAAACGTAATTTAACAAATTAATGACTCGAACATATAGTCAAATGTAATACCTCAATGAATACTCTTTCACAATTGATTGTTTAAACCGACATAACACTTATAACTCAATTTTTACATCAAGTGCACGGAGCTCATGAAATCGTACCTCTCCTCAAGTGACATTGCAGGAAAGAGGATGAATCCCTGATTGCACTGTTTTTTTTTTTTTTGTTTGTTTTTTTTAATTGAACAAATATAACCACAAATACACAGTTATATCTCAAAACAGAATTAACCAACAATAATATACCTATAAACAGTAAGCAAAAAATATAGTAAAAGCAAGTAAAATAAACAGACAAAACTTTAAAACAAAATAAATAATAAATACAAAAATAAAAATTGAGCCAGAGGTAACATAATTATTAAATTAGGCTAATATAATTAATGTAGGCCTCTACATTATATATGCCTTAATTTGGTCACTGGTCAGCAAACAATTATTAAAAACATTTTATGTATGCCTTAATGAATTTGGTCACTGATCAGCAATAAAAATTTAGAAACAAAAGATCCCCCATATTAGGATCGTTATATTATCAGTGAACCTGTGGTGATTTGCAAAACAAGTCTACAAGAACCATTTTTTATGCATTGTTCAATGAATTGTTACCACTTTAATTTTTTTGTAAAGAAAAGCTGAAGCCCTGTGTAGCGAGCAGGACAAGGTTAAGGGCCGTGGCAGATGTCTTTCATCAGTAATCACGCCACCGGCTTCTGCTCGCCACACTTGCATTTCAGGTTTGGGGCTTGGATTTTATTTTTTAGCTTGTAGCTACTACAAAAGCTTTTGAATGCGATTGAATGGACTTAAATGTTCACCTGAGATAGAAATAAACCATGTTTGGATTGTATAGGTGTAGCGGTTGTTCCTCTGCGTTGTGTAATTTTAGATGTTGTGAATAAAATAATTTTCGACACAAAGCTGGTTGCACTGGATGATGAATTTATTAACGGTGCCTGTGTGATAAAACACATAAACAGACAGGCACTCTTAAAGGGTTAGTTCACCCAAAAATGAAAATTAAGTCATTAATTACTCACCCCCATGCTGTACCAACCCCGTAAGACCTTCGTTTGTCTTCGGAACACAAATGAAGATATTTATGATTAAATGTGACAGCTGGATCACTCCTCCATAGGCTCCCTAAGGGAATGAATCCTGACAGCCCAGAAAGTCAATGAAGAAAATGTTTAAATATTCCATGTCACAACAGTGGCTCAACTATAAGTTTATCAAGCGACGAGAATACTTTTTGTGCGAAAAAACAAACAAAAATAAAGACTTTATTCGACTATTCCTTTTCTTCCTTGTAGGCCTGAAACGAGACTTCAAGAGATTTCCACGACGCGCACGCGCGAGAACTTAACTGAAGTAGTTGAAGGAGATCGCAATTCTCGCGCATGCGTCGTGGAAATCTCTTGAAGTCTCGTTTCAGGCCTACAAGGAAGAAAAGGAATAGTCGAATAAAGTCTTTATTTTTGTTTGTTTTTTCGCACAAAAAGTATTCTCGTCGCTTGATAAACTTATAGTTGAGCCACTGTTGTGACATGGAATATTTAAACATTTTGGGGGAGTGATCCAGCTGTCACATTTAATCAAAAATATCTTCATTTGTGTTCCCAAGACGAACGAAGGTCTTACGGGGTTGGTACAGCATGGGGGTAATTAATTACTTAATTTTCATTTTTGGGTGAACTAACCCTTTAACCACAGCTCTTTCGCCTCTCCTCAAGTGACATTGCAGGAAAGAGCAGACAGACACACACTGTGTCACACATATACACAATATATGTAATAATAGCAATATTATAAATAATAATTATTATCAATTCACAAAAATGTCATTGTATGCAAATAATTCAAAAAAGCATTACAGTGCGTCTTAGATACCGATTAACATACCTTGTGTGATAAAACACATAAACAGACGAGCACTCTTAACCACAGCTCTTTCGCCTGTTAACCACAAAATACATGTTTAAACACACCAGTTAGTTAACTACAGACCACACAGTCAATTCAATGTCCAATATAGATTAATAAACTAGAATATATTTAATATGCGTACCAAATATACACATCTATATATATGTATATCAAATTTAATTTAATCGAGACGTTAGCCGCTTAGCCACTAACACATCTCACTCGTCGTGACACACACACCGCGCCGCCATTTCACGTAAGTCACTATTCACTCATTAACAGCACACAAATAAACGTAATTTAACAAATTAATGACTCGAACATATAGTCAAATGTAATACCTCAATGAATACTCTTTCACAATTGATTGTTTAAACCGACATAACACTTATAACTCAATTTTTACATCAAGTGCACGGAGCTCATGAAATCGTACCTCTCCTCAAGTGACATTGCAGGAAAGAGGATGAATCCCTGATTGCACTGTTTTTTTTTTTTTTTTTTTTTTTTTTTAATTGAACAAATATAACCACAAATACACAGTTATATCTCAAAACAGAATTAACCAACAATAATATACCTATAAACAGTAAGCAAAAAATATAGTAAAAGCAAGTAAAATTAAAGCTGCAAGCAGCATTTAGCGGTGTTCAAGCAGTTAAGGCCTTTAAGGCCGTTAAGCACAAAAGCATCAAAAGACATTAAGTTGTATGTAGCAAGCATTTAACCACTGAGATCATAGATAGAATAGACCATGTTTTAGCATGATTTACCATGATATACCACATTTCAGTGTGATTTTTCATTATTTACAATTTTCCAGTATAGTTTACCATGAATCTAGCATGATTTACCAGTTTACCATGATATACCAAGTTCTAGTCTGATTCACCATGATTTACCCTGTTCTAGCATGATTTACCACAATTGAACATATTCTAGTATGATTTAATATGATTCTTGCATGATTTACCATGTTATAGGATGATTTACCATGATATACCACATTCTAGAATGATTTACCGCAGGATTGTAGCATGATTTGCCATGACACACCATGTAATAGTATTGTTTACAATGATTTACCATGTTTCTATCGTGATTTACCATGATTTACCACGTTGCTAGCAATTGTGTGAAGCATCAGAACAAATGAAGTGATAAACTCTGACAAAATATGATTGTTTTATAATAGTTAATAAGGAAAAAACAGAATACTGGTGAAAATCAAGTCTGTCAAAATGAAAGTGAGCCAATAAGTGGTCTTCTACTGCCCTCTGCTGGACATTATACTTATTTAATAAAGTCTTTTCACAGGTGCTTTTGCACTCATATTTAGACATTATGCTCTCTCTCTGTCACACACACACATACACACACACAAATAAAGGCAAATGTTGTTGTTGTGGTTTTCAATGCTATTGGGATGTGTCATTATGAAAATATACTTTAATGGTCTATAAGCATTTCACATAATGTGTTTTTAAAGTATTAATCAGATTATTCAGCATTTATTTAGAAACCTAGGACTACACACACACATTCTGTTGTAGATACAGATATTTGAACTATGTGATGGAAAAAAGAAATGTTTACTGCAATTGTCCTTCAGGATTCATATTTCAGGAATGATCTGGCCACCCTCATCCGGAATGCAGAATCCCTGACAGCATTCAAAAGACAACTGAAAACTCATCTCTTCCGTGAGCACTTAAACACGGAATATACTTTTATAAAATTCGGCGGTTAAACCGTCATTACCCGGTGATTTATTATTCTTCAATTTGGCAATGTTTTTATGAATTTCATCCAGTGTTATTTCCCTATCACAAAAATGTTTTTAATCTTCATCTATTACTGTAGAATTAATTTGAATATTTTCCAAAAAAAAAAACCTGCGCCTTCAATATCTTAATTTTTTGTTTATAATTTTTTATAAAAATTGGTTACAAACTGAGAGATCTCATTTGAGTCAGTTGAGATTTTAGCATCAATCAAAAGTCTTTTAAGAGAGGACAATTCAGTATTTCTCTTTTCGAGATTAAAAAAAATATTTTGAGTTCTTTTCTCCCTCTTCCAACCATTTACGCCTTGTCCTCACAAATGCTCCTTTTGCCTTATTCTCAAATATTTGATCCAATTCTAATTGTAATTTAACTAACAAGTCTTTATCTATTTGAGATAAATTATGCTTTTCATATATAAGAATAATATGTTTAATGATGGAATCCTCTTTAACCCTTCTGGCTCTGGCCAATTCTTTTCCAAACCTAAGAGCAAACTTTCTTACTGAATACTTCATAAATTCCCAATGTTTACCAAACGCTTTAGAAGCATTTGCCTTAATATGAGACTCCTTTACTTTTAACATCTTTCTGAAATTGTTCATTTCCAAGGAGAGAGTTATTTAACTTCCAATAATTAAACCCAGATCTTTTTTCAGCCAAACTATCAAAACCAAATATGACATGGATCATTTTATGGTCAGTAAGAATGGAAGGTATTATATCAATTTCCTTAACCTTCTGTGCTAGTTCTTTAGACAGTAGCCAAAAGTCAATTCTGGATTGTTTGGAGCCATCCTTATTACTCCATGTAAACTCAACTTTACTAGGATTCCTATCTCTCCATTCATCAAGACAATTAAGATGCAAACATAAGTCGCTAATATAAGAAAAAGAATACTGTCTAACCTGTCGTGGAGGCAGACAGTCCAACAAGGGGTCACTAATGGTGTTCCAATCTCCACCCAAAACCAAATTAGCATTAGAAAATGTTAAAATCATCCCTGAAATCTCCTCTTCAAAACTCTGCAACAAAATCTGATTCTCAGCTTTATTATTATAACCATAAATGTTTCCTAAATTAACAATATTATCATTTATCTCAACTATCAAAATTATACATCTTCCAAATGAGTGTACATTACTTTTCAGTATTTTCCCTTTAAACATTCCTCTTAAAATTGCAACACCTGCAGAATTACTGCTTCCATAGGACAGCCAAAGATCATCTCCCCATTGATTCCTCCAAAACTTGTAGTCAGAACCTAAAGCGTGCGTCTCTTGCAAAAAATAAAAATCGGCCTTGAATTTTTTAAGATATAGAAAAATAGCTTTTCTTTTCAACATGTCACGAATACCCCTCACATTAAACGAATATAAACATAATGACATTGCACACAGAAACGAGCAATGAAAGGAACATTAAACGCCGTAGAACAACATAACTAATAAAAAAATAAAGTCACCCAGTCCCGTGTGTACATTTAAAGAAATCTATCAAAAAATGTGAAACATAATAATGTAAATTATCTACTAGTCCAACGCTCCCATAGACAAAGCAAAAAAGACCTTAACTATGAATCTCTCAAGCAAAGATGGTGATTAACCATCACCTACAGCGTAGCAAGTCGCTATTGCGCACTACACTCGAACTTCTTTTCCATCGATTATTGCTTTAGCTCCCACATAAAAAGCTCTTTTCCCTTCTTTGCGCGCAGCATCGATTTGCGTTCACAATTTGTTACGAGCCTCCTTATCTTTTGTCGTCAGGTCTTCCCCAAACCGCAACTTCCTCGAGTTCAAATATTCCGATGCTCTGGCGTTCTTCCAAATGAGATCTCTTGTTGATCTAGCTACGAACCTGATGATAACTGGCCGAATCTTCTCCACACTCTTTCTGCCAACCCTGTGGCTGACGTCAATGTGCTGTTGACAGGCTTCCTCATTTTCCTGGATGACAGAGCGGCAAATTTCAACCACCCGGATTTTAACATCCTCGCCTTCCTGTTCAGCCAGTCCATACAGCCTCAAGTTCCATCGTCTTTGGTACCTTTCCGTATCATTGAGCTTGTCCTCCAGTTCAGTTATCCGTTTCTGGTGATCTTCACCCATCGTTTTCATATTGGAGATGACTGCCTTTACATCCTTCAATTCTTGAAAAAGAAATTCTGTAGCCTCCTTCAAAGAATTAACACACTCTCGATTTTGCTGTATTTCTTGATTGAGAACAGCTGTATTCTGAGTCATCTTCTCCACTAATATCTTGACGATATTATCTTGTACCTCCCCGAGTGTGGGTTCAGGCCGACTTCTCTTAGAATCTGGGGTGCAAGGCTCAGATTCGGGCAGGGGTATAAGACAATCATCACCTTTCCAGACTGATCTCATAAAATTGCGTGTGTATGACACGCCAATTCGTATTTCCATTTTTGGCGTGCTATCAACACGCACAATCGCTTTTCAGCGTGTTTATGAACGCAGTTGACTTAACGTTATTACTGTATATATAAATATATGACCTACCTCCACCCCGTCCCTAAACCTACCCGTCACTGGGGTTAATAGCATTTATGAGTCTTCCCCTACCATCCTAGGGAAAAAAAATATAGCTCCCCAGATGTAGATCTACATTTTGCTTCGTTTCGCTCGGAAATTTAATGGCGTGTACATATACGCGGAATCACTTGGACATTAATGGCGTAGACATACACGCATACACGCGGATATCTCAAAATGCGTATAGATAACACGCCACTTGACTTGAAAGTGGCGTGTCTGTTTACGCAAAAGTCATGATGTCATGTTGACCTTTCCCTGCATATGAGTGCATGGTTGTCTGATCAGGAGAATCCTTTGAGCGCCCAGACGCGGTTTTATCTTTGCTCTTTGCAGGCCTTTTCTCCGCCATTGCGTAAAGGAATGTATCAAATACAAAACAATTTAAGAAAAACTCGAAGCGTAAGATCGTTTCCTCGCTATGTCTCACAAATTAAGACTTCACACCATTAAACTATGAACGTTATTGTTGTTCATATGGCGTAAAAAGAAAGTTAGTTTTTAAGCACAGAAAATGCGTGTCTCGCTCGCCATCTTGGCCACGCCTCTCCACTTTAGAGCTTCTCTGATTGCACTGCTGTTTGAACCTCCCTCGTACGTATGACGTCAGCCGACGTGCATACTGTGATGATTACCCTTAGTAAGAGCACACAAACGTCTTATCGTCTGACCACGTTTATCGCATCAGAAGACTACATTGGTCTGGTAATGGATAGCCTATGTGTTGCAAGTCAGATACGTTGTTGCGTTTACTCTGTCTAAACGTGCATTCACGTAATTTTGTGCAGATATATGATAAGTCGTAATATTAAGTTTATGTAATATAAATATCTGATTAATCTCACATATGATGCGTTTCGTTGATTTAAACAACCTGCTAGAAAAGTTCTTCAGTTTCCCGGTGTTCGTTCTCTTCAGCGTCAGCGCCTTTTTTACAGTCTATGGTCAGCGCGCACGATCAAACAGCAATACAAAACATTAAAGGCTATGATTGGGACTGTCATATCATTATAATTGTATACACTATTGTAATAAAGTTGTAAATTATTTGGGTTCAGTTGCATTCTTCAGCAACCGTTGAGTTGGTTAACCTTCTAGCAAAGCAATTCCTACGGTGGCCGAGAGAGCTCAACGCGCTGCAACTGAAGGAAACACATGCAAATAGAAAAAAACACGTGCAAATAGAAAAAAAACACATGCAAATAGAAAAAAACGTGTGCAAATAAAAAAAACACACATGCAAATAGAAAAAAACACCTGCAAATGAATAAAAAACATCATCATCAGTTTCACAACATGTGTGCTCCAAATACAGAAACGCGCTGCAAAAGTTCAC
Source organism: Tiaroga cobitis (assembly GCA_030578255.1). NCBI lineage: Eukaryota > Metazoa > Chordata > Actinopteri > Cypriniformes > Leuciscidae > Tiaroga > Tiaroga cobitis. The sequence continues at coordinate 30,735,132 of CM060605.1, forward strand.
AACACAACCAAATACAGAAATGCGCTGCAAAGACCACAACGGAAATGTTTCCAGGGGAACCAAATAAGTGACGAACCCGGCTGGGGCTGGGACGACGTGCTTATTGCTCGTGAGCCGCCCTTTGCCCTACTCCCTTCGAAGGGTAGATGGCAGAGCCCTTAAAGTGGGACTTGGAGTGAGCAGGGCTAGTGTGCTGTTATGTAGCCATGTGGAACGCACTTGATGAAGGAGCAACGAAAGACAATGTAATTCCTCATTATTTTCACCTGGAATGTTCTTATGACAACGCAGCACGGGGTGTCCATCAGCTGAAGAGCTGTTCATACCACAGAAATATAATGCTGTTAACAAATAAATTTTAATTTACAAAAAAGCTTTTAAAATATGTGTGTGTATATCTGTCTCAACTTTAAAACTTTGGACCCTACATCCCCTAACATTTCTTATGAAACTTTTCTTTATGAAAATTTAAACATAACATGAAACAATTTGTACAGTGTAACAAGAAAGATAAATATTTTTCCATCATGTTCTTCTCTATCTTTTTTTATTTATATATTTTAGTTTTCAGCTCATTGTTCTTTTCTCGTTTGTAATCTGATGACATTGAACATATTGTTAATAATTGTTAATACATTTTGTATATTGTATACAAGTTGTATGTCGTAAAAAAAATGTCATCTCTGTATGTTTTGCAAAATAAATAAACAAATAAAGTAGAATTTTAAGCTGTAAGCACCAGCACGCATAAATTTATGGATATCTATGCCAGCACCTCCCAGCCGGGTTCGTCACTTATTTGGTTCCCCTGGAAACATTTCCATTGTGGTCTGTGTTATTTGCAGCGCGTTTCTGTATTTGTGTTGTGAGCTTTTGCAGCGCGTTTCTGTATTGTAGTGTTGTGAGTATTTGGAAAACGTGTGTTGTGAAACTGATGAAGATGTTTTCTTAATTTGCCGGTGTTTTTTCTATTTGTATGCGTTTTTTTCTATTTGCACACGTTTTTTTCTATTTGCATGCATTTTCTTTTATTTGCATGTGTTTTCTTTTATCTGCAGTGCGTTGAGCTTTCTCGGCCACCGTACTGTATTGTATATGTTTGATTTATGTTGAAGTGTTTGGGACATTGCCTTTTAATGGTGAGCATTTTATGTATTCAGACTATCAAAGTATATCAAAATTTGAATTTAGATTTATTGGCCAATATATTTAATATAAGTTATCGGCTTTCAAATGTAAAGAATTATCGGTTATCGGTATTGGCCAAAATGTTAATATCGGTGCATCCCTAATAATAGTCCTTTAATGTTTTTTGCATAACTACAGTGATTTATATACAGAACCAGTAAAGATCAGTGCAAATCTTCACCAAATGCTACTAAAGAAATTGCTAATGATTAACGGAAGTGTATGTAAATTGTATGTAGGATGTACTGTATTGTAAATCTACAGAATTTTTCGTTTTTGAATTGAAGGAAATGTCCGTAATAAGAACGCCAGAAGGCCTACATTATTCGTTTTTTTTTCTTCAGTAACAAAAATGTTTTATATGCCTATCCTGCACTGTGTGACGACATAATGCTTTTACAGTTCACAGGGAAAGATCGCATACATGGAAGTTTTTTATGGGGTTGTGTCTACTGGTGATCATGAGCTGTCTGGTAAGTTCATTTATCACAACTGCATCTTTTGAAATGGCAGAATTAATTCTTCAAATTTAAAATCAATAATGCTTAATCAAACTAAATAGTTATAGGCAAAATATTAGGTACCATGTGGATAATGTAAAATTGTGTAAATCATTTTGACAACATTATTCTTCATGATATGCTAAAATAGGCTAGCGTCTATTAAGTTGTCTATGCAGACTGATTTAATAGACGGTTTATCGTTATTGTAGGCTATACATAATTCTGAACTTCTCAATGGCTATAATATTTTCCCAGGCGCATTGTTTAATAATAGCTAATAATAATTACTTAGACTTATAGTGCTTTTCATGGCTATATGGAGAAAGAGTTACTGATCGACTTCGTGGACTTCATTTGGTGACTTCCTTCTTGTTACAACTTACACGGCACATCGCGGGATCGTGAGACTATGGGACCGTGCTGTATTTTTTTGACTGCCCACTGAAAAGGTAAAACCGTCTGCTCCCACGAGAGTTACGTTGGGTCCCGCAGCCCGCTGGAGCCCTATCCCAATGCAGATCTCTACTGTAGGCCTACAGACTGTAGCTATACTAAATAAAAATAAATAAAACTACATTTTCATAATCATCATTTTTGATTTTGCAGCAATTGGTTTTACAGCAAGACAAGCATACAAAAAAAGACAAATTACAATTCATTAAAAAATAACAAAAACACTTCACAAGGCAACAACAGGCCCAAACGTACTTTCCACACAATGCCTATGACAGATTTAACAGACTTCACTTGACTTGAAGACAGAGACTTGTGAAAAGTCATTTTGGTGTGCCGTTTACCTTCTCTCTTTATTACCCCACATGACAGCACGAAACACAACATTTTATTAATTTTATTAATTAACTATTAATTCTTGATTCATTTATTCCCTATCAATACTGCATGTGCTGCAGCAAACTCACCAAGCCAGCGTTGTTATATACGCGTGTGATGCATCTGAAGGCATGCATATCTACCACCCATTGGAAAAGTGCTGTTATATAAATGTACAACAAGGGAGTTCCCTTTTGGAAGCTTTTTCAGATATCTCTATTGCTCCCAGGTCACAAAAGCCCGCCCGGTAGCCACTTCCAACATGAGAGCATATTATGTGGAACTGAAGCATTTCCAGTTCTGAGGGATTAGACGTGAAGAGAGTTGAGGTGAATGTTATAAACAGGCCTCCTCTCCTGCCCCGTATGAGCCTTAATTTTTCCATATTCACAATGAAGTGTCGAAATCGTGGAGGTGTGTTTATTGGCTTGCATAGTGTTTACCACACAGTAAAATTATTTGAGTGGGGAGGGGCTGCGTAACAAATGAGAATGCGGTTGAGAGTTTCTTGTGAGCTATCTCTCCCCAGGCTAAATTCTCTTTCGGGGTGGGACCCCCTCAAGCACGGAACTCGGTCGCACCGGTTAAACTGCCCTGATGATGGCCATGGGTGTGAAACATTTTTCTAGTGAGATAAATATTTATGTCAAGTCAAGTCAAGCTATCCTCGTTTATATAGCGCTTTTAACAATGTAGATTGTTTCAAAGCAGCTTTACAGAGATAAACTTAATATAATTTAAGGTAACACAGATTGGTTTGGTTTTATAGCGGTTCTTGAATAATGTTATTTTCCAGCTAAAGTTAGTTTTGATTGATTCACTTCCGTCAAAATTGTCATTTGTTATTAAATTAGGGGCCGCTAAGACGACACCGTTCTCTCTAAACAGACTTTAAACGCGAACCTGTGATAAACGCTGATGGCGTTCACATGCGCATTAAGAATTGATTCTATAATTATGTGCGTTTGAATATATGTGCGCAGGTTTGTCATTCCCTACAAACCATGCCTAAACAAACTACTTGTCTTCCCTATAAATTGATACAGAATTTTATTTTATTTTTTCACTTCGGGGTAGGTACGCGAAACGAAGTTTCCACAACGCTTTAGTGGAATAGGGATCCTCCATAGGGAGAGGCTAGTTGGAAATTCAGCACTGCGTTGTCATCGGGTCCAGGCGAAGGTCCTTTGTCAGATCTGGAAACGGCCTGGATCCGGCAGGCTGCGGGGAAACCTCGGGATAAACAAAGACACTGATGCCATTAGATGCCATTCTTCTTATGATGTAACCAGTACATCAGGATTTAAGGGAAGTGTTCCCAGTTCCCATGTAATAGGTATTTTCAACATTAAATGTACAGAGAAATGCAGACTAAGGATGCTCAGGACAAAGACCATAATACTTACCCAAAAAGTGTTAACACAGTAGAACTAACAGTCGATTAGCTTAGATAATTACAAACCAATCACCAGAACAAATCACAGTGAAGAAGACTTGAGTGACTTTGATTAGGCTATTACTCAACTGTATGATTTACATGTATCTTTCTATTTAGGAGACTTAAAAAAACTTAAACACCTGTGCGAATGCGAAATTGCAGGAATGCCTTGTTTTTGATCCGCTGCGTACAACTGCCAAGCTATCACCGTAACCTCCGTTGAACAGGGTAATGTAATGTATATCACTGGCGTCTTACAAATAACAGGCATATTCTATGAAAACACTGTATTATGTATAACTATTCCATCTCTGTTTTTATAGAGAATAGTTCTCTTACGAGAGGTTCTCTCGTATTGCGTAAGATAGCTTACGCTACGGGAAAGATTCATCTTCTCGAGATATTGAAGCCAAAAATTATCCTTAATTTTGTATATATTGTCAACGCAGTTGCAGCAGCTAGCAGACCTTGAGCGGGCATTCTAGCACGCTCATAGGCTGCCCTGCGGGAACTGCACAGCCTACCAGTGAGCCCGGCGTGACGTCACGTCCGCCCTCGCCGCGTCCTAGCCCGCCAGAATGGGAGTGGCTTAGCGTATAAAACCGGGGCTCGCAGGCTGGTTCTCTGATTTTCATCTCTTCAGCGAAGCCTTTCGCATCGCTGGATCTGAGAGAAGCCGCTGCCGCCGTCGAAAAAGCGAACAGCAAGCTAAGGACAGCGCTGAGGAAGCCAGCCGTCTTCGCCACCTTCAGCCATCCGGCGAGCTGCGCTATCCGGCGACATATCCTTTTACATTGCTAAAATTGTATTCTCTCACTCCTAAAAGAGCAGCGAGCGTCTTTTTCAAGACGACTCACACTTCCTATGGCTCGCACAGAGCCGCTCAGTGTTGGAGACCGCCCATCTGCGCTCTCTGCCTGGGCTAGGAAGACGCAGCCTTGCCCTCTCTATGGAGGATGTGAGCACTGCGAGGAACTTCCGATGTCGACCCTGCGGGCTCGAATCGAAGTCTTTAACCACGGCGCCGCGCGGCTAGCTCTCTTTACGTTACAAGAGAGTTTCCCCGCCCTTGCGCCCCATCTCGCGCGTCATGCAGAGCCCCTTTGAGCTCTCTGCATGATCCGGACGGCCATCATCTGTGTCACATGGAGGTCCCGTGCCCGCTAGTAGTGCGCGCGCCCTCACATAAACACTGTTCCCAGTCCTGCTCGACCAACGAGCACGCGGCTAGCTCTCTTTACGTTACAAGAGAGCTATCCCGCACCCGCATCGCCGTTCGCGCGCCATGCAGAGCCCTCTCGAGCTCTCTGCATGACCCGGACGGGCATCAACACACGACATACTGGATGCGTGGTAAGAACAGAAACTTTTATACAGTTCTGCTCAACCAACGAGCACGCGAGCTCTCTGCATGACCAGACGGGCATCATCTGTGTCACATGTAGGTCCCGTGTCCACTACTAGTGCGCACGCCCTCACGTTAACACTGTTCCCAGTTCAGCTCGACCAACGAGCACGCGGCTAGCTCTCTTTATGTTCTTTATGCTCTCTTTAAGAGAGCTACTCCGCCCTCGCGCATCATGCAGAGCCCTCTCAAGCTCTCTGCGTGACCCGGACAGGCTTGCGCGCCGCCGTCAAAATGTCTCGCCCTGCCAGTCCCCTTAGATAGGGCTACAGCAGCGGTGTATTTGACAGCCAACGAGCCGGTAATGCAACCCGCTCGTCTGCGCACATCTGCCGTTCTCGCGGCCACCCAGAGAAATCTCAAGTGAGTATAATGTCTGGTTATCCGGCTCACGCCGCTGGTGTCTTGAGTGTAAAGAAGTTGCCCACATCTCGGTGTTCACCCTTACACACAAGCACGATACCCCCCGTGTCTCCCGCAGAGCCCACTCTCATAAGCTGGCAAATGCTGCTCGAGTGCTAGATGTAGGGAACGTGCCCACAACTCTGTGCTCACGCTTATTTTCTGCCCGCTCTGTTACACGGCCAGAACAGCCTCATACATGCCTAGCAGTCAACGAGTCGGTTACACAACCCTCGTCATAAGAGTTTATGACCTGTAGGCTATGCTTGTGTTTACAGGAGATTTTTTTCATCTTGTAAATCTATATTTATTATTCAGTTTGCTTACTCAAGTATAAGCTTTAAAACAAATAAAACCACTTGTTTCTTTTTGCCAAAAAGCACATGACTACTTTTTTCCACAGTGCTATCAGGAATTGATAAGAGAATCGTTAAAGAATCGTATGTATCGATAAGCAGAATCATCAGTGGTGTTGATATTGATAAAATCTTATAAATTCCCATCCCTAACCTTTATAGACAAAATAGTCTTTCTTACTCTTTTTTTTTTTTTAACTTGCCTCTAGTCTATAGGATTGTAGCTTTTAGATGTAAAACACTAGTTAGAGCTCAGATCGTGCTTCTTCTACTAGCCTAATACTAGTTGTAATTCTACTACTACTAATAATCATCATCAGTCCCACTTTACATTAGGTGTCTTTAAACACCATATATGTATGTTAAAACATTATAACAAAATAATAACATAACCATGTTAGTTACAATTGTACTTATTGTGTTAATGTATTAAACACTTTTGCTGTTGTCTATCCTACAATAGGATATTTTTGGCAGTGACTGGTATTCTCTACAGCTGGACAGAATTCTGCACTGGGCTTTTCAGGAATCATCTTGCTTCTTCGCAAGATCGCAATTCTCGCGCATGCGTCGTGGAAATCTCTCGAAGTCTCGTTTCAGGCCTACAAGGAAGAAAAGGAATAGTCGAATAAAGTCGTTATTTTTGTTTGTTTTTTCGCACAAAAAGTATTCTCGTCGCTTGATAAACTTATAGTTGAGCCACTGTTGTGACATGGAATATTTAAACATTTTCTTTAATGACTCTATGGGCCGTCACTTTTCAATCCCTTAGGGATTCTATGTAGCAGTCATAAACCTCTCAGATTTAATCATAAATATCTTCATTTGTGTTCCGAAGACGAACGGGGTTGGTACAGCATGGGGGTGAGTAATTAATGACTTAATTTTCATTTTTGGGTGAACTAACCCTTTAAGATAGACTCCCCTCACTGCTCAAAACTGACTTTTTGTTCAGAGCTGAATTCTGAATGCTAGCAAATCTTCTAATTTTAACAAACAAAGTGTATATATTATGAAAGATTTATTGTGCAGTCAGCTTCATTGATAATAACAGAAATGTGTGAGATCACGATGAACTGATGTCAGGTTTTTAGGAATTATTAAGGGAGCGCACTTTGCGCGCATTCAGTCAAATTCCTTCAGTCATATCATGCCAAACCATGCACGCAGTAGCCTGCTTGCTTTTATGTTATAACAGTGGTTTGTGTGTGCAAACTCCCTGTGCAGTGTTCATTTTGTCTGTGGCGAGTGGATGTAAATATATTGTTAATGAGCTAACACTAGCTTAGGGGTGTGCCGTGTGCGATAGCACGATTTATGATCGTGGACGATTAAAATATCTCCACGATCTGCTTTTGAAGAAATGTTGTAGTATCGTGCATATTATATCAGTTGCATTTCTGGCGCCTCCGTCTCAGCATAGGCTACGACGCGACGTATATTCACATCAAATGTTAACACAGAGGAAGGGACACTGCAGTTCACAAAAGTTAACATAATTATTTGCATGTGCTTTAAAGCCTTGCTGGTTAAACAAGTCATTCATGTGTTGATGCGCGGTTGTGCGCTTTTCTGAGCGCATACACCCGAAGCGGATGCACTAAGCCTGTCTAACAACAGCGCCTGGTTACTGAACTAAGTTATCTGTCTAGTCTCATTGCGCTAATACTGTCAAATACACACAAGGTTTACATAAAGTTGGTTATGTATAAAGTGAAACAAACAGAGAAAATTGAGAGAAAATCTGCTTGTCAAATGTCAGAGGCTGGAAGTAGCCACTACGCATTAGGTATCGCGTAAGGATCACACCTTAACGATGATATTTTTTGAAAGTAGCGTTTCTTTTCCTGGTAATCTAGGTGCGAAATGTTGTCTTTCGTTGCCATTTACTGTATCCATATGAAGCTCTAAATCGTAGCAACCTAGATAGCTAATGCTTGTCAGGTACTCAAGATGGCGGCAGTCAACTGGAAAAAGAACTAATGACGTAAGAGGTCACATGACTAATATTCATGTATATGAGGACACGACTGCATGCACTTACTCTCCAGACTCTAGATCCGCTCTTAAAGTCACTTTGTGAGCATTTAACCGCTTCATTTGAGAAAAACTATCATCATGACATAAACACACAGAAACTCAAAGGTCTTCATGGCAACCTGTCAAAATAAAAGTTCGGTTTAACTTGACAGAAATATATTACTGTTGTACAGTAGAATTTAGAAACATCTCAATGTAATAATAATACTAACACTAATAAAAATAAATTAAGATTAAAACTTAATTTTTATTCAATGTTTTAATTTTAACAGTAAAGCTCTGCAGCATGTTGTTTGACCAAAAATGTTTGTTTAATTTCATATGATTAAAATAAATGTAGTTAATAATATATTAGAATTTTAATATATTTTATTTTGAATATTCATAGAATATTTTTAAAATATTGTATAAGTTTAAGAATAATAAAAGTTTCATGATTTCAATTAATTAGACATGATTTTTGATTACTAAAAATTTACACCACGTATAACACACCCGCTCCGCAACACTAGTTTCGCAACACAAAAATGTTGTCCAAATAGTTCCAATTATTTCAAATACAGTGTATTTAACACACCCAGAGCCCAAGTTGTGGCAAAATAGTTTTTGGAGAATCTGTAGTTACTGCCTTTTTTCTTGGTTTGGTGCCACGTTTTTGGTAAGTAATACAAAGCAAGAAAACAGTAACTGCAAAATAGGGCTAAAATATCAAATTAAATATGAGGATTGATATATACAAAGAATAAGACAATATAAAGTCACAAAACAGCCACATGTCCAATAATCTACCTACAACTACTTAGGCTGGATGACAGGATAACTTTAAAGGGACACCAGGCAGGAATCCCGTTTTTGTCAAACAGCGACCGAGTCGCTGTGGAGTACTTGTATTTAACATTAATCTCGTAAATACCACTCACGCAGAGCGTGACGTGTTGCATAGTATACAATAGTACATTGTGTTTAATTTTTCGTTTAATGAGATCTAAAATTGGTTGTTAGTGGTGAGAATTTTCATGTGATTAAAGACATAGATCCGACAATTATCCCCTTGAACTTTAATGGTCCAGTGGCAGAACTTTTGCCAAGTGTGTCAGAGGTTCTGGGTACTAATCCCTACTAGTTGTATAGTTTATTTTCCTCATCAAAACCGATTGTTTATTAGTGATTGTATATCAAGCAGGGACACGTTTTTTTTTTGTGCATTAGGTTTTGTGATTTCACCGTAACAAATATAGAGAGTCTCTCAGTCCCCGCAACGGATTGAAGCGCGTTCGTGTGAAGACAGAACACTGTATCCGCGCCACTGATCGCAGCGGCAACAGTCTATGAGCGGCAAGCACTTTGGTCACTTTTTTTCAAAAACAACACATTTCAGATCGCCTCTTATTTAACAAACGAATGAAATGAATGCTCTACTAGAGTTAACTGGAGATGTTTTATTTGTTTGTAATGGTACATCCGTGCCGCGAGATGTTTCAATGGGGACATATCACACCCGTAAATTACGCCTATGCTCGTGTCTGACTCCTTGCTCGGTCAGTCTGCCGTTTCCTCTTTCTCTGTTCCTCCGACAATGCTTTCCTAGCTTTCTGCTTCTTATATGCCGGCTCAGCCATGCCGATAGTGTGACCAACTCCATCCCTCTCTACCTTGTTCCTGGATGGGGGTCATGTCTATGGATGGGGGTGTGTATGTGTGCAGTGCCGTAAAGGAATATGTTACATCGCGAGAGCTGCTATCACGCGATACTTTCTGATGCTGAGGCCGGCGGCCCGCTGCGTAGTTACTGCCTTTGTGCTTTGTAGGGCAATATTGATATTGATAAAATCTTATAAATTCCCATCCCTAACCTTTATAGACAAAATAGTCTTTCATACTCTTTTTTTTTAACTGGCCTCTATAGGATTGTAGCTTTTAGATGTAAAACACTAGTTAGAGCTCAGATCGTGCTTCTTCTACTAGCCTAATACTATTTGTAATTCTACTACTACTAATAATAATCATCATCAGTCTTTACATTAGATGTCTTTAAACACCATATACGTATGTTAAAACATTATAACAAAACAACAACATTACCATGTTAGTTACAATGGTACTTATTGTGTTAATGTATTAAACACTTTTGCTGCCACTGAGGTGTGATACAGGTAAGGCTGGGCCAGGTTTAATGGTGTAGGTAGGTTTAAGTGTTAGGGTTTACAGTGTTGCACGGCCACTTTTGTTAAATTGCCTCCCATTAAGGAAGGGAGGGGCATGTTGTCTTTTATAAGTTCTGACTAGCGACACAGCAGTGAAAGGTTACGTCAAAATGGAAATTTTACCCATAATTCGCGCAATGTGTCATGGGGCGTATAGGAAAAAGGTGGATAAGTTTAAAGGAATGTTATCCAAAGCAACTTACATCAACCAAATACAGTTACTACGTTTTTAACCTATTAAGTAATTAGTTATTAATAATTAGAAGAGGTGTCCACATACTAGATGTAATAAACTTATGATTGGTGTGCGTGGTCTTGGTGGGCATCGCAGTCTTTAGGTTTTCTTATAATCTGGGAATTATATCTATCATAGTTTTAGTTGGGTTCATTCAAGTGTCCCCAACAATTTAATTCTCTGTTAAAACAACAGGAGTCAATATCTTAAGGCTGGAATACACTATGACTTTAACTCAGATTTTTGCCCCGATTTGCGATCCGGGTAATGCTGGGTACACAGACTACACACCAAAAGATAATCGGGCTGAGTTTGGGCACTTTCAAAGCTATGGAACCTTATAAAAATGGTTCTATTTCTTCTGCTATTGTTACAAGCCAAAGAACCATAACTTTGTTCTGTTTAGAACCATTTTTCTAAGACTGCCGTCTGCCAATCAATTTCCGTGTTCCACACATACTTCAGACACAGGTCGCACCTGATGGTGTTCTCATAGCGGTAACTTTATGACGCATTGTCTCATTCTCTTCTCAGGGAACCGGGATATATACATAACCTTAGATGTTTTTTGTTTAATAGCCTAATCGACAAGCATTAATCCGACAAATACAAAACTTTTGATTAATAACAATCTTTGTATTTGTAGGTTGTTTGGTCTTATACAGGTAATGATTGGAAGAAGCACCCTCCACCCAGTTTTTTGTCTCTGCACTTTGCAAGATATACAAACTCCACTTCTCCTTCAGTACTCAGTTCAGAAAAGTCAAGCTCATTTTACTCTGAAAAAGGAATCAATTTAGACGACTACTCCAGGTTACAGCAGGATGTCTACTGGGCCGGGCCTGACAGAGCAATCACAAATGTGTCCATGAGTACTAGTCCAGGCCACACCAAATTCATCATTCAGAACCTGAAAGAGAGCTATCAAATTGGTGAGGAGCTTTATGTTACGGTGCACGCAAAGGATTTTGACAACAAAACCAAGTGTTATGGAGGCGACTTTTTTCAAGCCAAGCTATTCTGGTCTAAAACTAAGGTCAGTTATTGTACACATTAGATTAACTAAAACTACTTGCCTGATTGATTGATTTCCCTGTGTCAGAGAGAGTTGTACTGAGAATGTACTTCTGTCACAGGCCAGTGTTTTTGGGGAGGTGGTGGACCTGCTCAATGGCTCCTACTCTGTACGTTTCCTCTTGCCGTGGGTCGGCGAGGCACTGGTGGCTGTGCGTCTAATTCACTCCAGTGAAGCTGTGCAGGTCCTGAAGCATCACAGAGATACTGACTCTGACAGAGTGTTCTTTAAAGGATATTATGAGGGACCAGGACCAAATAAGACCAGGCTGAGTGAAACAGTGATGTGTAATGTAAAGTGGGACAACAATGGACTAGAGCGTATGGGAACAGAAGACTGCTGCTGTGAATACAACGATCCCCGTACCGGAGAAACTTGGCGCTGTCAGAGACCCAAATCGCTGCCATGCAGTGCCCTTGTGTACCACTCTATGGGTGGTTATAGAAACCGCCTGACTAATAAGGAGAAAATGCTTATGTGAGATTAAAGAACTCTTTATTGACTGTTTGATTGATATATTTGATGCATTGATGGAAGGCAGTATGACAAACATGTTCTCTTTGGCAGGAAGCAAACTAACAAAGGTATCGATGGAGATAAAAGGATCATCAAAATTTTTCATTCCAAGGGAAATGAAACTATTGGTATGTTGGTCAATGGTTTAACCCAGCAGAATAATACAGTACATGGAGGCAGATATGCTGGGAAATGTGTTGCACATAATTAATTGTCTGACATTTAAACAATGCAAGTCATATAAAATCTCCAGTTCAGGCAAATTTTTGAAAACATATACCTTTGACACAGAACTTACATTTACTCGTCCTGCAGATGTTACAGAGAAATGTCACCCTGGTTCCCTTTCGTTGTCACTCCGAGTTCCGTCGGATGACGACGAATGGGGGTTTCGCTTAGAAAGCCAATCGACTACGAGTACTACAAAACGAGCCAATGGCAAAGAAATGCCATGGGTCTGCGGAATTTGCATAGCGTAACTCCGCCTCACCTCGTGAGTATTTAAGGAGCGCGCTCATAGCAAATAGGCATGTTTTCGCTTCGGAGCCAAGAGTATCTCTTCGCTCCACAGCCATTTCTGACTTCACTCTACGAGACGAGCCACTCTCTCCGGTGTTGGTGTGACGGCGATCTGCAGCGAGTTCACATTGCCTGCTGATCTGTGCAGTGATCTGCCAATGAGTGTGTTTCTCCCTGCTCGCTTCAACATCGCGGAGTTTCTTCCTCCTCTCACAAAAGAGCTCGCACGCGGCACGTCTTTTTAAAGACGGCTCGCCCGTGCATTTCTGGTTGCGGTCGACTCATTTCCGATTTTGATGGGCACATTCTCTGCTCTGCGTGCTTGGGCTTCATCACGCTAGAGCAGCGTTTGTGGATGATTCACGTTCTCCCCGCGGGAACGTGATCATCGCGTCATTACGGTCGAGACTCAATGATCTCGTTAGAGAGAGAGTCCCCTCATCCACACCCCGATCTAACACTCTCCACGTGAGGTGCTACTTCGGCTGGTGGCCAGGGTGACCTGAGGGTGTGTGCGTGGAACAAATCCGCCGACTCTTTGTCCGTGGACCACGCCCCCCTCTTCAGTGACGCAACCCGCGAGTGTTCAGGGGATTCCCCGGGTCTATTTTCGGATGCCCCGCGGGTTTCCCTTGACGCTCCAGAATCGGATCTGTTGTCCATCGCAGCATCACAGGGTGGGCTAGAATTTTCAGGAAGTGAAGATTTGACAGTGCTGCCACTTTCGGGTGTGCATATGGCATTGTCGAGTCAGATCCTGAGATGACGGCCATGCTTTCCCGGGCGATTGGTTTTTGGGCGTGGCCGCTGACTCCTGTCAGCGTCCACTCCAATACCTTTTTTCCCGGATGTGCATTAGGAGATCTCGAAATCCTCGAAGACCCCCGTGTCTTCCAGCGATCCCTCGTTGATCTCCTTCGCCCTTCCTTCCCTCGACGGGGCCGCTGCCCATGGGTACACTGGGGTCCCCCGGTTGAACGCTCTGTTGCGATGCTACTGTGTCCTCAGAGTGCTTCCTCTCGGCGCGATCCTAAGCACCCGTCCTAAGCCTGTAGTTTTTCGTCTACACTTGTGGCGAATTCCTATAGCGCTACAGGACAGGCAGCCGCCTCACTGCATGCCATGGCCATTCTGCTGGTCTATCAGGCCCAGATGCTCACGGACATGCACGAGGGTGGGACTGACCCAGGGCTCTTCAATGAGCTGCGCGCCGCCACTGACCTTGCTCTCCGAGCGACGAAAGTGGCCGTGCGTTCCCTGGGTCAGGTGATGTATACCAGTCGGTGGCTGAACCTGTTCGATGTGCAGGATGTCGGGCGGACCCATCTGCTTGACACCCCCATATCCCAGGTCGGCCTCTTCGGCGGTGCGGTTGAGGGCTTGGCCCAACAGTTCTCAACCGCCCACGAGCAGACTGAGGCTTATCTGCCCCGACGGCCCCGCCGTCCGAGCTGATCCCTCAGTCTGCCCACCGCCGAAGGCGCCCTCCTGCGGCTCCCACCCCGCCCGTTCACCCGGGCTGGCTCTGGAAGCCGCAGGGGGACGCCACAGCCCTCTCCAGCCCCGCCCCCCGCTATACGCCGGGTTAAGCGGCGCTCTTGAGATGGGCTCCTCAGAGATGGGACTCAGTTCTTTCCAGGAGCTGGTAGCAGGGCCACTCCTTTCCCTGGTGGAGGGCTGGGGAAGAATCCTTATTTAGAAAGAACTGACTCTCCCGTTTCTGAGCGCACAGAGTTCTCGGACGACACGGTGCGCCGCCCCCGGGCCGTGCACCCCTCGTCCTCCTCTGTTCCAGAGCCGGATGACAGTGCGCGCCGTCCCCGGACCGTACCACTCTCATCCCCCTCTGACGCCAGACCCCTGGCAGAGCAGACCCCCGTGGAACGTTCGTCCTTCCCTGGTCTGCTCTGTCAGGACGCGGTCTATGGCTGCACCCCCACACCGGGCCGCTATGCCGTCCACGTCTGGGTCAGCCATACCGCCTCGCTGCCCCACCGACGGGAAGTCTGTAGTTCGCATGACCCCGCTGGTTCAGTCGTTGGGAGCCTGGCTAGAGCTTCCCAACCTGTCCCGCTGGGTCGCACGAACGATCAGGCTCGGCTACGCGATTCAGTTCGCGCGGTCTCCTCCCCGCTTCAGGGGAGTCCGCTCCACTATGGTCGGTGGCTATGCCCCTATCATGAGAGCGGAGGTTGCAACCTTGCTGGCGAAGGGTGCGATCGAGACTGTCCCTCCAGCCGAAATGAAGACCGGCTTCTACAGCCCGTATTTCATTGTCCCGAAGAAAGCCGGTGGGTTACGGCCAATCCTGGACCTGCGCGTTCTGAACCGCTCCCTTCACAGGCTGCCGTTCAAGATGCTCACCGCCAAACGCGTTTTCGAATGTGTGCGGCACCAGGATTGGTTGCAGCGATCGACCTGAAGGACGCCTACTTTCATGTCTCCATTCTCCCTCGACACAGACCGTTCCTACGGTTTGCTTTCGAGGGGCAGGCATATCAGTACGCAGTTCTCCCATTCGGGCTAGCCCTGTCTCCTCGCGTCTTTACGAAGGTCGTCGAGGCAGCCCTTGTTCCCCTCCGGGAACACGGGGTTCGCATTCTGAACTACCTCGACGACTGGCTAATCCTAGCTCACTCTCGAGTTCAGCTTTGCGAACACAGGGATTTGGTGCTCCGCCATGTAGCCCGTCTGGGCCTTCGGGTCAACTGGGAAAAGAGCAAACTTTGCCCCGTGCAGAGGATCTCTTTTCTCGGTATGGAGATCGACTCGGTCGCCATGTCCGCGCAGCTTACGAGCGAGCGCGCGCAGTCACTGCTGACTTGCCTGTCACAGTTCCAGGGCAAGAGTGCGGTTCCACTGAAACTTTTTCAGAGGCTCCTGGGGCATATGGCGTCCGCAGCCGTGGCAACACCGCTCGGATTACTCCATATGAGACCGCTTCAGCTTTGGCTTCGCGACCGAGTCCCGAGGTGGGCATGGCAACACGGCACTCTCCGAGTACCAGTTACTCCGACCTGCCGTCAGACCTTCACCCCGTGGTCGGACCTCAGTTTTCTACGGGCCGGAGTGCCCCTGGAACGAGCTTCGCGGCATGTTGTTGTAACGACAGATGCCTCTACCATGGGCTGGGGTGCCATGTGCAATGGACGTGCTGCCGCGGGCTCCTGGACAGGACCCCACCGCTTATGGCACATCAATTGCCTCGAGTTGCTGGCAGTACAGCTCGCCCTGCGCCGCTTCTGAGCCGTGCTCAAGGGCCAGCACGTACTAGTCCGTTCAGACAATACCGCAACTGTAGCGTACATCAACCATCAAGGTGGTCTGCGCTCCCGCCGTATGTCGCAACTCGCCCGCCACCTCCTCTTATGGAGTCAGAAGCATCTGAGGTCGCTTCGTGCCATTTATATCCCCGGAGCCCTGAACTGTGCAGCCGACGAGCTCTCACGGTTTCAGCCCCTCCCTGGAGAATGGCGACTCCATCCCCAGTCGGTCCAGCTGATTTGGGACCAGTTCGGGGACGCACAGATAGATCTGTTTGCCTCTCACGACTCGACCCATTGCGCCCAGTATTATTCCCTGACCGAGGGCACGCTCGGCACGGATGCTCTGGCGCACAGCTGGCCGCGGGGCCGCAAATATGCGTTTCCCCCAGTGAGCCTTCTCGCGCAGACCCTGCGCAAGGTCAGGGAGGACGAGGAGCAGGTCATTTTGGTCGCGCCGTACTGGCCCGCCAGGACCTGGTTCCCCGAACTTGTACTCCTCGCGACAGCACCTCCTTGGCCGATTCCTCTGAGGAAGGACCTCCTTTCTCAGGGACGGGGCACCCTATGGCACCCTCGTCCCGATCTTTGGAACCTCCACGTGTGGCTCCTGGACGGGACGAGGCAGGTTTGAGTACCCTACCACCAGCGGTGGTGGCTACCATCACTTCCGCTAGAGCGTCGTCCACGAGACACGTCTATGCGTTGAAGTGGAACCTCTTTGTCAACTGGTGCTCTTCTCACCGAGAAGACCCCCGGAGATGTCCGGTCAGTGTCCTGCTTTCCTTTCTTCAAGAGGCGTTGGAGCGAAGGCTGTCTCCCTCCACCCTCAAGGTCTATGTCGCCGCTATTGCCGCACATCATGACCCGATAGAAGGTAAGTCCGTGGGAAAGCATGACCTGATCACCAGGTTCCTGAGGGGAGCGAGGAGACTGAATCCTCCTCGCCCTCCTCTCGTACCCTCTTGGGACCTCGCAGTGGTCTTAACTGCCCTGCGCAGCGCTCCCTTTGAGCCTTTGCAGTCAGTCGAGCTTAACTTCCTGTCTATGAAGACAGCGCTCCTGACTGCATTGGCCTCCATCAAGAGGGTAGGGGACCTGCACGCATTCTCCGTTGACGAAGCGTGCTTGGAATTCGGGCCGGGTGACTCTCACGTGATCCTGAGACCCCGGCCTGGATATGTGCCCAAGGTTCCCACCACTCCCTTTCGGGACCAGGTGGTGAACCTGCAAGCGCTGCCCCCGGAGGAGGCAGACCCAGCCTTGGCACTGCTCTGTCCAGTACGTGCTCTCCGCACCTATGTAGACAGAACGCAGTGTTTCAGGACCTCAGACCAGCTCTTTGTCTGTTATGGTGGGAAGCTGAAGGGAAAGGCTCTCTCCAAACAAAGGTTGTCTCACTGGATAGTGGACGCCATTGCTTTGGCATACCAGCAGCAAGGCCGACCGTGCCCCCTTGGTGTGACCGCCCACTCCACCCGGAGTGTGGCATCCTCTTGGGCCCTAGCGCATGGCGCCTCGCTAACAGACATCTGCAGAGCTGCAGGCTGGGCGACACCCAACACATTCGCCAGATTTTACAATCTCCGAGTGGAGCCAGTCTCCTCCCATGTACTGTCTTTTTCAAGCTAACATGGGACCCGTTAGGTGTCTTCGCTTGCTCGCCATTCCACTCCACGGACTGGATGCGTGCGATATTTCCTCAGGTGAGCTTCCCCGAAAGCCCTGAGTTCCTCCAGCACTCCTGATGCTGGCGCCAGTGTCTTTTGCCTGCGCGTCGGCTAGGTGCCTCCCGTGTGCATGGTACCTCCTCTGAGCTACCCCCACATGTGTATTTCCACTGTAAGCCTCTTTGAGCATGTGTCTTTCCCTTGGCAAGCCACCTTGCCACCCCTGGGGTTGAAATATTCCACCTGCGGCTGGACACCCCAGTGAATCCCCATATGCATCCCTCGGGTCATATGTGTATTCTCTAAGTCCCCCCCTCTGGGTTGGCAGTAATTGCATACTTCCCTTAAAGACCTTGGGATATGCTCCCCAGTGTACCTTGGTATTCCTGTGCTAATAGGAGTCCTTCGTCCGTGCTATCTCACGACAGGGATCTCAGATTACGCAGGGCACTGGAAGACAGCTGAGAAGGTGGCGTGATTAGACTGGTATCCCCATTCGTCGTCATCCGACGGAACTCGGAGTGACAACGAAAGGGAACGTCTCGGTTACGGATGTAACCCTCGTTCCCTGAGTAGGGAACGGAGACGTTCCGTCTTCCTGCCACTTTCCGCTGTGCCGCGGAAATCGCCTGAGCTCAGCCTTGGCTCCTCAGCGAGAAAAACATGCCTATTTGCTATGAGCGCGCTCCTTAAATACTCACGAGGTGAGGCGGAGTTACGCTATGCAAATTCCGCAGACCCATGGCATTTCTTTGCCATTGGCTCGTTTTGTAGTACTCGTAGTCGATTGGCTTTCTAAGCGAAACCCCCATTCGTCGTCATCCGACGGAACGTCTCCGTTCCCTACTCAGGGAACGAGGGTTACATCCGTAACCGAGACGTTTACACACTCCAGTTCCAGCTGGCTTTTACTTGAATGATGTGTGGACGTCATTCGTCTGTAGCACCCGCCATTTTACAACCCAAACGACAACAGAGTGCCTGAAAGACAAACACATCTACATGATGGGAGACTCTACTATGAGACAGTGGTTTGAGTTCTTTGTGAAAGCAATACCAAGTGAGATCAATAGGTGCTTATTTGTTAATTATAATTATTTATACAGTGCATAGATGCATTAATTGTGGGTCTGTTTTTCAGCCCTGAAGCAGATGAACCTGCATGTCCAAAATCAGTCAGGGCCGCTCATAGCAGTGGATGTGGATAACAACATTGACTTACACTGGAGGGCTCACGGCGTTCCTTTGCGCACTCGGAAAACAGCATTCGCTGATCTGCACTATATCAGTAATGAGATCGATGACCTGGCTGGAGGATCCCACACAGTCATTATGTTCAATCTGGGACCCCATTTCACCACGTACCCTCTGGATTTCTTCACCCATAGAGTGTTGAGGATTCGCAAAGCTGTTCTAGCATTGTTACAGCGGGCTCCTGATACAACTGTTATAATCAAGACTGTCAACACTGGCTATAAGGTAACGTTATAGGCCATCACACTTCAAAAGCAGACGCTTCAAATAGTAGCGTAAAATAACTTCCTCTGTGGCCTGTATCAATGGCAGGACATGTGGCACAGGATTTTTATGATTTATGGATGTACAGTTAATCACAGATATTTCATCTAAACACATCAACTTACAATCATTAATTGGGTTTGATGAAAAAGAAAAATGGTCTCGTTATTCCGGCACATATTTCATGATTTAAACGGGAGCGCACAAGACACTGAATGTCTAAAGCTGCGCTTACACTTGGCATTAACATGCGATCACCCTGATCCAATTAAGCAGATCGGATCATTAGCCAATCAGGACATGGCGCGTTTACATTTGTTCACATTTAGTAGCCTTTGTATCTGGATAACCGATTGGATTTCTGTTTCCTGCATAATATTTAAATTAGGTCTGGCACGACACCAGATTAAGAGTAAAGATGATACCAATTAAACAATGTAGCCTACCAATTGCTTACATTTTGTTATCTTAAACGAGTCATATTCTCCAGGTTTGGATGCAATGATGGGATAGAATTGTAGTGTATTTCGATTATTCCTCCAGCAATAACTAATAACTCTATATCTCTTATATATTTTATCTCTAATGGAAGATTGCACACATGGTATCGTGTAAGGCTAAATAAACCATTTGAAATATTGACGTTATTTGTCAAATTGCTATTTAATTTTCTTGACAAAATTAGTAACCATCCATTGACAATAATGCAGGTGGAAAATCAATTACGCTACTAATCGGAAACGGATGTGACAATACGCGGACTGTGATAAAGGTCTTTAGAGTGTGTTCAAATAATTAAGGCACTCTGTGATGACAAGTTTATGGATGATTTTGTGTTTCTCTGTCTTTACAATAGGACCTTTTTGGCAGTGACTGGTATTCTCTACAGCTGGACAGAATTCTGCACTGGGCTTTTCAGGATGTTGGCGTTTATATTATAGATGTGTGGCAAATGACCGCATGTCACTACAGCAAAGAGAACATTCATCCTGGCCCTATCATCATTAAAAATGAGATTGACATTTTACTCTCTTTTATTTGCCCTTACTGAATTTAAATTAAATTATCTTGACAATTTTGTTCAATAACTGTTATTACAAGAGAAAAGCTGTCTAAAAAAACACTGAGAAATCCTGTTAGACTTCCCTGATTTGTAATTAAATTGTCCAATTATAAACCACTGCTTGAATTCTCCACTACAATCATTTTTTAAAAGAATGGTTTAGTACATGTGTAACGGTCACCAGCTGGAGTGCCCTTGAGAGCCACCAGAGGGCACTCCAGATAAGACTATTATCATTCACAAAATACATTTCCAATAACTCACTGCCTGGACTCACCATCACTTATCACTGATCACATTCACCTGTACCTCATTCACTGATTGCATTCACCTGTGTCTCATCATCCTGTTAGTCTGTCTATATATACCATGTTCATTCATTCACTCACCGTGAAGTCTTGTTTAAGTGTTACACTGCATTTCTGAGCATTCTTATGGTTTTCTTGTCTCTTGGTTTTGGATATCTTGCCCTGTTCCCTGGATTACTCTCTTGCCTCTGGTCCCTGCCTGAAACGAGACTTCGAGATTTCCACGACGCGCATGCGCGAGAACTTAACTGAAGTAGTTGAAGGTGATCGCAATTCTCGCGCATGCGTCGTGGAAATCTCTTGAAGTCTCGCTTCAGGCCTACAAGGAAGAAAAGGAATAGTCGAATAAAGTCGTTATTTTTGTTTGTTTTTTCGCACAAAAAGTATTCTCGTCGCTTGATAAACTTATAGTTGAGCCACTGTTGCGACATGGAATATTTAAACATTTTCTTCATTGACTTTCTGGGCCGTCAGAATTCATTCCCTTAGGGAGCCTATGGAGGAGTGATCCAGCTGTCACATTTAATCAAAAATATCTTCATTTGTGTTCCGAAGACGAACGAAGGTCTTACGGGGTTGGTACAGCATGGGGGTGAGTAATTAATGACTTAATTTTCATTTTTGGGTGAACTAACCCTTTAAATAGATGTATAAATAAAATTAAATAAAGTAAAGCACTGTTAATTTAGTTTATTTATTTCTAATTAGGGGCCAAGCACCGAAGGTGCGGAGGCACCTATTGTATCTGTTCCGGTTCTTATTAGGGGCCAAGCACCGAAGGTGCGGAGGCACCTATTGTATCTGTTCCGGTTCTTATTAGGGGCCAAGCACCGAAGGTGCGGAGGCACCTATTGTATCTGTTCCGGTTCTTATTATTATTATTATTCTTCCGACTGGGCGTCTATGGCAGCCCCTAGAACCGTGTCCGGGAAAGTTGTTCCGGTTTGACATTCTGATAGAGGACAGTCCCAACAGTAATTGCACCAATTTTGGTGTCTCTAACTCATTGCCTCTAGCGCCACCACCTGTTCAAAATTTCAAAATCATTATGCTAATAACTTTTGAACCGTAAGGCCTATCAACAAAATTCTTTTTTCCTCTGATTCCTGAGCTCATGACGATTCGATTGCACCCTATGACGTCATTTTCCGTCATGCAAATTTTCCCGCCATTTTGAATTTTCAGAAAAACCTACTTTTTCGAACTCCTCCTAGGCCGATGCTCAGATTTTCACCAAAATTGCACCAGATCATCTTCAGGCAGTGGGGACAAAAAGTTATGGAATTCAAGTCAATTCGCTCAACAGTTTTCGATAAACGCACAAACTAATTTTACGTAGCGCTTGTGAAAACAGACGTAAGGCTGTATCTCCGCAACGCTTTATCAAATTCAGACCAAACTTGGTACATGTCATCACAAGCATGACCTGAGACTACATGCTGCGTTTCGGCGCAGCGCCACCTACTGGTCCGGAGATATGAAAAATGGCTATTTTGGCTTATAACTTCTGAACGGTTTGTCCAAAAATCATAAATGTGGTCTCGTTAGATTCAGGGAGTCATGCCGAGTCGACTGATATCCAATATTCCCAGATCAGCCATTTTGGCTGTCGGCCATTTTGAATTATGTGCTAAAATGCTGTATTTTCTGAACGCATGAACGAATTGTTACGAAACTCGGTATGGTTCATCACTACGATGCCCTGAAGGAGCCTGAGAAGTTTCGAAACAGCGCCACCTAGTGCTCAAAAGTTACAATTAAATTTCCAAAAATGCTAATAACTTTTGAAAAAATATGCCTATTGTAATGACACTGGTCTTAATAGATTCCTTGGGTCATGCCGATAACATAGATACCAAGTTTGACGTATTTGGATGAACTTCCTGTCCGCCATCTTTATTTACTTTCAAAACCTACTTTTGCGAACTTGTCCTAGACGGTTCGTCCGATTTTCACCCAAATCGAATCGTATCGTCTCCAGACCATGCCGACTAAAAGTTATGGATTTCGTGACGATAGACAAAACCGTTTTCGTGTACCACAGCAGCAAAGTTGAGGCATGCTGCCAAAACGACTATTAAGTCTTTATCTCTGCAATGCCTTGACATTTTGACACCAAACTTTGTATGTGTCATTGTCACCTCACTCAGACCACATCACATCGATTTCGTAATTGCGCCACCTATTGGTCGAAAGTCATAATCCATTAAATCATCTTAAAAGTTACTGTATATATGATTTTTTTAGCCATTTGTCCAAAATTCTCTTAATGTCTTTAATTGCTCCTTGCTGCAGTTGGTCTGCCACTCCCACCCATGTTGGCATCTGTTGCCGCTTCTTGCGCTTGGCCCCGGTAATGGCTGCTTGCAGCTATATTATTGTATTTGTTACTGTTGTTATTTGCAACATTGTTCTTACTTTTAAAGGAGAACTCCGGCGCAAAATGAACCTTTGGTCTAATTACACATTGTTACCTAGTCAACCGTTATCTGAGATTTGTTTTCATGATGATCGAATGTAAATAGTTGTATCTCTAAAAACAGTTTAGCCTATAAAGCTAGTATAACGCTAGTATATTGGGCATAGAGTAATGACAAATAAAAATCGCTTGTTAATACCACTAACAAGGCTCAAAATAGCCCCACACTAACACGGTAGCATAATGAGGGTCCCTACCTTCAAACCAAAGCATTGAGAACTTTGTCAGTGTCCAGACAGTTTAATAAGAAGATATTTTAAACATACAGTCAACTTCGCGTATACAGACAGGAGCCATCTTTGAAATACAATCTTTACCAGTCGATCTACGAACGCCGATGGAGGCAGTATCTGCCCCCATACAGTATCCCCCCCCCCCCCCCCCCCCCCCCCCCCCCCTAATTATTACTATTATTATAATAAATAACAATACACTTACACACCCTTGCCACTAACAATAATAATACAAACAAATATTATATAAAAAAAATCTTTTGCGGAGAAGTGGTAGGCGGAGTTTCCTTTGCAGCGCCTCGTACGCATTTAACGGTTCTGGTACGCACTACGCAGCAGTTCGCGCAAGTCTTCAAACGAGCAGCAGGTAACGTTAAAGCTAACACAGAAAATTACGTTAATCCTACCATCACCATGCTACTCTAAAAGTTGCGGCAGCATGCAAATTATTCTTAACTATAATAAATGTATAACTCGATTTCAGACGCATTCTGAGTGACAATGTCATTCGTTTTTATCCAAGGAATAAAAGTGCAAGGGGAAATACATCTAAGTTAGTTAAATGAAATCTTAAGTGTATGTCCAACTCTAAATTGTAAGGAACTTATATCTTTGATTTCATAGTAACGCTTTACAATAAGGTTCATTTGTTCATTACTCACGTATGAACTAGCATGAACTAACCATGAGCAACATTGTTTATTCATGTTATGTCACAGTCAGTGCATTAACTAATGATAACAAATACAACTTTTGATTTTAATGTTTTAGTAAATGCTGAAATTAATATTAACTAAGATTAATAAATGCTGTAGAAGTGCAGTTCATTATTAGCTAATGTTAACTAATTTAACTAATGAAACCTTATTGTAAAGTGTTACTGATTCATGATAGATAACACTGTATTTTATACATATAATACCATACATTAAATTTACAACATCAACAAAACTAAAAATTAATTTTCCATAATTACCTTCTTGATTCTCACTGTTTTGTTTGGTAAAGTAAATAATATTTAGCAATATTTTCAATTTCCCTATTTTCATTTGATGTGTTATGCATTCTAATAATTGTATCAACATATTTTCTTAGAATGCCAAGGAAAGAAAGAATAAAAACAAAAAAAATCAATGAACTTTCTGATGCAGCCAAAGGAAGCATCCCTCTTACAAGAGAGAATAAAATGCAGGTACTGTTAAATTAAATTTTAAAAAAATGTAGTGCCCTTTTTAGTCCCTCCTCCGCTCCTGCCCCTGAGGAGGTCTGTGCACGCCACTGTCGTACAACACTAAAAACAATCAGTGAATTTTACTTAACTTACTTCGTTTTAGGCTCATAGTATTGCATCATCTTGTTGACATTGATATCACACCATCCCGTTGCCTTTACTCTGAAAAGATTTATTTCAAAAGCATGAAAACAACCTTGTTAGTGTGGGTTTCAAATTAGAAAACGTGAGAAGCAAATAACAGTCTAAAATGTTAACTAATGTTAGCAAAACAGCCATCATCATCGGTCCTCGAGCCACTTGTTCACCGAGACTTCGGCTGCTTTAGGCCTAAAAATGTAATAAGCATCCCATGGATATGGCAAGCTAGATAAAATTGACAAAACAGGTCATAAAACGATTAACAAAATGTATAACATTGTAATAGTGAATGGGTGGGTTTGCGTTAAGTTACCTGTTGTAACTGTTGTAAATTTTTCTTGACCATTAACGTTAGCCGTCCTTACGTGGTGTGAATGGCGGTTAGAGATGTGGAAGATGGTCCGTCTGTCAGCCGTCTCTGTTTTAAAATTAGAGATGCACCGATTGATCGGCTGCTGACCGGAATCGGCCGGTTTTCACGTGATCGGCCATGATCGGCGACCGGCCGGTCAGTCTGACATAATCCGATTTTATGCCGGTCAAATGCACTCGGGCGCCGCATGATTAACATCGCGCAACATCAGCATCACACGTGCACACGGAACGCGCACATGTAGGAAACCTCGTGAATTACGGCCGTTTCACACCACAAGGTGCAGCGCGTTTTTTTTTTTTTTTGTTCGGCGTGCATGTTAATCAATGAGTGCATTCACACCGCGAGCCAGAGCAGCGCGTGAGAGTCGAGCAGGAGCGTCGCGGGAGCAACAGTGAAGCGTAGGTTTCGGCGACGAATCTATTTTTGCTGCACTCAATTTAAGTGAAAGCACACTTTTGATGGACAAAATAAATAGGATTTCATCCAAAAAGTGCCCAAAATGCAAAGAATTTGCATGTCTGGTGTGTTTTAACAAGAACTGAAGTAGGCTAGGCTATGTCAGAAAGAAAATGAAGACTCAAAAATATTTATAGAAAATTTACCCATTTAAACTTGTTTTTATTATTATTTAATTGTTTCCCTGCACATGCTCCACTTGTTCTGTTTAGCTTGGCTGGACATATGTCAGATGAGAGAAGAACTGCTTGAGAAATATAACTTGCCATTGATGTACAAGTGATTGCAATAGGCCTGTGTGTGTGTGTGAGAGAGAGAGATATAAATATCTTTATACTGCAAGGCTATATTTATTGAATTTTTATTTGTTATTGATATATTATTTTATTGCCATTACCTGTTTTCATACAGAAGTTGAGTTTGCTAAAGATATATTTTGTTTTATTGGATATTGGATGTGAAAAGGAAATGGTTCTTACATAACACTGCACTTTAGATGTGTTAGAATTTTCCACACTAGGAGTAATTTATATAGTTCTATTTTATAGCGATTATCTGTTCAAAAAATGTTCTATTAAAGAGAAGATAGAAAATAAATATTTGTGTGTGCTGTAAAGTGGTTTGAAAAAATAAAATCGGAATCGGCTAAAATCGGTATCGGCAGGTCAAACTCAAGGAAAAATCGGAATCGGCCTAGAAAATTGTAATCGGTGCATCTCTATTTAAAATAATAATAAAAAATGCCGGAACTTGTTTGTCCGTGTCCAACTGTGAGAAAGCACACAAAATATTTATTAATTTCCCACTGACAATCTGTGGAGTAAAACGCTGCATATTCAACACTTACCGCTGATAAGTTAACTGTCTTTGATGTAACTTAGCTGCTAATGGCGCGTTGGATCCGCTTCCTTGCTAGCTAACGTTAACGTTACGTACATTAGCGTTACTGGTATGGTTAACCTTCAGATAGAGAAGTACGACAATAAGACATAAAACGTTCAAATGTGCTTTAAATGGGGATAAAGAAGTTCGAAATGCTTACCTGTTATTTTTCTTGACCGTTAGCCGTCCTGCTGTGTGACCCGTCGAGTGATGTGAGCGCGCAGTGGGGGATGGGCGGCTGGGCAAACGACTGCCTGAGAGAAAATGCGCGCGTTTTTTTTTTTTTTTTTTTGCTTCTTGTGAAACACTCCTGAGTCCTGGATAATATTTTGCCATTAGTAAAAGTAGTTAAGGCTCAATGAATGCTTAATATGAAATAGATTATGTATTTACTATTGTTTGTTTTTATTTGATTAGCTTTTAGTTATAAAAGAAAACGGCATAATAAAATGAGCCCTTACCCATCCAGCAAAAACTCGTTGAAAAGACGTTGAAAAGACGACTTTGCCAGACGTCTAAACAACGTTAAATTTTGGTTGAAAAGTGAAAGGTGAAAAGCCGTCTTTTACAGGTTGTTGAAAAGACGTCTATAAAAAGACGTAAATATTACGTCTAAATTTGGTTGAAAGTGAAAGGGGAAAAGACGTCATTTTCAGGTCATTGAAAAGACGTCTATAAAAAGACGAGAAAAGACGTCATTTTCAGGTTAAAAATACCTTTTAGGCTTGACTTTAGCCTAATTTCAAGCATAAATTCATTATAGGCTAATGTTATATATTCATTATATTATATTATATTATATATTATTATTAATAATAATAATACTCTAAAAATAGAACTGACAAAAAAATAACAAGAAAACGTTTATTTATTATACATGCATTTAAAACATTTAATGACAAAAACACACGAAAAACTCATTATTGCTTATATCCCCCACCGCCAGATCGTCCAGGGGCATGCTTAAGGTGGTCTCCCATGGCTTTGTAGATCTCATGATCAGTGGCCTTGGTATTCCATTTTTTTATTGCATCTGTAATGATGACAACAACAAAAAAAATAATTTGTGTTCTGCTCAGTTTGTTACTCAAAAGAATTAATTAGAGAGGCAACGGTACACAGGCCTTTCAGTTCGGTTCGCATTTTCGCATGAGACTTCAGTGATGTTTTAACCACTGCACCTGCGGAAATTATTTTTAAAATATATAAATTTGCGACTATAGTTGGCTAAAGATGCTTTCGGGAAACACACCCCTGGACGGTAAGGATATGCTGGGAGTTGGAAGGGGTGTGTCGCGATTCTACAGGTTCGTGGATCTGAGTGTCACGATTTCGGTTTCATATCGCATATCGTTACAGCCCTAGTCATTTTAGAATGTTAAGTTCTACTTCTGTAGTTATTTTGGTGAAAGTAACTCAAAAGTAATACAGGAGTAATGTAACGCATTAAAATTCTGAGACAATATTGTAAGGTAATGAATTACTTTTAAATAACAGTAACAATAGGCTATAATGTATTACAGTTTGGAAGTAACTTGCACAACACTGTATAATATTATTATTACCAAACCAAAACCAAAGCGTGACTTCAAAAACCGAGGTACCAAACCATAATTTTTGTGTTCTAATTCTCCTCCGATCATTGTCTATTATGAATGGTCTGTTACATCATGATGTTGTGATGTGGGACTTTGAATTCCATAAAACAAAATCATATACCTATCACAGTGGTGAACAGTGATGTTGATTGGAAGGCTGTTTTTGAGCCGTGGCCCTTCATGTTGAGCTGTGACATTAGATTGTTGGTCATCAGTCTGAAAGAGAAAGGGGGGAAGAAAGTGGTGGGGAATAGAGATGGAGAAAAGATGATTAGTCACATCCTCTACTTACATCTTCTTGGTGCAAGCTGGCAAAAGATGTGAGAAGGGATGAGTCAAGGTAACAGGCATTTTCTTTTATTATCAGAAATAAAATATTTTATGATGAAATAAATTAATGCTTGTGATTTGAATGTACATACCTGTCCAGAATCTTTGTTGTGCAATCCCTGATATTTTTGCCTCCAACTTTACTTAACTGGGTAATCTAAGAGGAAAAAAAGAAAATATCATACTAATATCGGTAGAAAACATTTTCAGTCCTTGCATTAACCTAATCAATTGAACTTAATTTTATTGGTTAGGACAAGTCCAAATGTGTGTAAATAATGTTAAAGTAAACACAGTTCTGTATTTTCAGTAAAGTAGAATTATGAGTATTTCTATATTATTGGCATCATTGCATGAGGAACCAGGAACACAATTTAAACACAAACATTTAAATACAATATTTAGTACAATAATATTTACAGGTAATTGTACTCTAACTGTCACTAACACTTATTACATATAATATGTAATAGTATTATTTGTGGGTTTTCACTGTAAATAAAATACAATAACAAATATTAAAACAATTTCTGAGAAAAGCTGCGGCAAAATCAGTCGGAGTCTAGTATTGAGTCTAGGCCGCAATAAAAAAAAAAAAAAGAATCCAGGGCTGCGTTTCCCAAAAGCATCGTAAGCCTAAATTGATCGTAAAAACGATCGTACGACTGATCTTAATATTATGGTCTGTTTCCCAAAAGCATCGTAACTTAAGTAGCACTTGAAAATCTTCGTAGAACTACGAGTGCTCTGGAGTAATCGTAAATCCCCAAGTGCATCGTAAGAAGACAGAGTTATGAGCTCACCTGCAGGACAACCGGCAGATTACACTTTTATCTAGATTTAACAGATTACACTGCAACGTAAGTAGGCCTATAATATAAGGTTTTGATTGTACTTTATTGTACACTTTGTTGTACTCGTGTTTTGTTTATGTTTGTTTGTGTATTATTATTATTATTAAATTAAACGAATGAACAAAAAACAAAGATTTATTGATATATATTGTGGTGTTGTGAGGGGCCTAACCCTTGGTTCTGTGACCGGGGCCCAACATTTGGTGCTACGCCCCTGTTACAGACTAATCAGAACATAATGAACATGGCAAATCTGAGATGTAGGATGACTGGTATGTATGACTTACAACAAGCAGAAGTAAGACAAACAAGTAATCGAAGAAGCTGAAAAAGAGAAAAAGAAAGCTGAAAAACAGAAGAGAACAATTACTTTATAAATCTTAAAAAGGATCATGTATAAATTGTATGATAGGCCTAACACCTGAAAATAAACTAATAAGCTATGAGTTCACATTAAGAATCAGAATGTTTATTTATGAGTGAACTATCCCTTTTTAGTCACAGTTTCCATTTTAATTAATGCTATTATAATTGTATATTTTTTTTACTAATATACGTTTTTTTCTTTTTTGATGTGTACTGGCCTAAAGTGACCTAACTTTGTTTTTAAAAAGTGTGTGTGTGTGATTTTCTGCAAAAAAAAAAAGACTATTTGGGAGAAATGTTTTCAGAAGCTTAGAATAAAATAAAAATAAACATTTTAATCTAACGCATACCTATAACTAGTAAAACCAAAGAAATGTACAACTTCAGTGTTCTAGAACTGCAGTGTTCTCTTAATTTTTTCTTTTAATTTTTAAAAAATTTAATTACAAAATTTTAATTTAAAAATTTAAATATCTCATGTAAGTTTAAAAATAAAATATACAACATGCATTACTAAGAACGCATTTAGGAGCAGCTAAGTAATATTACTTACCTTGAAATAAAAACTGAGGCGGCAGAGGAAGACAATCCAAAATCTAGTAAAACAGAAATGAAAAAAATATATTAATCAAACCTGATAACAGTCCTTATGTTTCATGTTACAGGTATGCTGCATTATGCCAATAAATAATGAAAACTTATCTGATAGTTAGTCAACACATTGTGTACTTACAAAGACAAATAACTGACTGTGTCTGAGCTCTTAAAAGAACTTTTGGGGTGTAGTGTACTGCTGTGGACACATGCAAAAAAAAAAAAGAAAAAAAAAGAGAAAAACAATAAACAAGGCTGAATACGAGAGTGATATAGGAGTTAAAATGTTTCATTAATGGTTACAGAGTGGGCGTCAGACAGGGTTAATAGTGGAACTAAGGGGGAAGGGAGGGAAAGGGGGAGGGGAAGGGGGAAAGGGGAGGGGAAGGGGGAAAGGGGAGGGGAAGGGGGAAAGGGGAGGGGGGAGGGGGAAAGGGGAGGGGAAGGGGGGAAAGGGGAGGGGGAAAGGGGAGGGGGGGGAGGGGGAGGGGGAGGGGGGCTCAAAGATATATTGATATATATATATATATATTGTGGTGTTGTGAGGGGTCTAACCCTTGGTTCTGTGACCAGGGCCCAACATTTTGGTGCTCCTGTTACAGACTAATCAGATCGTAATGAAAAAAAGCAAATGGCAAATCTGAAATTTAGGATGACTGGTATGTTTGACTTACAACAAGCAGATGGTAATCGAAGGTAATTGAAGAAGCTGAAAAAGAGAGAAGTGAACAATTGTTTTATAAATCATAAAACGGCTCAAATGTATAAATGTAAAATAAGAAAAAAATAAGCTATGAGTTCACATTAAGAATCAGAATTTTTATTTATGGGTGAACTATTCTTTTTTTAGTCACAGTTTCCATTTTAATTAATGTTATTATAATTGTATATATATTTTTTTTAGTAATAGTTTTTTCTCCCTTATTTTAATGTGTACTAGCCTACAGTGGCAACTTTGTTTTAAAAAGTGGGTGGGACGGGTGCGCGTGCGTGCGTGTGTGTGTAAAAAACATGAGATTTCAGCGTTAGATCGCTGCTGATAGCCTATTCAACAAACGAACTAAATTAATTATCCGCTAGTTAACTGAACCCAACCCGTCCCACCCCCCAAATTAAGCCTATGCGTAATTTAATGTTACTTTGTTTTTCCCAGTATTTATTTTAGAGCAGAGTTGGCGTTTGGCTCCAACCCTGATACAACTCTTTAAGTATAAGAGTCCCTGATTGTGACTCTTGGAAACCCTAGCTTACTACTACTAATACTACTAATAATAGGCCTACTGTTCGTCCAAAGTGACGTTATCATGGCAAACATGACTCTATCAAAAGAGCGAGTCTCTCAACCAGAGCGCCTTTGCCGCTTATAGCGCAAATGACGTCATAGACCTAACGGTATTTAACGGCAGATTGTATAGGAAAAGACGGAAAGACGCTTGTAAGATGTGGACGTGGTACATTTACTAGTAAAATACAGTCCATTAACTTTTCCATATCTTAATATGTTCCTTGATATTCACTTTTATGAAAGAACTTATTTTTAGTGGTAAAAATAGCTGAGAAAACCAATCAGGCTCACTCCCTTAGTAGGCCACGGCTCACACACTAACGTTATGTGTCCTAATTGTATTATTACTCTGGTTATATTGTTAATTGTTATATTTGTGGTCTTATATTTGATATTTTCAGTTGTAAATGTAATTTAAATCATTTGGTTACATTAACTTTTGGAATAACGTTACTCACATATATGTGTAGTCATCCAGAAGGGAGCAATGCGCGCGATAAGGATTAGTCAATGTGACAGCAGCTTATATACCCTCGGCCAGATTCGCGGGCTTAACACGCGAGCAAAAAATCAAAGTTTAAATATTTTCTTATTTTTTTTAAATGTAATGTATACATATATTCCTACCTTTTGTTATACTACTCTGACATTAAATTACACATTAAATAATTTACACACTTCTATGGGGTTTACTGATGGAGTGTTTTTTTTCCCTGCCTCTTCTGGCTGCATAAACTGTCCCTCCCTCTTTTTTTTATCATAATGAAAACTGTGGGAATGCAGTAATCCCCTAGTTTACATTAATAATAAACAGTTTAAAATAAAGAATAAGGCCATCTATGTTATTACATGAGCTCTGATTGAGATTCACAAAGGTAGAAGTGAGTGTTAATATTCATGATTTATTG
Source organism: Tiaroga cobitis (assembly GCA_030578255.1). Taxonomy (NCBI): domain Eukaryota; kingdom Metazoa; phylum Chordata; class Actinopteri; order Cypriniformes; family Leuciscidae; genus Tiaroga; species Tiaroga cobitis. Next base: position 30,767,399 of record CM060605.1, read on the forward strand.
TATGGTTTAATTCATCTGTTTTGCCTCTTGCAATTTGCAAGTTAATGAATTATTTATTTTAGGGTTAGTAGGGAGGTGGGTGCCATTTATTTTGACTTTGACTTTTTCTCCTGTTTATGTTAGCAAGGGATGTCGCTGTACTCGTTTTCTTTTCTTTTAGTTTAAGTAGTTTGATTAATAAGGAGTTAAATTGATTGTTTATTGTTTTGGCAATACCCCCTTCTGAATCTGATACCCCCTTTTTTCTTTTGTTTGATTTGTAAATAGAAACGACTTTCTTTAATTAGATAATTTTGTGTTTATTGTGAAACATTTCTGGGTCTGGAGTCTGGAGATGATGTGGCTTCATGCTGCTGCACGTTCATTTCATCCATTTTCTTTTGCTGTTGCTTTCCTCCCCTAGACCAATCAGGAAAACGTAACAATAGTTAGAACTTACTAAACTAAAGTTTTCTTCTATAAGAGTGAGGTAAATTGAAGACCTACCAGGACAAGTGGTGCTGGGAGTTATGGCTGTAATGAAACAATTTAAGGCAAGGTGCAGCACACTTTTTAAAAAGAAAAATAATTTTTAGCACTGTGTTTTGTTGTATGCACAGATTTTGAGGGTCACTTATAGAAAGATGTTTTCTTGGTTTTGTTTTGTGGCATTTTTAATTTAATAACATACATTTCAACATATAACGCACATTTGCAACCCTTAATGTTTTATTTTGCTGTAGATTAGGTGATCAACCCATCAATCATCATTAATTGTTGGGTCATCATCAATCATTTTGACACATGCCAGAGTATATATAGTCTCCACTTCCTCTAAAATGACATTAATCTCCTCTTTTTGAAATATATATATATATATTTTTTTTTTTTCCTGCTATTTTGCTGGTGTCACCACACTGTAAAAAATATCTACTTGGTTCTACTTAAAATTTTGAGGCAGCTGCTTAACTTATGATTTTAAGTAAAAACAAAATTGATTAATGAATTGTTTTAACTCATTATTTTGATTCTTGTTAAGCTATGAATTGCCTTCTGCAAGTCAACATGACTATACATTTATTGTTGTTTCAACTTTGCTATGCAAGTTCAAAATAAAGTGAACTCATTAATGAGCATTCTGTTCACTTATCCCCATTAGTGGGTTCAACTTAGTAGTTTCAATTAAGTAATGTCTTTGAATTAGGGTATCAAGTTAAGATGATCTAAAAGAATGCCTTGTTGTAACTTAATTATAAAAACACACAAATTTTAGTACAAAACATTTTTTTTTATTAAAACCAATGTTAAACCAATACAAGCTATACATAAACCTTTAATCATGCAATCATCTCAAACTTGTAATCAATACTTTTTTAGGTACCAAACTTCAGTTGGGTGTGGGTCACATGAGGCTAAGATAAATAGAAGGGTTGTGTGTGAGCTTACACTATGAGGGGGTATCCCAAGCAGACTCCACAAGTATTTCTCAGTGTGTGTATAGAAGGTGGGTGATGGGAAGTATTTCCTGCAGTTGTCAAAGTTGGTCATGCTGAATGTAGGTTAGATAGACCAATAGACACATACAGCAGTATAGATATCTATATTCGGCACCTCCAAAAAAAAAAAAAAAAAAAAAAAAATCACAGCCTGTCATCTAAGTTGTTTATCATTGTTATTGGTGTGTGACCTAATGAGGTTAAGTTGACTGATGATCACTGCAGGAAACATCTCACTTTCTATATGCGCATGCACACCCCTCTCCTTGCCATATCCCCATTAGGTCACCCAAAGCTGTACTGAACACTATTCATATTCACCCAATAGAAAATACATTCCTTTAAAAGCATTAGCTTTTTTCCTTACACAACACTGAAATATTGAACAGGTTTTAAATGTAAACATTTAAAAAAACTTTTAAAGAGTAGTTCACTTTAAAAAAAAACTTTTGCTGATAATTTACTCACCCCCATTTCATCCAAGATGTCCATGTCTTTCTTTCTTCAGCCGAAAAAAAATGAAGGTTTTTGATGAAAACATTCCAGGATTTTACTCCATATAATGGACTTCAATGGGCCCCAAACGGTTCAAGGTCCAAATGACAGTTTCAGGAGAAACTATATGGAGAAAAATCCTGGAATGTTTTCATCAAAAACCTTAATTTCTTTTCGACTGAAGAAAGAAAGACATGGACATCTTGGATGACATGGGGGTGAGTAAATTATCAGGAAATTGTTTTTTTTTAAAGTGAACTAATCCTTTAACATTAATCTCACAGATCCAGCTGACTTATACCAAAAGCTGTGCTGAACCCCAAACACAAACAAACTCAAACTTCAGACTGCAACTGGTTCTTTTCAAATATTTGACACTTGAATACAGTATACTTAGAGTAGACCCCATTTTTTGAACAATATTAAGCATTAAATGTATTCAATCCAACAAAAGCAAATGTATCAAGTCCAACAAAAAAAAAAATCAGGGCTCCTCTCCTGTTTGCTTAAGTGCTTTTGCCTTCAACTTTGGTATGCATGACAACAGAAACAAATGAAAAAAAAAAAAATGAATTCCAAAACTATTCTCAGGTGGGGCATGGTTTACAAATGATACCTCAGGAGCTTGTTTCGGATGCCGTGGACTCTGGCAGAGGCTTGATCTGGTTTGATCTTCATCACTACCCTCTGAAGGAACTCAAAGGAATACTTCATGGCTCGAGGATACTCAAGGTTAACGCAGTAGATGATCCCCAAAAGCATGGCAAAGCTCGATGGCACATCCTTGAAGTTGTGAAGCACAACAGTCCCCTCAACCACAACAGCCACATTGAAGACCTCACGTGGAAAGGCATCCTGGTTGTCACCTTCATAGCCTATCAACAGGCCAAGTTGCATCCCCTCCATGGCTGCAGCCAGAGTCTCACCATGGGCCTTGAAAAGTAGAAAAAAATAGTGTGAATGTTTGGGTCAAGAAGTACATGCTCTGCAAAGCTACTTAAGTCTCAGTGATCATAAACCTTGTTTTCAGGCTAATTTCAGTCTTCTTGGGCTTTCAGTTCTGAGTGTGCATGTTTGTAGGTGCAATGTTGGAAGGTTACTGCAAGGGGGTGAAAACTTCAGTGTTCACTCAGATCTGGGGAAGTGTATGTTGCACTGGGTCCTCTCCCCATCACTATTCTACCCCTCCTTTCTCCTCCCCCAACATTGTTCTACCCCTCCCTCCTCCCATCACCACTATTCCACCCAACCCTCGTCCTCCCCATCACTATTCTGCCCCTCACTCCTCCCTGCATTATCACTATTTTGCTGCCACAGGACTATATCAACACCCATGAGTGTATCTAATCCAATCTCTGTGTTAAAGGGTGTGTGTGGGGTGTGTGTGTGTGCAAGTGTATATGTGGGTGGGTGCGTTCGTATATGGGCTGTTAAGCATGACAGAAAAATGTCTTACGTCACACATCCTGATGATGTCTGATGGCTCTTCTCTTAGGTAGTGTGGCAGACCCAGCAGAGCAGCAGTCCTTCTCCTTTCGTTTGTGTCCTACAAGACAAAAATAAGCAGTGTTAAGATTTTATTGCAAACATCTGGTGCCCAATTTTACAATTCTCAGCTCGTCTACTCACGTCTTTCTTCAGACAGTCCAAAATGGCTTTCAGTGCAGGCTTCTTTGCCGACTTGGTCGCAGCTTCGTACACTTCCAGCAGTCTTGGTGCCATGTCATCAAGTCCGTCGAGGAACGACTCGAGAAGGTCTGTGCTTACGACTCTTTTGAACTCTGCCCGAACCTGAGGAGACAAAAAAGACAAAAAGGTTAAGAAATTAGAGAAAAGATTTTCAAAGCATAGAGTGACAATTTAGTAAGCTAAGGTTTTCTGTTGGCAAAGGCTTTCATCCACTCAGTAATACTAAACACAATCCTCTCACTTATCTGTATGCGCATTCACGCCACCATACGGACTAAAAAAAAAAAACATTTCTGAATGGACCACAGTACAGTATCAGACATCTCTCTAGTACTTCCTGGAGGGAAGCTCATACATTGATATCCAGTCATTGGATTAAGTGATTAATCTTAGGCTGAGTGTTGTCTACTGTTATACCTGTCTCTCACAGAACATGGCTGGCCATCTAGCTATGACATCCCCAATGAGGGGTTGATCCCCTACAATCTCCTTTCTGCGCTTGGAGAATGTGGCAGACATCAGCTCATCTATCTGCTGGTGATCTGGGTCTTTTTTCAGCACTTCCACCTGAATTGGATTGCACAAAGGACACATACTAAGACAAAATATTAGGCTTCACAGACACAAAAGCAAAGTGTAGGTAGTTAGTATTATATAGGCAGGTATGTATGCAGTAATAGACAGGTATGATGTGTATGTGTGATGTGCATGTGTGTGTATGATGTACCTCCATCATCCTCCGCTTTTCTTCCATGTCTTCATCACTCAGTCCTTCAGGGGGATCTGGACAGTAGTGGACCTCGCCCTTCTTTGACTTCTTCATGCGTGGTCCCTTGGCTTCTTCTCCTTTTCTTTTGTTGACCCTCACCTCTGGGCATCCAGCTGCACTTAACTTCTGTCGATAGTTTCCGAGCTTAAACTTCAGGCTGTGGAGCCAGCCGTACCAACCCTTTCCAGACCCTGGCTCTTTTAGACTGGGATGCTTCTCCACAAGCGCTTTGGCAACATTCTCATAGTGCTGCCTCTCAGGATAAGGACTAATCTTTGACATGCTGTCTGCAAGTGTGTCCAGGATATCAGTTTTCATACCTTTAAGAATCACCAGCACAGATCCATCTTTTGCATATCTTCCATTTGCTTCTTGCAGCGTGAGTTCAACATCATGTGAGAACTCTGGAATCGGGAAGGGCTCAGGCCAGTGCTGGGAGTCAGATTCCCCACTACTGAGAGATGGAAGGCTGGCTGTATCCAATGTGGAATCCGAGCAAGCTGCGTCAGTTGTGAACAGCACTTTCAATGTTGCTCTCTCCTCAGGAAGGTCTCGGATGTCGGTCAAATTGGTCAGCTGATCCTTGAACGCAGGGTCCTCAAATTGTAAAATAAATCCACCTCTCAGGCCAAGGTTTGCACGCAACACCTGGCACAGTGCATTAACACTAGTGGGGGTGATTTCGATGGAAAGGCGCCTGATATCCGTCTCAGAGAGGACAACTCGCAGCAGCATTGTGGATCTCTTCGGCCTGAAATTGGAGAAGGAAAAAGGTTTAATTCATTGTATACATACAAACAAATGGTTACTACTGAAAAGATTTGGAACACACTTCAAGAGGGTTAATTATTTTGGATCAGGCTGTTAAATTATATTTTGCAGGACACCCAACACCTGGTTTGCTCCTAGAGAGATTTGGGAAACATTGCAAGAGAGTTAATACTTTTACATCAGGGTAGAAAAACTTACACAGCCTTAATTCAGCAAGAATGTTCTAGGAGTGGTTAACAGGCGACCCTGGACAGGGTATGACACAAGTGGCATGTAGTCATTGAGATCCTCTGGTTTCACCAAGAGACACTCAGCAGGACTTTTCTTCACAAGATGGTAACTCCTCAAATGCTCCACATAGTAAGTCGAAAAAGGTTCAACGAAGAAACAAACATGACCAGCCAGCACAATGCATATTTCCAAAATCCTTGCGAAGTTGGGTAGTCCACTTGTACTTCCAACAGAAAGTATCATTCCCTTTGAATACTGCGTTCCGTTTAAGAAGACATTAGGGGTCAGTCCAACTGTGTCAACATTATTGAATCTATTCAAGATTGCTAGTCTAAGACCACCATCTAAGACTCCCAGGCACACATCAGTCACTTTTGCTGTCTCAATCTCAGGCTTGAAAATGCTGGGCATTTCAAAATAATATGCCAGCATAAGTTGGTGTCTTGAGGCAAGGGTAAGCAGAATGTTTTTAAAGTTATTGGCATCACGCACTACCTTCTTAAAGAAAGAATGCTTGGCCTCAAACCTGATTGTCCAACACTCTATTAAGGGTCCAAATCTTTGAATAAGGCAAGGATAATGTTCAATAAAGTGATGTTTGGGGCGCAATTTGTAATCCGGGAAAACTGTCAGTAGTAACTGTCTATGATCCGATATTTTGGACTGCAAATAACACAGTGAGTCTTCAGTGTGATATGGAGTCGCTACGAGCTCAACCAAGTCTTTCAGCTCAAGGATTACTTCCCATGTTCGATCCCCTTCTGGAACACGGTGGCCGATGATGAGGGTAAGGAAACGCACAAGACTCCAATTTTCGTGGCCGTTACCACCTACAGTCCCACTCTTTTGAAAAGTTGAAGGAATTTTCTGAGGACAATTTTTCTTATCCGAGAATTTAAAAGGGAAGCTCTGTATTTCACTATTAAATCGCAATTACATTTTTTAATTTTCACTCTGTGGCGGAAACATGCTCCAGTTGTCGTGCAATTCAAGTGATCGTGCCGGCGCCTTATTACATCTGCTATATATTTGCTTCTTATTTATTAAATACAGGCAATTGGTTGATAAAACATTGATCAAAATTAAGATACAATTTATACAAAAAAAAAAAAAAAAAAAAAAAAAAAAAGTCTTTCTACAAAACAAAACTCAATTGGTCAAAATGTTTTACCCACTCCATGTCTCCAGAAATATTGCAGCTTCAGCGCTTATCATTAGCTTGTGAAAGTGTGAAAATAATTTCCACAATGTTGCAACAGTCGGTTTTTAGGTACCTAAACGCGCACGTACAGTCTCTGAGTCATCTGAGTCAGGAAAGGCGAGGCATCTTTAAAAAGACGCTCGGCTCTTTTAGAAAAGCAAAGAAAGGATACTATCGTCGGATGGCGCTAGCTTGCAGGGCGGCTGAAGGTGGCGAAGACGGCCGGCTTCTTCAGGGTCCGGGAGCTCGCTAGAGTGATGCCTTCTCGACGGCGACGGCTTTCTCTCAGGACAGCAGAAGCGTGTAGCTCACTGAAGATGAAATGAATCAACATATAAGCCAGGGAGAGACTGTTATATACAACATGGCCACGCCCATTCTGGCTGGCCATGACGCAATGACCGCGCGGGCGCCTCTCATTGGCAGCGGGTTCAGTCCCGCTCTCCCATAGGCTTAAGCAGTTCTCTCTGAGCGAACCAATGAGCTGCTAGCTAGCCTGCTCTAGGTCTGCTGCAGAGGAACTGCGTTGTCAATGAATACAAATTATGAAATAATTTTTTGGCTTCAAAATCTCAGCAAAGATGAATCTTTCCCGTAGCGTAAGCTAGCTTACGCAATACTCGTTCCCTCTTCTAGAGAGAACCGAGGTTACGTTAGGTAACCGATTCATTATTTGCGTTTCGTGTTTGATACTTGCATTTCAGATAATTAAAATAGAGCCTAACTATTATAAGGGATAATGCATTTCTTAACTTATCTTCTTATAGATTATCTTCTAATCTTATCTTCAAATCACATTCTTCTTCTGAGGTAAATCCAGTGTTAACTCACAGTGTCTCCCAAACTCAAAGCAGAGGAATTATGAAGTCTGATTCTTAGTTTTGAGGTAATGAGGGCGTTTACAGGTTTGCTTCCTTTACATGGACTATTTGCATGTGAATCGCTTGTGCGCGCGTGGGTGTGGTCACATTAGAGGTAATGAGCACTCTTTAGAAACTGTACATCTCGTTGCTTTCATACAGATTACTTAAACAGAGAATATTTGTTTTTAACATGATTTAAAAATAGACACTTCAAGCTTTCTAAAAACATATCTCACGTATGTGTGGCAAGTATTCGCTGAGTTATAGTTCATTTCCTGTCGCAGTTTAGAATGAACTTCACACTGAGAGCGACGGCAGAACACTCATCATGTTTATTTCTTTATTTTATGTAAAGCAGAACATTTTGTAGCGTACACCAATAAACGTAGACATTTAACAGGATTTAACCTCCTGGCCCCTCTAAGGAACCTGATGCAAGGTCAAGCTGTCCTACCGTCTTAGACTCCACAAGGTCGTGGTCTGAATATGGCCAAAGTCGTGAGAGCTCATTGGCTGCATGATTCAGCTCTACCAGGATGTGAATGGCTTGGAGCGACCTCAGATACTTTTGACTCCATAAGAGGAGATGACGGGCGAGTTGCAACATACGGTGGGAGCGCAGACCACCCTGATGATTGATGTACGCTACTGTCGCCGTATTGTCTGATCGGACCAGTACGTGCTCACTAGCTCTGCACCGAAAATGGTGCAGAGCTAAACGTACGGCCAGCAACTCAAGACAATTGACATACCATAGGCGCTGGGGTCCTGTCCAGGAGCCCTCTGCAGCATGCCCATTGCACATGGCACCCCAGCTCGTGGTGGAGGCATCTGTTGACACAACAACATGCCTGGAAACTTGATCTAAGGGCACTCCAGCCCGTAGAAAAGAGAGGTTTGACCACGGGGTGAAAGTTTGACGGCAGGCCCGAGTGACTAGCCAGGTGACAGTGAGCGTGCCCTGTTGCCATGGCCATCTTGGGACTCGATCGCGAATCCAGCACTGAAGCAGTCTCATAAGAAGCAACCTGAGCGGCGTGACCTCTGAAACAGTTTCAGTGGAACCGCATTCTTGCCATCGAATGAGTCAGGCAATTCAGCAGTGACTGTGCGCGGTCACTCGAAAGCTGCGAGTACATGGGGACCGAGTCAATTTCCATACCGAGAAAAGAGATCCTCAGCACAGGGGAGAGTTTGATCTCACAACTTTTGGCCTTGTTCCCGCAGTGAGAGCATTAGCGTGATTAAACGCACGCACGCTCGTGACTGTCAGGCGGATGGATCACACGCCCACAACCAAAAACACACCGGTGAGACATCTTGAAAAAGACATGCCCATGCAGCTCTTTTATGAAAAAGGAAAGCTCTCTTAGCAGTGCTGGAGTGCCCAGGGGAGAACACGAGCCATGTGCAAAGTCACTGCACATTGCACTCGCAGCTCCTTTTATACCGAAGCGGTGGGGCAGAGTTCATGATGCAAATTCCGCAGACCCATGGTCTGAAAGGGAACAAGGGTTACAGTCATAACCAGGGACGTTTTCAAAATGTTCTCAAAATAACAGCATTCTCTACATGATGCACAATAATGCTTGTTGTTTATTAAAATAGCTCATGTCTTGGACTGAATTCCATTTTCAAAAAAAATACACATTGTTTGACCAATTAATCAGTAGTTTGCTTTGCATTGAGTCATCTAAAAGAAAATCTCACTTTTATCTCAAAGGTTTAATTCATCGCTGGAAAAATAGGCTTTTAATAAAACTTGGGTGCCTATAATGACTTTATGAACTTCTTTACTTATAAGATTGATAATATCAGGGAGAAAATTATAACTATGCAACCGTCTACTTCAATATCGCATCAGGCAGTGCATTGCAGTCTCCCTTAGAAACAATTCGATTCATTCATTACTACAGGAGAGGAGGAATTGTTTTAACTTGTTAAATCATCTAAATCGACAACCGATTAAGCTATTGAAAGAGATGCTTCCAGAGGTCATAGATCCTCTTCTTAATATCATTAATTCATCTTTGTCATTAGGATACTGTGGCGAGCAGGACGAGGCCGAGGGCCGTGAGAGAGCGACGTTAGGCCGGTGGCGTGATTACTGATGAGCGACACCTGTGCGACACCTGCGCGACGCACAGGTCTCGTATCTCTCACGGAGGAGCGGAAGCATAAAAGGAGGAGTGACGACAGTGGAGATCGAGAGAGGAACATGCCTGGATTTTATGTTGTGTTTTGTTTCTGTTTTGTGTGGCCAGCAGAGGTCCGTGAGGGCCTGCTGGCTTATACTTTCATTTTGTATTTGTTTTATTTTGTTATTAAACTTATTGAATGTTCCCGGGTGCCGCCTCCTTCTTCCCATAACATCTGAACCTCGTTACACTGGTGCCGAAACCTGGGAAGAAGGAGGGACACGCTGTCGGAGAGCCCTCGCTGCTGAGGGGGATCGCGGTGCTGAGGAGGTCGGGCAGCATGAGGGAGCGATGGCCGCCGATTGTTGCCCGAGGCGATGGTGCTGGAGCGATTGAACAGCAGGTGGGACGGAGACCTCGCTGCCGTGCTCCTGACTCCTCTGCTCCCTGCCGTGCGAGAGGGAGCGGAGGAGTCGCTCTCGTTCGCCTGTTACCGTCGGCCATGATGGGGGCGGAGCAGGGAACGGAGGACTGTTATATTTACAGTTATAAATTACTGTTATAAATATAAAATGACACTAAAGACCTATAATTTTCACAATCATTTTTAATGTTAAAATATATTTGTCGGGGACCCCCCAAAATCCAAAAATAAATTCTTATGGGGGATCCCTAATGACTTATAGAGGGTCATTAGGGCTCATTTAGCTGGACAAAAATTTTATTTATCTCTGTATTATTATTTTTTATAATACAAAAAAAAAAACAGCTGTCATGTTCTAGCTAGAGATACCAATGCATTCGTAAAGAGGATTTTTTTTATTCATCTGATGATGACAGCGTGCATGGACAGTCAAATGAACCAGTGTGGACCTTATCAAAAGTCGTTAAATACAGCTGCACCAGCCAGGGCTTCTTCTAGACATATACTGGATAACATCATGATTAAACCTGCCAGATGCATCAAAAATACTGTTGGAAAACTGAGGAAATATACGTTGTTGTTAAAAATGAAAGTAAAAAAGTGAGGGACATTTTAAGGTGAAATTAGAGTTTCTTGTTTTTATTCAAATCAACAAATACAAGTTCAAGATGCACTGAATCCAGTAAAATGCATTTAATGATTGTATAATCTAATAAAGGAAAATAAACTTGCCACTACTTAAGGGAATTTATTTTATAATAAAAAGCTATTTTTACCTACTAACTAGCCTTTTATTCAGTTAATTATATTTAGAACTAATATAGACTGTATAGGTCCCATAGACTAAATTGCATCGTATCACTCGAACCTGGGTAAATTGAGTGCAAGTTAAGTTTATTTGGTGATTTAAAACGTTATTATCCAAAGTGATGCCAAATAGGCTTTCCAACTAATGTAAAAAATATCAGTATATTTATATGGTAAAATAGCAGTTAACTTTTCTCTCACACATGTGTCCCACATTCACTCAAAATCACATCTACTGTCCTGCAACTAAGCAATGACCAGGTGGTCACCAGAGTAACGGCTGATAGAGCCTATTCAGAGCAGCACCATGACAGGTATGAAAGCGAGGCTGCAGAGGATAGACTTATCATGTTTTCAATGGCATCCACTGTAAAAAAAAAAAAGCTCCTAGATCACTTATAATTTTCCACACCTCATGTTGTCTGGAGTTTGTCTACTGAATTTTTGGGGGGAAAATATGTTTAGAGAACAATCCAAAAACATTAAATAACAGTACAACCCACTGAAGAGAAGTATGTCTATCCCTCACAGCCTTTCATTCTCGTTAAAAATCAAAGACTGCGCTGCTGTGAATAAGGTCTATTGTGTAACGTCAAAGAAACGCAACAAGGCAAAATCATTTGATAATTTCCCCCAACATTTTATCTGACTTATAATACACTATGATACATTTTTACACAGTAAGTGTAGTTAAAAAATAAAAATAAAACCATGCAAACTTATTGACCATAAATATGTAAAATACAGAAAAGGAATAGACTACTAATGTGCTGTTGTTTTTCCAAAAATAAAACAATCTCATTCTTGATAATAGTAAAAGTTAGTTTGAAAGCTAGTTTGATGTTACTGAAGTTATAGTACTACGGTATATTTATTTTGCAAAACTAGAAATAATAGCAGTGGGAAAACAACACACATAAATGTAATAAAAAATGATGTCATGGATGGATCACCCATCCGGTATATAGTACAATTCATTCATCCATATAATAATAACAAGCCAATAAAAATGATCAGTGACTTAAAACAACCTGTATTTATACAATATCATCCTTTTCCATAATACCGTTCTTTCATCTAGCACCTTTGGATGTAAAAGTAAAACTTTCATTTGGATGAATATCAATGCCATCAAGCAGTAACAGTAGCAGTAGTATACAAGACTGGACTCAAATCTCGGCAAAAGATTCAGACTTCAAACAATTATTAAAGCAGTGACAACAGAAGTGCTTCTGAAATTCAAGTACACTTTTGGACTGTCAAAATCCAGAGGAGAGGTAGAGAGCAACCACTCCGAGTCACTATGTGTCTTTGCGTGCCCAAGCAAATAAACAAGAGGCACTTGGAAACAAAAAGTGATTTGAACAGGGAGGGTCCACTGTTGGGAAATCAAACCTCTGAACTGTTGTTGCTATCGAGGACTTGCGTCATCATGGGCTCTGTGCTATTGGAACTTTTGGGGGGCTCCGTGACGTTCTTCTCCCGGCTAGATCGCACCACCAGAACGACGAGAACGACAAGGAGGATGGTGAAGAGGAGACCTACCAAGATTCCTATGATCAAGACAAGCCGGTCGTCACTAGAGTCCCTGTGATTCAGTTCTCTGGGAACGATACCCTCCGCTTGGGATTCCTTGTGAAGGTTGGGTTGTTTTTGAGTGCTGCGGTCCAGCGTTATATGCAAGATGTTTGTGCCACGATTATTTTCTGCACCAATATCCTGAGCCAAATTTGGAATGCTGCTGGCTGACCTTTTGGAAATTGAATGTCTGTGTGTCACAGAATTATAGTCAAGGCTCCTTTTCCCAATGCCCCGGTTTGCGTTGTCTCTGGAACGGACGGTGTAGATGGTGTGAATGTACCACTCCCTGCCTGTCGACACCTGGGAGGAGTGTTACAGTGTTAGCATCAGAACGTGATCGCAACGTTTCTTAATGTGCCTGCTGTTGTGTGCATCTTACCTGAAACAAAGCTGTGGAATCCATCCTAAAGCCATCAGAGCCTGGTTGCCTTACCAGCACCAGAGCTTGCGGATCGTCTACAGCGAGGAAAGCATTGAAACTAATGCTACCAAATGTTCTCGCCTGAGTCTCTGGCTGAGCTTTGTCCTGTAAAGCAGAACAAGTTCGAACTTATATGTTATACTGTCAAATGATCCTGAAATCAACACAAAGCCACGGTTGTTCTCCATGCTCTCAATAACAATTATCAATTCCGAACACGAACAGTGGTATAGTTAATTAAAACTAAAACTATTAACTCTTTCCCCACCATTGGCAATGTTCTGGCAATCCATGTTTTCAGTGTTATACGACAGGGGGGCACAATTACGCATCTTCTGTAAGAGTAGGCCTACAGAAGCTCCAGATCCCAAAACAAGCGAAGAAGCATTGCTTATGCATATGTAATCTAACGCTATCATCAAACGTTAAACTGTATAAAAATCAAATCCTCCAAATATTACAGAATGAAATGTTGACCCAGAAAAAGGTATAGGACTTGAAGGTATAGGTGTTGATGGACTCGATCTATGTTTTGATCATCGTTCTGAAGCCAATCTGGATGTAGTCTTTGACAAAAACGCAATTTTCTCAGCTTTTTGTTCAAAATGTTGCTTTTTCAAAAACTTGCCCACATTCAAGTGTTGATAAAAAAAGAATGCATGATTCTGGGGGCCATGAAAGTTTTGTGAAAATGATCCAAAAAAATGCATGTACTGGCTGGCAACGTTTTTAAAAAATCTGGCGAAGAAAGAGTTAAACAACATTTACGGTATGTTAATTGAAATATAATAACTGAAATATATATATTTTTATTTCAGTTCCTTGCCAAGGCAACATTTCTAATTTTCATTTAGTTTAAGCTAAAGTACTAAAATTACTAAAACTGAAAATAACTAAACTAATACTGAAATAAAAATGAAGAAAAACTAAATACTAGACATAATAAAAAACAACAAAACAACCAAATTACCACAACTTAAATGGAATTAAAATATAACCTAATTCATGATGTCATTATGTTTAATTGTATGTCTGTTTTCTAAATATGATTTATTGTAACTACAATTAGCTGTTTGTATGTATTTCTTTAATGCAACTGCATGTAAGTGTTTTTTTGTTTTTGTTTTTTGTTTTTCTCAAAAACCTACTAAAAAGTAAAAATTCATTTATATGAATGAATATTTTTTACAATTGATTTAGACTTTAAAAGTCAATATTCAAATAAAAAATTCCAACTGTTTATGCGAAGTTTGTGTCTATATACTTACAATGATCTTGAATCGGTACAAAAGAGATGGTGAATCAGCTAAGCAGCCGTACTCAAAGTTGTCAGGGCTGTACTTTGGGATGTATCCATCCGCCCCTGTGCAAAGGAACACCTTCTCGATGTTACAGATGAAAGAGTCTCCAAGATTCTGAACAGGATCTACCATTACACGGCCGTAGATGACATCTCCTAGAGAAATGCAACAGCCCTGAATTAGTGAGAGGTGTCATACTTCAGTTCTCATAATCTTTACTTTGGCCACAGGATCAAATCACATATATGAATAAAATGTTTTTTTTTTTTAGCATTTTACCCTCTGAGAAAGCAGTATCACTCTCCTGACCAAAGCCCATGGAGCCATCTGACAACCAGAGAGTCCTCTTTGAAAGTAGGAGCATCTGTGTGTTAAGACTGAACTCTGCTGGCACTGGATCACTCACCTAAAGGAAATAACATGCACATTACTTTTAACTAAACTTCATATTACACAAAATTATTGTATCATTATATATTATATAATTAGAATTTTACTAGATTTTGAAATAGAGTTTGACATACTATGAAAAATTACTGTAAATACTAAGTCCAAAAAGACAATTTATTGAACATAAGTTGCAAACATGACTAAAGTTTCACTTATGAATGAATGAATGAATGAATGGAGGCATTTACATAGCACTTTTACTCTGTATTGCTGTACACCCAAAGCACTTTACAATCATAACAGGGGTCTTCCCTCAACCACCACCAGTGTGCAGCATCCACTTGGATGACACGACGGCAGCCAACGGCGCCAGTGCGCTCACCAAACACCAGCTTATAGGTGGAGAGCAGAGAGAGATAAAGCCAATTCAGTAGATGGGGATTCTTCGGACTTGATCTTGTTGGGAGTGTTGCCAGATTGGGCGGTTTTGAATTTGATTGTGCAGGTAAAATTTGGTTTGGGCGGGTGGACAACAATCAACAATTAATCAGTTTTGACTGTGCTAAGTTCTGCTTTTCAGAATTGATTGTTTTGTAAACCTGTCAGACTGTAATGCAGGCTTTGCAAAGATGTACAGTATGTATGATGTGTTCCCTGCAAGTTTTAAGGGCCCTAGACACACACACACAGGAAAACTCTGAGCTCGGCTATACAGCCACTGACGTGAACCCTTTGATGAGTACTTGTGATTCAGTACTGACCTGTTGGAAGCGTATGTCCAGATCAAAGGTAATTGGTTCTCTGGGATGGCACACAGGACGGAAGCTATACTCGACACTGGGAGGAGCCGTGCAGGGAACCAGTTTCACTGTGTAAGTGCCTGAGTAATCCCTCACCTGGAGGAAAGTATTTCAACACTTTTCAGGAAAGACAGTAAAGTACCCAAAAATGAAAAATACAATCATGCACATTATGGGCCCTATCATACACCTGGCGCAATGCAGCACCAGGCGCGACGCAAGTGTTTTTTGCTAGTTTCAGCCTGACGCAGTTATCATTTTCCCGTACTGCGCCACGTTGTTTAAATAGCAAATGCATTTGCGCCCATCTGTGCGCCCACATGGGCGTGCTGTTCTGAAAAAAGAGGTGTGTTCAGGTGCATTGATGGCACATTGCTATTTTGAGGAAACTGAAATAGACTGCTTTTTTGTTTATTTCAAGGGACACTTCACCCATTTGCATTAAGCTTTGTATCTTTAGAAACCCAGACATATTTTTGAATGGTCATGGTTTATTCCCTTATTTTCCCCCGAGATGGGAGAAATAAGGATTTAAGTGTTCCACGTAAAAATCGGCATTTTGCGTCATTAAAAGCAGGAAGTCCCATTTCTTTGTATAAGGGTTGAGACTACAAACACTAGCTCATCATTTATCCAGGGTGTGGGACCCATTCACGCTACAGACCTACTACAGATCAGTGGGTGGGACTTCACTTGTAGATACTGAAATCAATATCAGCCATCTTGTTTGGAAGCTAAGCTAACAAGCGCTGTGGAGATAGGAAGTTACGACAATGACGGGAACATGATATGGAAGAAGAGGATTTTGAAATTCTGCTGCTCGAATCCGATGTTCGTGGCTATCTTTACGAGCTGCAATATAGTGAAGAGCAGTTGAGGTCCCTCACACCACCGGCCTCGCGCCGTCCTCTCACGTCCCTCGCCCTCGTCCTGCTCGCCACAGCCAACTAACTAGAAATTTTGTGTGAAATGAATTTCAAACTCTGGTGGCAGCTAACATTAGCCTTGTAGATGGAAGGCATACACTCTGCTTATTACACACACAGGGACACTCAGCACCACACAAACTAGCCAAATATTAAAAATAAAAGGATTACAATGTAAAAGATTGTTATTGTGGACATAAAGATATGGTGGAATCCGGCTTACATTTACATTTAGATTTTACATTTAGTCATTTAGCAGACGCTTTTATCCAAAGCGACTTACAGCTGAGGACTAAACCAAGCGAGTCATCGTGAATAGTCAAAAACAACGCAAGAAGTGCTCAAAATACAAAGTTCAGACATTGCTTGGAGTAGCATAAGCCAGATAAGCAAGGATTTAAAGGAAAAGGAAAGATTTTTTTTTTTTTTATGTTAAGTGCTCACGGAAGAGATGAGTTTTCAGTTGTCTTTTGAATGCTGTCAGGTATTCTGCATTCCAGATGAGGGTGGGCAGATCATTCCACCAGCATGGTACCGTGAATGAGAATGTTCTGGAGAGTGATTTTGAGGCTCTCTGTGATGGTACCACGAGCCGTTGCTTATTGACTGATCGTAGGCTTCTGGTAGGGATGTAGACTTGTAGTAGTGAGTGGAAGTAGGAGGGAGCTGATCCTGTGGTCAATATGTAAGCAAGTGTCAACACCTTGAACTTGATGCGAGCTGCAGCATTCTGGATCATTTGTAGAGGTTTAGTTGCACATGATGGAAGTCCAGCCAGAAGAGCATTGCAGTAATCAAGCCTAGAAATGACCAGGGCCTGGACGAGAAGTTGTGTTGCATGCTCAGTTAGGAAAGGCCTGATCTTCCTGATGTTGTGCATAGCAAACCTGCATGATCGAGCTGTCTTTGTAATGTGGTCTGTGAAGGTCAGCTGATCATCAAAGCTTACTCCAAGATTTCTGACTGGGCTTGTCCCGTAGATGGTCTGCTCGCGCAAAAGTGAATTCAGACACGCCCTAAGTGCACTTGCACCGTGCGCTTTAGACCATGCGCTTAGATCGTTAGAATAGGGCCCATAGTATCAAAAGCAGATTTTGCTTGGAAAGCAGAAAATCAGACACCCTAGCACTTACAGCAAAATCAGAGATGAAGGTCCATTGCTGCATTGGCTGGTTGTATGTTGGCTCACTTCTCACCAAGCTAAGGTTAAAGGTCAGCCCAGGGTGGTCCGCACACATGACCATGGAAGTCATAAGGGAGGCTGTGTTAACAGAAATGTTATTATTATGATTGAACACAAGTAAGATCACATGACACTGCCTCATCGTTACAAGTTTCAATGAATTGACCCATTAAATTTCACAAGAAAGGTCTCTTAATTCACCCCCAAATATTTATATATATATATATATATATATATATATATATATATATATATATATATATATATATATATATATTAATTTATAATAATTTGAAAATACTCAAACATTACATTTGGCATCAACTTTTATTTTACAAAGGTACTTTACAATTATTTTAATTGAATTACAGTTATAAGAATAGAGCTATAACAAGAGCTGGTTCCAAAAATAAGCTTCAATTTCTATATTCAAAATATAATTTCTTGTGATTTATGACTAGGATTCATCTTCACAGTTTCATCCAGTTGTATAATTGCTTCATGAAGTTGTGAGCCAAAAAAAAAAAAAAAAAAGCAAATGAAAAACAATTATTAGAACCAGATGAAATCATTTACAGGTACCTTTTGTATTTAATATGCTTAATAAGTTATAACACACCTGAATGAGCAGTAACAAAGAGCCCCCGAAAACGTGCTTCTGTACGGAAGTTGACAACCAAGCGACCTTGTTCGTTTATGCGCATGCTTGTAGGATAGAGGGCCCCTAAAAAATGTATTTCACATAATGAAAAAATCCATATAAACTACTATTCAAAAGTTTTGGATCAGTAAGATTTTTTTAAGTGACAATAACGACTTGTACATTGTTACAAAGGAATTGTATTTCAAATAGCATTTTTCTTTTTTTCTATTCATCAAAGAATCCTGAAACAAAATGTATCAGTTTCCACAAAAAAACAAAAAAAAACAAAAAAACACAAACGTTTTCAACATAAATAAATGTTTCTTGAGCATCAAATCAGCATAGAATGATTTCTGAAGGATCATGTGACACTGAAGACTGGAGTAATGATGCTGACAATTCAGCTTTGCATCACAGGAATAAATTACGTTTAAAAATATATTCAAATAGAAAATTGCACTGTCTTGCCTTGTAATTCAGCCTCTGGTGGACTACCAATGCCATCTCTCCACAAGATGGCAGTATCATAAACAAAAGTGAGACGCAGCTCCGACTGCAGGTCAAAGTGCTGCCAACCACCAGCGCCAACGGGTGAATGGAACACGTATGACACGTGCAGGGGCACACGCAGGGTCACATACGACTGCACCAGGTTCAGCACCTACATAGGACAAAAAGGTCAATACTATAGTAACTACCCAGATAACAGATGTGGGAACCTACCCAGAATGAGCATACTAAGGTTCTCTGTTAATTAGTCAGGAATGGTTTCTTTACATAAATAGAATGTTCCCTTTAGGTTTGGAGAAGGTTTAAATTTGGTTAATTTATCATTATAAAAATCCCTTTTAGTTAAAGATCCATAAAGGTTCTGTACAGGTTGACACAAAAACCTCCCTGAAACTTTCTTAAAAGATTTGTTTTTGATTACAAAAAAGAATATATTTTTTAGTCCCGAAAAACAAAACAAAAACATGACATTATAAGGTCGTTCTGTGTTTGCTGGGTACAGTCTCAAATCATTTAGCACATGAGAATTAGACTTCGAACCTCATCATTATTACACATACAGTATACTTTGGTTGCCAAATAAAAATCTTAACTATGTTAAGAGAAGCAAAAGGCTTTTGGAATTAATGTATGTATGTACATATGTGCCACCAGCAGAGCTGTTGCTCTTGCTTTAAGTTAACCACTGCAAGCCTCATCAGTTTATAGACTGGTTTACCCTGAAAATAAATTATAAATGAATCAAAAAATTAAACTCTTAAAATAACATTAACAGTCAGAATCACACATTTCTAATAGAAAAATGTATCCTCAAATTAAAAGTACTTTAGCTGTGAGGCACTGTAGCATAGTCCACTAACTGCTAACTCTTTAAGAAAGTGTTTTGGATAACTTCACAGATCGACTTGAACTTGAATGTGGCCTGTACACCCATCCATCCCTGTTTGATGACACTAGTCCATTTGAATTAACTGCAGAGTAAACCAACAGAGCCTGTGTCCATGGTGAAGATGAACGACTGGCTCAAACATGTAAACAGTTGTCTTCCAAGCTTGTTTTTTAGGTCTACCCAAGCTAGCTGTTGAAAGGGAAGAACAGAAAAAAAAGAGACGTTGTTTTTTATGACCTAAAGGTCAGGTTTGACTCATTGTTGGCGAAAGACAAAGTGGGCTGCTTTAACTTGAGGTACATAAAGCAAATGCCTTTTTCAATAAGCTAAAACAGATAGCCATAGCATAATGGTTTGATGTGATCTCACATCTGTGAAATAAGTTTAATATGTTTGGCAAAGACTGGAAATACATATATCAAGAGCAGGAGTCTAAACCTTGAAACGAATTAAATACATTCCTGAATTGACACTGAAACAAAATAAAACAGAGATAGAAACATGTTAGCCGCTTTTAAGGGCACAAAATACATTCTTACACTACCGTTTAAAAGAAGGCTCTTTTTCTAATCAAAGGCTGCAGTTATTGGATAAAACTTGCAGGAAAAACAGTAATATTGTAAAATATTATTATAAATTTGAAATAACTGTTCCCTTTCGTCCTGGGAACTCCGACGTGTCGTCACGGGAGTTCCCTGACGAATTGGGATCACGCTAGGGAGCCTATTGCCTTTGAGAGAATTAAAAACGAGCCAATAGACATTGGCATGCAAGCATTGCATTCCGCGACCTGCCTACCAGCGCGGGTATAAAAGGCGGAAGTAAACATTGCGCAATGCTTTTTTCTTCGGAGCCTCTCAGTAGTGTTCTGTGTACTGCTGTTCTTGCCGGTTTGAAGAGAAGACGAGCTGAAAGAAGAGGAGTCTCTGACGGCTGCTGGTGTGACGGCGCTTCAGTGATCGACGCGACTGAGTGCAGCACGAGGGCTTGCAATTTCTCCAGAGTGTCTGCCGCGGTGGTCCCTCGGTGCCTTGGCACTTCAGAGCATTTCCTTCTTCTTCTTTCTTTTTCTTTTTTCTTTTATTTTCAAACTAAAAGAGCAACACGGTGTGTTCGCGTCCTTTTCAGAATGTCGTCACACCTATGCGTTTCTGGATGCGTTCGACTTCTCCCTCAGGCTGATGGCCACAAACACTGCCTCACGTGTCTGGGCTTAGCGCACGCTGAGGCAGCGTTGGTGGATGAGTCATGTTCTCATTGCGGGAATATGACTCTGGCGATACTGAGAACCCTGAAACACGGGAGAGTCCCTTCAGATAATCCTCGATCTAGTTCGTCTGCCGGTTCAGTTCGCCAGGCGGCTACTTCGGTGATTCCTGTTGGTGAGCGAATAAGGATCACCGTGAGGAACACTCCGACTGGTGAAAGAGACTGTCGGGCGCCTCACGCCTCTAGCTGCACGTTGCCATCGGCGCTTCCGGTGGGGCGGCCGGAGCCCCCTCGGGCGGTTCCGGTTGTCTCCTTCAGGGCGCCACCTGAGGATCAGATGTCGATCACGGCATCGGAGAAGAGCGGTCATCTTCTGGTGATGACTCGGCGGGACTGCCCCCTTCGGGTGTGGTGGTTCAGGCTGAGCCGGATCCGGAAATGGCCGCTATGCTCGAATGGGCGGCCGCGAATGTCGGGCTCACGTGGAACCCTCCACCGGGTCCCGAACATTCGCGGTTGGATGATTGGTGTCTTGGAGCGGGCCGTGCTGTTGCCCCACGACCCGCTCCGGTCCCTTTCTTCCCGGAAGTGCATGAGGAGTTGAGGAAGTCTTGGTCGGCGCCTCTGGCGTACAGGCGGAGACAACCTCGCTCCTCCTTCCTTACCACTCTGGACAGCGGGGCGGCGCACTGGTACGAGGGAATCCCCCCAGTGGAGCGGTCTATCGCGATGCAACTGTGTCCGAAGACCGCTTCCTCCTGGCGGGGCGCCCCTTCACTCCCCTCCCGCGCCTGTAGGTTTTCCTCTGGTCTGACCGGGGATGCCTACATGGCGCGTGGAGACGCCGCCTCCGCCCTGCATGCCATGGCGTTGCTCCAAGTCCATCAGGCTAAAGCACTCCATGACTTGCAGGCGGGTGGTCCTGACCCAGCTTTGCTGCAGGAGCTGCGTGCGGCGACGGACTTCGCCTTCCGGGCAATGAAAGTCACCGCACGTTCGCTGGGTCGGGCGATGTCCACTTTGGTGGTCCAGGAGCGCCACCTCTGGCTGACCCTGGCAGATATGAGGGAGGCGGAGAAGAACAAACTTCTCAACTTCCCCGTATCCCAGGGCGGCCTCTTCGGCGACGCCATGGAGAACTTGGCCCAGGAGTTTTCCACTGCCCAGAAGCAGTCGGAGGCTATACGGCATGTCCTGCATAGGAGGCGGCCTGCTGCGGGTCCGTCTCCTGTGGCTGTACAAGCTCCGGCTGCTTCCCGTCGCCGAGGTCGCCCTCAAGCGCCAGCTCCTCCTCCAGCGCAGCCTACCACCCCTGGAGTGAGGAAGTCTGGTCGCAAGGGGGCGGCCCAGCCCGCTCACACGCCCCCGGCCCCTTCCCGTAAAAGGAAGGGAGGGAAGCGTTCCTGAGACGGGCGACCTGGTAGAGGATTTCGGAGCTGCTCAGGAGGGTGCCCCTGCACACCTCCTTCCCCCGGGGGAGGGCCGGCGGGAGAATATTTTGTTTCGTTCTGTTTTTGTTCTCTTTTTGGTACCCAAAGAGTCAATAAAAGAGCAGTTTCCTCTTCCTCCTCCAGGTCATCCTCGGTCGAGACTCAGTCTCCTCCACCCAAGAGGGTCAGAACTACGGTGGATGCTGTCTCCGAGCAGTATCGCTCTCGTTCCCCTCTTCCCAGTCTGCGGATAGCAGCGACGCTACCCCGGTTGCGTTGCTCCGGTCGGCGGCTGGGCCCAGAGGGGCAGAGACCAGCTCACAAGGAGGCAGGGCCTTGTGCCTCATCTCTTCCCCTCCCCTCGCCACGGGGCAGCCCGCAGCAGAAAGCCTACGAGCTCTCTCTGCCATCTGCCCCACGGTGGAAGCAGGTCTCCGGCGAGCTCGCCCAGACCCCGCTTCCAGTGGCTACTTTGCCACTGGAGCCGGGTCCCTGCCTTCCTGCGAGTTTTGAATCGGGCCCTGCTCAAACTCCCGTTCAAGATGCTCACGCAGAAGCGCATTTTCGAGTGCATCCGTCCCCAGGATTGGTTTGCAGCGATCGACCTGAAGGATGCGTACTTTCACGCCTCGATTCTTCCTCGTCACAGACCGTTTCTACGGTTTGCTTTCGAGGGTCGAACGTATCAGTACAAGGTCCTACCCTTCGGGCTGGCCCTGTCGCCCCGTGTCTTCATGAAAGTCTCGGAGGTGGCCATTGTTCCTATGAAAGAACAAGGCGTTCGCATTCTCAACTATTTCGACGACTGCCTCATTCTAGCTCAATCTTGGGAGGTGTTGTGCGATCACAGGGACATGGTGCTCCGGCACCTCAGCCGGTTGGGGCTTCAGGTCAACTGGGACAAGAGCAATCTCTGCCCCGTGCAGAGGATCTCTTATCTCGGTATGGAGTTGGACTCGGTCGCCCAGACTGTGCGCCTCACGGAGGAGCGCGTCCAGTCAGTGCTCACCTGCCTCAGGTCTTTTCGAGGCAGGGCAGCGGTTCCACTGAAACAATTTCAGAAGCTCCGTGGGCATATGGCACCCGCAGCCGCAGTAACGCTGCTCGACCTGTTACATAAGAGACAGCTCCAGCACTGGCTTCACGATCGAGTCCCGAGGTGGGCGTGGCAGAGCGGCACGTTCCGGGTCAAAGTAACCCCGCACTGTCACCAAACCTTCTCCCCGTGGTCAGATCCTGCGTTTCTACGGGCCGGAGTGCCCCTAGTCCAGGTTTCCAGGCATGCTGTGGTTTTCACAGATGCCTCTGCCATGGGGTGGGGGGCCACGTACAAAGGGCATGCAGTCTCGGGTCTGTGGACGGGGCCCCAGCTGCATTGGCATATCAACTGCCTAGATTTGCAAGCAGTACGCTTGGCTTTGTGCCGCCTCAAGGGGCTTCTCAAAGACAAGCACGTACTGGTCCGTACGGACAGCACTGCGACCGTTGCGTACATCAACCGATAAGGTGGTCTACGCTCCCGCCGCATGTCGCGACTCACCTCCCACCTCCTCCTATGGAGTCAGAAGCATCTGAGGTCGCTTCGCGCCACTCATGTTCCAGGGGAGCTCAACCGTGTGGCAGACAAGCTTTCACGGTTGCCTCCCCTGCCAGGAGAATGGCGACTCCATCCCCAGGCGGTTCAGCTGATCTGGAGTGTTTTCGGAGTCGCACAGGTGGACCCGTTTGCTTCTCCGGACACGACCCATTGCAAGTAGTTTTACTCCCTGTCTGAGGGGACCCTCGGCACGGACGCCCTGGCTCACAGCAGGCCCCGGGACCTGCACAAGCATGCGTTTCCCCCAGTGAGCCTTATTTCACAGACTCTGTGCAAGGTCAGGGAGGACGAGGAGCAGGTCCTTCTAGTGGCGCCGTATTGGCCCACAAGGACTTGGTTCACAGAACTCATGCTCCTCACGACAGCCCCTCCTTGGCCGATTCCTCTGAGGAAGGACCTCCTTTCTTAGAGACGGGGCACTCTATGGCACCCGCGTCCAGACCTCTGGAAACTCCATGTCTGGTTCCTGGACGGGACGCGGAGGTTCTAGGTGATCTACCACAGGCAGTGGTAAACACCATCACTTCTGCTAGAGCCCCCTCTACTCTAGAAGTTAAGTCCGTGGGGAAGCACGACCTGGTCATCAGATTCCTTAAGGGTGCTAGGAGGTTAAATCCACCTCACCTTTTGCACTCTGTACCCTCTTGGGACCTAGCTCTGGTACTGAGAGCTCTCCAAAGTCCTCCCTTTGAGCCTTTGCTGACAGTGGAGCTAAACATCCTGTCCATTAAGACAGCGCTCCTGTTGGCATTGGCCTCTTTTAAGAGGGTTGGGGATCTGCAGGCTTTTTCGGTCGTCAAATCGTGCCTAGAGTTCGGGCCGGGCCTTTCTCGTGTGATGTTGAGACCCCGGCTTGGATATGTGCCCATGGTTCCTACCACTCCCTTCGTGGATCAGGTAGTGAACCTGCAAGCGCTGCCCCAGGAGGAGGCAGACCCAGCCCTGGCTTTTCTCTGTCCAGTCCGCACCCTGCGGGTTTACATTGACAGAACGCAAAGCTTCAGGACCTAAGATCAGCTCTTTGTCTGTTACGGAGTCCAGCAGAAGGGGAAGGCTGTCTCCAAGCAGAGGTTAGCTCACTGGTTAGTGGATGCTATCACCCGAGCGTATGAAGCTACGGGTGAGCCTTGTCCTCCCAGGTTGCGCGCTCACTCTACTAGAGGTGTTGCCGCATCCAGGGCCTTGGCTCAAGGCGCCTCGCTGACAGACATTTGTAGAGCTGCGGGCTGGGCGACACCGAACATGTTCGCTAGATTCTATAGCCTACGTGTGGTACCTGTTTCCTCCCGAGTATATGCTACAGCCAGTGGTGCGAGGGAATAGGTTGTGTCGGCTTGCTACACCACTCCGTGCCTCAACCGGATACGTGCGTCTTATGCTCCGTTGGCGCCCTGCGTCGGTTAGCCTCGTGAGTTCCTCCATCACCCCCTCGGTGCCAGGCGTGGCGGACTGCCGGCACCAGGTCTATTACCTCTAAAGGAGTTGTTGTGTAGACTGGGTGCTATCTCCAGTGGCCTCTTCGGTGGCCCATTATGCCACGTGCAGTTCAGCCGTGTCTTCTCCTTGATAGACTCGTTCTGTCGTCCCTGTTGAGTACGCTCCCACTCCCCTTGGATTGGGACTATCTCAGGGACTGCCATATGTTTCACTATCCCCCTGGGCTAGTACATATGTGTATTCCAGGCCTTCATCAGGCAGCTGGCTTCCGCAGCGCTCCCTTCCTCGATGACGGGTTAGGGTACGCTTTCCCAGTGTTATCCAATGTCCACTGAATGGGTCTTGCGGAACAGCAGTGTGACTCCCTTGCTAGCTCCCGTAATTTGTGAAACTGCTTTGGGTGGCTTTGCTGGGCGCCGGAAGGGGCCAGCACCATGGCGTTTTGTTAGGGATCCCAATTCGTCAGGGAACTCCCCGACGACACGTCGGAGTTCCCAGGACGAAAGGGAACGTCTCGGTTACGTATGTAACCCTCGTTCCCTGAGTACAGGGAACGGAGACGTGTCGTCCCCTCGCCCTGTTGTTGTACCTTCGCGGAGGTTCGGCTCCTCAGCGAAAAGCATTGTGCAATATTTACTTCCGCCTTTTATACCCGCGCTGGTAGGCGGGTCGCGGAATGCAAATCTTGCATGCCAATGTCCATTGGCTCGTTTTTAATTCTCTCGAAGGCAATAGGCTCCCTAGCGTGATCCCAATTCGTCAGAGAACTCCCCGACGACACGTCTCCAGGGAACGAGGGTTACATCCGTAACCGAGACGTTCCCTTTCGTTGTCACTTCGAATGACGATGAATGGGGTTCCCAGTCCAATCACGCCACCTCGGCTGTCTTCCAGTGCCCTGCGTAAGTCTGAGCTCCCTGTCATGAGACTAGCACAGACAAAGGACTCCTACTTAGCACAGGAATACCAAGGTACACTGGGAAGCATATCTCAGTGGAAATATGCAATCAGTGCCTCCCCGAAGGGATGACTTACAGAATACACATATGACCCAGAAGGGGGGTGCATATGGGGAACACTGGGGTGGCGTCATGATGTGCGGGGATAGCGGAACATAAGACTTTCAGGGTGGAGGGAGACAGCCCTCGCTCCAACCCCTCTTGCAGGAAGGAAAGCACGACACTGATCGGGCATTTTCTGGGGTCTTCTCGGTGAGAAGAGCACCAGGAGACGAAGAGGTTCCACTTCAATGCGTAGGCATGTCTGGTGGATGACGCTCTTGCGGAAGTGATGGTAGCCACCACCGCTCCACAGTCTGGGCTGCAGAGTGTTGAAGCAACCAGGGAGAACACACACACACTGGCAGATCACTGCACAGATCGCAGGGAATGTGCACTCGCTGGAAATCGCCGTCACACCAACACCTGGAGAGAAGCTCGTCTCGAAGAGGAAGAGAAGATCTCAGGATGGCTTTGGGAGTGAAGCATACACTTGGCTCCGAAGCGAAAACTGATCTGCATTTTGCCGGCATTCTCCTTTTATACCCACGCGGTGGGGTGGAGTTGCGCCATGCACATTCCACAGACCCATGGCATTTCCTTGCCATTGGCTCGTTTTATTTCTTTCGAAGATGATAGGCTTCTAAGCGAACCCCATTCGTCGTCATTCGACGTAACTCGAAGTGACAACGAAAGGGAACTGAATTTTCAGCATAATTTCTCCAGCCTTCAGTGTCACATGATCCTTCAGAAATCATTCTAATCATTCTGATTATTTTTTCAGAATTCTTTGATAAATAGAAAGTTTAAAAGAAGAGCATTTGTTTATAGAAATCTTTATGTCTTTACTGTCAATTTGATCAATTTAATGCATCCTTGCTAAACAAAATAATTTCTTAGAAAAAAACACTTTTGAACGGTAGTGTATTTGACTTTTTATTTGCTTGAAGCTAAAGGTATGATGAAATGTAATTAAATAGTTTTCTTCTCTTTCCTCACCTGTCCATCAGTCCCGATGTTCCCTCCACAATCGTTGAGCAGTTCAGACATGTCATAGTAGCTGACAAACTCCCACAAGCATGCCTCCAAATGCAGGTTTCGGTAGAATCGTAGGGTATTTTGTCCCCTGAGGGTCGTGCTATACTGGTAGGGCGCAGTCCCACCAATGGCATCAGGATTGCGGGTGGCGTCGGAGATAAAACCGTAGCGTGTCCGCACCTCTGTGAAGTCCAGCAGGTTTGAGCAGCGATGGTTTCCAACACGCGTGCCGTCTGGACTCAGGGTCAGTTCAAAGTTGGAGAGCGGCCGAGTGGAGACAACAGGTAACATACCTAACAAGGGAATGAGGCAGATGATGTAACATGGATGTATCTGTTGTTATTGTTAACTAAAACTCCAAAATATTGAAAATATTTTTTTTTTGTCATTGGAATAAAGCACGCACGCATAAATAAATAAATAAATAAATAACTGTAAGTTGAAGTACTAAAATAACTAAAACTGCAAAATAGAATAGAAACTGCTAAATAGAAATATAAAAAAATCAAAAACTAATAAAAATGACAAAACAACATAAAAAGTTTTCCAATCTAAAATAAATTTACAATGAAAATGTAAAATCCAAAAATAAAAGCTAATTCACAAAATTAATCATAACTATAAAAGTACATAAATAATAATAAAATAACACTGATCTGATCTGACAGAAATTTATCAAACTTTTTTAAACAACATTTATATATATATATATATATATATATATATATATATATATATATATATATATATATATATATATATATATAATATTTGTATATATTCATTGTGAGACTACACAGAGTATTTGTGCTTTTCAAAAATGTCACACCACAAGTGTGCAAAAAAAGATGTGAAGACAATTGTGATAAAATATGAAAATTAATATAAAATTTGAAAGAAAAGTCATTGTGATTTATCAATGTATATGATTCCCTATATGCTGGACAGTCTGATTAGCAAAATCTGCATACACTACGGTAGATGTACTGACCATCAATATGGGGCATGGTAACAGTCAGTTTAATGAGGTTTGGATGGTCTGGATCTTCTGCTCCAGTGTAGCGCAGTCTGGCAGAGAAAGGTTCAGCTCCAACTGTGCCAACAACACGAGGCTGGCACATACCTGATGCCAAAAGGAAGAAAAATTAAACAGCAGGACATTAAAGGGGCATGAAAAAAAATTTGCAACCCATTTTACTTCCATATATTTCTGAGTGAAATAGGATATTCTATGAGAAAATTTGTAAGACGGGACATAACATTTTCTACTGGAAACCGATTGGATCAGAATAAGTGGGTGTGAATTATGCTAATAAGTCAATTTGTTATGCCCTTTTATGCAAACTTCCTTCCATCTCATTCACTTGGATGTATGTCATTGCTTACGTTGCACGAGTGCCCACTACTGGTGGAACGCCCTAAGCCCTTAATTACTTAGAATCTGCTATGGTTATACTTGATTATTTAAAATTTTTCAGTTCACTTGTGAATTTGGTTTAAGCTCCATTCTTTAGGCCTTTGAAGTTGGATGGACTTCAGAATGGCGGTGGTGATTCCCCCAAGGAAGGACAAGTACTTAGGTAAGTTTGCGAGTCTATAGCTGTGTCCCAATGTGAAGGATGCATCCTCCGAAGGCCGTATTTGAAGGCCGGTTGGCCGTATTTGAAGGCCGATTGCGTCACAGCGGCGCGACGAAGGACGTCCCAATTCAAAGGCTGCACCCTCCGAAGGTCGCATTTGAAGCCCGATTGCATCATCGCAGCGGATGAAGGCTGTCCCAATTCAGTTTTGCATCCTCCGAAGGCCATATTCGAAGGCCGGCTGCGTCACCGCGGCACGACGAAGGCTTCCCTGATTCAAAAGCGACGCTAAATGCACCCTTCGTTTCCCCTTGAAAGAGAGGATACATAAATGGATCCTAAGCGGCCTATCCTACCCCATAAGTCATTGCGCTGGTGACGACAGCATTTTTTTTTTTTTTTTAAAAAAGGGCGGCCGAGAGTTCGGTGGTGGACGGCAAATTAACATTTAAATGTAAAAGTACTAGGCCTATGCTTTCATTGCGTGGCTTCATTTGTCATGTGGAAACGCGAAAACGAAAAAAATACATTTCTGTACATTATTTCTTTATTAATTTTCATTTTTTATTATTTTATGCAACTTTAAATGTGTAGATAAAATAAAATTCATATGGCTCTGGACATTGTTTATTTTTGGTTAATAACCCCACTGGTTATTTTGAAAATTAATGTAACAAAATGTAGGTCTATTGTCACAATATTAATTGTTGCTAATTTACATGTCTGGTCCCCTCAGATTTCTGATTGCTTAAAATAAAAAAAAGACTTTAGGAGGCAAAATATTTTTTTAGTGATTATGTGAATTACACTGCGCAAACCAAAGTAGGCCTAATAGGCTACTACCCACCAGATGAATAAGGGTTGGCTCTCAGTCTCCACAGTAGCCTATATAAAATATAAATTTTATTTTATTTTATTTTATTTTTCGTGTTCGCATTTATGAGGAAAAAAACAATGTTACGGTCATGTTCTCCGTTACGGAGAATGCTTTAAAACTGTCACAGAGACATCAAACAGACAGCACAAAACCTTTCTTTAACCTGAATTTCGTTTTGTATTAATTGTATCTTAATTTTAATCAATGTTTCATCAACCAATTGCCTGGATTTAATAAATAAGAAGTAAATAGCAGACGATAGATAAGAAACGGAGGCGCCAGCGCGTGAACTGAGCTCGTCTCATAAATGAACCGAAACACAGACAGACAGACAGACAGACTACAGACTGCTCTCTGCTTATGTAATCCTTATGAAATGTGTATTTCTCTCTGGCTACTGAAGACTGAAGAGTCAGCATCGTCACTACTGAAGATTGCGAGTCAGCATCGTCAACTTCGTCAACTTCATCTTAGCCGACAAAGAAAACACTTGTTTATTAATAAACAATTACAATATCTCCTTGCTATATTTTACATATTCATAATCATTAGTTTTGCCGGTTCTTTGTGACAGCTTTTAGGTGCTTTTTTGGCAGAGCCACCCTTACATGTTACATGAGTCGCCACCGCATCACCGCACACACCAGAATAGGCCTGTATATAAAATTCTGGCTATATATATATATATATATATAGCCAGCAACATATATATATATACATACACACACATTATATATATATATATATATATATATATATACACATACATACACACACATTATATATATATATATAATGTGTGTGTATGTATATATATGTTGCCCCCTCATTTAAAGACGGGACCCCCCAAAAATAAAATTCTGGCTACTACGGCCCTGCTCCCAAATATAAAACAAAAAAATGACAATAGCCAATTCTGGCTCCATAGCTGTTTACTCAATTTTAGCCTATCAAATGAATGATCAGGATGGCAGCTGTACTCTCGCACCGTTGCTTGGCGCCAGGAGCG
This sequence comes from Tiaroga cobitis, assembly GCA_030578255.1. Classification (NCBI taxonomy): domain Eukaryota; kingdom Metazoa; phylum Chordata; class Actinopteri; order Cypriniformes; family Leuciscidae; genus Tiaroga; species Tiaroga cobitis. The sequence continues at coordinate 30,798,081 of CM060605.1, forward strand.
GTTATCGGGAACACCTGGTTGCGCAATTAGGAAATCCCACGAAGGCTAGATTGTGCGTCCTTCGAAGGACGAATAGGCTGCATCTTTCGCAGTCCGCGGCCTTCGAAGGATGCAGCCTTCACATTGGGACACAGCTTATGTGTAGGTCACCAGCTGGAGTGCCCTTGAGAGCCACCAGAGGGCACTCCACATCAGACTATTGTCATCCCCTTACAAAATACATTTCCCATAACTCACTGCCCGGGCTCTTCAACCATTATCACAATCACCTGTGTCTCATTATCTTGTTTTGCTCACCCCATATAAGCCTGGTTTTCTCATTCATTATCTGCGACGTCTTGTTTAGTGTTACACTGCAATTCTGAGCATTCTCCCTGGTTTCATGTCTCTTGGTTTTTTGGATTTCTTTCCTGTTCTGTGGATTACTCTTTTGCCCGTGTTCCCTGCCTTGTTTGGATTGTTGGTTTGTGTATGACCCTTGCCTGGATTTGGATTACGATTACGATTCTCCAGCTCCATGGCACCTCTAACCTGTGGTCTTCCACAGGGCTCCATTTTGGCTCCCTCTCTATTTTCTCTATACATGCTACCGCTGGGCGCTATTTTAAGGAAACACAGTGTATCATTCCATCTTTATGCAGACGACCCCCAAATTTACATTCCATTTAAAAGAAATAACCCTGCAGCGTTAAACTCTCTTCTACTATGCCTAGAGGAGGTAAAGGCATGGCTGGCTCAAAATTTCCTCTATCTAAATGATGATAAGACCGAGGTCATTGTCTTTAGCCCGAGTGAAAGGTCCCAGTACATAAGCCCAGACTTGGGGAGTTTATCTCCCTTTAAATCTACAGGAGTGCGGAACTTAGGTGTTCTTGTTGACCAGTCTTTAAAATTTGACTAACACATATCATCTGTTATCAGCTCCGGTTTCTACCAACTTCGCTTATTATCTAAAATCAAAGGCTTTCTTACTCCGATAACTTTGGAAATGGCGGTTCATGCCTTCATCACGTGTCGGCTAGACTATTGCAACTCACTTTACTGTGGGATTTCAGTTTCTCAAATTGCCCGTCTTCAGTTGGTCCAAAATGCTGCGGCCAGACTTATCCTTAACTGTCGCAAATACGACCATATCTCTCCGATTCTTAAATCGTTACACTGGCTGCCAGTCCGGCAGAGAATAGATTTTAAAATCCTCCTATTTGCTTTTAAATCTTTACACAACTTAGCTCCAGCCTATCTATCCGAACTCATTCATCCCTATACGCCGTCCAGAAGCCTAAGGTCACACGACCAGGCTCTGCTGGTTGTCCCTCGTGTCAGACTTAAGCGTAGAGGGGAGCGTGCCTTTGCAGTGGCAGGGCCTCGTCTGTGGAACACCCTGCCTCTAGAGATCCGAACGGCCCCCACCCTTTCTATCTTTAAGTCTTTGGTAAAAACCTACCTGTTTTCTTTGAATCTCTGTTAAGGCTTTTCGTAGCTCTGCTGCTTTTTATGTGTTTTAGGGGTTGTTTTTGCTGTTTTTACTTTTCTTATTTGTGTGTTCTGTAAAGCACTTTGGTCTGTCTAAGCGGCTGTTTAAATGTGCTATACAACTAAATGAACTTGAACTTGATTGTGGATAACCCTTTAAATAAATACTGCATTTGGATCCTCAACCTTTGTGTCTCAAAGCAGTTTGTGACACTATGTCTAAAAGTAGAGTTAAACGCAGCCCAGACCAGTGTAATTCTGACTTTTTTTCTCAGATTTGCAAGATATAAACTCACAATTGCAAGTTATGATGTCAGAATTCCCAGTTCTAAAGTCAGAATTGTAAGATATAAACTGAATTGCAAATTTATATCTCACAATTCTTACTATATAAACTGGCAATTGCAAGTCCAATTCTAAGGGGAAAAAAGACTTGCGACTGTGAGTTTATATCTCCGAATTCTGATTTTATATCATGCAATTCTGAGAAAAAAATAGTCAGAGTTGTGAGATAAAAAGTCATAATTTTTTATTTTTTTTTTCAGTGGCGGAAACAAGCTTCCATGGGTTTTAAAATGGTCATGGGAAACGTCTCTGGTTACGTATGTAACCCTAGTTCCCTGAAGGGAACGAGACGCTGCGTGAAAACGCTGTAGGAACGCCCTGCGTGAGTGCATCATGAAGCACATATGAAATCAATCCAATGGCGAGACGGAACGTCATAGGCGGGTGACGTCATCGACCAGGAAAATAAAGCACTCCTAAAACACAAGCGCATCAGCTTCTGATAGATTAAAGCAGGTGATCTCGGGCATGCCGGGAGTATGGCATAGACACGCAGCGTCTTGTTCCCTTCAGGGAACTAGGGTTACATACGTAACCAGAGACGTTCCCTATCAGGGAACTCGAGCTGCGTGAAAACGCTGTGGGAACGCCAATACCCACGTCGCCATACGAGCAAGTGTCCGTCGTGTGAAGTCAGGTCGCACATTCTGACGAAAGCACCTGTGCTCCTGGAGTGGAGCTCAAGTCAAGATGGTAAAATCTGACGAATGTATGCGGTGAGGACCAGCCTGCCGTATCACAAACGTCCTGAAGTGAAACTCCTGACAAAAGAGCTTTAGAGGCAGCCATACTCCTAGGCGAGTGAGCTCGTACAGCCAGAGGTGAAGGCTGACCAGCCGACTCGTAAGCAAGTGAGATGGCCTCAACCACCCACTTGCTCATTCTCTGCTAAGACCCAGGACACCCCTTCTTGGGTGCTCCAAAACACACAAACAACTGTTCAGAATTCCTCCACAGGGCAGCTCTGTGGATGAAGGCATCTAAAGCCCTAACTGGGCAGAGCAGATTAAGTTTCTCCTGGTCCGACGTCAGAAAAGGAGGAGGAAAGAAGGCTTGCAGTACAATAGGCCTAATAGTATTAGTTGGAACCTTAGGAACATAGCCCGGTCTAGGGTGGAGAAAAGCTATACCATGCCAGGCGCAAATTCCAAGCACGAGGGAGAAACCGAGAGAGCTTGAATGTCCCCAATTCTTTTTAGGGAAGAAATAGCAAGCAGAAAGTTAGTTTTGAGAGTAATACATTTCTCAGAAACCTCTTCAATAGGCTCGAAAGGAGCAAGGGAGAGGCCTTCTCAGACAATGGCCAGGTCCCAAGACGGCACCCTCGTGCGAGCTGCTGGCCTCAGCCTCAAAGTGCTATGAAGGAAACGAGATATAAGTGGGTGTCTCCCCAGAGAGACTCCACTTAAAGGGACATGGTAAGCAGATAAGGCCGCCATGTACACCTTTAGTGTGGATGGGGATAACCCTGTGGAGAAGCACTCCTGCAGGAATTCCAGCATTGCACCCACCGGGCAGTTAACTGGGTCCAACCGGTGTTCTCCACACCAAGAGGTGAAAAGTTTCCACCTCAAGGCATATCATTTCCTAGTGGCCGGAGCTCTGGAGAGGAGGATATGTCTCCACAACCTCAGTCGAAAGACCAGATTCTATGAGCTGGGCCCCCTCAGAGGCCAAGCCCACAGTTTCCACAGCTCTGGGCGGGGGTGAAGTATCGACCAACTCGCCTGAGAGAGAAGGTCCCTCCTGATCGAAATCTCCAGAGGAGAGCCTACGAGGAGAGACACAAGGTCCGCAAACCATACTCGGGCCGGCCAGTACGGGGCTACCAACAGTAGACTGACCCCGTCCCAGCGAACTCTTTCCAGAACTCCTGGGAGCAGAGCAATCGGGGAAATGCGTACAGACGTGACCTTGGCCACGCCTGTACCATAGCGTCCAACCCCAGAGGGGCTGGATGACTAGAGAGAACCACAGTGGACAGTGAGATGTCTCCCTGGATGCAAAAAGGTTTACCTCGGCACGACCGAAATGATTCCAAAGGAGCTCCACCGCCTCGGGGTGGAGTCTCCATTCCCCGGGCCATTCTGTCATTGAGGAAACTTCCTCAATGACAGAAGTTTCCCCTGGGACCATAGAAGGATTTGGTGAGCCAGCTTGTATAACGGGCGCGAATGCAGACTTGATGGTTGATGTAAGAGACCACCGACGTGTTGTCTGATCGGACAAGAACATGATGACCTCTCAGGTCTGGGAGGAAGTGTTTCAGAGCCTGAAATACTGCCAACATTTCTAGACAATTTATGTGCCACGAGAGATGATGGCCCTGCCACAGACCCTGAGCTGGGCGACCACACATGATCGCCCCCTAGCCTGTGAGGGAAGCATCCGTGGTTAGCGTTACACGATGACAAGGAGCTCCCAGCACGGGCCCATGGGACTGGAACCAAGGTTCTTTCCACATGGCCAGGGCGAGAAGACAACGTCGCGTGACCCTGATCATGCGGAGCGGGTTTCCCCTCGGGGAGAACCCCATGGCCCTGAGCCACCACTGCAACGGTCTCATGTACAGCAGGCCGCAAGGTATAACGTTGGACGCTGCTGCCATCAGACCTAACAGTCTCTGAAACTGTTTGACAGTGAGTGACTGGCCTAGTTTTGCTTGTTTGACGGCCGTGAGGATTGAAGCGATACGAGCAGGAGACAGGCGTGCCTGCATCGTCTTCGAATCCCAGATTACACCCAGAAAAGTGGTCCTCTGAAGTAAAGATATCACACTCTTCTTGGCATTGAGCCTCAACCCCAGTTTTTTTATATGAGTGAGAACGACATCTCGATGCCGAGCCGCCTGATGCTCCGATTGAGCTCAAATCAACCAATCGTCAATAAAATTCAAAATGCGGATGCCCTGGAGTCGCAGAGGAGTCAGAGCTGCATCCATACATTTCGTGAACGTTCGGGGAGAAAGATCTAGGCCAAACGGAAGTACCCGATATTGGTACGCTTCGCCCCCGAAAGCGAACCTCAGGAACCTCCTGTGTTGTGGAAGGATAGACACATGGAAGTAAGCGTCCTTTAGATCTATCGTGACAAACCAGTCCTCGGATCTGGTTTGTGACACGATCTGTTTGAGAGTGAGCATCTTGAATTTGAGCTTCCCTACTGTATGATTTAACAGGCCCAGATCTAAAATTGGACGCAACCCCCCATCCTTCTTCGGAACGATGAAGTACCGGCTGTAATAACCTGACTCCCTGCTGGGAGGAAGAACTCGTTCTATAGCCTCCTTCAGCAGCAGAGTTTTTACCTCCTGTTCCATTACCAGAGCCTGCTCGGGGCCCACCACTGTAGGCAGGACCCCCCTGAATCGAGGTGGACGGGACCTGAACTGAATAGCGTAACCTTTTTCGATTGTCTGCAGGACCCATCGAGATACATTTGGAAGGCTTTTCCACTCTGCCAAAAAATCTACTAAGGGTACCAGCCTCTCGAGGCTGGCCTCTGGAATATTTGGAACTGCAGACACAGTGCCCGGTAACGGCGCACCGGCAGGGAACAACTGGTCTGACAGCTCTGGACCCCTACTCGGAGGGAGCGAGCGCCCCTCGGGAAAACGCTCGCTGGGACCGTCTACGCCCCAGCATAAAGGCGGGGTTGGCAGAACGGACCCCTGAGGGCACCGAGAGAGAACGGGCACTGTGTAATGCGGTGAACTCTTTTCTCTCACAGTGGGGACTACCCTCAGCATCCTGACGCCTGTGGACGTCAGGACTTCTTCGACAAAGCCTTCTTGGCGATAATGACTGTCCTCAGATCAGTCTTACCCCTCAAAGACTTCGCCTGAGAGCGCCGTGTCTCGTCCCAGTTTTGCCGAGGAGAAGCACGAGACGCGACACTGTTTCTGTTGCACCCAGTGTGAGGAGCTAGTCGACGGCCGGGACTGTCCCCGCCCAGCAGCCCCGGAGCCGTGAACACGAAGGGGAAGGAATTTTTGGAGCGCCGCCGGCTGCTTTTTCTCTTCCTGAAACCTCTCGATGACGGAGTTTACTGAGTCAACAAAGAGGCCAGCAGTTGAAAGTGGGGCGTCCAGGAGGAAGGTTTTCTCTTTCTCTTTTTTGAGAGATTTAACCTCAGGTGTCTCTCCGTGGTCACCAGGGCTGCCATAGAACGGCCCACTGACTTGGCCGTCTCCTTGGTGGCACGGAGAGACAAATCTGCTGCCTGACGAAGCTCTCTAATAACGTCAGCACTAATCTCATCCCCTTCACTCACATCTTTAAGCAGATCAAGCTTGAAGTATCGCCATAGTATGAAGGCATGATGCTGCTTGACCTGCCGCCGAAAAAGCTTTGCCCACCAGTGCCGAGGTATTTCTTAAAGGCTTGGCGGGCAATGCCGGTGTCTTAAATGACGATGCCGACTCAGGAGAGAGATGATTAGCGAGAGTCTCTTCAGCTTTAGCATCGCCCCATACCCATAAACTTTAGCCCCAGCTATATTAGAATAGGTGGAAGTCTGTTGACTAAAAATACGGGAAGATACCGGTGTGGAGATCTGGGAAGAAAGGCAGACACTGGCGTGGAGGCATAGCACGGGAAGGCAGAAATCTTTCGTCCAGTTTACTCCTTGCTCTAGACTCCTGCCTATCAGCTGGCCACTCAATACTCAGTTTTTCTACAGCTCGAGTGAGCACCCCCATAAGCTCCTCACTAGCGGGAGACTGAAGTGACGAATCCCCAGTCTCTACTGTGTCAACACTTTCAACATCCAGCTCCTCAGAACTGGATAGTTGAAGAACTTGTGCCTCAGCCTGGGCGGAAGAAATCACAGCGCGTGCTTCCAAACCCGGAACTGGGGCACTGGATCTAACAGGTGAAGGCCATCACAGACCCCTCTGTTAGATCCATTTGCGATCCCCACGACAAGCGCCGCCGCTCTGCCTCGACAGAAGCGGGACCCGAGCCGCGGGGAGCGCACACCGAACCGACCTCCTCGAAGAGCGATTGGTGGGTGCGCAGCGTCCGTAGAGGTAGACGCTCGCAATGCTCACAGTCAGCCCCCTCGAGAGCTGACTGGGCATGCTGCACTCCTAAACAAGCAACACATAGTTGGTGTGTGTCCCCACCAGTGATAAACCGAGTGCAGAGCAAAACACAATTCCTAAATTGTTGCTCGCTCGCCATGATATATCGTTTTTTATATATATATATATATATATATATATATATATATATATATATATATATATATATATATATATATATATATATATATATATATATATATATATATATATGTGATATATAAGTGAAAAACTCCTGCCTAGTTTCAACTAAGGACAGACAAAAAAACAGTATTGACAGATTTCACACACAGAGCGCTTGCTGAAGTAACAGAAGCTGACGCGCTTGTGTTTTGGGAGTGCTTTATAGTTTCCTGGTCGATGACGTCACCCGCCTATGTCTCGCCATTGGATTGATTTCATACGTGCTTCATGACGCACTCACGCAGGGCGTTCCCACAGCGTTTTCACGCAGCTCGAGTTCCCTGATAGGGAACTACATTTTCCCATGTAAAAATTTTTGGTACAAGAAACCTTGACTAACATTTATAAGTGAGCTTTAGGGAAAAAATTTAATGGAAATAAACTTTTAAATATTATCATAGAGATTACTGTCAAAACATTTACTGTGAAAATTACAAAAGTCCTAAACAATACTGTAGAATAGCAAGGCTAAAATTTTATCAAGGTCAATTGATGCAGAGCTCTAGAAAAAAAAAATGAATCAGAAAATTAAATCAGACAGCCACTTGTCTTTTCATCTTATTTTTTGTTTAATTATTTTGGCCTAGAAGTGGTCTAAAACTAGTGCTAATTCTGTAATAACTCACCATCTTCCTGGCTGATGGAAACTATGGGGCTGGTGAGCTCCAAGCCTTCATCCCCATTTGAGTTGACAGCCCGGGCTGCACACTGCACACGCGAGCCTGCCTGGAAATACACTGAGTCTAATGTGATTGTTTTGGAGGAGGTGAAGAAGGTGTCAAAATCCACCTCCTTCATTGGGCTGGTCACACCGTCAGGTCCTGTAGGGGCACTGACCAGCCAGCGGTACCGGGTCAGGGTGTTATTGATGTGCTCCGAAACACAGATGGAGCCCGTCCGGTCAAAGTCAGGATACTTGGAGTTGCATGACTATAATAAATATAGAAATTAATTAACATACTGTATATCCTGTATATACATATATAATATAATATATATATATATATATATACATATACGTATATATATATATATATATATATATATATATATATATATATATATATATATATATATATATATATATACGATGGAGACAGATGGATGTAGATAGATATATAGATAGATATATAGATAGATAGATAGATAGATAGATAGATAGATAGATAGATAGATAGATAGATAGATAGATAGCTTTTATGTTCATTGTTTCCCTATATAGTGAACCTACCGTGACACAGAGTACGGGATATCCTGCGACTGGCTGAGTATCTCTCGCCCTGCTTGTATCATCGTACTGCAACAGAGAAACCACCACTGGCACAGAGGGGAAGGTCACGTCAGCCATACTGTTTGCCTCTTCAATGTAGATGATGGCTTTGGTGACCTGAAGGTTTGGAAGAGAAGCTATAATGTGTACAACACAGTGTGGGTCTAATAGACAGCAAGATTATACTTTGTTTCCATATTCCAGGGCAAGCATATTTTGGAGTACCTGAATTTCTGCTACCATGTTCTCATCAGGTTTGAGGTGGACCGTGAAGGCCTCTCTCATCTCTCGCACACCATCATACAGGATTTCCACCTCTAAGATGTGCTCTGTCTCTCCCTCTTTAAACTCCACATCTGCAGTTGGGAAATTGTCATATTAACAATTATATTCTTGGTAGTATTTATTATATTTAAATCAACATAAATGATGTTAATTTAACAAATACTATTAGGAATACAATTGTTTTTCTATTTAAATCAGCATAAAATAGGTCAACTGAAAAATAATTGTATTCATATTGTAGTATTTGTTATATTTACTTATTACATGGCTCTGTGGAATACTTGATTCTGATTGGTCAATAGTGCCATCCAGTGGTATGTTATTCCCAGATAACAACCGTTCAAAACAGATAACACAGGCTCATCCGGGTCACTGATGTCAGCAGCGCTAGGAACGTTTTTTCTTTGTCGATGTTTTGCGTTTGCTGAACTAATAAAATATTAAAACACAGTCGAATCAATATTTTGTGTACAGTTATTTAATTATGCCATCCAGTATCGTGGATTCGCTCTCTCTTGTTTCATACAAACGCAGCTGCTGCCATTTTGTGACTATTGTATTGTTCTTTTGGATTATGAGATACAAACAGGTATGATTTGAAAACAGTTTAATCTGAAATCAATATATCTTATCCTCATAATTATTTATGTGGCGAATTGCTGTGTAATAAGTGGCATGACTGTATACCGTATCTCTTAAATGTCCGTCTAGTTTGAACTTGCCGCGCTGCAACTGCTCTCTCCGTGAAGCTTTGCGTTTAAAGACCTAATAAAATATTTCAACTCAGACCAATATTTTGTGTCTAATTATTTACTTATGTGGCAAGTTGTTCTCAGAATAACCCCCTTCAGGCTGATTAAGACCCTCTGCTTCGCGTCGGGGTCCTCATCAACCTGTCGGGGGGTATTCTGAGAGAACAACCGGGCGGATGTAAATCATCTCTTACATAATTTATGCTGATTTAAAAGAAAAAAAACCTGTTGTTTTCATAGTAGTATTTGTTTTAAATCAGAATAAATTAGGTAAATATAACAGATGCAACTATGAATCTTTTTTTTTTTTTTTTATCAGCATACATTAGGTAAATATAACTACAATGATGAATGAATTTTTTTTTTATCCTATCTTATTCAATGTATTCTTTTGTATAAGGTTACTGTGAATGTGGGTTGGCAATGTTTTTATTGTTATGACAATGCTTGATTTTCTTTGATCAGCATCATTTGAAAGTTAAAATTATGATTTTGGGGTAAAACATGTTCTTGTGAAATTCCCCGGTGAGCTGTCTTACAAAACTGTGCTATGATGTTGTGTTTGAACCCACCTTCAGAGATGGGATGGTAATCTTCTCCAGAGGAAGCTGAGCCGTCCTTTGTGTGGACCCGAACCACTGACACTTTGGACGTGTCTCCTGTCCTATGGACCGGGATCCTCACCACTGAGATTTGCCCTGACTCACTGGGTTCACTGACACTGAACTTGGTTGCTCCAAACCTGATAATGGCCTCTGGGGAAGGAGGATTGCGGGAAAGTTAAGATGTATGTCAGCACCACATTTTCACTTCAGTCAATTATTGACCAATCAGCTTAACCCGACTGATGATTAAAGATCTTTAAAGATTTAAAGGGAGAGTTCACCCAAAAATGAAAATTCTGTCATCATTTACTTACCCTCAATTTTCTGAACCTATAAATTTCTTTATTCTGCTGTAACACAGAATAAGATATTTTGAAGAATGTCGGTAGCCAAATATTTGATGGATCCCATCGACTTCCATAGTATATTTTTCCTATACTTTGGAAATCAATGGGGCCCATCAACTGTTTAGTTACCCATATTCTTCAAAATATCTTCTTTTGTGTTCAGCAGAAAAAATTATTCATACAGGTTTGGAACAACTTTAGGGTGAGTAAATAAATTTTTGGGTGAAGTATCCCTTTAAGCAATCTATTTGCAAGTGAACTTATAAATGTTGACAAAATCATACATTTATCTTTAAATTAATCTAGCAGATAAGTGCATTTAAATGCTACATTCTTGCCCTTTTATCCTGTTTGAAATATTTATTGTGAAATAATGCATGCTATTATACTAACGACTTGTAGGGTTTTCCTCTTTTCACATCTCCTATACATCTTTAAAATCTACATTTCTGAATTTCTGAATAAAAAAAGAACCTCACAGGCTTACATTTTCTGCTCTTAGGCCAATTAAGTACTTTCTAGGACAGAGATTACAGCAATTGCAAGTGAACATAAGTGGGTACAGAAATGTGGGAAAGTAAGAGATAAAAGTCTTACTGTCAGCATCATCTTTTATCTTGATGAGTGTCTCATTCTGAGCCCCTATGGAGGCCCCAAACGGAGACTCACTCTTGGGACTTCCCAGCACCATTCTCAGCTCCTCATCTTCCTCATGTTCAGTGCCATCCACGAGGATGAGGACACAAGGCTTCTCCACCTCACCTACACAAGTAATCATTTCAAGAGAGAGTTGTTGTTAAGTATGCATAAAATATGTCAGCACATCAAACAGCGAAATAATTATTTAGGATAAATCAATGGATTTTCTATCAGAATAAGTCATGTTTATAGCTTAAACACACTTAATACTACCTGGTAAAAAGACAATGGTGGAGACGTCTGTGTTTGGCCTCTCATTGAAATCCATCATGACTTGGGCTGTGCCTTGACGGCTGTAGCATCGCACGCTTGACTTGTAGCTCAGATCTCCACTCCGGTACACAATAACAGAAATCTGTCCATCATTCTCATTACACGTGTATGTAGGATCTCGGAATTGCACCTTGGGCACTAAAAAACAAAAGTCTCATATTTAAATCCAAATCCTGTTTATAATAATTGTTTTGGTCTTGTTTTTGCATAATTATTTAGCCTTTTTAAGGTTTAGTATAAGACCGCTCACAATCTGAGATGGAGTCGTTGATGTAGATTGTAGCTTTTCCTGGTTCTCCCAATATGCCGTTCATGGGCATACGGAGAACCAGCTCAAACTTCTCTGGCCCCTCTAGCACCGGCTGTCCCAGGTCATCCAGGATCGTAACCTTGAACGTCTGCATGTTGACGCCCGGGGAAAAGTCCAGGTTCTTACTAATCCCAACATAGTCCACACCAGCTGTGTTAAAGGTTTGAAGAAAGTTAGTGGGTCAATGGAGAAACAAATTAAGAAATTTCAATGACAAAAGAACAATTTCCTCTCACAGGTAAATTAACAGTGGGAAAATAAATGCCTCTCTCATTGTCACAGGACTGCAGTAATGGCCAACCTTTTTGTCCCGAATAAAGCAAAATGAATAAAGTATACTGATATTAGACTGGTAAAAGAATACACGTGTGGTTAGCAGTGTTGGGTGTAATTACTAAATAATCTATTAACTGTAATTGAAGGTCCTGGATTCGAGCACCGGCTGAGCCAAGAGTCCTTTCTGTGTAAAATGTGCACGTTTTCCCATTGTCAGCATGGGTTTCCTCCAGGTGCCCCGGTTTCCCCCACAGTCCAAAGACATGCAGGTTATGTGAATTGTATATGCCAAATTGTTGTAGGAGTGTGTGTGAGTGTGAATGTGTCTCAGTGCTCGGTTGGGTCAGGAAGGGCATCCGGTGGAAAACCTGTGCCAAATCAAATGTGTGTCTGTGTCAAGCGGACCCTGCAAATGAGCGGGAATAACACTAGGAAGATGGAAGGAGTGTTTCTAGATCATGGTAGATAGAGGCACTGAAGACCTTGTCAGTAAGAGTTAGTAGGGCTCTTGTCTTCTGGCGCTGTCTATTTTTGTGTGTGTTGTAAAGCCTGTGGGGCTTGTAACAGCATATTATTGTCTCATGGTGTGGATTTCTCGAAATACAAGCTCGACAATGTATTATATTAACCAAGCATGTTGACAGTAATTATATATAAAAGCACCTGCACAAAGAACTGCCATATGGACAGGTCTGTGTAATACATACCTTCCGCTGAAACAGGGTCAGTCTTTCGAGACCGCACTGTGACTGTTCCGGTTTTGGAAATATCACTTCCTGTTCTCCAAACCCGGACTTCGACATAACTGTCACTCTCATCTACGTGGTACTCCATTTCTCCGAAATAAAATACTGGTGCTGTTAGAAAATAAAAAGAGATGATTAATGGAAGGAACAATCTAGATATAAGCATGATCACCACACGAGTAATGTCATAACATAAAATAAAATATTTAGAATAACTCTTATTGTTCATTTTAAGAAAGTCAATAGGGTCCAAAACAACACTTGGACCCCTATGAATTTAATTATACGGACAAATAAACCCAAATATAGTTTGTGTTCCGTAAAAGAAAGAAAGTAATATAGGTTTGTATTGAGGGTGAGTAAATTATGACAGATTTTAGGGGGGATAACTATCCCTTTAAGAATGAGGAACTGTCTGAGGCAGCTTTGACAAAAGGTACGAGGATGTGGAGACAGACGGGCTAGCATGAACCTGTCTGTCTGCAATTAACACTTTACCCATCTTAGAATTCAGTGCCAAATCCTTGTTCATAGCTCACAAACACCCTATCTGCTGGTAAAAGGTCTATGTCACACTCAGCTTCCAAATGTGTTTTCTTGGAAGACACAGTGTCATGTACTGAATCTGATTGAGGGTAAGACATTGAGGGTGTTAAAGGAGTTTAAGCTGCTATACGTCCACGGTAGGAAGCACATCCAAGCCCAAGGAAAATAAACAACATGTGTGATGAGACTCTTTTCCTCTCGTTTTAGTCTTGTGTGGCATGGGTGACTCACAGGCGACGTGATAAAAAAAAACCCCAGCAGGTTCATTTTTACCCCTAAACCAGCACTGAACAGTTGACGCATTAGGATGGAATGCATTGATGAGGTCATGCGGGGTGTTTGGAGATGGGTTTATTCCATAAAAAAAATTAAAATAGAACCACTTCAGCATTTGAGCTTTTGTTTGGGCCCATCATAGAATGATTTTACCGGTCACAGAGTTATTCAAGCTCCTACTCTTACATTATGAGGAAATACTGTCAGGGACAGAGTAAAATTTTGAGTGACAGAAATAGTTCACGGAAAAATGAAAATTCGGACAAATATTCAATGCCACATTATGCCAAGTTTGACATCTGAATGCATGTCTTTTGATTGATTACTAAGTGATGTGTTCGAACGTTTAGTTTACATTTAATTTGTGAATGAACAGAGCAGCTTGGACATTCTGCAAAATATTTCCTTCAGAATGAAGAAAAACACAGGTTCGGAATAACATGAAGGCAAGTTAATGTGACATAATATGACCTCAATAATGAATGCATACTCAGAATGAATTCTAAAGGATCATATGACACTGAAGACTCATGGCTACTGAAAATTCAGCTTTACCATCACAGAAATTACTTACATTTTAAAATATATTCAAATAGAAAACAGCTACTTTGAATTATAATAATATTTCACATTATTACTGTATTTCCTGTATTTTTGATCAAATAAATGCAGCCTTGGTAAGCATAAGAGTCTTTTTATAAACATTAAAAAAATCACAATGACCCTGAAAACTTTTCTATGTTAGTTTAAGTGGTGCTTTTCTATTACAAACTTGCCGTCGCACTACAGCTGATTACTATTGCTTAAGTATGAGCAATAGTAATATTTTTGTGTATCATATTTCCTTTTTAATGTGCTGAAACTACTTAATTAACAACTTGCATTAATGATCAAAGGATAAACTTAAACTAACAAAAAAGTTGACATGCTTCACCTGCAATAAAACGCACATAACAATCGTGTGAAGTTGCGTAAAAGCTCACAGGGGCCTAATATGTCTTTAGGCACTGCCTAGAGTTTTGTGTCCAAGGGCGAAAATTGTTCATGATGTGAAAATCCCATTATAAAATGTAGAGATCAGAAAAACGGAGAGGCAGTTATCTCCAGTTTTATCTAGGTCTTGGAGACACATTAAATATAATTGCATGATGTGCCTTGGCACTGCCAGAGCCTGTCCCTGCAGAGACATAAAGTACTGTGGTCGATCGGAAGGTGATATAAAATGAGTGCTTTGGTTTTGCTTTTGTGTGGGTGCGTTTTGGTGTGTGTCTCACTGCTCCCACTATCAGATAAGGTTCATTTGTAAAAGGTACAAACAGTGAGCTTCAAAGCACCACAGTCCATTAACTGAAAGGCAAGCCATTGGCTCCTACACGACCCAAACCCAAACTCAGGCGCTTCACAGGGTGGATCAGGTTACCCATGTGGCAGTCTGCCATGGTGCAAGTGGGCTAAATTTGGACAACTGAAGGTTGTCTTTTCTTTAAAGGTTCTGCAGTTAAGTACACTAATGCATTATCTTTCCAAAACTTGAATTATCTGGCCTGTAGCCTATAGTGCACTCTGACAATCACTCTTAACTGGTATTTTACTTCACTGCACATTTGACCGCTCAAAAGCTGCTCTTTAAAGTAACTCCAGCCAGCAACCTTTTCACAAGAACAGAACCAGAAGACATTCTCCTTCTCACCTCATTTCAACTCTCTGTAATTCAACCTCCAGAAAAAAAAAGCCGAAACAAAGGAGCTAAATGCAATCATTTCAAAGACTATGATTTCTGAAACAAAATATTTCTTCCTATTTCTAAAATATTGTTTAGTGTGACATGGCTGATGATAGCATCTTTATTTGTTTATTACTACATTTTAAAATTGTGCTATATACATATATACATATATACATGTGTGTGTGTGTGTGTGTGTGTAAAATTTATTACAGTTTACATCTGATTTAAACACTTGGTATTAGCCTCGGGAGAGAGGCAGAATGTACCCTGGGAGTCTGGTGTGGGGTTCACACGTCTACGCACAGACACGTTTGTGCGCTTGAACTTTCCTTAGCATTCCCACAGAGCGACAGCATTTATAAAAAGCAAAGACCTGGGTGAAAGAAAATGGCAGAACACATTAGCACAGCGCTAAGTGTTTTTTAGAGAGAACACATTGTACACCTTTCCACAGGAGCTCTCACATGAGTCTGAATTGATTTAAGGTAATTTTCTTTAAAAAAAAAAACACCAGGACAGGTCATGTTTGTGCAAAAAAAGCAATTCACATTTACTTCAACCACAAAAAAACGTAGTGTGATCATGTAATGTGGAGACCAAATGAAAGATTTCAGTCACAATTGCAAGTTCTATATGCTCAAAAGTCCAGAAACTGATGACTACGTAATGAATATGAGATTTAGATTCCTTTTAAATTGAAACATCTGATGAATGGTTATTTTACATTTTTCATTATTCAAAATTTGCCATAAATCATTAAATGTTATTATTTATTGTTGATAAAATCTTTCTTTAAATAACCAAGAATAAACAAACAGTTTCACAACAGGACATCTGCCTCGTCTCCTCCAGGCTGACCCAGAATCGGAAGACTGAATCTTAATAATAGGCTCCAGACAGACAGCCACCTACACTCATTTTGCTCCCTCCGGATACTCCCTTCCAATCTCTCTCTCCAAGTGGATCATAATCATAGCTTTATTAGCTCAACACACATTCACTGCCTGACATCAAGCAGCATATTAGTGAGCCCGATCCTTAGGTACAAGTATCCTCTTGTTTTACAGTTACAACAACTCATGCACAGTTCTTTCTCTACACTTACGAGGGTGATTTTTGCCATTTCCAGCGGCAGTTACTGCAGCGTGCGAGAACACGTCCCCAACACTCATTATCAGCAAACAGGTTTTCTACATGTGATGTTGCCAGCTGATTTCTGCTACCAATACAATTACAGAAGGCTTGTGAGGACCAAATACAAGAACAGTGAAACCTAAAAGGTCTGTATTAGGGATGTCAACGATTAATCGACGATCGATTAATTGTCGATAATACATTTAATCGATAAAACTTATCGATCATCGATTAAGCAGGATCATGCGCGTGCGTGCTGCTCAACCGCGAAACATGTAAGCGAGCGCGCCGGTGTGGTGAAGTGTTGAGTCCCACTGAATGACACACCTCGGTGTTGTTTGGGACTATTTTACACCTTCATCATGACTATAAGTTTGCGTGTGTATTCGCAGCCTTTTGTTTTGTGCAAATGTAAGTTGTAATAGTTTATTTTGTGTACGCTTATCTATATCTGTTTGGTCTCATATTGGATGCATTTGGTTAAGAATCGACGTGATCTTTAGCGCGCTCAGCTCAAACGACAATGCACGACTAATAATGACTATTGGGACTGTCATATTACACAAGATTATAAAGAGAACACTATTGTAATAAAACATTGTGAATTATTTGGGTTTAGATGCCATGTCGCGTTGTTCCAGGAAGAGCTCGTCAGAGACTTTGAGCGCGTCCACCACAACATATGAGTCATTCTGAATGGCACGTAACTCAGTTTAAGTTCTTTTGTGCAGATATAATTTTGTAATATTCTGCTTATTTTGTATATATCTGATTAATATCAAATAGAATGCGTTTCTTTGAGTTAAATAAACGCTAACAAAGTGCTCAACGGTTATTCATTCAGCGCGCGCCGCTCAAGCAGAATGCACAACTAATAATAACGATGGTTAATTTGGGACTTTCATATTACATAACGTCTCGGTTACGGATGTAACCCTCGTTCCCTGAGTAGGGAACGGAGACGTTACGTCGGATGACGGAGAATGGGGGTTTCGCCAGAAAGCCAATCCTCTTCGAGTATTAAAAAACGAGCCTATGGCAATGAAATGCCATGGGTCTGCGGAATTTGCATAATGTATCTCCGCCTCACTGCGTGAGTATTTAAGGAGAGACAGCTGCAACAGCAGATCATGTCTTCGCTGAGGAGCCGAGACTGAACTCAGGCGTCTACCCAGCGGTACAGCGGAAGTGGCAGGGAGACGTAACGTCTCCGTTCTCTACTCAGGGAACGAGGGTTACATCCGTAACCGAGACGTTCCCTTTCGTAGTCACTCCGAGTTACGTCGGATGACGGAGAATGGGGGTCCCCGTGTAATCACGCCACCTTCACAGCTGTCTTCCAGTGCCCTGCGAAGTCTGACCTCCCTGTCGTGATATAGGCACGGACGAAGGAGTCCTACTTAACACAGGAATACCAAGGTACACTGGGAAGCATATCTCATGGGAGATATGCCGCAGCATGCCTACCCATAGGGAGGACTTAAGAATACACATATGGCCCAAGGGGGCTACATATGGAGGAACACTGGAGTGACCAGCCCGTAGGGTGGCATCTACTTTCAACTCCAGGAGTGGCAGGTGACTTGCCGAGGGAAAGACACATGCTCAAAGAGGCTTACAGTGGAAAATACACATGTGGGGGTTACTCAGAGGAGGAACCATGCACACGGAGGCACCTAGCCGACGCACAGGCAATAGACACTGGCGCCAGCGTCAACAGTGCTGGAGGAACTCAGGGCTTCAGAGAGGAAGGCTCACCTGAGGAAATATCGCACGTATCCAGTCCGTGGAGTGGAATGGCGAGCAAGCGAGACACTTAACAGCTCCCATGTTAGCTTGAAAAAGACAGTACATGGGCGGAGACTGGCTCCACTCGGAGATTGTAAAATCTGGCGAATGTGTTAGGTGTCGCCCAGCCTGCAGCTCTGTAGACGTCTGTTAGCGAGGCGCCACGCGCTAAAGCCCAAGAGGACGCCACACTCCGGGTGGAGTGGGCGGTCACACCAAGGGGGCATGGTCGACCTTGCTGCTGGTATGCCAAAGCAATGGCGTCCACTATCCAGTGAGACAACCTTTGTTTGGAGAGAGCCTTTCCCTTCAGCTTCCCACCATAACAGACAAAGAGCTGGTCTGAGGTCCTGAAACACTGCGTCCTGTCTACGTAAGCACGGAGGGCGCGTACTGGACAGAGCAGTGCCAAGGCTGGGTCTGCCTCCTCCCGGGGCAGCGCTTGCAGGTTCACCACCTGGTCCCGGAAGGGAGTGGTGGGAACCTTGGGCACATATCCAGGCCGGGGTCTCAGGATCACGTGAGAGTGACCGGGCCCGAACTCCAGGCACGCTTCGTCAACGGAGAATGCGTGCAGGTCCCCTACCCTCTTGATGGAGGCCAACGCAACCAGGAGCGCTGTCTTCATTGACAGGATCTTAAGCTCAGCTGATTGCAGAGGCTCAAAGGAAGGGACCTCAGGTGCTTCTGACTCCATAAGAGGAGGTGGCGTGCGAGTTGCGACATACAGCGAGAGCGTAGACCACCCTGACGGTTGATGTATGCTACAGTCGCGGTATTGTCCGAGCGGACAAGTACGTGTTGACCCAGGAGCAACGCACGGAAGCGGTGCAGGGCAAGGCGTACTGCCAGCAACTCGAGGCAATTGACATGCATGAGGCGCTGGGGTCCTGTCCAGGAGCCCGCGGCTGCATGTCCATTGCACATGGCGCCCCAGCCCGTGGCAGAGGCATCTGTGGAGACGACAACATGCCTGGAAACTCGTTCTAGGGGAACTCCGGCCCGTAGAAAGCTGAGGTTCCGCCACGGGGTGAAGGTCTGACGGCAGGTCGGAGTTATTAGAACTCTGAGCGTACCGCGATGCCATGCCCACCTCGGGACTCGATCGCGAAGCCACAGCTGAAGCGGTCTCATATGAAGCAATCCGAGTGGCGTTGCTGCGGCTGCGGATGCCATATGCCCCAGGAGCCTCTGAAAAAGTTTCAGTGGGACCGCACTCTTGCCCTCGAACTGTCGAAGACAAGTCAGCAGTGAGTGTGCGCGCTCGCTCGTAAGCTGCGCGGACATGGCGACCGAGTCTATCTCCATACCGAGAAAAGAGATCCTCTGCACGGGGCAAAGTTTGCTCTTCTCCCAGTTGACCCGAAGGCCCAGACGGGCTAGGTGCCGGAGCACTAGATCTCTGTGTTCGCAAACCTGATCTCGAGAGTGAGCTAATATTAGCCAGTCGTCGAGATAATTCAGGATGCGAACCCCGTGTTCGCGTAAGGGAACAAGGGCTGCCTCGACGACCTTCGTAAAGACGCGAGGAGACAGAGCCAACCCGAATGGGAGAACCGCGTACTGGTATGCCTGCCCCTCGAAAGCAAACCGAAGAAACGGTCTGTGTCGAGGTAAAATGGAGACATGAAAGTAGGCGTCCTTCAGGTCTATCGCTGCAAACCAATCCTGTGGCCGCACGCATTCGAAAATGCGTTTGGCCGTGAGCATCTTGAACGGCAGCCTGTGAAGGGAGCGGTTCAAGACGCGCAAGTCTAGGATTGGCCGTAACCCACCGGTTTTCTTGGGGACAATGAAGTACGGGGTGTAAACCCGTAACTCCACCTCGGCTGGAGGGACAGCCTCGATTGCACCCTTCGCCAGCAGGGTGGCAACCTCCGCTCTCATGATCGGGGCATAGCCACCGACCACAGTAAGCGGACTCCCCTGAAGCGGGGAGGAGACCGTGCGAACTGAATCGCATAGCCGAGCCTGATCATTCGGGCGACCCAACAGGACAGATTGGGAAGCTCTAACCAAGCCACCAAACACTGATCCAGTGGAATCATCCGAGCCACACGCGTCCCCCCGGAGGGGCAGCGGAGCGGAGTGACCGGCACAGGTGAGGGTGGCATAGCGGCCCAGCACGCGTGCACAGTCATGCTCCGCGTCCTGACAGAGGAGACCAGGGAAGGACCAGCGTTCCGCGGGGGTCTGCTCTGCCAGGGGTCTGGCGATAGAGGGGGACGAGAGTGGTGTGGTCTGGAGACGGCACGCACTGTCATCCGCACCCTCAAAGACAGAGGGGAACGAGAGTGGCGAGGCTCGGGGGCGTCGCGCACTGCCGTCCAGCTCTGCGTGCTCAGAGATGGGATGCAGCTCTTTTTTAAAAGATTCTCCCCCAGCCCTCCACCGGGGGAAGGAGTGGGCCTGCAACCACTCCATGAGAACTGCAAGCCATAACTGAGCTGCCCGTAACGGGAGCGCCGCATAGCCTGGCGTACAGCGGGGCTGCGGGGCTGGTACGGGCAGGGGCACCTCCCTGCGACCACCTCCACAGCCCGGCCCGGTGCTGCTGGGGCCGGGCGGGAGGGGGCGGAAGTCGCAGGAGGGCGCATTCGACGGCAAGCGGACTGAAGCGTCTGAGCCGCCGGCTGATTGGCAGCAAAAGCCGCAGGGTCAGAAAAAAGCCACAGTCCACTTCTGGGCGGCCGAGAACTGTTGGGCAGAGTTCTCGACCGCGCCGCCGAAGAGGCCAGCCTGGGATATGGGGAAGTTGAGGAAACTGGTTCACTCAGCCTCGCGCACATCAACCAGGTTAAGCCAGAAATGTCTGACCACACATGTGGACATCACCTGACTCAGGGAGCGTGCGGTCACCTTCGTCGCTCGTAGAGCAAGGTCGGTGACGGCAGGCAGCTCAAGGATGAGCCCTGAATCAGCCCTACCCTCGTGCATGTCACTGAACACCCAGAAGGATGGCAATAACACACAGTGAGGTGGCAGCCTGCCCCGCAGCTCTATAGGTCCCCGCCACCGGAGTAGACAAGAACCTACAGGCATTGGGGGGGTGCTTAGGGTTGCCACGCCAGGTGGAGGCGCTGTGGGGACACCTAAGTGTTGCCACAGAACACTCCACAGGGGGGAACCCCAGTGTACCGTAGACTGCGGCCTCTACGAGGGCAGAGAAGGCGGAAGAGGCCGCAGAGCAGTCGCGAAAAGTCAAAGGAGACTTCCACGATCTCATGGCCTCTTCATGCACATCCGGGTAGAAAGGATTTGGGTTCGCCACCCCCAAAAACCAATCATCAGCCTCAAGTGCTCGGGATATGGCAGAATTTTCCACACAAACCCGATACTCGTGGCAGCCCGGGAAAGCATAGCTGTGAATTCTGAATCAAGCTCGCTATGCTAGCACATCCGAGGACAGCAGCACAGACGAGCCATCTCCAGAGGACTCCAGCTCACCTTGTGATGCGGCGATAAACATGATTTCATCAGCTGGTGGACCGAATGAGAACGCGGGCCCGCGGGCGGGCCGGCGAATCCACTCGGGACCACGTGGGTTGCAACGTGAAAGACGGGGTGTGGACCGAGGAATTTTCGTCGGTTAGTTCCAGACCTGACGTCTTAGTCACCCTGGCCACCAGCCGAAGTATTATCTCACGTGGAGAAAAATAGATCGGGTGATGGATGAGGGGACTCTCACTCAAATGAGCTCACAGATTCTCGACCGTATACATTGCGATGGTCACGTTCCCACTGAGAGAACGTGACACACCCACGAGCGCTGTCCGAGCGTGATCAAAGCCCAAACACGCCAAACAGCGCTCGCGCCCAACAGCTGAATCTATCAGAATACCGCACTCAGAAATACACGGGCAGATCGTCTTTAGAAAGACGCGTCTTTAAAAAGACGTGCCGCGTGCACGCTCTTTTAGTGAGAGGAAAAAAACTCTGCGGATGCTGAAGCGACCAGGGAGAGACACACAGACCGGCAGACCACTGCTCAGATCGCAGGCAATATGAAACTCGCTGGATACCGCCGTCACACCAACATCAGAGAGTTCGCTCGTCTCGAAGAGATGTAGTCACTGAGAATACTCAGGATTTGGCTTGTGGAGTGAAGAGATTCTCTTGGCTCCGAAGCGAAAACATGATCTGCTGTTGCAGCTGTCTCTCCTTAAATACTCACGCAGTGAGGCGGAGATACATTATGCAAATTCCGCAGACCCATGGCATTTCATTGCCATAGGCTCGTTTTTTAATACTCGAAGAGGATTGGCTTTCTGGCGAAACCCCCATTCTCCGTCATCCGACGTAACTCGGAGTGACTACGAAAGGGAACATGAGAACACTACTTTATTAAATGGTTGTGAATTCATTGGGTTTAGTTGCCGTTTTCAGTGCGTTGTTCTAGCACTTCCACAACAGTCACACATTCTGACAAGCACGCATATGAGGCGGCGTTGGTGACACATTGTATTTGTCGTTATATTTATATATTAAATAGTTAATTTCATTTATCAATCACATCAAAATATTTTACAATCATACTAAGCCTTTATTTAGATTAAAAAACATTCTTATTAATTTGGTGAGTAACATAGCTTTTTGAGCAGCATTACCCTGTGCTGTTTGCCATTAATGCTAACGATTAATCGATTAATTGATCGTTAATTTAAACGACGATCGATCATGAGAATTTGTGAAAAATTGACATCCCTAGTCTGTATAAAGGCCCGTTCATACCAAGAACAATAACTATAAAGATACCTATATTAGCGTCCACACATTACACCAGCGGACGATTTCGTTCTGTTTACTCTAAATGCTCGAGCTTGTTACAACAGGATGGATTCTTATTGGCTGTCATTTTTTTATCGTTCTTAAGCTGGATAAAATCGTTCTGAAATTGATTTCAAAGATATTGTTTCTCTGTGCCGTTATCCTAATAGATGTGGTGTGAACTCTGCTATTCTTTAATATTGAGAACGATTTTTAGAACTATATTTTTATCGTCGTTATCTTTATAGTTATCGTCCTTGGTGTGAACGGGCCTTACGGTTCAGAGGTAAAGGTAGAAAAATTAGAATACCCCTTTCTCACTAGCTAAAACAACAGAAATCGATAGAAAGTCCCAACCTTGAGAGTAAAACAAACGTGTGTGAGAAACTCGGTACAGACAGAATAGAGTAGTAGGACTAGAGGAGCCTGTAAGAGAGGTATGTCATCCATCCATCCATCCATCCATCCACCCAGCACTTTTTTTTTTTAAATAAAAAACTACCAAAGAAAAAAAAAAGTCCAGTGTAAGCAGACTATTTTTTACCCAGTGTTGCTGCTGTCTGTGCGTGCTTTGAGTACTCTAAGTAGGTGGCACTCAATAAGCTGACACAGTGCTGTCTTTTCTAAAAACAGTCGATAAGGTTTCAGGTGTATGCGTCATTTGCAAAGGCGAATGAGCACTGCTGTCAGACAGTAGCTCAAGGCGATGTTTTCGTTCGTTCTTTCTTTTTTTTCTTCTCCTTCTTGCTGAAATTCTTGACATCAGCCAAGAACTTGGACTGGAAAACAAAATAACAATGAAGATGCAAACAAAGCCAGTTTCTACAAGGCAGTGTCCTCCACCCTGTGTATTTATACTTGACAAATCACCCGTAAGAAACAGGATCAACCTGCGAACTGATATGCGTAAGAGACTTCCAATTGTCATTTACGTCACCTTGAAAATCAAGAGCTGAGTTAAAACTGAAAAAGTGCTAAACAAAATATATTCTGTCTGTCTGTCTGTCTGTCTGTCCCTCCGTCTGTCCCTCCGTCCGTCCGTCCGTCCGTCCGTCCGTCCATCCATCCATCCAGCCATCTATCTATCTATCTGCAAACACAGTCAATTATCACCTAAAAGTCAGCAAAGCAGCTGTAATGAAACGGTCACCATCACTTGATCTCCCACACTACCCCAAATGCTTCCTGTCAATGTTTCACTGTCCTTACATTTGGAATGGCTTGGTGACATTCTGGACAGAGTTAGAGACTGAAAAATAATCTCTGAAGTCGACCCTCATAAAAATCCTGACAGAGACATCAACGTGGCACCACAGTTGAGCTGACGCCTCCAGAGCTGACCCTGGAGTCTCAAACATGGCGTTTCAACACGCAGCAGTTTAAATTACATCACAACGACCAACTGTTGGGAATTTCAGGCATGTAACCTCTGTCCTCTAAAAATAAGGACACTTTAAAACACCATAAAATGTTGCCATAAATAGCAATAAAATCAGTCTTATCCACGATTCAATTGCCCAGAGATAGGGGAGCTTTGGCAAAGGCAGGCTGTCTATAGTCTGATTTCCCTGCTGTTTTGTTTCAATGAGATTTTTTAATGAAAGATTTGCTTGTATAAACCAAATTACTTCAAATGGTGTTATACATCAAACACAAACTGAATCAATTTAATTTGCTGAACTTTTATTTTCTGGCATGTGTGTGTGTGTAAATGCAAATAGATTTCAGACCTCCCACAAACTTAAGGGCTCTTTTTTTCCCAACAGAATCCGAGTTTCATGTAGGTAGAAATAAAAAAGTTAGCGTTTTTTTTGTTGGATCTTTTACTTCCAGTGTACCCTGTCTGTGCAGGATAAGCATCGGTCTCAGGAGATAGCCGGGCAGCTGTGAGGGTAGGGGAGGCCCGGAGGTGTTGCTGAACAAAGAGGCACCGTGGGGAGATATGATAGAGAACAGCACCTGTAACTACGCCTGGAGATGAGCGATAAGGTGCTTTCTGGGGCACAGACGCACGTGTGCACACGACTGAACACTGCTTTCCACTTCATATTGGATAGTCTTGTTTTTGGTGCACATTTAGGGCCAGATTTACTAACAGCTTGCGCCAGCACCAACCCTCTTTTGGTGTTAGAAAACTACTGTCAGGATTTACTAACGACAGGCAGTGAAAAATTAGCGCTGAAAAGGTGTGGACAGGGTTATTTTTGCGGCTGACCTTATTGCATATGCATTTGTAGGAGTTTCCCTTTAAGGTGCAAAGTTTATGAGAGGAGAGTATTGAAATAAATCACGCAAGGTGATTTACTAAGGTTTGCGCTAGTCAATTTACTGGTATTTACGGCATTATTTAAAGACCAAAAAAAAACACGTCTTAAACCAGATGCTAATTTGCACTGCTCTTGGTAGATTGTGTTTGTCATTATGGAAATGATCCGGCTGTGTCTGTGTTCTTTTATTTGCGTGTCGTCAGTAGATCATGCACAAAACTTTCCTCTCCAATCGGCGCTTTTTTGGAATCGCACTCTCACACTTATTTGCCCTGTTTAGTAAATCTGTCCCATATAGTGTAATTTTAAATCAAATTGAATTTAAAGGATACAATATACACACCAGGATCTGTTATATACGTTTTGTTTATCAATAAAAACTTCTACTTTCTAAATGGATAGTTTATCTAAAAAAGGAAATTATGCCATTTTCTTTTCACTCTCGTTGCTCACCAAATGTCAGTTCTTCGTACATAGCTTTAGTATTTATTATAAAAGTTGAATAATTCAATGATAATTGCATTGTATGAAAAAATATATACACATGTTTTGAGCAACATGAAGATGAGTAAATGATAGCAGAATTTTCATTTTATTATGAATTAAACCTATATTAAATTGAATTAAAATAATTTATAATTAAATCAATTTTTTGTGCAAGCACAGCTTCACTCTGAAGGGTTCAGGCAGGTTGCTCTTTGAAGCACCAAAAAGAAAGAAAGAAAGAAATCCAAAAAAACATATTGGAATAATAACAATCTCTCTACAGACAAAATAATCCATTTTCCCCACTTTAAGGTGAGGCTGCACCCTTCTATGCTTTCATACTTCAGGAATTATGGTTTTGGTTTGCTGTGGTGTTCAATAAATCCTATGAATTTAGATTAAACATTCAGTGTGATCTTGCCTTCAGATTTCTGCGCTAGATCGCTACGGGACTGTGTTAAAATAAAGCCTCCGACAGCTTCCCAGACTGCTGCATCATATGGAAGCACCTGTCAAGAAAATTTTCAAACATCTGAGTCTGCAAGTGCCCCAAAGATTTAAAAGAATAGTTTGTTTTATAAGATGCCCTGCCTAAAAATTCAGAGCGCTCATAAATATTTTACGATTATTTAAGAATTCTCCAGTCTTTGTGTGCATTGCTTAAGCAGTGCAAAACACTACTGGTAATGTGAAATCCCACTCAAAAGGTCCTGCAACTGTTACAAGCTCTTGCGATTATATTTTCCATGTACTGCAGAACTTAATCCCACAGGATAAATTGTACTTTTTTTAATGCCTCTGATCATCAACCTCAAACTACGCACTCTTGGTGAAACAATATTACGAAACTGAAGCATGCCAAACAAATCAAACACATCCAACACAGTGAAAATTCTCACCATCATCTGCATCGGGCAGGATGGTAACTCTGGTGGTGGGGAACTCCTGACCCAGACGGCCGCCCATGGGCATGCTTAGGGTGACATTAAAGCTTTCCTCTGCCTCGTAGAGGGAGTCATCGATGACGACCACACGGCAGTGCCTCTCTGTCTCGCCCTTATCGAAACGCAGCACGCTGTGGTGTTCCTCGGGTCGGGAAATGTAGTCAGAGTAGGAAAGCACTGTGGTGGGAACCGTGCCCTTGGCTGTACCTGCACGGAAGAGGATAAAGGGAAGATTAGAGGAAGGATTGAGCATTCAAATTTAATCTCACAGGTTTAGTCAGGGACAAACGCCACTTTAAAGTCTAAACATGTAGTTGAAGAATTCTGATAAGTTTAAACACGAAGGTTGATTTGGTTAGTAAAGAATGGAAATACCTTAAAGTTAAGTTTCATTCAGTTCCAATCATAATTCACCTTGTTGTGTGAAGCAAACCACCATGAGCTCTTGACTGACATCTCCAGATCTTCGCACAGGAATCAGAAGTTCTCCGATATCTTCCTCAATCGAGTATGTAGCCAATGGGATGAACACTGTGCATTCTAGGGCAAAAAGCAACTATCACATTTAGTATAAATGCACATAAAATAACACAACTTTATAGACAAAGAAAGAAAAGAGTCACTGAAATCATCATTATTTGAGGAGCTTCATCGGTTCAGATGGATTCGGTTGTGTTTCAGACCTAAAGTTCTGTCAAGGCTTGAAATTTATGTCTTCAAACAAACACCAACGTTTCGAACCTTTTAAAAATTCATGTGTAACTTAAGTTTCTGTATTTTTAATGTGGGATTGATCTCTCACAACTGCGGTCAAAAGGTTCAGAATTTCATAATAATTGAACAAACCCAAGATTCATGATAAGTAATTGTAGTGGGACAGATACAAATAACAACTCTAATCAGAAGAGTTGGGAATGGATAAAAAAAATAACAGGAATAGGAGTAGCATTGAAGAAAACACAGAAGATAGCACCAATACTATGGTGTGTTGTTAAGCTCCATGTATTCATTAAAAACCTTTGGCAACTTCACGGTCACCATTTCAATTAAATGAAACCCCTTTATCCGTATAAGACTTGACTTTCAGTGAGTATTGGGACAATATATGGCTGAGCAGCTCTCTAAGGACACTAACTGGGGTTTCTTTCAGAAAACGACATTAAAAACTTGATTATATGCTTTGTTCAAATCTGAAGCTTTCTTTGCACTTAGAGGCAGAAGATAATTAAATGAGATTTAACCTTTCAGACTGTGGCATTAAGTTGCTTTTATGTCCTTCTGCAAGGGAATAACATAGGCTTATCACTGTAATTTATAAATGTCAAATGAGCGTTATTGCCTACCCTGCTCCATCAATCTCTCCATTCCAGCCCAACTTGACTATGTAATGTTCACAACCTCTAAATTAAAGGCACACTATGCAGGAATTCCGTTTTTGTCAAACAGCGACCCCTAGAGTCGCTGTGGAGTACGTGTATTTAACGTTACTGTCGTAAATACCACTCACGCAGATCGTCTCTGCCATAGACTGGTCTCTGCACTCACGGCCTGATACCCCTTTGAAGCTGTTATATTGAGGTACAAATCTTGCATAGTGTGCATTTTTTGGATTAAGGCGAGACACTACAGGTGAATAGGGTACATTTTTTAACTAGCAGATATCACCATGAAACTTTCCCAGTTGATTACCTACATTAAGATGAGAAAAAAAATGTATTACAAGTTTTCTGTAATTTAATGTTTAAATATGCAAATTAGGCATGATCTAATTAAATATGCGCTAATTTGCATATATTTCAAAAAATGAAATCTGAGTATTGGATAAAGCCAGGTTCAAAATTCTTTTTTCATTGTGTTCACATATTAGATGAGAAAAAAATTACAGAGGGATTTATGGATATCTACTTTTGTTATCCTGTAATTAAGAATATACTGTCAATATCCTTAAAAAATATATTTTTGCCACGTTTTTTGGAATAAAATGTTATATAAATCAGGCTAGGAATAATATATTTACAAATCCCTCTGTAAATGTCTTCATAATATAACTAGGTACAAGACTGGAGATTTTGGTGTATATAGGTGCTACTGAAGTGGAGATTTCGGACTTGGAGTATGAGAGAAAGGTCATTTTGAGAAAACGGGCTTGAAAAATTTAGCATCAGCCAATGAGATTGCGCATTTGCGCCCTTTTACTTTCACGATTGGTTGCTGATAAAAAGAAAATGACCATATTTGGATCCGAGAACATTGTACAGGAGAGAGAGTGCTTTCTAACAGTGTGTGTGATGACAGGGTGCAGACAGCGATCACAGAGCAGCGGGAGGATTTAGATCGCCAACTTTTGACGAATTTATGAGAAATCTACAGACGCTAACAGACAAAGTGTCGTAAAATAAAGACCTAAATGTGTATTTCGGACTTTTTTTCACCACAAGTCTGAAAGAAGACATGTTATTGAAGACAAATATCCCAAAATCTCAAAATTGACCAGTGAAAAAAACCCTATGTTTTTGCCTGCCGTGTCTCGCCTTAAATAAGAGATCTAGCGCTAAAATGTGTTTTTGAACTCAAGCTGAGCGCTCGTGTCCGCTGCTAACAGTGTCATGGTGTTCTCTGTGGCGTGCAGTCTTCACTTGGACGTGCTCTTCAATCTATCGCCGTTGCGGAGACTCTCTATTTATTCCGGTGAAATCACAAAATAAACTGCACAAAAAAACATGTCCCTGCTTGATATAGACTGTAACCACTGATGAACATATTCAGTTTTGATGAGAGAGAAAAAACGTACCACCTGTAACCTCTGACACGCTTGGCAAAAGATTTACCACTAGACCATTAAAGAACTCAAACAAAACTTGCGGACTGATGCATTTATTTACGGGTTGAGCAGAGAGGCTCATTCTCTTTTCCTTTTCCTAGTCTCTTCCGACCGCGTTTTCTTCACTTTTTCCATCGTCGAGTATTATGTCTGAAATGCGCGCAAGTGTCTTCGTCCTTCATATGTTGTTGTTGTTGATGTGTGTGACGTCGTTGCCGTAAAGCATGTTGTGATTCTGGCAAGATTTGTCAGGGGCGCTCCTCTCAAACTTGCATTGCTGGTTTTTCCAGCGGCGTCCAGCTTTACTACCAGGATGATTCTCCCTATTATTTTAGGATAGTAGGGCGAAGAGTTTGTTTACCACCGAAATGACTTTGAAGCTGTTATATTAAGGTACAATTATTGCATAGTGTGCCTTTAAACACTGAACTAAAAATCGAAAAGATCGGAATCTTGATCTTTGATGAATGCGACTCAAAAATTTGTGTTTGCTGGTGCACAGTTTCTATATACTGTATACATTTGTGTAATACATTTGTAATGAGTGATGCAATTCCTCATTTTGCATGGCATATAACTTTTTCTGCAGCAGTTTATTTCTACTACTAAAGAAACGATATTGCCATCTACAGGGCAATGAAGGTAATATATATCGTGTGTTTTGCCCTTACTCACCCAAACTTGTCAAAAAGGCTACATTATTTTATTTATTTGTTACATTGAAAAGACCTTTTTGAAGGATTTTTTAGCACTTAAGGCTGTTGTGTCGACCTTGATTTATTGCAATATTGAGGTGTTCCATTTTATTTCGACTTTAGAAAATAGGTTTGCTCTCCTCAGAAATCATCTGTTTCTTGTAATTCGCTGGCATGTCTCTTAGCTTTTGAGGACTTGCGTATCTTTGAGCCTACATTCAGTACGTGTAAAATACTTAAAAACTGTTAAAATCAAATTCTCTAAGACTTTTACTCCTACCATCAAATGCAGTACAATCTCCACAACAATCATGCTAACATGTCAAAAGAAAACATAATACTATGGTTATTTTGTAAGTGTAATAGCAGTAAAGAGCACAAGATATTTTAGGGACATCAGGTGTAAAATTCACCATCTTAAGAACAGCAGTGTAAGTGTAGATCTGTGGAGAACGCTCCTTCAGTCAGATAAGAGAACAAAGGGATTTGTTCCTGCTAAATCAGCCGTAGATCCTGCCATCAGAGGCTTGGCTGCTCTGTTTTGAAGAGGAGGAACCAGGATGTTATTCAGATGTTCTGGTGATATTATGCTATGATTACAATGCACAGAAGGGTGACCGCTGTGATGTCTGCCCCCACCGACACTCCTACTCCATATTTTTTCTCTTACCCTTTGCTTGGTTGGATTGTTTGTCTTATACACAAATTATTGTATTGGCTTCAAGTAACACTCACTCAGCAAATTAAATCTACAATGTAATATTTCTCATGTCATTCATTTAATGTACTATTAAAGTTTTATAAACTGACACCGTTTAGTGTCTTAATACACATTAATGAGAATTTCATTGTTGTGGGTGATTCCACCCCAAAAAATAAAGTGTCTTCGTAGCCTTTCCTTTTTTTTTTTTTTTTTTGCTGACATTATTTCTCTTTTTTTTGCCAATCCCTCTTAATCCCTCTCAACCCATCCCCTCAGACCACTTAAAAAAAATCCAATTAATTTCTAATTGATAAAATCAGTCCTGGCCAACATTTTGATTTAAATTTCACTCAGCAATAATTAATCTTACAGCAGTAAAATAGGTTGCGAATGACATTTTGTGTTGACGTCAATGTTGTCATTTGATTTTCCAGTTCAGATATTTGCCTGATTTTAATGACACATTATTTTGGGGTAAGATTTTGTAAAGAAATAATTTATTTTATTCAGCAAGAATGTATGATTAAATTGAACAAAAATAAAGACTTTTACATTGTTCCAATAAAATATATTTTTCAAAAAAATGCTGTTCTTTAGAACTTTATATTTATTAAAGAATCCTGAAAAAAAATGATTACACTTTAAACCAAAACATATAAAGCAGCACCAATGTTTTCATCATGGATAATAATAAGAAATGTTTGTTGAGCATCAATCCAATGTATTCGAATGATGTATTAGAATGATTCAGCAAGGATCATGTGACACTGAGGGTAGACAATACCCAATTTTTCACAATATTAATGGTTGTTACAGTATTTTTGATCAAATATATAGCAATACATACAGCATATATATATATATATATATATATATATATATATATATATATATATATATATATATGCCGTGGTGAGCATTAGAAACTTAAAAATCTTACCATTCCAAAACTTTTTAACAGTTGAAATGTCCTTAAATTGCATATCGACTGAGTAAGACAAAACACATAACCTATGTAAGCTCAAACATAGTTCATGTTAAATCTATTTCTAGTGACTGGCTGAAGTTTGAGATAGTTTGTTTTAAGTTGAAATTTGTTTGAAAAAGTCTGGCTTTTGAACCCCCACACTGATCTTTGCTGCTACCTTAAATCAATCTCAGCAGCACCTGGAACCCATGTTTTGTTTTGTTTTTTTGTGAGCTCACCATCTCCGGGGTCAACGATTTCCACCGTTGCTGCCTCTGGGAACTCCAGTGCTCCCATGACAGGCTCCGACAGGACAATCTGGAAGGTCTCGGACTGCTCGTACAGGCTGTCCGACAAGATGCGCACCTTCCAAGTAGCAGTGGTCTGACCTGGGTTAAACTGGACTTGTTTCTGGGCTTTTCCGCGAAAATCTTTGTCCTTTTCAGCCGTACCATCTTTGGTGCCGATACCTTAAGAATGTAAGAGTAAATCAACTTTAAATCAAACATATAAAGCATTTAGTATTTTATTACATTTGTAGATCAAATGGTAGGTTAAGCGTTAGATTTAAGGTAAACAGAGTTCGAAAATGTTAAATAGTATGTTTAGGATTTATATTCATTTTATTTATTAATTATTTTATTTACTAATTTATTTATATGTATTATTTGATTTCTGCAAAAAAAAAAAAATGTCTTTTTAAGACTTTTATTTACAATAGTTTATTATTATTATTATTATTTATTTATTTTTGTTTCCGTAATTTTGCTGAAGTATTCTTTCTGGAACTATACAAACAAACAAACAAATACAGTCTTTTCCAGTGCTTTGGGGGAAATAAGAACATAATGTTTTACGAATGTACTTTTGACAAAAACGTTGTTAGTGTCATGTTGACAGACTGCTGCTAGGGATTGGCAAAATCTTCTGTGTTTCTTTAAATCAGAGCAGAGCTTTGTTAACAGCCCAATGTAGAGAAGTTGCAGCATGTGTGACGCAACCATTCGGTAATAAAAAGCTTCAAAGAGAGCGGTGTGTCGTTGTTTGGAAAGAGAATCAGATTAAGGCTCAGAAGGCTAGTCCATCAGAAGATCAGAAGATTCAGAAGATCAGATACTCATAGTCCCGCTGGTGGATTTCTGTCCACTTGGATTGAAAAGGGTTTTACAATGCCAGGAGCTTCACAGCAGGTGTGTCAGGTGGGCATTGTCAGCTAGTGAGCAAGGAGAACACTAACTTTTCAACACAGAAATTTCAAAGGTCACCAACAAAATAAGATATTAAAGGTGCTCTAAGCGATGTCGGGTGACGTCACTTCTTGTTGACGTTTAAAGGGTTAGTTCACCCAAAAATGAAAATTAAGTCATTAATCACCCCATGCTGTACCAACCCCGTAAGGCCTTCGTTCGTCTTCGGAACACAAATGAAGATATTTATGATTAAATCTGAGAGGTGGATGACTGCTACATAGGCTCCCTAAGGGAATGACACCTGACGGCCCAGAAAGTCAATGAAGAAAATGTTTAAATATTCCATGTCGCAACAGTGGCTCAACTATAAGTTTATCAAGCGACGAGAATACTTTTTGTGCGAAAAAACAAACAAAAATAACGACTTTATTCGACTATTCCTTTTCTTCCTTGTAGGCCTGAAACGAGACTTCGAGAGATTTCCACGACGCATGCGCGAGAATTGCGATCTCCTTCAACTACTTCAGTTAAGTTCTCGCGCGTGCGTCGTGGAAATCTCTCGAATCACCCCCAAACCCCAAGTCCTTCTTGTCGGTTATTGGCTGGAACAGTTTGTTATGTTTCGTGGAGCGGGTTGCCGGAGTTTGTTTTTGTTGCTGTTTGTGGAGCCTGGGGTATCTGCAGAGACCGTGTTTTTTTACAGTGTGTTCAGGGGACAGGCAGCTGTGGATAGTGAGGAGATGGTTGCTGTATGTGACAAAAAATTTTTGGCCTAAAAAACGCTTGACATCACTTAGAGCACCTTTAATATAACACACAAATTAAAAAAATTAAAAAGAAAGATGAAGAATTTCTGGGGGAAAATGCCAGGGGAAAGGCCAGAATAGAAGGGTTACGATGAACGCATGATGATGAGATTTGGCAAAAGAGGAGAAATTGAGCTGCCGAAAGAAGAAAGACTACTTTGAAGCAAACTTAGAAAGAAGCGCTTTGATATTAAGGTACATCACATAAAAAAGAGGGGTCCTGTCATGTCCTGCCTGTACATGTGCCACATAAAATGCAAATATTCATAGAACATCGGCCCTTGAAGAGAAACTGAGGGAGGGAGTGAAAAATCTAAATAATAATTGAATAAAAATCATCATTTCAAAGACTTCGTCATCTCCTCGCTTCAGTACAGGAAGGTCTGTGATCCAGGCCCAGTGAGTGGCAGACGAACAGCAGGACAGCAGCCTGTCTCACCGAGAGGCCCTGGACCGGGACCGAGGTGAGTTGTGGAATGGTGGTCAAGCTCAGCATGCTGATGGAATATTCATCTGTGTGATGAGAACCTGTGGAGGTCTGTCAGTGTGATCCTGCAAGTCTCATGCAGAGGTCTAACCCTTGTTTTTACAGTCTTTTCCATGCCAGTTTTGTTTTGGCCAGAGGTAAACACTCCATTTCTGTTAACTGATGGAGTTTGGGTTCCTTGTCGCCGCCACTTCTGACCTTGATAGTTGGGCACTCTTAATATTCAGCAGTATTATTAATTTGACTGCACTGACGCTGACTGTTGGGAGAACTGAACTGAGCTGGACGATGACATCACTGTTGTCTGCAGAGCTGCTTTATAGCTGAGTTGAACTTGAAATTAACTTTACACAGTTATTGAACATAACTGAATCAACACTGAACTGACCAGCTGAACAATGACACTTTTTTCTTTTTAGAGCTGCTTTACAGCAGAATTGAATTATGTTTGCATCCCTGATCATTATTTACTCGTTTATCATTGTAAAACTGATTTGAAACTATCTGTATTGTGACCTTGACCCATGACCTTGGTGTTGCTAGCGCCATGCTCTACCAGTTGGGCTACAGGAACAGATTTAGATTAAAATCTGATAAACATTAATTCCAGAATCTGACATTTTCTATTAAGGAGTAACATTTGCCCTTAGGGACTGACTTTCAGGTTGTTGTTTTTTTTTACATTAATAAGAGCAATTTCTCCAAAGCATATAAAAACATATTTTCCAAATATTTCAAACAATTCAAAACTAGATCCTATTCTAGACTCAGAATAAAATATTATGAAATATATCAAAGATAACATAAAATACCGGGGGAAATATAATACTATGGGAAATTTTTGCTGTCATGCTTCTATGGCATTTTGGTTCATTTCTTTCCCTGATTCCCACACAAGCTCAATCTTTCACAAAATCATGACATTTTTTCTGTTCTTCAAAAATTCTTAAATTGTAGATGCATATATCTGACAACCATATTATTCTTCAAAGGTTTGGGTAAATACAATTTTTTAATGGTTTTGAAAGCAGTTACATGCATGTTCACCAAGGCTGCATTTATTATACTTACAAAAAAAAAAATATAAATAACAAGTATAAATAACTATACTTAAAAATATTCCTCACACACAAAGCCCTCCATAACCAGGCCCCTTCCTACCTCAGTGACCTGCTCCACCGCCACAACCCATCTTGCTGCCTCCGCTCATCTGATGCCAACCACCTGACTCTACCTCCCAGGACCAAGCACTGAACCTGGGGTGACAGAGCCTTCTCTGTTGCTGCCCCCTCCCTCTGGAACTCTCTCCCCAAACAAATCCGTGACTGCACTGACCTTCCAACATTCAAATCACTGATAAAAACTCACCTTTTTAAAATTGCTTTTAATGTTTAGCTTAGTCCAGTGTGTTTTTTAATGCATTTATTTGAAATTGTTCCTGCTGCTTTTGCGATTTTTCTTTTTCTTTTTTCTATGTAAAGTGTCTTTGAGTACTCAGAAAAGCGCTTTCAAATAAAATGTATTATTATTATTATTATTATTACTGAAATTAAGGTACATCTGCCAAACAGAAAAACGTATCGGATGCAGATAATTAAAAAATGCCAAATATTGGCAGATATATCGGCCTTGGCGACCACTAAATGTACAGTCAGCTGGTAAATTAATACAAAATAAACCCTAGCAGGGTGATCATGTGCACCAAAACAAAGCTGAATGTAACACTTATCGCATGCTATGCACCAAATCAATAAATACATGATGTTTTATGGTTCAATATAGGCAGTCATGTAAAGCTGTAGTCCATTGTTTTCTGAATAACATAGCAAATGTTAATGTCAATTGAGAATATACGGACCAATACAACAAAAAATGCATCTCTATGTGGCCTCCTCCCATTAATTAACTGCTTTTTTCAGTTACGGTAATCCAACAACTAAACTTTGATCTTAGACCTTTCCCATGTGAGGTTCCTGTTTATAGGGATTTAATGGTTTTTTTCCTGCTGATTATGGAAACTCAACTTTGCCCTTAGGGGACCAGCAATGAAGAGATCTGTGGTAGGGTTTCTGACTTAAAACAATGTCATAAAAACGTCTCAGGTTACGACTGTAACCATAGTTCCCTGAGAAAGGGAACGAGACGATGCGTCAATGACGCTTTGGGAACGCAGCGTGAATGCGTCTGAAGCATCTATGTCAACTAGTCCAATGGAAAGAATGAGCGTCACGGGTGGGTGACGTCATGACCAGGAAGGGATAAAAGCACATCCGGTGCAAACCGGCATTAGCTTCGAAAAATTGCCGAAGCAAGCCGATCACAGGGATGCAGGAAGTATGCCAGGGTGACGCATCGTCTCGTTCCCTTTCTCAGGGAACTATGGTTACAGTCGTAACCTGAGACGTTCCCTTTCGAGGGAACTCGCGATGCATCAATGACGCTTTGGGAACGAGAATACCCAAAACGGCAGACTTTCAAATGCCTGAGTGTCAGCCTGTTGTCACGCTGCACCAAGCACCTGGGACACTGGGGCAGCATCCAGGTCCAAGCTGTAAAACCTCACGAATGTGAGCGGTAAGGCCCAGCCCGCCGCATCACAAACGTCTGGAGAGAACTCCAGATAATAAAGATTAGAAGCCATACTCCTGGTGGAATGAGCCCTGACCACCAAATGGTTGGCCAGAGGACTCACAAGCAAGAAGAATAGTCACAACTATCTATTGCTCAATAGGTTGGATTTTCCCGAAGAGAAGTCCAATGAACATAAGTGTCCAGTGCTCGCACTGGGCACAAGAGGTTCAGCTTTTCCTGGTCCGAAAAACGGGGGAGGACAGAAACCTGCAGCACAATAGGCCTCGGAATAATGGTAGGCACCTTAGGAACATATCTATATTTGGGGTAAGATTGCCTTGGCCATCCCCGGTGCACTCAAGGCAGGTGGGGACCGAAAGGGCCTGAAGGTCTCGACTCTTAGAGGGACGAAATAGCTAGCAGAAAAAGGTCTTAAAAGAAAGGAACTTCTCTGAGACCAAATCTAAGGGCTCGAAGGGAGCCCCAGATAGGCCTTCTAGAACTATTGCAAGGTCCCAAGCCGGCACCTTAGTGCAAGTTGCAGGCCTCAGCCTCAAAGTGCCACGAAGGAAACGAGTGATCAGGGGGTCTCAACCCAAAAATGTACTACCCACCAGGGAGTGGAAAGCCGCAATGGCCGCCACGTATACCTTAAGCGTGGAAGGACATAGACCTGATACAAAGCGTTCTTGCAGAAACTCAAATACTGTGTTTACTGAACAGTTAACCGGATCCCACTGACGCTGGTACCACCAAGAAGTGAAACACTCTCGAAATAGTGAATATAGTTTCCTCGTAGCGGGAGCTATGGAGCTTAAAATGGTCTCAACAACCTCAGTTGAGAGACCGCTCTCTATGAGTTGGGCCCCCTCAGAGGCCAAACCCACAGTTTCCAAATCTCCTGCCGGGGGTGCAATATTGCATCCCCTGCCTGAGACAGAAGGTCTCTCCTGATCGGGACCTCCAAGGGAGGGCCGTCGAGGAGAAGAATTAGGTCCGCAAACCAAATTCGGCTCAGCCAGGGTGGTGCTACTAGCAATAGGCTTATTCCATCCTGGCGGATTCACTCCAGAACTCCTGGGAGCAGAGCAACAGGGGAAATGCGTACAGACGTAGCCTCGGATACGTCTGCACCATACCATTCAGCCCCGAGGGGGCTGGTTGAGTGAGGGATAACCAGAGTGGACAGTGCGTCGTATGCTGAGATGAGAACAGATCCACTTTGCCTGGCCGTAAAACTCCCATATTTGCTCCACCGCCTCGGGGTGGAGTCCCCTGGCCTCAGCCCCTGCCTCGACAGGGTGTCTGCTCCAATATTCTGGCCCCCTGGAATATACACTGCCCTCAGACAGCGTAATTTCCTGAGGGACCAAAATAAGAGGCCATCAACGTGTTGTCTGTGGGACAAGAACCAGATTTTCCTCCATATAACCAAGGCGCGGGGATACTGCCGCCTGATCTTGATCGTACGGAGTGGGTTTCCCCTCAGGGAGAACCCTCTGGTCCTGAGCCACCACTGTACCAGAGCAACACATGATGGCCTCTCAGGTCTGGGAGGAGATGTCTCAACCCATTGAAGACGACCATCATCCCTAGGCAATTCACGTGCGAAGAGAGATGATGACTCCTCCACAGACCCTGAACCGAGCGGCCTTCCATTACCGCTCCCCAGCCGGTGAGGGAAGCATCTGTCGAGATCGCAACTCGATGGCAAAGAGCTCCCAACACTGGATCCTGGGTTAAGAACCAGTGTTTCCTCCATATAACCAAGGCGCGGAGACACTGCCGCGTGATCTTGATTATACGAAGTGGGTTTCCCCTCAGGGAGAACCCTCTGGTCCTGAGCCACCACTGCAAAGGTCTCATGTACAGCAGGCCAAAAGGAATCCCGTTGGACACCGCTGCCAAAAGACCCAACAGTCTCTCGAACTGTTTTACAATGCGTGACTGGCCTAGCCTCAGCTCTTTTGTGGCTGTCAGGATAGCAGCTACACGAACGGGCGACAGAGTGGCCCGCATCGTCACTGAATCCCATACCACACCAAGGAAAGTGGTTCTCTGTACTGGAGAAAGCACACTCTTCTTGGCATTGAGCCTCAACCCCAACATCTGCATATGAGCGAGAACGACACCTCGGTGCCGAACCGCCAACTGCTCTGATTCCGCTAGAATCAGCCAGTCATCTATGCAATTCAGAATGCGTATGCACTGCAGCCTGGCGGGGCAAGAGCTGCATCTACGTGCTTCGTGAATGTGCGGGGTGAGCTAGACCGAAAGGAAGTGCCTGATAATGGTGTTCTTTGCCCCAAAGAAAACCTCAGGAACCTCCTGTGCTGGGGGAGGATGGAGATATGGAAGTATTTTAGATCTTTTGTGACAAACCAGTCCTCGGATCTGATTTGAGTCATGATCTGTTTGAGTGTCAGCATCTGCACCAAATACTGAAACAGACGAAGATCTAGTATGTGACACAGCTCTCCATCCTTTTTTGGAACAATGAGATAACGACTGTAAAGACCCAACGCAATGTCGGGTGAGTACACCTGCTCTATAGCTTTTTTTGCTAACAGGGCCTTTACCTCTTGCTCCATTACCAGAGCCTGCTCGGAATGCACTAACGTGAGCAACACCCCGTTGTAGCCTAGAGGACGAGAACCAAATCTGCCTCTTACTACTA
Organism: Tiaroga cobitis; assembly: GCA_030578255.1. Classification (NCBI taxonomy): domain Eukaryota; kingdom Metazoa; phylum Chordata; class Actinopteri; order Cypriniformes; family Leuciscidae; genus Tiaroga; species Tiaroga cobitis. Next base: position 30,837,579 of record CM060605.1, read on the forward strand.
ACTGCAGGACCCATAGAGATATATTTGGCAGTAGCTTCCACGCTGCCCGAAAATCTACCAAGGGAACCAGCCCCTCGAGGCTGGCCTCTGGTGTAATCAAGACAGCCGGGGACCTGAAGCATACTGTGCAGGAACCACCCGAACTGACTGTTTTCGAACCCCTCTCAGAGGGCGCAAGTCCGACGCAATGTCGAGTTGACGCTGCGCCAGAAGCTCGCTTGGAGACCGCTGCGCCCTGAGCACCAAGGGTGGTGGGGTTGGCAGAACGGTCCCCTGAGGGCACCAAGATGGAAAGGGCACCGTATAATGAGGTGTACACCGTTCCAACCCGGTTGGGGCTGCCCTCACCGGTCTGACGCTGGTGGCGCCAGGCCTTTTCCTTTGAGCTGAAGCCTTCTCAGCATGAAGAACGGTCCTCGGATCCGGCTTCTGCTTTGAAGGCTTTGGCTGATGTGTTGTGTATGAGAAACTAGACGACTGGAGCTGCTCACGCCCAGCAGCCCCAGGGGGTTGGACATAGCGAGGGAGAGATTATATTGTATCTTTCTCCATGATTCCCATCAAATAGAGCCAGAGGTGTCTCTCAGAGACCACAAGGGCTGCTCCATCCCTGAGAGATAAATCTGTGGCCCGACGAAGTTCTCAAACCCCATCGGGCCAAACTCCCTCACTTCTGTCCAAATACCACAGCAGATCAGCCTGATATGCTTGTAGCACTGCTATAGTGTGCAAGCAGGCTCCTGCTAGACCCACTGCCGTAAATGCTTTTCCCACTAGATTAAAAATAGTTTTTTTTAATGGTTTAGTGAGAGAAACCGACACCTTCAGGGTCGATACTGAACCGGGAGACAGATAGCTCGCAAGCGTCCGTTCTAACCGGGGTATTGCCCTATAGCCATACTCTCTTAACCCCCTAATATCTGAATATACATGAATGTGGGGGCTAAAAGACAAGATGAGTAAGGCTTTTTCCATGATCTAGACAGCTCGCTGTGCAGATCGGGAAAAATGGAAGGCCCCGTGATGGAGGTGAAAAAATAGAGGGAAGGAAACTCGTTTAATTTATTTTATTTTTTAAAACGAGTGCCCCCTTATTACTGCTGGCTATTAAATATTTAATTTATCTACAGCCTTAGTAAACACCTCCACCAGCTTTTATTATTATTATATATATATTTTTTATATATATATATATATATATTCATTTTTTTATATATAATATAAACTATTATATATATATATATATATATATATATATATATATATATATATATATATATATTTCTCATACACTTGGGGAAGAGATGGCAAATCCCCTTCCCCCATGATTGTGTCACTTTCAATGCTCAGCATATCTACCTCCTCGGAGATAGAGCACTGAAGCATTGGTCTCTCTCCCCGGGCGGAAGTAACCGCGGCGCGGGCTTCCGAGACCGGAGAGAGACCAATGGATCCCTCGGGAAAGGGAGGAGAAAAGATCCTCGGACCCGTCTCCACCCCCGTAAAGAGATCCATTTGCGATCCCCAGGAATGCATTCTCCGCGCTGCCTCGGCAACGCGGATCCTGCAGCCTTAGAACCGCGAACCTGAACACTTTCCTCGAAAAGTGACAGGCGGGAGCGGAGCATGCGAAGCGAGAGCTTCTCACAATGTTGGCAATCAGCCCCCTCGAAGGCTGATACCGCATGCTCTACTCCCAAACACATCACACAAAGCTCGTGTGTGTCCCTGCTCGTTAAATAGCGCGATCAGGGAGAACACAGAGTTTGTGCAATTATTTAGTTTCCATAGTGTTTAAATATATATATCAGACAGACAACAGTAAATATAACAGACAGTATGACACAGATCGCTTGCTGAGGCAACAGAAGCTAATGCCGGTTTGCACCGGATGTGCTTTTATCCCTCCCTGGTCATGACGTCACCCGCCCGTGACGCTCATTCTTTCCATTGGACTAGTTGACATAGATGCTTCAGACGCATTCACGCTGGGGGCGTTCCCAAAGCGTCATTGACGCATCGCGAGTTCCCTCGAAAGGGAACGTCTCGGTTACTGATGTAACCCTCGTTCCCCGAAGGAGGGAACGGGAGACGTGACGTCGACGTGACGACGTTAGGGGATCACTTCTGGGAGCCCTATCAACTTCGATTATCTAAGAACAAGCCAATGAACGTTGGCGTGCGTGAACGCGTCACGCGCCCCCGCCCCGCAGCGCGGGTATAAAACAGGAAGCGGGCGCGCGCACCCACCGTTTTTCACTGAGGAGCCGAGTTTAGTGACGGCCGTACAGCGATGGTCAGCAACTGTGGCGGCGGGACGTCACGTCTCCCGTTCCCTCCTTCGGGGAACGAGGGTTACATCAGTAACCGAGACGTTCCCCTTCAGTCGCTCACGTTCGACGTGACGTCGACGTGACGACGTTAGGGGATCCCATGGAAAGCGCCAACGGTTGCTGCCACTTCCAGTGCCCTACGCAAGACTCTCAGACCCCCCCATGCTGGGGCGGAAGACCTGCGGGCGGGCAAGGCACGCCTTGGGCTTCGTAAGCCAAGGCGATAGCATCCACTATCCAGTGGGCCATCCTCTGCTTGGAGACAGCCTTTCCCTTCTGCTGGCCTCCGTAACAGACGAAGAGCTGGTCTGAGGTCCTGAGGCTTTGCGTTCTGTCCACGTACAAACGCAGAGCGCGGACGGGACAGAGAAAAGCCAGGGCTGGGTCTGCCTCCTCCAAAGGCAGCGCTTGCAGGTTCACCACCTGGTCCCGGAAGGGAGTAGTAGGAACCTTGGGCACGTATCCGGGCCGGGGTCTCAGGATCACGTGAGAGTTATCCGGGCCGAATTCCAGGCACGATTCGTCGACCGAAAATGCATGTAGGTCCCCTACCCTCTTGATAGAGGCCAATGCAACCAGGAGAACTGTCTTACAGGACAGGATTTTTAACTCAGCCAATTGCAGAGGCTCAAAGGGTGGTCTCTGAAGAGCCGAAAGGACCAGAGACAAATCCCAAGAGGGTATAGAGAGCGGGCGAGGAGGATTCAGTCTCCTCGCTCCCCTCAGGAACCTAACGATCAGGTCGTGCTTCCCCAAGGACTTACCATCAACTGCATCGTGATGTGCGGCAATAGCGGCAACGTACACTTTAAGGGTGGAGGGAGACAGCCTTCGCTCCAACCCATCTTGCAGGAAGGAAAGCACGGCTCTGATCGAGCATGATCGGGGGTTCTCCTCGTGAGAAGAACACCATTCAACGAATAGGTTCCACTTCAACGCCTAGAGGCGCCTCGTAGAGGGGGCTCTAGCAGAAGTGATGGTGTCAACTACCGCTGAGGGTAGGTCACCTAGAACCTCCGCGTCCCGTCCAGGGACCAGACATGGAGCTTCCAGAGGTCTGGACGCGGGTGCCACAGGGTGCCCCGTCTCTGAGAGAGCAGGTCCTGTCTCAGAGGGATGGGCCAGGGAGGGGCTGTCGCGAGGAGCACTAGTTCCGGGAACCAGGTCCGGTTGGGCCAATATGGCGCAACTAACAAGACCTGCTCCTCGTCCTCCCTGACTTTGCACAAGGTCTGTGCCAGAAGGCTCACTGGGGGAAACGCATACTTGCGAAGACCCCGGGGCCAGCTGTGTGCCAGAGCATCCGTGCCGAGGGTCCCCTCGGTCAGGGAATAGAACAACTGGCAGTGAGACGTGTCCGGGGCGGCAAACAGATCTATCTGTGCGGTCCCGAAGCGCCTGAAAATCAGCTGGACCACCTGGGGATGGAGTCGCCATTCTCCCGGTAGCACCTGCTGCCGTGAAAGCTTGTCGGCTGCACGGTTGAGCAGGCCCGGAATGTAAACGGCACGAAGCGACCTCAGATGCTTCTGACTCCAAAGGAGGAGATGGCGGGCGAGTTGTGACATGCGGCGGGAGCGTAGACCACCCTGACGGTTGATGTACGCAACGGTCGCAGTGTTGTCCGTACGGACCAGTACATGCTTGCCCTGTAGCGACGTTTTGAAGCGGCCCAGCGCAAGATGTACTGCTAACAACTCGAGGCAGTTGATGTGCCAATGCAGTTGAGGCCCCGTCCACAGACCTGAAGCTGCATGCCCGTTGTACGTGGCCCCCCAGCCGGTGATAGAGGCATCCGTGGAGACCACAGAGTGCCTGGACACTTGTTCTAGGGGAACACCTGCCCGCAGGAACGAAGGGTCCGACCACAAGCTGAGAGTTTGGCGACAGTGCGGGGTCACTGGAACCCGGCACGAGCCGCTCTGCCACGCCCATCTCGGGACTCGATCGTGGAGCCAGTGTTGGAGCGGTCTCATATGAAGCAATCCGAGCGGCGTTACCGCGGCTGCAGATGCCATATGCCCCAGGAGCCTCTGAAATAATTTCAGTGGTGCCGCTGTTCTGCGTCTGAGCGTACTCACGCAGTTCAACACTGACTGGACGCGGGCCTCGGTGAGACGCGCTGTCATGTTGATCGAGTCCAACTCCATACCGAGAAAAGAGATCCTCTGCCCGGGGGTGAGTTTGCTCTTCTCCCAGTTGACCCGAAGCCCTAGGTGGCTGAGGTGACTGAGCACCAAATCCCTGTGTTCGCACAACTGCTCCCTCGACTGGGCGAGAATAAGCCAGTCGTCGAGATAGTTGAGAATGCGAACACCACGCTCGCACATGGGAGCAATGGCCGCCTCCGCAACTTTCGTGAAGACGCGGGGCGACAGGGCCAGCCCGAAGGGTAAGACTTTGTACTGATATGCCCTCCCCTCGAACGCAAAGCGAAGAAACGGTCTGTGTCGAGGGAGAATTGAGACATGAAAGTACGCGTCCTTCAGGTCGATGGCTGCAAACCAATCTTGGGGACGGATGCACTTGAAAATGCGTTTCTGCGTAAGCATCTTGAACGGCAGCCTGTGAAGGGACCGATTCAGGACGCGCAGGTCCAAGATTGGCCGTAACCCACCTCCTTTCTTGGGTACAATGAAGTACGGGCTGTAGAAGCCGGTCTTCATATCGGCTGGAGGGACCGGCTCGATTGCATCCTTCGCCAGTAGGACTGCAATCTCCGCTCTGAGAACAGGGGCACTGTCCGCCAGAACACGGGTGAACAGGATGCCCCTGAAAACAGGGGGGCGCCGGGCGAACTGAATCGCATAGCCGAGTCTGACAGTACGGATGAGCCAGCGAGACGGACTGGGAAGCGTTAGCCAAGCTCCCAGAGACCGAGCAAGCGGGACCAACGGCACCACAGACGTACCCGGAGTGGGGCAGCGTGACGGAATGCAGGGACCCGACTCGGGCGGCATAGCGGCCCGGAGTGGGGTCTGAACGTGTGGTGCAAGACGTACCTGCTTCCGTCGGAGGGCAGAGTGGGTGTGCGGAGGCGACAGTGCGTCCAGGACACAGCCACTGCTGCCCGCTGGCGATGGAAGAGGGGCTCGGGAGTGACAAGGCATAGCGTCGTCGACTGCCAAGCGCGCCCTCTTGGGGCCCAGAGGTTTCAGAAATTGCTCTTTCTTTGAAAAAGTGGGTACCACTGACCCGTGGGTCAGTGGCGGAACAAAAAGAAAAGGGAACAAAGGATTCTCCACCCGGCCCTCCACCGGGGGAAGGAGTGGCACGGCCGCCATCTCCTGAAGAGCAACTTGATCCACCTCCGGGCCGCCCGTCTCAGGGATGTTTGCACCGGCGCTTGCCTCCTGGCTTGGCAGCGGCCTGGACGGGCGGGGGTCGACTTCCTGCGGCTTGCTGCCCGCTGAGGCCTGGATGATGGCTGCTGCTGGGGCTTAGCGGGAGCGGAGGACGCCGCAGGAGGCCGACCTCGGCGACGAGTAGACGGAGGAGCTGCGGCCGGCGGGCGGGAGGGAGCAGCAGCGGTCCGCCGGGGCAGGATGTGTCGGATGGCCTCCGTCTGCTTCTGTGCGGCCGAGAACTGCTGGGCAAAGCTCTCGACCGCGTCGCCGAACAACCCAACCTGGGAGAGAGGGGCATCCAGGAACCGGTACTTATCGGTGTCCCTCATGTCCGCCAGGTTGAGCCAAAGGTGGCGCTCCTGGACCACCAAGGTGGACATCGCCTGACCGACTGAACGTGCGGTTTCCTTCGTCGCCCGGAGGGCGAGGTCGGTAGCCACACGGAGCTCCCGGAGGAGCTCTGGGTCAGGACCACCCTCGTTCATGTCCATGAGCGCCTGGGCCTGGTGGACCTGCAAGAGCGCCATGGCATGAAGAGCGGAAGCAGCCTGTCCACAGGCCTTGTAAGCCCTCGCCGTTAGACCGGACGAGAACTTACAGGCCTTGGACGGGAGGCGTGGGTCACCCCGCCAGGAGGAGGCGGACGCCGGACACAACTGCATCGCGACAGCCCGCTCCACTGGGGGGATCCCCACATACCCCTTAGCTGCCCCGCCGTCGAGGGTGGCGAGGGGTGAGGAGCCACTAGGACGGCTTCGGGCACTATACGGTGCCTTCCACGTCCTAGAAAGCTCCTCATGCACTTCCGGAAAGAAAGGTACCGGGGCGGTGCACTGAGAACCAGCACGGCCCGCCCCGAGAAACCAATCGTCCAGCCGAGAAGGTTCGGGACGTGGTGGAGGATTCCACACAAGCCCAACCCTCTCGGCGGCCCGGGAAAGCATAGCGGTCCACTCTGGATCCGGCTCGGACAACGCTACACACCCCGAAGGGGGCAGCGCAGCCGAGTCGTCATCTCCAGATGACCGCTCCCCCTCCGATGCTGCGATCGACATCTGATCGTCAGCTGGTGCCCCAAAGGAAACGACTGGTCGTTCCGGAGAAGGACCGAGCCGTTCACAAAGGGGCGCCGATGGCAACAGCACCTGAGAGGCGTGAGGGGCCCGCGGAGATTGTATCGGCGGGGAAGCCCTCACGGTAATCCTCAGATCACCCTGGTCATGCGCTGAAATAGGTCTATTCTGCGGGGCAGAATAAACACTAGATCGGGGCATAGGCGAGGGGACTGCACCTCCCTTGAGGTAAGCGAGTCTCGATCTAAGTGCTGCGATAGTCATGTTCCCGCAATGAGAACATGAACTATCCACAAAAGCTGCTTCAGCGTGCCGAATGCCCAAACACGAGATGCAGCTATTGTGGCCATCTGCTGGCGCCAGGGAACGACGGCATCCAGAAACGCACAAGCGGAATGACATCTTGAAAAAGACGCAGGGTCCGCTTGTGTTGCTCTTTTAGTAAAATAAAAAACAAAGGAAAATTACTCTCACAGTGCTGAGGCGCCCAGGGGTAGCCACTGTGTGGACACACACACACACACACACACAAACAATAGTGGTGGAAGAACAGCAGTTGAGAGCTGCACTGCTCGCGGCCACCGCTGATCGCGCCGTCACACCAACACTGGAACAGAGATCTTCCTGAAGTCTTCAAAGGCGTTGAATCTCAGACAATGAGTCATAGGAAACTCGCGCTCCGAAATGAAAGACGGTGGGTGCGCGCGCCCGCTTCCTGTTTTATACCCGCGCTGCGGGGCGGGGGCGCGTGACGCGTTCACGCACGCCAACGTTCATTGGCTTGTTCTTAGATAATCGAAGTTGATAGGGCTCCCAGAAGTGATCCCCTAACGTCGTCACGTCGACGTCACGTCGAACGTGAGCGACTGAAGGGGAACTAGTATTATCATTGTGTATGTGGGCGGAAGCGTAGCTATGCCTTGATGCAAATCAAGTGACCAAATCTGTTGACATGAAGATGGAGCAAGGATGAGGACAGAGGTTCAAAGAAACCAAAATAGTGATTTTATAAAGAGACTCCTATCAGCAAATTAGAGGTCACGGTTATTTCACACAACAAAAAGGCTTTTTTCTTCATAAAATCTTATCAGTAGTGCATGATGGGAAACTCTCTTAACATCACTTACTAACAAATGAGGTCTCGCCAAGGTAACCTCTACGTCTCAAGACCACCTCCAGAAACTTAGCCTCTTCATCAACCTCGTAGTACTCTTTCTCCAAGGATATCCATGCCCAGTTAAGCCGGAAATGTTGGTTCTTCAGCTTGTTGCCCCCTAGAGAAAAATAGAAGAAACATAAATCAGCTAAAGATTAGTATCAAAGGTGTAGTAATGATTTGGAAAGGACCAATCATACAGGGTATGAATTGTTTGCAGTGCACTGATTGTATCAATCCATGTACAAACGTACAAAAGTTAGACTCAACTCTATACATCTTTGTTAGAAGCATGCAAAGGCTTTCTCTTTGAAGTAACAGATTTAATATGGCCCACTGAGGTTTAATAGAGCTGAATTCTCTAATTCATAAAGGATACCTTATTCATCTCAACAAGAACAGTGTGATATCAGTCAAAATCTCTGATGCAGCGGTGAGGGAAAGTGCAGGTTTAATTGCTTCGTTTTTAATAAAAAAAAAAAAAAAAAAAGGTTTGTCTGTTTTCTATCTGTGTTAGTCTGTTTTATCCTCAGCGTTTGAAGTGCGATTCAAAGTGAGAGCTCACTCCTGGAGGCCATCCCTACCAGTTACAATCTGCACACAAAGACAGCCACACACACACAGACCACAAACACACACAAATGTAGGAATGCAAATAATGGAAAAATGTAATATGTCTAGTCCATCTATTAATTTAAATATGTATAATTCAGATACAATTATGTAAATACATTAAATAAATACGTGGTTTAATAAAAATTTGATTTGTGTGTTTTTTTTACCTTGTCTGTAAGCTTTGGTTACCATTTTGTGCACAAAATGTAGGACAAATATTATAGAAAATTACTACATATAATATATATATATATAGGCTATATGTCTAGTCAATCTATGTTAAATTAAATACTCATACTTCAGATAGAATTATATAAATTTGTATTAAACAATATGGTTTAATAAAATGTAAAACATTGAATTTTCTGGCTTTTTCTTCTTGTCTGTAAGTTTTCATAACTATTTTGTGCACACAATTTGGGACACAGCTATACAAAATAACACAATTTTTACATAAATATTATTATTATGTTTTTAATTAAAATTATAATAATTATGTTTAAAAACAGTGATTAAATATTGTTTACATAAAAAATGAAACCTGATAAATAATAATTATCAATTAAAAATAATGAATAGATTGAATGTCAAATCAACAGATTATGGCCAAAATTACTATTTTAAAGGGGGGAATAGATTTGATGGATTTAAAACTAGACATTTTTCATACTAAGTTAATTTATGTTACATAATAGTCTAACAACTATAAGACACCTCATAGGAAAAACACCGTAGAAGGACACCAAAGTTACCATTGTGAAATATGCCAAAAGTTATTTAATAAAAGGACGAACCCTGATAAGTACCACCTAATGTCCTGTTTCAACAGGAAATGGAAAATTGTGAGTCCTACACACACACTGCACACAAAAAAACATTCTTCATATAACAAAGAGAAAGATTGATCTGTCTGACAGACCTATCCAATCAGCATTTGGGATCGTTTGTCCAGTCCAGTCCAGCTGGCATGTTAAGAGAGAATAAGAGATAGAGAGGAAGGGAGGAAGGGAGCAAGAGAGAGAGAGAGAGAGAGAGAGAGAGAGAGAGAGAGAGAGAGAGAGAGAGAGAGAGAGAGAGAGAGAGAGAGAGAGAGAGAGAGAGAGAGAGAGAGAGAGAGAGAGAGAGAGACTTCAATCCATGAGTTTGTTCTGTTCTGGCTTTGTACTGAGCTATCAGTGGACTGTGGTTTGTTTGCTTTTGGCAACACTACACAGGCCGTAACCACCCTGCACACTCCTCCTCTCCTTCCTCCTCTGTCCAGTTGTCACGCTCTGCAAACCCGTCACGTCCAACTATCTCCGTTTCCCTTTCATGCAAAGGGCGAGGCGAGTCTGTATGTTATATAGTTTACATAAATGTGCATGTGTGTAAAGCTTGCTAGGAGCACCTGTTAAGAGCTTTTCATGTATTTTCACACCTACAATTCTCAAAAAAATCCCATCAATCCAAATATCTAGCATGGTCAATAAGGAAGATTCACAATGTTAAACCACTACAGCACAGACACACAGCCTAGTGTGTCACCTCTGATTATTCACGCGTTTCGGCTACATGCCTTCTTCTGGGAGTCCAGAAGAAGGCATGTAGCCGAAACGCGTTGGAGTTTTTTAGATGGTTAGTTTGACCAAGCCATAAGAATAAAGGCTTTTTAACTTTTTCAATTGAGAGTGCCTTGGAGTTTTTCCTTTGATTTTTGGTATTTCGTTTCCCATCCAAAGAGCACCTCTTAATCAAACGTTGAAGTCCAGGAAGCGCTCCTCTACCCCTCCGATTTTCACTAACCTTGACAAATATGGATCAACAACTAGAAGACACTTTTCCAATGATTCGGTTTCATTTGAAGGATTTGTGAGAGCTGCTTTTATGAAACGTAACAAGAAACGAAAGCGTCTTCAAACTGCAAGATGAAGCCCTGTCAGAGTAAAGAAATTAATCAACAATGACAGAAGATTCAGATCTTCAGATCTGATTTTGCAGAATAATTGGCTGTGTCAACACGCTTTTGATGAAAGAGAATTCAAAGATTCACAAAGATTTTTGGACTTCAACAAAGCCTGCTCTCTGTGACAGCGAATAAACAGGATCTACTTTAGTTTTAAGGAAAGATGTGAGGTGAAATTTCATTCTGTTTCTAGAGATTTGGCACCTAAAAACAACATACAGTAACTATGTCAAAGTAACAACTCTAAACGATTCTAATTCTCCTCAGTGCAAAAACGGAGAAATCAAAGGGACCTTCGGTTGCACAAAATGACCTCTGTATAAGAGTTTATTTTGTGTGTGGGTGAGATCAAATAGCAAGTTCGTGTGCTATAGGAAGTTTATTCAGTTAAACATTCAATAGTTTTTCTGGTAAAACAAGGAAATTCAACAAGTTCATTCACTTGACCTTATCTGCAAGAACCCTTCAAAGAGCATTTTTCAGGGGCAACCCGTACAACAGACTTCCACACAAGTTTCCCACAGAAAGACCACATCAAGCTTTGATTTTAATGTGCATATATGCACATTATTTTAAATGCAATATGATAAGTCATGTTTAACTAACATATGATAGGTCTGGCATTGTTCTAGATCCGGCCAACAGTTCAGGTATCAGAGGTGAGGTTGTGTTTCAGCTGGATAAAACGACTTCAAAGAGTTCAAGGAAAACCTCACAGTTAATCTATAACTGAAGGTTAAGATTGCTGAGCAGGGGTTTCGTTAACACCGATGTTTTCTCAAGGTCCCGCTTTCTAGGTCATGGTCGAGTGCATTTTCAGAATTTGAAAAGACAATGCTTTGAAAAACAACTTCAATAATGAATTTTTCTCATTTCTTTGCTGCTTGCTGCAAGCAATATGTTACGAAAACCAAACCATTCATGTAATTAATTATTTGTATTGTAAAACATAATTTTGTAAGCAAGCACATTCTACATCACCTCTTAAAAAACACATGGGCAATACGTGCTGACATTGAATCTTTGTACCTGTTATTCAGCATATTTTGGGGAATAAAATAAAATAAATGATCTAATGGTTTTATTCAAGTCAAAAATCAACCTGATTATAGTGGATTCTTTCGTATTGTGATGTACATGCAAGTGAAACGGATTATCGAGAAAAAAAAAAATGTAGGAGACTTGGTTGTTAATTGGAAGGAAGCAGATCTGAATGTGAGACAGCAGTCAAAAAAGTTTAAAGTGGACAAAGTTATTGGAGAAGTCTGGCATATGTCACCAGAAAGAAGTCTGTTGTTTCACTGGAAGATCAAGTTACAATATTTTATTTAAAAATCACTAAGTCTAAATGTTAAAAAAGAAAGAAACGTATGAATGGAAGATCAATAAGATGCATAGGGGGAATTTACATTTCACGAACCAGCCCATCATTTTATACATTACAGAAATGATGATGATTAATGTTCTGGGCAGAGCTAATATAGATTTAGTAGTCACTACAGTCCTAACATAGCATGTCCTGTCTCTCACCACAAGATAATAAGCATGACATCGGCTTTTGATGGACAGATTTGTTATGAATGAGACCGGAGGCTCCGCTCAGCCTGAGCTGTGCCAACTCTGTGCCCCCAGTCTCCTCCATAAGCACTGAGTCTGCAGACAACCCTTATTTGGTCACTGAGAGAGCGATCGAGGGGCCCACGGTGCCCACCATCATTCTCCCTCCATCAGACAAACCCGCCTGTTATGCATCACTGCTAAACACTGACTTCTCAGTGCCTAAAAAAAAGACTGGCTTGGAGCAAAATGTAAGGTCTGCATCTATAGCTATTGGATACAAAAATAAATTAGGACCCAATATTTCAGTTTTTTTTTTTTTTTTTTTTTTTTTTTTTTTTTACAAACATGAGGTTAATGTTTTTTTCACTATTTTTTACTAATTTAGCTTTCTTTACTATTTTCACGTGATTACAAAAAGGTTTTCAAAGGTTTGGGATTGATACGATTTTGTAAGGTTTTTAAAGAAGATTAAATCAGATTTGTAATCTGTTATAATTAATTTCAAAAATGTAATTTATTCCTGTGATGCAAAGCTGCATTTTCAGCATCATTACTCTGAATCAGTATCATACATTCTAAAGCTCACTTCCTGGGTCACAAAAGCAGGATTCCCACGCACTCTTGAGAGGAGGAGCTGCCTGGAATTCACTGAAGTCAGGGCAGCTCATTTACGTGTGTCTCAAGGAGACTGGGAGTGAGAAATAAAGCGTGTTAGCGCCTAAAGGTCAAACTGAACCTTGGGAGTTGCACCATGCTCTAGTGACTTCACTTGCAATCACTGCTGAGGTCAGTTCCCTCACACACCGGCTTAAGTCCCCTGCCAACCCAACCCCCCATACACACATACCGACAGAGGACTCTGAGAAGTGCCAGAAAATACCTTGCTTGTCTTTTCATTGCAAAATGCCTTTCAATATGCACTTTTCCAAATGGAAAAAGGACAAGCTAAGAGGATGTAGAAGCTTCTAAGAGCACCAAATCCTGTGACAGTGCAAGACGGGGACTTCACGTTGTCAATAAAATGATATGGCCTTCCATCAAACCTGTCAGTGAAAGCTTCTCAACCCTAAAGCCTGCAGTTGTCTCAAACCTCTCAGCTTTCCGGAGATGTTGGTTGTGCTGCAAGGTGTTTTAACATTCTTTGAACATTTTAAAGTGCAATAGGCATTTCTTTCGTTTAGCACACCGCATTCGTATTGTGGTCTTCGCTGTGCACGCACTCAGCTATCTCACTGGGCAGGGGGATTGTATGAAGGTCACTCTATATGCCTGGAAAACACTGGCACACAAAAACTAAATCCTGTAATTTGGAGTCTAATCCCATTAGCACTAGTTCGTTCACACAAGTCCATGCTAGACTCTGAACCAAAGGCACAAACCAGTGCCTCTCTCAGGTATTTATGCAAAACTAGATTTCAATATTATTATTTCAAAAAGTTTTTTTTAAGAAGAAGAAGAACACGAAGAACAAGAACAAGAAGAACAAGAACAACAACAACAAATGTCTGATGATTTCTGAAGGACCATGTGACACTGAAGACTGGAGTAATGATTTGCCATCACAGGAATAAAATACATTTGAAAAGATATATGAAAATAGAAAACAGTTATTTTAAATAATAATAATATTTCACAATTTTACAGTTTTACTGTATTTTTTATTAAATAAATCCAGCCTTAGTGAGCAGAAGAGCCTTTTTTTATACTCACCAAGCATCTTTCCGACTCTGTTTAAACTGTTGAATGGTAGCATGTACAGTATATCTATGAGACTGAGCTTTATACATTAAACATTAAAGGAATAGTTCACTTCAAAATGAAAATTCTGTCATTATTTACTCACCCTCAAGTTGTTTCAAACCTGTATTAAATTATTTCTTCAGCTGAACACAAAGGGAGATATTTTAAAGAATGTGGCTAACCAGAGACTTGATGGACCCCATTGACTTCCATAGTAGGAAAAAAAATGTGATGGACGTCAATGGGGTCAATCAACTGTCTGGTTACCCACATTCTTTAAAATATCTTCCTTTGTGTTCAGCTGAAGAAATAATTTAATACAGGTTTGAAACAACTTGAGGGTGAGTAAATAATGACAGAATTTTCATTTTGAAGTGAACTATTCCTTTAAAACATGTAGCTGATGCACCATTTCAAATGTAACAAAATGAAAAGCTATTTAAAGGTTCTCCTCATACAAAACTATAATCTAAGTGGAAGAAATGTTCTCTCTCCCTTCTCTGTGATCTTCTTTAAAGGCAGAGAAAGGCAGAATGTCATTCCAAAGCACCAAGGTCGGGTCTTATCCTTGACCGCTGCTCATTAAAAAAAAGAGGATTAGACCGCAGACTTGGATGGACACAAGATTATTTAACAGTGCTTTCTTTCACTGCTTTTTGATTGAATGGCCTGCTCTGAAACAGTTTCTTGACGATCAAGCAAGTGTTTGAATACAAGTAAGCGATAGTAGGTGTAATCCACAATATTGAGCCTGTTCTAATGTAAATTCTCCTCCCCCTAAAAAAAGACCAACTACAACTATGGAGCGAGTCAATGTGAGAGTCTCTGCTTTCTTCAGTTTCAATTCAGTAATTAATAGCAAAAATACATTTCCAATCCCTGCGACTTTGAAAAGTGAACATAATTGTATTCATAACTCGCTGTAATGCCACTGTGGATCCACTGATTGGCTAATGGAAAACTGCAGCAGAAATAGAACAAGGGAATTATCAGGCAGTCAGTAAAGGCGCTTCATGATGAGAGACTTGTTAATTTATGTCCTTGTCAGCTATTATATCCATAGGAAAGTCCTCTCCACCCACTGAGTGGTTTAATTACCACCTTTGTTGTGATGTTAAGATCAGGAATTCATGGTGGCACTGGAAGCAACAACAAAGTCTTTTAGCATGGCAAAAACTCTAGTGTGCACACATAAAGGTCACTGACGATTAAATATTGAAAGTAGCAATTATGCACAGACACTGAGCACTCAAAAAGGACATCTCTACTGAGGTGGGATTAATTAACCGTTTCAGAAATACTGGGTGAGCTGATGCTGGCATGCCAAATGCACTTGTTTATCATGGACATTTTAGCAGGTTGCCATTCCCTTCTAGTATTTCTTAATATTGATAATAATAATAAACGTTTCAAATCAGCATTTTAGAATGATTTCTGCTTTGCCATCGCAGGAATAAATTACATTTTAAAATATATTAAAAAGTGAAAGTAATTTTAAACTATAATGATTTCACAATATTACTGTTTTTACTGTATTTATGACCAAATAAATGCAGCCTTGGTGAGCATAGACTTCTTTCAAAAACCTTTAAAAATCTTACCGACCACAACATTTTCAAAGATAGTGTGTTTAAAATTTAGTACCTGAAAAACCACTTGAAAATTGTAAAGGAAATCAATATCTGCATTCTGCCTGTAAGACAAATAAACCTTTAAACGTGTCTTTCTTCTTCAGAAATTATACAGTTATATGAATTTCTTTAAATTTCAATTAATTGTAACTTCTATTCCTTTAAATCCGAATTGGTATTTAGCATCTTGTTTACCCCAATTTAAATAGTTGCAATGCTGACAACTTTCCCCTAAAGTAAAAGATATGTTATTACTTAAGTCATGCATGGTAGCATGTCATTTCAAGTGGACAAGTTTGGCAAAGTCTAGAATAACATGTCAACTGGGTGAAAGGACCATTATATACCAAACTTCAAAAAGCAGTAGTGCGTTTCTCCTTACTGTTGAAAACCTCAATGACTTGAAGAGGAGGCGGCGAAAGGGCCAGAGTGAAAACACTGGAAGCAGAAAGGAAAAAACAACACAGGCATATAATGATTCAGGATGAGAGGGACGTGACAATGACAGAGGGACTGTGGTTTTTCTTGACCCCTCAATGCCCAGTGTTTGCTGGCTCATCAGGCAGAATAATGGCAGCTTGTTTGCTGAATGGCTTCAGCGCAAGGACACGGCGAGTAAAAGCTGGGCCCCCTGACTGTGTCGAGCTTCATGCTAATAGCTCTCAGGTTGTTTGTAGCGAGCCTATTCTCCCCTCTGGGAGTGTTTCCAACTGAGCTGCCTCTTTTGGAAGGACATGTTTGAACAGTATTAGTAACTTGTAACTTTTTTTTGAGTGGCTTGCCACATCTTTTCTCAAAAATAGGGATCTCTTCTGCAAATTCAAGCAGAGAGAGAATGCCAATTTACACTGCCTGAAACAATTGATTTTCGAACTGTCAAAAAGGTAACATGGGGAGTTAGTGGAAAAAGACTGGCTATGGGGATGTTTCTCAACTTATAGCTACTGAAAAGCAGCATATGATCTAAGTACATTTTGGGAAGATAAAAACACAGAACACTTCAAAAACACAAAGATTTTTAAGTTGTCGTTAAAGGGAGATTCGGTGTTGTGGGAGTGATTAAAAGGAGAAACATTTGATTCAAGATTCTTTTGCATAACATCTAGGAGATGAAAAAGCTGAAAAATAATGGTGCATAGAATACTGGGTTAGAGGTCCTGCCTTAAATCAATTGGGTGGTGGAAGTTAGGGCTTTTCACAAGTGGGGAAACATGAGCACAAGATAATGCACACTATTGTTTTAAAAGGTTGTTTGAAGAATAAAACATTATTGTTCAAAATCAGTAAGATTTTTTTTAAAGAATCTATTAATTCAGAAAGGATGCATTAAATTGTTTAAAAAGTGACAGTATGTTACAATTTCTATTATATTTCAATTTCTAATAAATGCAACAAAAAAAAAACAACAACAACAAAAAACCATCTATTCATCAAAGAATCCTGAAAAAACGGTTTCCCCAAAAATATTAAGCAGCAACATTTTTTTCATCATTGATAATAATAAATGTTTCTTGAGCAGCAATTAGAATGATTTTTGAAGGATCGTGTCACTGAAGACTGGAGTAATGATGCTGAAAATTCAGCTTTGACATTTGCCATTTTAAAATATATTAAAATAGAAAACAGTTATTTTAAATTGTAATAATATTTCACAATATTACTGTTTCACTGTAGTTTTGATCAAATAAATGCAGCATAAGAAACCTTAAAAAACGTACCAAGCTCTAGCCAACACATTGGACGGTATTGCCATGGACACATAGATTAATCCATATTTATATAAAAAAAAAACATTTTATTCGCTTCATTTTCTATGAGATTTTAAGGAAAGACGTGCTTATCGGCCAGCATTAAAGCAATCGGCATTGTATGAAAATCGAATAAAAAAATTATTAGCTTAAAACGTAATGTATACAGACATGTTCCTCTGGTCAACACTGCTTTATGTAACGGTCAATTGGTAATGCAATGAAATGTTTCATTAGTGTTATTGACTAGCACTAGTCTGCGGTCAAAACACATATTTATGCTTTTATACACTGTTCTTTCATCGCAGTTAATTAAATGCAATCATTTCACTGCTTATCAGCAAAGACATGCATTTTGAGTACTGAGCAGCAATCAGAGGCTTTACTTTAAATGAGCCTATTTGGTGTTCAAGCAGACCACAAAAACCTCTAAACAAAGTGTTCTAATCACGGTTTGCAAATGCCCAACATGTCCTTTTCAGTCTTACTCCAGAGGCTAAGAAAAACTTTTTAATAGGTCTGACAAAGTCTGAGTTAATTCAGTATAAGCCTGGTTTATTCCCTGTCTGCCCTGAAACTCTAGCCCATTCATGTCTGATGTCCAACAACTTTCTTTTCGAGACCAAACTGATGTCTAAAACCCTGGCCGTACACAATTAAGAAAAAAAAAAAGTATAAGATAACATCCCTGGATGTGTAAGAGTTTCATTGTGGTTCATACTAAGAAAGGAGAGAGCAAAAGCAAAAAGAAAGAAAGAAAGAAAGAAATACAATTAATAGAAGACAGGTAGAAAACTAGCAAATCAGCAATGAAAATTATCATAACGATGAACACTGGTTTGAAGTAACAAAATATGACATAGTGAGCATCATACCTGAGTAGTCTGACCGATGTGACATACACAGACCCGTTAAAAATTAACATTGCCCTTAACTTTCTCGGTGCACAAGCACGAAAGGCCACTACCATGTTCTGGAGTCACTGACCTTTTCACTGGAAAGTGCAGTGCCATTTCTAAGAGATCTTCACTTAAGAGGCTGTGCAAAGCAGAATAGCAACACAGCTGAAAGGAAGAGCTGACAATCAAATGTACTGCGAATAAGAGGAAGATACTTCAGAATCAGATACAGGTAAAAGTTGACTTACATGGATAAATCGGCCATGAAATTCAAATAAATCACAATTAGAGACACACAAAATAAATATCAGCCTATAATAGAGATGTCTTAGTACCTATGCTATTTTTACATTTAGATTACATTTGCCATAACCAAACTCTCACTTAACACACACGTTAATCTTTAAAAATGCTAATATGTAATCTGTAACCTGTAGTTATATAGTAATCTGTAGCCTTCGTTGTGTGAATGGATGAATGTGAGGCAATATGTAAAGCGCTTTGGTGGCCATTGGGTCTGTTAAAGCACTATATAAATGCAGTCCATTTACCATTTACCATTTTGTAACACAAGTAATCTATCAAATCTTAAAATGAATATCCATTTCTCACACTGTAAATTATAATATTGTGATGCAGCATTTAAAACAACTGAAATCAGGTTTCAGTGTTTTGATTTATGTAGACAATTTATTGTTATCAGCCATGAAAATGAATAAATTATTACAATTATATACTGTATGTATGTATACATATGTGACCCTGGACCACAAAACATGGGTCAATTTTTTGAAATAGAGATTTATACATCATCTGAAAGCTGATTAAATAACCTTTCTATTGATGTATGGATTGTTAGGGTAGGACTAAGAAGGAATATTTGGCCGAGATACAACTATTTGACAATCTGGAATCTGAGGGTGCAAAAAATTGAAACATTGAGAAAATCGCCTTTAAAGTTGTCCATTTATGTTCGCGGTTGTGCTGCATTCACCCACAAAAATAAATATTTTATATATATATGGTAGGAAATTTACTAAATATCTTCATGGAACATGATCTTTACTTAAAGCTGGAGTCTGTAGTTTTTCCTCTTTGTCGCCATCTCTGTTCGAAAACTGCAACTGCAGTCATTCACGGAATTATCAACTTTGCGTGGGTTGTGCCTCGGCACGGCACAGTGCGGATGAATCCAATGTTTAGAGGAGACTGTGCGGCTGTCAGTCACCGCACCGATGTGGATACTGGCATTCAGAATCACAGATTCTACTTTTTGGAAGTATGACCAACATAAGAATTTTCACCGTAAAATGTCCTCTGAACAAGTAAGAAACATCCACTTTTGTTCTGACCAACTAAGGGGAAAAAAGCATTGCAGTAAATCACGCTGATTAAATCTAACGATTGCTTATCGTATCACGTCAAACCGTGCAAATTATTGCCTAATTTGTTCTCAAATTGTTAATGTTAACAACATCAGCATTACGTGACTACATTTGGCATTGTTGCAGTCTGTTTTTTTCTGCAGCCACTCCGAAAGTCCGAAAGAAGTCTTTTGCATTTTACAGCGGGTGAATCTGTTGTCACTAGTGAGTGTCGTTTGAACCTTTCTGGATCCGCCATCAAATTAATAAGTTTAATTATATCAAGTGCTGTGAGAAAAGGCTATAAATCTCCACCTCCAACATCCTCACACGCAATATAAGGCTTGTTCGACTTGAACCGGCGCTGCACAGACCAATCGGTGAATGACATCAAAACACAGCGAGAGCGATTAGTGAGCAGACGGGTCCGTATACTTTTCAATCACTCTCGCGGTACTTTGATGTCATAAACCGATCGGTCTGTGCAGCGCCGGTTCAAGTCGAACAAGCATATAGTCTACTAGCCGAGACCCCTTCTTTATGTGTACAGATATGACGTAATGACGCAAAGACATGCTCGAATTTCCTGCGGAAATCCACCAGTACCACTGGAATTAAAAACATTATTGCAAGCTAACCATTTTGAATCGAGCTAAGGCAAGCAGATAGTTTTGAATACTGGCTGGTTATGTACTTGCTCAAAAAGTGTTTTTGGATAATTTTTAACCCAAAAAAGTTACGGACTGGAGCTTTAATATCCTAATGATTTTTGCCATAAAAGAAAAATCTATAATTTTGACCCATACAATGTATTTTTGGCTATTGCCACACATATACCCGTGCTACATGTGTCTGGTTTTGTGATCCAGGGTCACATACAGTATATGGAAATGTATGCATCGCATCAACATGAAAATTATCTGCTTTAATAACGAAAAAAAAATTTTTTAATATCATTGCCCCCTTAGTCACTATAACAGACAACAACAGTGTGCTCCAAATAAATAACAAACAATTTCATGTCTTCAATGAACACACCATGTAAAAAAGTCACAGTACAGGGTGGAAAAAGTATATAAATCTCTGAGCCAATGACTGCAAAAGCTAACTAAAGTCAGGGGTCAGATAACCAGCAGGTCAAACAATGAGACAAGATGGGAGGTGATTGGCTCTGACCTATAAAAACACTCACAGATTTGCTATTGACAAGAAATGGATCCAAAGGGTTCACATACTTTTCCCTACAACTGTATTTGCAACTCAATGCTTTGGAGTAAAGAAAAATCCAAGTCGCTGGAATCTGAATATAAATAAATCTTAGGGCTATGTAAACATACATTGCTAAACGCTGGCCATTTTCAGGCCCCTGGACAAGTTCCCAAACAGACTAAAGTCCCAACGACATGTAAAAACACATAAATCAAGTGATTTACTTTATTTATTAGGGCAGAAAAGGCATGCTGAAGCTTGCCCATAAGTACAGTGCTATGATGAAGAGCAGTGAATAGGAAATGCATTGCAGCTTTTACAGACTAAGGTGCTCATGCTGCTGTCCTGAGGCTTGAAGAGGCGGTCAGCATGCGTGTCATTGATTTACAGGACGAAGGTTACACTCACAGCCGGGACAGATTGACTTTCATCCCCTGGGATTGGGCTGTACTTGTTGATGGCTCTTTAACAGTCTGCAACATGCGCTAAATCCCCTTTAGTTGCTTGTAAAACTCAAGGTTGCGAGGACAGCGTTGAAAAGTGCTACATCTTGGGCAAAGGCGTAGACTGATGATTAGACAAGTGCTAAAGACATGCAGTGTTAATGACATCTATTGACTAATCATGAATAAATGAAAAAATGAATTGACTGAATGAAGGAAAAAGGGGGCTTCACTTTACTGGTGCAAAGCCTGTCCTTTCATCAGCTTTATCCCTCATGGTCCATAAAGCCGTTCAGTCACAGTGCTCCTCATTCATTTTATTAGTACTGGTGTCATCCAGAAAACTAGAAAATTATCCTTTTAAACACTTTTTCAGATATTGGTTGGTTTTCAATCATCTTCCTCTGCAGTGAGCTGTTAACCTCACCAAATGGATCATTGGAGTCAGAAAGATGAACTTCAGAATCAGTCTGATTCATGAACAAATCATTCAGACCTGCTGAACTGAATGACCTGATTCATTGAAAAGATCCAATTCAAAAGAATGGGTCAGACATCTCTACTAACAGTCTTCCTACCATTGTCCGGGAAGCAGACACACTCTGTCAGTTCAAAGCTAGACTAAAAACACATCTCTTTGACCTAACATTCACATAATACATTATCGACTTCTATAATTCAATGTTAGGCTGCATAGGTTAGGTCAGCCGGAACTGGGTACACTTCCCTTAAATCCTGATGTACTCGTTACATCATAAGAAGAATGGCATCTATGCTAATTTTAGTGTCTTTGTTTATCCCAAGGTTTTCCCACAGCCTGCCGGATCCAGGCCGTTTCCAGATCTGACGAAGGACCTTCGTCTGGACCCGATGACAACGCAGTGCTGAAGTGCCAACTAGCCTCTCCCTATGGAGGATCCCTTTCCACTCTACAGATAAACCGTTGTGAAAATTAGGGTTCACGTACCAACCCCGAAGTGATAAAATAAAATAAAATTCTGTATCAAAATTTATAGGCAAGACAAGTAGTTTGTTTAGGCATGTTTTCTAGGGAATGACAAACCTGCACACATATATTCAAACGCACATAACTATAGAATCAATTCTTAATGCGCATGTGAACGCCATCAACGTTTATCACAGGTTCGCGTTTAAAGTCTGTTTAGAGAGAACGGTGTCGTCTTAGCGGCCCCCAATTTAATAACAAATGATCATTTCGACGAAAGTGAATCAATCAAAACTAACTTTAGCTGGAAAATAACATTATTCAAGAACCGCTATAAAACCAAACCAATCTGTTACCTTAAATTATATTAAAGGGTTAGTTCACCCAAAAATGAAAATTAAGTCATTAATTACTCACCCCCATGCTGTACCAACCCCGTAAGGCCTTCGTTCGCCTTCGGAACACAAATGAAGATATTTTTGATTAAATGTGACAGCTGGATCACTCCTCCATAGGCTCCCTAAGGGAATGAAACTTGACGGCCCAGAAAGTCAATGAAGAAAATGTTTAAATATTCCATATCGCAACAGTGGCTCATCGCTTGATAAACTTATAGTTGAGCCACTGTTGTGACATGGAATATTTAAACATTTTCTTCATTGACTTTCTGGGCCGTCAGGATTCATTCCCTTAGGCAGCCTATGGAGGAGTGATGCAGCTGTCACATTTAATCAAAAATATCTTCATTTGTGTTCCGAAGACGAACGAAGGTCTTACGGGGTTGGTGGTACAGCATGGGGGTGAGTAATTAATGACTTAATTTTCATTTTTGGGTGAACTAACCCTTTAAGTTTATCTCTGTAAAGCTGCTTTGAAACAATCTACTGTCACGATTTGGTCTTGTCTCTGTCACGTTTTGGTTTGTTCATGTCATGTTCCATGTCTGTCATGTGATTCCCTGTTTGTCATGTGATCTTGCCATGTCTTGTCCTTGGTTAATCGTCTGTTCATTGTTCACAGGTGTCCCTTGTCTTGTCATTAGTCTGTGTCTTTGTCAAGTATTGTTTCCTGTAACCTCTGTTGTGTAAGTCTATGTCCACGGTTTTGTTTCATGCCATGCCATGTCATGCTTTTGTTTCATGTTTGATCTTGTTATATGTTATTGTTGAATAAATACTGCACTTGGATTCTCTCTACAACTTGCCTCCAGTGGATCCTTACATCTACATTGTTAAAAGCGCTATATAAATGAGGATGACTTGACTTGACTTGAACACATAAAAGAGTGCTAAGTCAAATAACATATTGTTTTTGTATTATTTACCTTTTTGTATTTTTTATTTACTTACTTATTTTGGTCTGTTTCTTGACCAAACAAAAGCATTGTATGGTTTCTTTATAAGACTTTGAATATAAAGTCATATGAATTATTTTAACTGTTGCTTTGATTAAAAAAACAACAACTAGTAAAATGATGTTCAACAGGAAAAAAAAATTAAGTCATACAGATTTGCAACAACATGAGGGCAAGTAAATGATGACAGATTTTTCCTTTTGGGGCAAACTATCCCTTTAAGAAAATTCAAAACTAAACTGTGCTTTCAATGGAATGCTTTTTCAGAAGAGCCACGTAACAGTAAATAGCTAGAAGTCAGAAATTAGAATTTATTTGAGGCAACAGAATGAAAGAATGGCGTGACATGGCTCGGGGCTTTAGGAAGTTGCTTATAACCACTCCAAGGGATTGAGCCACTTCTCTATCTTTCATCTCCCCCTGTACTTCCTTCCAGTCATTACACAGATCCAAAAATTCCCTTATCCCGAGGGGAGGTGGAGGTGGGGGCAGGTGGGTAGTGCTTCACAGGTTATCTCCCCGGAGGAGATGCTCAACAGCACCGTCTGCTCACACCTCCCTCCCCTGAGATACTTGCATCTGACATTCAGCACAATGCCAGAACATACAAGGCAGCTTGCATGTATTAGTGTGGGCTATAGTGGGATCCATAAGTCTCATAAAAAAAATAAAAAAATAAATGATCAAATAAAAATTACACCACAGTCAAAGATCGTGCAGTCCAAAACCAACATTACACTTTATTCCATACTGGACAGCACCACAAAATACCTACATCTTTATATCAAGAATTTGGACGTGATCTCATTTCTCTCCAAGCTCTCAAGACGGTGCACTGTTCTGATGGAGCTCTACGATGAGGTGAGATATCAATTTCAGACTGTCAGTGAGTAGGAGGGTGAGAGAGAGAAAAAGAAAGATAGAGGGAGAGATGGAGGAGGAAAGCTTGTCAGATTCAAGTCAAGACACCCAGGCCCTGCGGGAAGGGACTGTGAGGCTGAAGCTTGGCCCTCGCTGTCAGCAGATCCTCAAAGACAGAAACAGGAAGGAGGTGGTGAGAAAGCGAAGGCCAGGGAAGAATTATGCAGACTGATGTATTGAGTGATAGTGCCAGGCTTACAGATGCAGAGTGACGGCGTGTCTGCAGCACTGGGGCATCCGAAAGAACAGCAAACAACGTCTTTTTGTTTGCAGGATATTACCTTTGAAAACCATGACTGAGGCCCACAAAAATAAGATGAAAGATTGGCTTTACCGTGAAGAGCATTCATCCTTACATTGCCAACATGAAAACTGTATCACTGGCTTGACAATGTATCATATACTGTGTCACAGTTGTCATTCTGTCATTTGTTTTGGATCATTGTCCTGATGGAAGATCCAACCATTATAAGATTTCTAGCAGAGGCCATCAGGTTTAGATTTTTAGATTTGCAGGAATGCATGATGCATGTATCTGAACAAGATTTCCAGGACCTCCAGCAAAAAATAGGCCAACAACATTAAAGATCCAGTAGTATATTTAACTGTGGGCATGGCATACTTTTTATCCCTGTTTGCACCCAACCCATCTGGTGGGTTTGCTGCCAAAAAGCTATTTTTAGGGCGTTTTCACACCTATAGATAGTTTGTTTTGTTCCGAAACAGGGAATTAATTTGTTACAATGCATTTTCTTCTTGGTTCGGTTCACTTTTACAAGGCAACCTTTCAAAGCATACCAAAATGGGTTTATGCAAGTCACATGCGAGTACAACAGTACACACGCAAACACTATTCGAATGTGGCCGTCATTCCCACTGTTATATTATGTACTACATTCGTATTAATACTACAGAAAATTCAAACATGCTCTCTCTGGATCTTCCAGTGCTGTCTAGAGGGTAACAGTGTCAAGACACATGCAAACACTATACGAATGTTATAATGCAGCTAGAGCAGGAATCAAGGCTTCATCAAGACAGCATTCTCAAATGGAGAAGCTCAATTACACAACAAGATGAAGAGGTGCTCTTTTGGTTTTCAACTGTTATAACTAATGTGCTCACTCACAGAATCAGACGCTACTGCTATTTATATGACACATTTCCCCAGAGTTTGTTTGAAATCGGCGTTCAGGCGAGAAAAACGGGGAGAAAACGCACCAGGTTTCCGAAACAAACACTCAGGTGTGAAAGCCAGGGTCTTTGGCCACTCAAACTCTCCTCCTCACCGTGCATTGGGGCGATAGAGACACATTTGCTCTTCCAGGCAGATTTGTAACATCTTTAGTTGATTGGAACTTCTTAATTATTGCCCTGATGGTGGAAATGGGTATTTTCAGTGCATTAGCACTTTCTATTTTGTGAAGCTCAACAATCTTTTGCTGCACATCAGGGGCCGTATTCACAAAGAATTTTATCTTACCACTAGGAGTACTCCTAAATCGCACTAAAATATTTTAGCTACGAGTTTTCTCTTAAAAGTTATTCACAACGCCTTTCAGACCTACTCTAAGTAAGGAAAAATGACAACTCCTAAACTAAGAGTGAGTCTTCGTTGCTATGGATGACGTCAATTCTCATGCACGAGCTTCCTCGCAATGATCACGGTGATTGGTTGTTAGATGACAGGGCCATCATGCGGAACATAACACAGACGCAACAAATCATGGAATTACGACATCTAAATATGTCTGTGTCCTACACAAAATAATAATAGTAATGTCATCGAAATGCATATATAATGACATGTTTGTGCAGGCCTCAGTGAAGTGTAATTCTAAAAAGGCAGAGAGAAAAAGAAAAGTCGTGAATTAAATTCAATTAAATCAAGGTAGCCTAATACCCCAATGAAAACCGTAGCTTGCCTAATAATGAAAAACGACACGTGCATTAACACTTGCTTGGTTAATTGACATCATATTAGCCTAAAAAGAAAAATAAACTTAAAACAAGGAAATGTTGCTCTTATTGAAGTAATGTAATAGTTGAATGACGGTGAATTATGAATTCGGCAAAACGGAAAAGAAAACACAACTGGACGCAGGATCAGTTACTGCTGCTGGCCCAGTTGCTGCTAGAAAAAAAAAACATAATAAAAGTGAGATTCGGCACTGGGATATCAAGCAAAACTAAGCGTGAGACATGGGAGAGGATTTGTTTGCAGATCAATGCAGCATTCCCGCTTGTGTCACGGACCCCGAGGCGGTGGTATGCGCTACAATCCTTTGTGAATAGGTCTTAGTGAGTTAGGAGTCCTCTCGACTTATTTTAAGCTGTCCCAGACTTAGCTGCTACTTTTAGTTCTAAAATGCTTCGTGAATTACTCTTAGTGAAAAAAATGAGGAGTCCTAAAGTTAGGAGTGACATGCCCATTATTTTTAGGAGTTGCTCCTAAATTCGCCAATTAGGAGCTACTTTTAGCCTTAAAATTCTTTGTGAATACGGCCACTGAGATATTTTACTCATAAAAAATTCTAGGGGTGCCAATAATTGGGGCCAACGTGTTTTATGGGTTGAATCAAGTAGAAATCGCACTTTTAGGTAACAATTGCAGGTTAGAGGTTACCACATTTTAGAGTGCATAAACGGTAAGAAGATATTGATTTTTTTAAACACTGCCCTACTCCATACTTCAATAGCCAATTCCAGAGGCAGAACAGGTCTTGAGGTGCACTGGCATGGAAAAACTGACCCAGTTTAATAGCTGGTTTTCTGTAAACTTTTGTAATGGAATGTGCAGCCTGGTAAAAACTCGTCTTCAAATCCTCCACTGCAAGAGCAACATCCTGAGGGAGGGAATGACGACACTCAAATAATCTGGCGGGACAAGCCTGGACAGAATGGGGAGAATGTGTGTCGGGCACGTGAACCCGGACAGAAACCTTGCTACTGCCAATACATACACGACACGCTGCTGTGAGCAAGTAAGACATGCTGCTGCTGCACAATATACATGAATTACCTGTAGCAGATCTATACAGGTGGAGCTGAGGGAGGTGGAGGGTGTCTGAAAATGCCCTACAACTGCAACAGAAAATGTTGACGAGTATTTTGAAGGTTAAGCAGCGAGCTTGTTGGCTACTGATACAGCAGGAACCAATCAGCTGTGCCCTATAAAGAATTATGTGATTGCAAGAAGATTGAGATTAGGACCTATCAGCCTGCACCATCTAGAGTTTCATGACATAACTTTGTATATCCAATATCAGCAATTACTGCTAATTTGAAAAAAAAAAAAAAACAGTCCTCTAATTACTGCAAATGCCTGATATGGTACCAATATATTGTGTCATTAACATTACCAGGGCTGTCAGCAGCAAAACCTCTAATAGTGCTGGCCTGGGCTGGGCTGTATACCGGTTCATACCGAATATTTATTTTTGTTATTATATGAATTTTTAATATACTGCAATACCGGTGTATGTCGCTTTAACAACGCGGTGCGACGCAACACTGTTTGAGAGGGCACATCTGTGTGTTCATATTCAAGTTCAAGTTCAAATTGATTTGTATAGCACATTTAAAAACAACCACAGTTGACCAAAGTGCTTAACAATGTCAAGATACACACAAATAAGTATGTGTTACTAGCGTGACGGTGAAGATGGATAGGTTAAACTATAATTGATAGCTGTCAAATTATATTACAGTGTTTCATATTTGTAAATTGTTTTACAATATCAACACAGCCTTTTGGAAAATCTATTTGTGGTTGGCATTGATATCGTTGAATAAACATGAGCACTGCACGTTTCAAAGTCACAACGCGGCCCGGGTGTTTTTATATGAATGTGTCTGAATCTAAAGTGAACTGACGGTCTTTAGAAAAGTTTCGATGTTATTTCAATTGAATCTTTCTTTATCTTTCCTGATAAAGCAGCGTTTCTGAGCGCTGCGCTGCATTGTTTACAGCCATTACCAGGGAAACCGCTATTTCTGCCGCTCCTAAAGCGCCACCTACTGGCACCTCTTTGTAAACAGCCTGGCAAACCTGTATTAATACTAGTGTGGATTTTTTTTCTACAATATTCACTCATGACAGTAAAATAGGGCAGTCTAAGTCAATCTACTGCAGTATCTCCTCTCTCAATCAGTAGAACATGTGGTTAACACATAGCCTGGAAATCCAGACCCAAATCCGAAAGATTAAGGGTCTGGCATTGAGTAATGAAAATCGCCCAACTCGAGGGGCAGCACCAAGCATGCATTTGAAAATCTCACTGCACGCAATTGGATAACACCACGACCAATCCCATTCGCTTAGCTACCAGCAGAGCTAACTGGTAGATTAGATTCTTGCCGTATCCGTTCGGCATAACAGCAAAAACGTCCTTCTTGCAATGGAACGATTCGAGTGCCGTCTTTTATTCCTCTTTTAGATAAAAAGCCAAGTCTAACTCGTTCATTGCTTGACCAAAGACGTTTCAAAGAACTGGTGTTCATCCATAGCCATCTTGCAATGTTTACTAAGGACTTCGACGTTGCAGCGCCGTCGTCATCTGTTTAGCTCGCCTCTGGCCTGCCTATATCAGATACACCGATGTGATTGGTGCAGCTCGGCTACAAGGGCATAGTTAATAAGCATCATTACTCAATTTGCTGAGCAAATTCAAATTGTGCTCTCGCGATAACTCTGGATTTCCAGGGTATTTAACACCCAGTCATGCTTGAAAAAAAAGAAAATACTGTCATATACCGTGAAACCGGTATAATTTTGAAAAATTATATGATATGAATTTTTGGTCATACCGCCCAGCACTAACTCAAAATCAACATTACATTGACAGTTACACTACTTGTCAAGGTTCCTACTTGAGATGCGCTATATCCCCCAGTGTTAAAGTATTAAATTCACGGAGAGGCAAAAGAACAAATAAGTATGGCAGTGGAGTTCAAGCAATGCTTTCATGACCTGCTAAACTCATGTATTTGTAAGCAAGCTCCACTGCTAAGAAACATAACTCCCACTCAAGAGTACTGAAGTTACTGCTGTGCAGAAGAAGTGTGCAGAGGAGGATGAGGGGGCGCTTGTTACAGCAATAAGAGTAGTGCTTGTTACTTCTTTACTGTAACTATTTTACTTTCTAACTATATTTTCAAACAGTGGACATGAAAATGAAAGGGATAATAAAATCAAACCACTTCACATTTTCCTGTGAAACACAGATGTGACGATCCAGGAAAATAATAATGACACCCTTGTGGGCAGCAGATGTTACCTGTATATGGTCTATAATCCACAACCAGATGGTTTATGTGAATCTGTGTCTATAATGTCAAAATCACTACCTACACGGCCTGCCGTCAACGAATGTGCTGAATAGCACATGGTTTTGTCTACGGCCCAAAATAGGATCCAACGATTTATGATTGTGCTTATCCTGTAATCATGACTGACTTTGCTCTAATCGCTGGAGGATCTGTACCACTGCTAAAACACCATTCTGCAAAGCCAAAGGTGGTATTTTTATTAATAATGGAATGTGAACAGATGAGAGAGTGGAAAAATATGCTGATCTATGCACATCCGTTGTGAAGATGAAGGATAAAGCCTGTAAGAGACTCTCTGACCTGACCGGTGCATGTATGAGCTTGTTGTCTTCGTAGCACTTCATGGCATGTGGTGAAACATAATCCTTTTGCTAACCTAAGATTGGAGTGAGGTGGTGCTTCAGAGATGAGCTGGAAAGAGACCCCCTCAGTGTCAATGGTTATGAATGAACAAAAAAGTTTTGTGTTGAGCGACCAACGCTTGAGCAGGTTTTGGAAATCAACCTAAACAATTCCTTTACAATGAAATAATAAAGTGGGAGGAATTCACTAAGAATGAATGTAGTGTAGTAGATTATTTGCATATGCTTTCTGCATTCAATTCATATTATATTATATTATATTATATTATATTATATTATATTATATTATATTATATTATTTGATATTATATTTTATTAGGCTATATTATATTATAATAGTTACAATTTTGGTTCTTTGTGTTCGGAGAAGATTATTTCTTTCAGTTTTTTCCTGGTTTCCCTTTTCCTGTAAGTTTCTGTTTAATTGGTCATCATGGGTTTTAAGTATGTTCTAATTTGTTCCCTTTCTGATTATGTTCGCCACCTGTTTCTTTTGCACTTCTCATTAACTTCCGTTTGTTTTGTTCTTTGTCTTGTGTTATTAAAAATAATAATAATAATAAACTTTCATTATAGTTATATGTATTGTGTATTATTTTAATTAAACTTATCATTATATATATATATATATATATTATGACAGTAAACAGAATCAATGCTATTTTTATACATTCTCAAAAGGCCTTGTGTAGCCAGATGTTCCCTATTCCTGCTGTGAAAGTTAAAAGTAAAGTAATAAAATAATTGAGGAAGCACCCAAACTTTTTTGCATTGTTGGAGTGTAATACTTCTTTGTCTTGACAAATAATGATTAAACCATCTTCACTGGCTGCTCACATTTAAAATAGCATGAATTTAGTGAGCGGATAGATACAACTTCATTAAGAAAAAAAATAAATAAAAATCAATGCACTGCAGCTCTTATAATCAAATAAACAACAAAATTGCAGTCTTAATTCATACTTTATGGCCATATTCCTCTTACACAAACAGAGAAAACAAGCCTCCCTGGACTCCCTGGACACAGGAGGTGCAAGCAAGACGTTTAAGTGAGAGAGAGACAACAAGACGGTAAGGTGAGAGAGAGAGAGAGAGAGAGAGAGAGAGAGAGAGAGAGAGAGAGAGAGAGAGAGAGAGAGAGAGAGAGAGAGAGAGAGAGAGAGAGAGAGAGAGAGAGAGAGAGAGAGAGAGAGAGAGAGAGAGAGAGAGAGAGAGAGAGAGAGAGAGAGAGAGAGAGAGAGAGAGAGAGAGAGAGAGAGAGAGAGAGAGAGAGAGAGGAAGAGAGAAAGAAAGAAAAGGCAGGAATTGAAAACAAAGAGCAAGGTGCAGGCGGGAATCTGTCAGTGGGGACGTCTCCTCCACTGACTGACTGAGTGGATTAGAGGTTGGAGGCAGACAGCTTCTCTAAAGCTCCACAAACAACCCACAGGCAGTGCTAGAACTTGTGTGTGCTCAGGTAAGCTCAATTTCCAGGGGTGGAGGAGAAGAAGCGGAGGGGGAAATGAAAGGGAGGGGTAAAGGTGGCTACACAGAACAATTAAGTGAACAAACATGCCAAAAACTGGCCCTTAGGCCTCCATGCCATCTACTAAACAAAAACCAGACGATGTATCTTCATCCACACAGTCTTGACCACTGCCGAGGGGAATCTTCAGGTTGAAAGGTGAGAGAGTTTGCTGGGTTCAGCCAAAGAAAAGCACAAGTTTCCACTCTCTGTTAATCTCCATTCAGCAACCTGACAGGTCTCACAAATAACAATTATTGCCACTTTCGTCTCCTATTTATTCTTCCATAATACCGTTTTTTCAAGCTTAGCAGCTGCCTTTATTCTAACTAATGCAAAAAAATGTAGTAAAGAATGTCGTACCTGATAAAGAGAGTACTACTTCTCAAAAAGGAGGAAACCAGGCTTTTGCAGTCTACCTCAAGAAGATTAAATTAACTGCTAGATTGTGTTTGTGAAGTGTGAGACTTAAAAAAAAAAAACATCGCTGAGAATTTTCATAAGGTGCCTTAATCAGGTAACTGCTATTTCAGCCATTTGGCAGCATGACAAGTAATGTTCATATATTCCTTGTTGAGCAGTGTTCAGTCTAAAACTGTATACACACAGAGGGAATTGAACAAGTGCTTCTCTTTTTAAATTTTTAAGTGAAGTAATTTTGATTAAATCAGAACCACATTTCCACATTGAGGGCTGTGAGATAGTATTTCTGTAGTTAAATGCAGGGTTGGCAATTTTGGAGAGGCTAGCAGTAGCAAGCTAGCTTTGAAAGATAAGATCCCACCCCTTCAGAGCATCTCCAAAGCCATGCCTTCTCTAAAAGACATGAAAGTACACAGCGGAGTCTGCAAACCGTCACGAGAGACAGCGTTAAATGACCTCATGTCTCAAAGCACATAACATTACAATAATAATGAAAGTAAACAACTTACAGAGCTCTTACTTGTACCACCTGACTGCTGCAGATTCATGTCAGCGTTGATAGTGTTGTGGAGATAGAAAGGCATCTGAGTTTGAGGACGTAAATAGCTCCGGTTATAACGTCACGGGTTGCCATCTCGTAATTACGGTTACTGTATGGCGTGAACGCAGCATAAGCTTTTGTTTTGGTTCAGGAGGAACTGTAAAAGGCGTCTGCTGTTTTTTTGTGTTGCTCGGTGACAGTCTGTCCACAACTCTGCATAGCCTTACGGAACGCGCTGATTGATGTTTGATGTCTACGTGAGCATCCAGATATTAATTTGAAGACAAAAAGAATAATATCTTTGCTTTTTATCAGTCACCTCAGGTTTTTGTCACTTTACAAAGAACATTCACTTCCCACATTGCAAGAACATTCACTTTGTATTAGTCTCATACTCGCAAAGCTTTATTAAATTTAAATAGCAATGAAAAGTAATAAAATAAAACGTATTAAATAGAAAAAAAATCTAAACAAATCTACATCAAATGAAATAAAACGTGTATTTTTCTATTATAATTTTCAAAAGCCATGCACCACAGGTGGTAAGGAGGGAATCCACAAAAACATCTATAAAATCATATTTTGCTGTATTTTACAATACATTTTTTTTTTTTTTTTTTGTGTATCTTGTTTCATTATCTAAAGCATAATATCTTCTAGCATCATCATCTTCTAGCGTACAATTTCTGGCATGTTTTTGGCAATGTAACCACTTCCACTTTCACTGGAATCATCCAAAAACAAATCTTTGGATCCTTTAGTAACCACCTGCTGATATTTGTGTCAAAGTTTGCAAACTTAATCATCCTTTGGGAGACCAATTATATTAATCATTGGGAACATGAGCCAAAGGGACAACTAAACTGAAGAATCTGCTGGCAAATAACAGCATCATTTTGAAGGGCAATTTCAACTCCTCTCATAAAATGATGTTAATTAATTACTTGTAATAGAAATTTGGCCTCCGTTAGAATAGGAGAAGGGCAAAGGTTATTGGCAACAAAAAAACATTTTAACAACAATTAAAATAAAATTATTCTTAAAGCAAATGCTGATACTATAACAGTGGGCATACGCATGTAAATATGAGGTATTCAATAAGAAAGACATTTGATTCAGTTTACTCAATGAATAACAGACTTAGCTGCATGCATCTTCAGCTGTATAATGCATTGCATTTACTGGATTTATTCACTTATACACCCCATATGTATTGTATATACATCTATATGGCATGTTATGAGTATTGATATGGCATGTTTTACCTTGTTCGTTTGAGCCAAATTCCCATATGTGCACCTTATTTGGCTAATAGACATGCATTCTGATTCTGAAAGCAAGCCCTCAGACGAGTTGACTGAGAATACTGAGTCTAAATTTCCCAATAGCTCAAGAGTCAAGCCTATGACTAAAATATTTTTATCTGAGAAGACAGATTCACTTTTAAACACAGAAATGCTCCATAAAACAAACTGCTCAATCTGACCACACATCTAGAAGCATTTTCTTGACTTTATTCAGCTTAGCCTAAATAAACCCTAAACCCAACACAATCTCTACAAGCAACAAAAATAGACTGTTTTACAACCTGCATGAGTTGCACTGCAGCTCACTCACCTTCTGTTGCATTAAGATAAAGAATAAAAACAGTCTTTTGGATTCATCTCCATTTTTTACCCCTCTTACTATACAAGCACAACCTGCAGAGTGATTTTGGCTGCTGGAACATGACAGGATACAGCTGTATCTGAGCACTCACAATCCAGAGTGGTTGCCTGATACACTGCCTGTGAAACAGCCGCAGGGGGTACCTGGGGAATTTAGTTTGGCTGCCACAGTGGCTCTCATGCCTACAAATAACATCAGCAGCCTGGCGGACTTGCTATCAATGATCCAGTATTAGAGTTTCATAAGCACACAATTCACGAATAAAATTCTCAAAACTGACCCTGCATCTGAATATGTGTACTTTCACTGCTACATAGTATGAAAAGAGCCTCAAAATAAGTCAAATGAGTAGGGAATTGGGATGCATCTAATGACTAACACTAATGAATGGTTAATGAAAAAAGTCCAATATGATTAAGGTAGCAATTTCCAGGCGAGAAAATGTGACCACACTGAAGCAAAGCCCTGTGTTGGTTTGGAGATTTGAAGCCCTCAACATGTCTTTATGCTCATCGGTTCACCTGATGGGTACAATTTTAAACATGTAAGGCACTCTCTTTCATGGGGAGGAGCATAAGTAACTCACCAATAATCAATTGTTAATGCATACTTGAATTGCACAAGGGTTTAGGGGAGCCTCTAGAAGTCCATTTCACAGACGTTTCATGAAGGTGTGGACAAATTCTGTCCATTTAAGGAGGTGTACGTATACCATTATAGGTGCACAATGCACATATGGATTAAATTGATCAAAAGTGACTTTAATAAATGTTTAATACATTTAATTCATTTATAAATGTAAAATAATAATAAGATCCATTTCAAATAAATGCTGTTCCTTTAAACTTTCTATTTATCAAAGAATCCAGAAATAAAAGTGTTAGTTTTAACACAAAAAATAAGCAGCACAACCGTTTTTAACATTAATACAAATTAAAATAAATGTTTCTTGAGCAGCAAATCAGCAGTGAATGCTGAAGGATTATGTGACACTGAAGACTGAAGTAATGATGCTGAAAATTCAGCTTTGTCATCACAGGAATACATTCCTATGAAAATATGTTAAAACAGAAAACAATCATTTTAAATTGCAACAATATTTTCAAAATATTACTGTTTTTACTGTATTTTAAAAGAGATGCTGTCTTTATGAGCATAAGAGAATTTCATAAAAATCTTACTAATCACAAACTTTTGAATGGTATATCTTAAAATGTTCGTCCAATTATTGCATTCAGTCCGAATGCAATGAATGTCCTACCTGCCTGTCAGCGAATGTATTTCCATACCTCCGCACACCTGCTCGCTTAAACTTAAACAAAATACACAATTAAACGTAGTTGTGATGCAGTGGTAATGATCATGATGTTTCAGAAAGTTACACAATTCTCCTGCAATTTGGGAATTTACACGGTTGAGATAAGATTATGTTTCAGAGTTTATATAGTAAACTTATATAGTAAACTCAGCACGTATAACTGAAGAAGCACAAAATT
This sequence comes from Tiaroga cobitis, assembly GCA_030578255.1. Taxonomy (NCBI): domain Eukaryota; kingdom Metazoa; phylum Chordata; class Actinopteri; order Cypriniformes; family Leuciscidae; genus Tiaroga; species Tiaroga cobitis. The sequence goes on from CM060605.1 coordinate 30,873,185, forward strand.
CCTCAATCTTTTGACAAGCAGTAAAATGAAAGGAGAAATCTTAATTTAGAAAACAAACAGCCATAAGACAAAATGAGGGCATCTTGAGCCCTTTCTGAAAGGAGTGTATGACGACATTCAGTAGAATCCTATTGTACAATTGCCAAACTTCAGAAGACACACAATTCTCGTGCCAACTTCTGATAGACAAAGGCTGTTTGTGCCAGTTAATTGTGCCAGTCAATTGACTCAGCAAATGAGTAATCTAATTAGCTTGCACACAAAACAACAGCAGAGAATGTAAAATTCATAAAAAAATAAGTCAGTCTTTTATGCTTTTTGCTTTTATGATACAAAGCAAATGATTAACCAATTAACCTACTCAGGAAGAGTTCAAACTCATTCTGCAGATCCGAAGTAAACCACGCGAAACGCTCCGATTTAGTCTTCTCCCAACCTCTTTAAATATTCATATATCTACATTCCCCATTCAGAACCATGCCAAATGATGCTGGTTTTCACCAGATGATTTCACTGTGACTACAGAAGATTGGGAGATGGAGGTGAAAGCATTTCTTCAAATTCATGGGGAAAAAGAGAAATCGCACCATCACAATACAGCATGTTTCTTTATAGCCATGGCGGAGGAGACCAATGAACAGGCTGTCAGGAGGGTCTCGAAACGTAAAGCGTCCTCAAAAGCCCACTAAAAGAAGCAATCAGCATTTGCATATGTAAAAGTGGAAGCCTTTAATGTTTTCAAGTGGGCTGTGTGTACAAAAACGATTTAGGGAAGACAGGTAGGAGCATACATTTACACGAAAATCAAATAATGAAGGCATGGATTAGCTTTGTAAAAATGTATCAGAGTTTCAAACAAAACTATCATACAACTTACTCAGCATTACCTAATTAGCCCGACAATGGCACTCATTAAGACAGACAGTCATTCTTCTCAAATGATATTATGGTGGCTAAATTTAGACGGAACCTTTCATCGCACAAGTGATCTTCAAAGTGGAACACTTGTTTCTAACATATGAGCTCTAATTTTCTTTGACAGTCAAGCAATAAGTCCTTAATTGCATTCTGGGACTTCTACCTCACTGGGTACTAAGTGCACTTGGTGGACTTATAATTGGACAGTTTCATTCAACCCATGAGTGAGAGTCTGAGACTGAAAAATGTTTTTCAATAAAAATGACTAAAACCCAACCAAAGTTTTTCAGCCCAATATGCCAATGTGTCAATCAAAAGACATTCCAGACAGATTCTACAGATTCTAGTTATTGCTATCGCAGTCACACCTTCACAAGCACTTCATGAGCACACAAAGAAATGAAGGATGATGCAGATAGGAATGCACACTTCTGTAATCCAACTAGTCATATTTTAAACATCCTGAGGTAAAAATAATAAACAAAAGTTGAAATGGCTTACCATTGTCTTCAATGGAAAATTGGAATGCGTCGCTTGTGGCATTGTCTCCGTCTCGAAGCACGTAGCATATATGCATGTCATCAATGTCAGCTGAAGTAGAAAACATTCAATCAGATAAGTAACTTTTTTTACCTATATTAATAAACTAAGTTGTGATGACCGTTATTGCTTTATATAGACACTAATAGATCAAGATCCATTGTATTATACATTTCAAACATTTTTCAGAATCTTTTCCAGTAATATATTTTTATAAAGATCACTTACTCAGATGCAAACATTTCTATATACAGAATGATATATAGAAATTATATTATATTGCATGGGAAATAGTTTTTTTTTAATATATATATAAATATCTTCAGCTGTACATTAAGTATATTTTCTATACCTAAGAAATGCATATTAGAACAGGAGGCAAAAGTTTTCAAACTCTTTAATGCCAAGGCCCCCGTAATAAATAAAAAATCCCAAAAATATAAAGGCAGCTATATAGGCTATATGTATATTTTAAGACTAATTTGGACTGATATTAGTAATGTGTGATATTAAAAACTAAATAATTGCCATTTATGTTGCCATTTACTCCTGTCTTGTAATAATATGTACGCTAATGCACTGCACTCACTTTAGGGGTAGAAAATGGACTCAAAACTCCTAAATGTAAAATCTTTGCACATTTTTCCTACAAGTGTAGCCATCCCAAATGGCCCACATGATGTGAACTCCACAGGAACTATTACTTAACAGCCAACAACCCATGTGTCAAAGTATAGACTTTGAACAGGTGAAAAGGACCATGAGGACGCAGGGTTCCATTTAGGACAGGGTCTATATGAACCAGGTTGAAAACCACTTTCGAATAAGAGCATATTGTCCATCTGCTCCTGCACAGAGGGTTGCAGGCACCAGACTGCATTATGAGAATCGTCAGCTGGGCAGTTTTTAATTTAGAGTGAAAAAATATATATGGCACAAAAGCCATGGTACATCAATTCCCTTCTGAGTGAAAGGAGCCACAGAGCAGCAGGTCTCCAGCTGGCACCCATCTATTAATTTCTCCATCACCCTCTCTTGTGCCCAAACTTTAGAGTGCATTTCATGTATTTGTTTTCTCTGAGAGGGTGTTACATCCACAGCACTAGCCTATCTTCAATATTTGATGTCAAAACATTTTTCTTCAAAGCGGTCAGCTCATAAAAATGTAAACCCATCATTTTCAAATGCCCGCAAGGGAGCAGCAACTTTATTTACTGTCAGTAGCCCACACCAACACCCCCCACCCCCAACTGTGCTAAATTCCCTTGAAATATTCAAAGAGAATCCTCAAAAAGGAGCTTATTTAGAAAGGGGAAGCACAGTGGAAAGTTGAGCATGTGGCCTGCTAGTTTTGACATTTACAACTTTGTACAACTATACTAAGGCTTTCCTGATATGCCTGGAAGCTCAGAAAGCCCTTTATTGTAACTCTTTGACTTGTGTAACATGGTTGTATAACTGTTTGCTTTGTACTATCTATTGGTGAAGAAAGACTTGTAAATTATTGGTCTTAATTGATGCTAAACACATCTTACAATAGATACTGATGCCACTCTTCTGATTCATTCTTCAATGTGGGCACTTTTCCAGATAGGCTTTTCAGGACAATCATTTCTCATAACACGCTTCAGAACATTGTAAGACAGTATACAGTATAACAGTTCACCCAAAAAGAAAAATTTTCATCATTTATTAACCCTCCTATCCAGGCTGCTCTTCTCCAAATAATAAAAATGAAAGAAACTTGAGGCTGTCAAGCTCCAAAATTGAAAAAAAAAAAAAAAAAACGCCATAAAAAGGAATCTATACTGTGAAACTATACTGTTTTCTTGATGAACAGACTTTTTCACTAAAAATCCTCTGCAATCTGCAGTAGCTCTCAAATCAAACTCAAACCATTGACGTCAATGTTGTTTGGTAATGAGACAATTCAAAGCAGTGCTGATGCACCATTTTTCTCATCCATACAGATTTACTCACAAGTGAGGTTTTATTTTTGAGGGACAAACTGATTAATTTTAAGTCTGCTCCTACTATTTTTATGAAATATAGTTTCTGGTATATATAGGTTGCTGGTCTGTTGGTTTTAGAGGGATTGTGGGCATTTTTCTTCTAGTCAAGCAGGGAGACAAGCTGGCAAAACAACTTTGTCTGGTTTAGGCATATATATATATATATATATATATATATATATATATATATATATATATATATATATATATATATTATCAAGAAGGGGTTGACAGACTCATTCCCGATTCACTTTTATTTTTATGTAAATGAGCAGCCAAGATATTCTTAAAAAACTTCACCTTTTGTTTTGCATGGAAGAAAGAACATCTTTTGGGTCTGGGGCGGCATGAGGGTAGATGATCACAGCATTTTCATTTTTGCATGAACAATTCCTTTAATATAGTATTCTCACATTTATGTTAATCCAGTATTCTCTCACATTCTGATGCATTAAGCATCAATCTACCATTAATATTAATCCATTTAAATGTTTTAAATTAATATAACCTATTCCATTAAATTAACATCACAAAACTTACCTTGGGTAAATGTGGTGATAGTTGCATTGCCTTTTCCCAAGTTAATGAGATAGCCATGTTCAGCACCCACAGTAATTTTAAAAGTCACTGCTCCTTGAGGGCTGTCTCTATCCTCTGCCTTTAATGTTTTACTAGTGATTAGGAGCCCAAGGTGACCAGTAGGGAGAATTCTTATTGTTGTACCACCCTTATTAGTCACAACCTGCGGTACTCCGTTGTCGACCGAAAAAATTGTGATTTTCATCATTTGGGGTTTGCGAGTTGCATAAACAGTGTCAGGGAACACGTAAAAGTCTGTGTGAGTTCCGTCGGTGACCGTAAATGAGAAGCTGTCAGAAGGAGACTCGGTTCCATCGTGCTTGTAGCGGATCATGTTTTCATTTAGGTCCTGCTTGGTGAAGAAAGTGACAGGTCGGGTGTTGTTAAACAGCAACTTGCCATGAACAGGCACCTGGGTGATTGTGAACTTTAAAAGCTGGTCGGCTGTATCACGGTCCTCCACCGTCAGCTCAAAAGGAGTGATTAACTTATTTTCGCCTTCATTAACAACCAGTCCGTGAATGGTGACCACGGGCTTTTTGTTGTCAACATCCGTAATGGACACACGAAAGGTGCGGAACACAGGGTTGTAACCATCAGTCACCTCAAACTCGAAGCTGTCCATCTTCACCTCGTCATCAGCAGTGTGGATGTAGTATATTTTATTCCCAGCTAGTTGAAGCTGGGTGAACAAACTAATGGGCATCCCTGGTACATCAGTGCACTCTAAGTGTCCTCGTATAGGGGCACGAGTGATGGTGAACACCAAATGCTCATCAGGGCTGTTATGATCACTGGTGCTGAGCAGGTCTGTGGTAAGAGTCACCCTTCCTCCTTCTTTCAGAGAAACACCTTTGCTGATCACATCAGGGAACACCATGTCTATTCCACCCACAGTTACATAGAAGTACCTGTCAATCAAGGGGTTAATGCCATCAGTAATATCAAATTTGATAAGGTCACGAACTCCCTCTTGTCCGTTGTGAATGTACATGATCATATCTTGGTCAACATCGGTTTGTGTGAAATTCATTCCAACGGTTATGTTTTCAAGTGTTCCAAATGGTGTTCGCTTTTGTAAAAACCCTTGATTTGGACCATAACGGACGATGTAGGTCAGAATGCTGTCTTCTGTATCCAGATCAGTTGCTTTTAAAACTTTATTGTTGATTATTTTCACCTCTCCTATCTCTATTTCAAGGCCATCATTAATCGCCATCCTTGGCGTTTCATCGTCAACCAAAATGACCATTATCATGACGGTTTTCTCCACTGTGAATTTGCCATCAGTAAGAAGAACTTCAAAACTATCCTCTGTGTTTTCTGAATCATCATGCTCATAGAAAATACTTGAAGCCTCTCGTATCTGATCAAGAGTGAAATTTGTGACAGGAAGAGTGCCTGAGGTTAACTGATTGAGGATATATCCATGTTTCGGAGGTTTCGAAATAATAAACGTGAGCTCACCCGCTGGAACATCAGCATCGGCGCCGTTTAATATTGGAGTGTCAATCACAATGTTCATGCCTTCCATCACAACAAACTCTCTCATATGGATTTCTGGCTTTTCGTCATTGGATGGGGTTATCACGATCGGAAAAAAGTGTCTCTCTGAAAAATTAATCCCATCCGAACACCTGAAAGTAAACCTGTCCTCAACTGGCTCGACGCCTTTATGAATACTTTGCACATAATAAATGTGGTTTTCCCGAATGTCTTTGATGGTGAAAGCACTAATTGCAATCCCTGATCTGGATTTCTCAGAGCCTGATGCAGGGGAGATGTTTTCTACGTATCCTGAGGTGGGCTGCACAATAATTGTGCAAAGGAGGTCATCATTAGGGGTGTCAATGTCATTAGCACTAATATGCGAAATTTCGATAACGTTTTTCTCACCCTCCACGACAATGAATCGGGGGCCCACGAAGACCTCAGGAGCCTGACTATCCAACGGCAGAATGGTGACCTGCACACGAACCCCTTTGATTTTATTTCCCCCAACTGTCCATTCATCAGACATATCAGTGAGCGTCAAATTAAAGAAGTCGAGTTTTGTTGTCAAGCCAATTTCTCCAGTACTATGTGTATACACTACCAATCCACTAATGATGTCTGCTTGAGTGAACCTATTGGATGGCACACCATTCACTAATATTTCACCAAACACTGGGGGTTCCTCCACGATAAAGGTCAGCCTGAGGTCATCAGTGTCCTCGTCTCGACCCTGAATGACATTGGTGGTGATCTCAGTCGCTCCGTTCTCCAAAACATCTATGTAAGAACCAATAGTGCCCTCTGGAAGACTGATGGTTGGTGCTTCATCATCAATAGGCTTCACATTGATCCTGACTGTGATTGTGACAACGTGGACACCGTCGCTGACATCAAGCTGGAAGAAATCACTGGTTGACTCATCCCCGTTATGTATGTAAGATATTCTACCATTGGATATATCAACCAAATTGAATGATTTCCCTTTAGTCATATCAGTGAATGTGTACTTAACCTGACCGTGCTTTGGAGGCTGGGTGATTGTAAACAGAATCTGTGAGCTGTCCGTGTCTGCATCTGTGGTGTCCAGCTCAGCACGTGTGATGACATGCACCCCTCGTTCTTGCAGGGTAAAGCCTGTGTTGGTGATCCGGGGAGGCTTGTTGTCAACGGGCTGTAAAAATATAGTGAAAATTCCATTGGCACTGTTTCCCGACATGTCCTCGACTTTGTAATGGAACTGCACCACATGTGGAGTTATTCCGAGCTCTAGATCAGGAGGCTTGTAGGCTATCTTGTGATGGTTTAGCTGTGCCTGAGTGAACTCGGTGACCTCTGAGTTTGGACTCTCAGTTAGAACTATGCTTCCCAGAATGCCAGGGCTGTTCTCATCTGTGTCAGTGGGTGGCTGGGTAATTGTGTACTTCAGGTCCCTGTCTTCTGAGTCCAAGTCTGTGTAGCGCAAGAATTTCTTTCGAAAATGGGTGAGCTGGTACTCGTGGACGGTCACTTGCAGGGTGGTCCCAGGGTACAACTCTGGGGGGATATCATCAATGGGGAGAACTTTGATGAGGAAAGAGTTCTCACCTGATTGGTTCGGTGGGTCATTGTCATCTTGTACACGGAAAACAAACTGGTCCATGATGGTTTTTGTATTATGTGGTCCGACATGCCTGTAAAACAGCTTTCCTTCTGTGATGTCATACTGGAACCACTCGGTCACTACTTTCTCATACATCTCTTCCTCAGCATTGAACCTCCATGTGGATGGATCCTCTGGTGCATCTGATTGACGAAGTATCACTTCTCCGATATTAGAGGAGGGAGGCACAATGATGAATTTGATAGTTGAATCCTCAGAGTCTATATCTGCCGCACTAAGCATTAAAGGAGAAATGGGCATCATTTGGTTTTTAAACAAAACTAAACCTGTGTTGGCATTAATTATGGGAGGTTCATCATCAGTTGGCACCACTGTAATGGGAAATAGAAACTCAACTTCATTTTTGCCATCTGTCATTCTGAAAATGATATTATCGCTGTACGTATCGCTGCCATCATGCTGGTAGATGACGCTACCTACATCAAGATCTGCTGGGGTGAAAAATTTTCGCCTGGACCCCAGAACTGTGAGCTCTCCGTGGCGGAGCCCATTAATAACGGTGATTTGAACGTTGTCTAAATTGTCCTCATCGCTAATTTGTAGGTTTTGTGAGCTGGACAGTGGCCTGGACTGACCCTCATAAAGCAGCTGTCCAGTGTTACGGGTCACGACCGGTGCTAGAGTGTTCATGGGCTTAACCACTATCATGAACGCAAAAGGGTCTGATATAGCCCCCTCAGTGTCTACAACTTCAAATTCAATTTGGAAAATTCTCTCTGCATCTGAATCAACAGAGGGAGGCTTGTAGGCTATTTTAAGATCTTTCAGGTCTGCTTGATAAAAAGATGTGATGGGCAAATTCCTGTCATCTGTGCTTACAATGTAGCCCTCCTCAAAGGACAGCGGAGAAGTGATGTTAAAGATTAAATCATCAGGATTAGATTCCACATCCTCAGCGGCAAGCATGTCGTGGGTTATAGCTGTCATTACGAACTGGTCGACTTCCATCATCATCATTGCTACAAAACTCGGTTTAGGAGCTGTGTTTTCCTCACCCTCTTTTATAAGCACAACAATTTGGAAAAACTCTTGTTTCAGAACATTAACTTCTTTGTCTTGTAACTCTAAATACATGGGAATATAATCTCGGTTTGGAGAACGATGTGCAAAAGTGTGCTGATAGCGAATGTCCATTCTGACAAATTCATCACAGTTCACTGGTTTGCCTAATTTTCCATTATCAACCAGCTTTCCATACCTGGGTAATGAGCTGCCACTGGCCAGAGATGTAACTTTACACAAATGAGCATTTCTATCATAAGTAAACTCCAGGATTTTCTTATCAATAGGATTACTCATTCCAAGCAGTTTCTCTACAACAACAGGCATGTGTTTGGTGAGAATCTCAAGCTGAGTGAAAATCACCTCCACTTCCATCATAAAGGGAATGATGACTGTATCAGTCTGAGTATCATATCTGAGCTGAAGTCTCACTCTGTCTTTTGAGGGGCTCCTGGATCCGAAATGCAAGTACTTTACATCATTGGGACCAAATTCACAAGGAAACTTTTTCGGGGACAGCTGTCCCGGTCTCTGTGACAGTGGGTCATTATCCAGAACTGTTATGGTGCACTTGTCTCCGGGCTGAACTTGGATAACCAGATCATTGATTGGATCAATATAAACAGATCTGCCGAAGGGAACCCGTATTCCATTATTGGCAACAAGAATAGCATCCTCTGAAAGTTCAGATCTTAAACCGTAGGTTAATCCCAAACTCTCAAATCCCTGTGTAGATGCATGGCGAATCAAAGTCAATATAAAGAGAAACAAGTGCACATGACACACTCTACGTTGCCGCTGCTCTGTTATACTCCAAGCCATTTGTAATGTGAGGCAAAATTACTCATTCACGTTCGGCACAATCCGTGGCAAGATGAAAAAGTGGGAAAATTTAAAGCGCACAACAGAAAAATCTCCCATTCGCATCCGAGCAAAGGTGCATCATTCTCCCTGAGCAGCTCGCACTCTGAATAAACTTCATGCCTCGCGAAGCCGTGCGAGGCAAACCACGCCCCGCTCTCACGCTATTGAATGAATTTTACGATGGAATTCGATCGGAGAGCTCTGATTGGTCGCACGCACTGTCACACAAAGGCAAGCGGAGACAGATCAGCATGTATTCAGAAAGAATGACTTGTTGTGGCGTATTATGGCAAGCCGTATTAGCATTCCTTCCTAGTTTTAACTAACTACTATCTACAATTATTGTAGTCAACTTTAAGTTTTTAATCTGGGTATATTTTGAGCAAAAACTGTGTTTTTTCCTTCTTTTCTTTTTCACGACCTCCTGTCGAAACGAAAACCTGTAAGAAATACACGTTTAATAGTATATAGTGTATAGTTTGAACCTGTGCTATAAGCTTTGAAATGAAATAACAACAATGATATGAAATACAGCCCTTCTGAATTTCTTCTTTATTTTAATTGTAACAGCCTATACATGTAATCTAAAATGTTATTTATGCATGACTTTTTTTCTACAAAAAACAAACAAACAAACAAACAAAAAAACAACCAATAATAGCCTACAGTAACACATCTTACCACAGTGTGCCTTCTTGACAGAATTTGGCACAGTCATCGCCATGAACAGGTAACCTATAAGTCCCATCATAGAGTGTGCAGACAATCAATGGTGATGTATTCTGTAATTCTAAAATTATTTATTTTTTGGTTCCATGAAATAATCAGAACAAAACAATAACATTTGTATCACCAAATAACATTGGTAACACTTTACAATAAAGTCTCATAGTACATTAGTTAACAAGAACTATGAACAATACTGCATTTACTAATCTTAGTTGATGTTTATTTCAACATTTATTAATACATTATTAAAATTAAAAGTTGTATTTGTTAACATAAGTGAATGCACTATGAACTAACATACAAAACAGTGAACAACTATTTTTATTAACTAAGACTAACAAAGATTAATGAAGGTTAAGAAATATATTTCACACTGCAAATTATTGTTAATACATTAACTAATGTTAAATGAGACCTTATTGTAAGTGTTACCATTATATTTTAATTTTGGAACAATTGAAAGGGATAGATGGATAAAAACCTGGTGTTCTTCATTTTGAGGCAAAGCAGTTTGCTTTGACAGCTATGACAAATAAAGTGAAACATAGTCAGAAAGCATAAAACAAATAATGTAAGATGATGTAAAGATTTTTTTTTTTTCATTTCTATAATGCTCTCTAACATGTAGCCTATTACATCTGCTGTGTATTGTGTCAGCTCTCTCTGGTGGTGAAAAATAAAATCATGAACTTCAATGTGCAGTAGATCTTTTGAGCTTCACGGAATACCACTACACTTATTGCAAAAAATAATAATTATGTTCTTTGCAATATATTCAGTTGAGATGAGTTTTATTCTAACATTTCTCTTATATGGGAAAGAAAAAAAGACACCCTATTGATTTAATACAAAATAAATATTTTCCACATTTTTGCCAAATAAAAGACAATCATTCTGTAACCTTGAAAACAACATGTTGTCTTTACAAAAATATCCTCTTTACAAAACTATAGAATGCTTGCCGTTTCTCACACTCCACAAATGGGTCTGAATTTATTAAAATATTCAGCTGTTTGTATATGTTAAGAATGGGGTATCCTACATTTGAGGTCCTTAATGTTAAAAAAAGACATGAAAAAAATTGTAGTGATACATATTCTGTCATTCAAATATTGCATTGTTCTATTCCAGCCATGATACCCTCTAAATAATACTCTAAATCAGGCATGTCAGTTATTTAGGTCAAATGTTCCCTGGGACCGTAGCTTTATTTCACACATGCGATGGGTTTTATTGACTGATAAGACGTGCACATATTTCTGTGCAGCTGCCAAAGGATGTGAGAGAACAGAGCAGGTGTTGGGGAGAGAGGAAGAACATAATACATCAACAGCGGTCTTAAGTCAAAGCATTATATTTGTTCAATAAATGCGATACAGTTTGTAATACAGTAATGCTTTCATGGTAAATTATATAGACATACTCACCATTTGAAGAGCTTTTAACCCTTAGATGCATGAATGTTTCGCCAATCATTATTAGATATTCGGGTCCACCCGGATCGATATCTAACACGGATGGATTTCTACCTCTCGCGATAATATAAAACTCTAATATTTGATTTCGTTCAGTACTTTCTCTGCAGTAAATCGCTCAGCCATTTCTTGCTGATGATATTTCATATTCTTCTGTTTTCTGCCTGCGGTAACTATAAGTGAAACGTCACTTCATCATTGTGTATCAGACATCTCCACCTTGTGGGATAAAGGTGAATTGCACTTATTCAGTCATCAAAGATTCAATTATTGTTGTGCAGAAAAAAACGTCTCGGTTACGTATGGTAACCCTCGTTCCCTGAGTAGGGAACGGAGACGTCTCGTCGCCATGCATGCTGTACCTTCGCGGAGGACTGGACACCGTCCGGCTCCTCAGCGTAAAGCAAATGTGTGTGCGCTCGCTTCCGGTTTATACCCGCATTGATAGGCGGGACGCGGAATGCAAATCCCGCACGCCAATTCGTTGGAAACTCCTCCGACGAGACGTAGGAGTTCCCATATGAAAGGGAACATACTTACACTGTTACACACTTCAGGTCGATAGCAACCCTATACAATTTATAGGTTTATTTAAAAAAAAAAAATAAAAAAAAAATGAAAGGGAAACCAGGCATTCTTTTATGGCGCTTTTCCACTACACAGTACCGGCTCGCCTCGGCTCGGCTCGACTCGACTCGCCTTTGTTTGCTTTTCCACTGTGTAAAAGTTGTACCTGTACCTGCTTTCGGGTACTTTTTTTCGTACCACCTCCGGCGAGGTTCTAAGCGAGCTAAAGCCTGGCTCACACTACAGGAGTTTTAGGCCGATTTATGCCCGATTTTCCCCTCCCGAGAATCGGAGAAAAAATCTTGTCGAGGACCTCGATCGGTTCCGATGTTCGGCACAGATTATCTGGTAATGTGAGGCATTCACAGATCGAATCTTGCACCTCCCGATCTGCTCTTACACAAATCGGGCTCGCCCCGATCATATCAAACATGTTTGATAATTATCGGGATGAGCAAGATTGTGATTACATCAGTACTGTCACAATAGCCAATAAGTAGGGCTGTCATGGTGAAGGAATTTCCATTTAGGTAATTTTGAGTGACTCATCAGCGCGATGCGCGTATTATCTCCATTTATCCATTTATTGCTAAATAAATAAGCACAATAGCCTACAGTATAATAAATAATAATAAAATACTAAATGCGTAATAAAGGCATCTGAAATAATAAACTAAGTAGCCTACAATCTAGTGTTGTCAAAAATATAGATTTTTCGATATCG